>OY757934.1:21129387-21196887 GCA_963585895.1 Sepioteuthis lessoniana
ATGAAAGAAAAAAGAAAGAAGTGACAAACAAACGAACATGAAAAAGAAGAAAAATAAGAAAAAAGACAAGGAAAAAACGAACAAAATATGAAGGAAAGAAAGAATGAAGTTGTATTACTAAAGAAAGAAAATAAGGCTAGAAAGAAAGAAAGAAAGAAAGAAAGAAAGAAAGAAAGAAAGAAAGAAAACGCAGATTAGCGTCAAGGAAAAGAGAAAAAGAATCGAAATCCGTATAAGATTGATAAACAATTATGAGAAATCATGGGAGAGGGTGGAGTTCAGAGAAAGAGAGAGAGAGAGCGAGTGAGAAAGAGAGAGAGAGAATAAGGAAGAGTGAGAGAGAGAAATAGCAATGACGTGGCAAATCATTGTCATTCCACGTGACATCACCATCATCATCATGATCAATATGATAAGTCATCATCACGTCATGTGACGTCATCATCATCGCATAGTCACGTGACGAATATCTTCGGATTATCTCTTGAACCGACCCCCGACTCCACCGGCTCTACAACCACCACTCGGGCTTTTGGGGGGAAAACGAAGTAAAAAAATAAAACAAATAAAACAAGAAAAAAAATAACAAAAAAACAATAGCTTTTTTCTTATTCGATCAAAAATTGTTTTACTGGAACGAGCATTTAAAAAAAATGAATAAAAAAATAAGAAAATAAAAAGATTTTTTTTTTTTTTAGACTGAGCTAAACCAATCTTTCTTTTTTTTTTTTTTTTTCTTCATTAATATTTCTTTTTTCTTTTTTCTCTGTACCCTATCTATCTTGCAAGCGTTACGTTTAATGTTTTTTTGTTGTTTTTCGTTGTTATTATTTTTTTTTAAAGCTTCACCCTCCAAAACAACTAAGACTTAATAAAACTCTTTTCTTTACGTCTTCCTTTGTTTCTTCCTTAGCATTTTTTAAAAAAACAAACTCCGATTCAATTCTTATGTCGTATATATATACAGCCTGATTTGTTCAATATCTTTTTTTTTTTACCTCCATTTCGCTTCTGAACACAATATGTTAGTTATCTACGTTTAGTTTTTTTGTTGTTTTTTTTGGGGGGGGGTTCAATCTTTTATATGTTTTTTAAAAATTTTATGAAACCAGATTTTGGAACAGTGGAGAAAGTATAAAAATAAAAAAAAAAATAATAATAAAAAAATCAAACTTTTAGTGGGTACGGCGCTTATCCTCCCTGAAATATATATGTTCCGCCTGGATGCAAATAGTGTATCTAACTTTGCATGGTTCACTACGTATCAAGCGGCAAGTTTAATAAGAAAAAAATATTCGAATGTCTTCTCTTTTCTCCTTCAGCTCTCGTGGACGACAACGACTTGCCATCTATCTACATCGGATAAAAATAAATAAATTTAATGAAATAAGCAGAAAAAAAAACAAGATAAAAATCAAGGAAGATTTTACTTATTCGCCCTCTCACTCTCAGAATTATAAGATATCTTCATATATATATATATATATATATATATATATATGTAAATGTAAGTACGAATTTTTTTATAGGTTCTCTTTCTAAAGAAACGAGAAAATATCAAATTTGGACGTAAAAAATAAGATATTTCCGGAATACGAAAATTGAAGAAGGAAAAAAACATTTCCAAATTCTGGCTTGCTGAAGTTTGTTTAACTCAAACTAAAAAGGAAGATATCAGTAACATTATGTTTTAATAATAATAATAATAATAATAAAAGACACGACTGGGTTGGAAAGGTGATCCATTGGGAATTGTGCAAGAGATCGAAAGTTGATGATACGACCTAACAGTATAAGTAAAACACAGATCCTATCCTTGAAAATTTGACTCCTTTGGAACTTTTAGATACAAACCTATTCCTAACCAGATTCTAGTTTGTTTGTTGAATGGCATATCAATCTTCTTGGTTTATTAAATGCCAAATCCATACTTCTAGAGGAACATTAGTCGCACTATCTAACACATAGCTGGGAGGATAAGGGGGTTCATACCTTTCCCAGGGCTATTTATCCGAAAGTGAACATAATAGCGTGACTTGAGTTCGAACTCGCGTACAACGATTCCGCAGTCCAGCACTTTAACCCTTACTATACGATGACCCCCCGCCCCTAATCCTGGCCAGAAGACCAGACCTAGAGTTGAGTTAACAAGAAAAGGAAAGAATTTGCCGTCAAGTGGATTTTGCTGTTCTGCTGGGACTTCAAAGTGAAAATAATTACCGCAAACGCTAATTCCTTCGTCGGAGTTCTCAAACCCCCGGGGTGGGGAGTATATCTATTGTCATCCACAGTGTGGCTTGACACACGAAATGTTCGAAGCTGATTCACTGTCTATATAAAATAAGTAAAGGCTTGCTGGATGTGCCCGTGGTGTAATGGTTATCGTCACAGGACACGGCGATACGAGTTCAATTCCTGGACAAGACTGATTGCATTTCACATAGCACTAATACCCTTGTTATACTCAATTATTCTCCCTCCAGCTATGGGTAAATAGTTGGGCAGACTAGGTTCTTCAGCCTTGGTGAGGCAACTAGTCTAGGAGAAGGAAAACTCTGAATTCAAACCTACTAAACTCCGCTTAAAAAAATGACCTTGTGTCATATCCTGCTCGAGCGGAGGGGTTGGGTAAATAGGATATAAAATGAGTAAAGATGGCGACCGAAGTTGAGGGCGACATGAAGGCTCCTTTTTCTGTAGCTACTACACCGAGGCGTAGGGGAGCGCGCCACTCCTTTCTCTAAATTGCTCCACTTTACTCTTGAACCCGACGTTATAATTTTTGAGTGTTAAGCAAGAAGGCATCAAGTAACATTTTTTGAGTCGTTTTGAACCCTGGTCTCCCGGACCATTTGCTGGCCTAAAAATCTCTTTCAAATACTCTTTTAAAACACTCTTTGTACACGCAAGCAATCCCGGAAAGCGGTCAGGTCAATTTTTGTATATCCATCCCTCAATTCTAACCTGAAACCAAGACACTTATCAGGAAACTTGAAAGGATGATATAGATTAAAATAATATAGATGAAATGTGTCTTTATTATTTAACCAAACATTCTTATATCTCTCTCTCTCTCTATATATATATATATATATATATATATATATATATATATACTGAGTCATGAATTATTCATGTTTTAGTAAAATATAATTTATTAATGAATAGATTAACATTGAATTAATTTCAATCTATAGAATTTTCACAATTATTTTAGATCACCTCTCAAGTAAACTTCCGATGGTGTTGAGCTCAATAATTTTTCCACAAATATTTTCATCTGATCTTGAGAATATGATTTTGTCATTCTGAGAATATTTTAGAGAACGAAAAAGATAGTAATCACTTCGGATTTAAGAACAGAATATATATATATATATATATATATATATATATATATATATATATACTCCCCTATTCCCGTAGGTTTGAGTTCTCTAGCAAATGAAGTAATCGTGTTGCCATTAGCGTTTATTACAAGTCTCTTCGTATATGAATTGAGATCTCGGTAGCCGTTAAGCGGATGTATGTAAACAATAGTAATTGTGATTCATAACCGTTTAAAATTTACTTCGATGCTATTGCTTACTCGTGGCTGAGGGGTAGAAGCTTGGATTGGCGTTTGAGTCAACCGGGTTTCGATCACAGCTACGGGGTGCTAGTATGTCTAGCCACACTGATGAGTTCTGATAGAACGAAACAGATCTGTCTGTGGATGACTATATATATATATAATAAATTTCGTTGAACATTATAGGCATTTTTTGTCTACATATTTTCTTGTTGATCCTTTCATATTGCTGTATTGATTTTATTACATTCTGCGGGAATTGATTGATTTATTTTCCATAATTGTTTATTTCCCCAGTGCTTTCTGCCCGACTTTGGCCTATCATCAGGGTGGGGATCTATTACAAAAGTGATGTAACTTTTGTATGTACTTTACTACTTTGTAAGAAGAAAGGCGTTGCAGTGTGTAGCGTTTACTTTTTAAATTGTTCTATAAATAGTGCCTGTAGCTAAAGACATTTATGTACATTAGCACTGGTTTGAAAATTAATTCTGTTAAGTTTGGGTTGTATGTTTCTAATATGTAGTGCTTCGAAAATCCGTAGTTTTTGTTTGTAATTTTGATGTTCTAAAATTGCTGTGTTTTCGGTGAGAATTTTTCATAATTCTGTTGTTGGGCATGAATATTTTTTTAAATGCTGTGCTATAGAACAATTTCGGAGAGTCTTACCCCTTCGCAGAGATGCAGTTGGTGTATTCTACTGCTCCGGCCGACTGGACCACCAAGAAGAACGAACAAGACATACTGGATATTGCTGGTATAGTAAGGGCAAACACATAATCAACTTTCTCAAGGAGTTATTCGACCAGTAAAACTTACATTCATCAGCTCTGTATGGACATTAAATGCTGTCTTGTGGACTTAATAGGAGTGATTGCCGATAGAGAAGGGTGGTGAGAGAAATTAAAGGGAATCCCTGCTGTCAGTAAGCCTTTATGAAGGTGGAAAATTCCTTTCTACTCCAGTTTACTCACTGTTGTATGGTTTCAAGTATTTCTAACTAATACAAATAATTTGCACACAGTTGAATGGTTTCAAGTATTTCTAACTAATATAAATAATTTGCACACAGTTGAATGGTTTCAAGTATTTCTATCTAATACAAATAATTTGCATACAGTTGAATGGTTTCGAGTATTCTTCTCTTATACAAATAATTTGCACACAGTTGAATGGTTTCAAGTATTCCTCTCTAATAAAAATAATTTGCACACAGTTGAATGGTTTTAAGTATTCCTCTCTAATACAAATAATTTGCACACAGTTGAATGGTTTCAAGTATTTCTATCTAATACAAATAATTTGCATACAGTTGAATAGTTTCAAGTATTCCTCTCTTATTCAAATAATTTGCACACAGTTGAATGGTCAAGTATTCCATATTAACACAAATAATTTGTTCACAGTTGAATGGTTTCAAGTATTTCTATCTAATACAAATAATTTATGCAGATGTCTTTAACTATTTCTATTTAATGATAAGCATTTATTTACCATCAGTTTTATTGCTTCAAATGAATAAAATAATCCGCAATAAATTATTATAGTTTAAATTACCAATTCTGAAAAATAATTTCCCCGTAGTTATATTGTATAAAGTATACCTATCTAATACTAATATTGCCCAATTGCACGAGGCTAAAGAATACAACAACTGAAACTTGGCAGAGGGTGAAGAGCCCCCAAACGAGTGTCCTGGATATGACACTAAACAATCTGATGGTGAAGCTTCTATAATGCTGGAGCTTTGGAGAATGTGGAGTACCCCTTCATTGCCATCGCTCCCAGGTCCACTCTGGCCTGGAGTGGTAGCACCTGAGAGGTTCCTATCTATGGGACATATAGAACTAAACAGTATGCAAAACTGAATTATTTGAAATAGAACTGTCTTTGACATTTAAATTGCTTACTTATCCTAAATTATATTGCTTGATATAGGACTGTTTTGACATTTAAACTGCTTAATTATGCCTAACTGTTGGAAGTAGAACTGTTTTTTTTTAAATAAAACTAAACTGTGTGCTCATGCTAAATTGAATTGTTTGAAATAGAACTGTTTTTGACACTTAAGATATTGTAAAAAAGACTTTACTAAACTGAATTGTTTGATATAGAACTGTTTATATGTATAAAAATGGATTTTGCATTAATAATCTACAATGGTTGGTGTGCCATAAAACCAAACCAAACCAAACCAAACCGAACCAAACCAAACCAAATCGAACCAAGAAACCAAACTAATACGAATAATTTTCAAACTTAGATCCTAACAAAGACTACCAGTTTGAGTAAGAGTGGAACTAGGAGTAATAGCAAATAAATTATTTTAAACGCTACCTGAAACTCCGTGTGGGATTGAATAAGAAATAAAAATGAAATAAAATGAAATTGAATAAACAAATACGGTAAAGTAAAAATTTTCCCTGGAGGCCTCTGACAAAAAGTGCAATCCGCGCACGCCGGAAAAAAGACGGGTTTCCTGGTGCCAAAAAGAACCCCTTGGCCAAATCCCTTTACATCTTCTTACGAGTTAAAAGACTATTCCTGGCGTGAAAAGAAAGTTAGCCACCTTGAAATAGCTGTTGACCTGAAGAATAAAAGTTAAGTTTTGAATAAAACTTTTCAAAGAAGCGGCGCATATGTTAGGCTTGAGTGATCTTTTTACCAGACCAAGCATAGAGATGAATACAATTTAGGAATCATTAATCAAAAAGGCTCGATAGAAATCGCGATATGAATTATGGTAAAAAAAAATCTGATATGATAGTGGTGAAGAGTATCCCAAGAGGTGATGGAGACATTAAGTCCCAAAAATTCACTCGGAATTGTCCGTCAAGGATACGGTGCAGTGTATAAGGCGTTTGGTTGCAAAGTGTTTCTTAGTGAAATCATTCGGAAGTTATGGGTTCGATCCCAGTAACATGTAAAAAATATTTACTATAAATTAACACTTCTACCTGGTGATAGTGAACATAATCAAAAAAATATGTGGTTGAAATAAACGGCGTAGTTAGAGATTCTTTGTGGGCTGTCAAGTTCGATAAGAAACCTCAGAAGAAAGGCATATCGGCTAAATCTTTGTGAATATCCTATTTACCAACCCTTCCGCTCGGGCAGTATATGACACAAGGTCAATTTTTAAGCGGAGTTTAACAGCTTTTAATTCAAAGTTTTCCTTCTCCTAGACTAGTTACCTAACCAAGGCTGAAGAACCTAGTCTGTCCTACAATTTACCCATAGCTGGAGGGAGAATAATTGGATTCATACCTTTCTCAAGTGTATTAGTGTTATGTGAAATGCAATCAGTCTCGTCCCGGATTTGAACTCGTGTCGCCGTGTTCATTTCCTACGACGATAACAATTACACCACGGCCACCTCCAAATCTTTGTGAATATAATAATAAAGATGAAGTCAATCATCCAAATATTCTAACGTTTAAAGCATCTTTGCCTTTTTTCATTTTAAGTTCAATTTACCGCTTTGGCTAATAATAAAAGGACAATGAATGGGGTAATAAAAAAGAGTTAGATACAATGTCACCCTGATAGACTTTAACAAGCGACAACACTCCGACTAACAACTAAAAATAACCAAATATTCTCCGGACACCACAATTATTTTAAACAGGCACGTATTTTGTTGTGGTATCCATGTTAAATAAGCACAATTCTTAATGTAGTTCCAAGTCAGTTTAAACGTTTTGTCAAACATCTGTTTGACCCATGTGTATTCAACATCGTAGTCAACGAGTTGAAATTCCAAGCAAGCTATTATTAAACAGTCTAGGTTCGAGAAAACTGGATCCAACAAAGAGAGAATAAGATGGCATCGTGAGAACAAGGTGCCGATGCGAGGATCGACGACAAATGGATCAAGAAAGAACAGAAAAAAAAGAGTCAGCCGAGATTGACAGTTCCACGTGTCCGAACAACTATAGAAAAGTCTCCGTAAAAGTATTTTTACTACTTTTAAAGATTTTTAAAAATTCAACTTTGGGAAAAATTTAACGAGCACTAGAAGTAATCTATAAGTAGTAAGTAAAGTTGTCTCCCTTTAATCGAGGGTGACCAGAAGGCTCCCTTTTAAATAGCTACTACACTGAGGTGTAGGGGAAGGCGCTACTCTTTTCCCTGAATTGCTCCACTTTACCCTTGATACGTACCTTATATTGCTGAGTGTTAAGCAAGGAGGTATCAAGTACCATTTTTAGTCTTTGGTATGACGCAATCTGAGATTGAACCCAGGTCTACCGGACTATTGGCAAACACTAATCTATAATAAATATCTAATTGATATTACTTTAGAAATATTTTAATGATTGAAATAATTCGGAACGCATTATCAACTCTATTATTGTTAAGTTGGGTGTGAAATTGATCTATTCACCCATAGAAGTCGGATCATTATGTTTAAAAAACGATGTTCAGTGCGAATGCAGACCCGCCAAAATTAACATTCAGTTGCAATTTTGTAGCTCTTAGACAAATAAAACCCCGCCCCAATGAGATATTTTAGAGTTTTAAAACATATATATTGTATGTGGAGCAAAAATCAGACACCATTTTAGAAATGTGATAAACTTTTAATGAAAAAGAAATGGTTCGTATAATTATATATATTTTTAATATTTGAAAATATTTAGAACTATCTTTGCAATACAAGACTTTTTCGCCACCCAATAAATTTGTCACCCTGTCCAGTGGGGCGTTAGAATACACCGACTGCATCTCTGCCGAAGAGAAAGACCTCCTCCGACCAAGTATCCTGGATGTGAAAATAAAGTAACTGATGGTGAGTCTCCAGTCCTGGAGCTTTGAGGAATGTTAACTACCTCTTCATAACCATTGTTCTCAGTTCTACTCTGACTCAGTGTCGTAGAACCTATTAGGGTCCCATTCAATAGAACTAGTAAATCCTTTGCTATACTTGAAACCATTTAACTGCCTCTAAACAAATGAACTCTGGCGTGTTTTAAAATAATATTATCTACCAACTATCATCAAAAGATTTTTTTTATTTTATTGATTTGGCCTAGAATGTATTCCAGTTGTTCTTTTTGGTTTGTGTTGTTAGTTCTTTCGGGTTTTTTTTTTCAAGTTTTTGTGCATTGGTATTCGTCAGGTTTCATTTATTTAGTAAGAATTATTTTTTTCTTGTTATCTCATTTTTCCCTAACTGTTTTTGAGGCCGAGGAAGTTTGCTTCTAGCACTTGGTTTGATTGGTACTCACTCGGCTGCTGTTTCTATATGGGCAATAACAAAGTTTTCATATTTGTCATTCTGAGTATGTTTCTCAGATGTCTCCCGAAGAGTTATATATATAGAGAGAAAGGGAGAGAGAGAGAAAAAAAAATGAATTTTTGTAGTATAAAATATTAGTAATGAAACTAATTAAGTTTAGGAACATCCTATTGAATTTCTTCGGGCTTACAAAACATTGTCATCGTCAGTATTTGCACCAGATGGGAATCACGAATCCAAGGTAATGCGAAATAAGGTACTATTTACCAACCCCTCCGCTCGGGCAGGATATGACACAAGGTCAATTTTTAAGCGGAGTTTAACAGGTTTGAGTTCAGAGTTTTCCTTCTCCTAGAATAGTTGCCAAACCAAGGCTGAAGAACCTTGTCTGTCCTACTATTTACCCATAGCTGGAGGGAGAATAATTGGATTCATACCTTTCCCAAGGGTATTAGTGCTATGTGAAATGCAATCAGTCTCGTCCAGGATTTGAACTAATATCGCCGTGTTCATTTCCTGCGGCGATAACGACTACGCCACGGGCACCTCCATAGAATGCGAAATAAGGTGACAAGATTATGAAATGTATGAAAACTTGCGGGGAATATCATTCTATTACATAAAGATTTTAAGGGTTTATGTTCTTAAGCGTATTGCGCCAAGATTCCTAAGAGTATTGAGTGCAAGGATTTGTTTCTGAGTGAAATAAGGCTGCCTCAATTTGGGCGTGATATTGTTGACTTCATAAATATTTCCTGGTGTTCTGCTTTTTGAACTGAGAAAACAGAAGATTCAGCTTCACTCCAGCATGAAGTACAATTGTTCAGATGCAGTAAATGTCTGTAAAAGATTCGAGAGAAAAAAACGATTTTCAAATGTGTATTCAAGCTCTAGTTAAAACAGAAAAATAACAGAAAGATATACCTGCTTGTCTCTGTCTATATCTCTCACGTTGCCTTGCTCCATCTCTTTTTCATCCCTTTCTCTCTCTCTCTCTCTCTCTCTATATATATATATATATATATATGTGGGTGAGTGTATGTTTAAATATATATATTTACCAACCACTCCTTACGAGCGGGATGTGACACAAGGTCATTTTAAAGCGGGGTTTAACAGGTTTGAATTCAAAGTTTTCCTTCTTCTAGACTGGTTGCCCTAACAACGTTAAAGCTCTCAGTCTGTCCTACTACTTACCCATCGCTAGAAGGCGAATAGTAGAATTTATTCCTTTACAAAGGGTATTAGTTCTTTACTTTTCTACGTCAATAGCCGTTACAACACAAACACATATATCTATCGATAGACAAACACACACAAACACATATGAGTAAAGTAACTTGGCCAACCGCAGTTAAAGGGGTCCAAACGCTCCCTTTTCAAAAGCTAATACACTGAGGTGTAGGGAACTGTGCTACTCTTTTCCCTGTATTGCTCCACTTACCTTTGATCACTACCTTATAATGTATTAAGCAAGGAAACATCAAGTACCATTTTTGAGTCTTTGGTATGACTCGATTTGGGATTGTACCACGGTCTTCCGGACCATTGGTGAACACTCTAATCATTATGCCAATGGGACAAGGAAATGCACGTATGTATGTATATGTGCATATATATATATGTATATATGCATGTATATATATACATATATATACATATGTATATATATAGGAGGAGCATACAATAAGTTTCCAGACTTTTTTCGTATGAGCATTTAAAATTGCTGTAGACTCTTCCTCATCCTCTGGTCTGGACTATAGGGAGGGTGAGGAACTGTCTTAATGCCCATCTTGGTCAAATAGTCTGTGACAAGGACGGAGTTGTGGACTGGTGCATTGTCCGAGTGGAAATGCCACTGACCCGATTTGAAGAGTGCTGGCCTCTTCCCTAGGAATCTCTTGCTGAACTCCCTTAAAACCTCAACATAGTAACCCTAACCCTAACCGTTTGGCCAATCAACTCTGGTGTATTGACGTCCTTTCTCTGCCCACAGCTCTCATCATCCCTCAGAGATTCCCTGCCTAACTTGAATCTCTTATGCCACTCAGAAACTAATGCTTGATTCATGCAAGATGGTCGAAAAGCAGTCAGAAGCATTCCATGCGTTTCTGTGGAATCTTTTTTTCAAGTTTAAAACAGAATTTTATTGCTTATCTTTCTTCTAAAGTGTCAGATTGCATTTTTGAAATTCACCAGCTCTGACAATCAGGTTTTAGTAGGGTGTATTCCAAATGCTGCTTTAGCTGTTCATTTGAACCTGAAATCATATAAATTGGTCGGTCATTTCATAAGATGTATCGCAATAACAGAGTGAATTTTCAAGAGTCTACTTATCGTATGCACCTTGTGTATATATATATATATATATATATATATATGTGTGTGTGTGTGTGTGTAATTGCCGCTTTGTTATGTTCAACTTTGAAGCGTTACTTAAAACGAACATTTCTTTTTTAATTCCATATTTAGATTTAATTCGTCCTTGTTATTTTTTTTTGTATAGTTTTGTATAGTTTCTGGCCACTCCTCTTCTTTTTCAAAAATACCCAAGGGAAAGGTCAGAACTCTTTTTACCTCCCCAGCAATTGGTTAAACAGTTGCAGAACTATTGTTCTACAAGGATAGCTTTGGTAGTAGATAGCTCGCGAAGGTTGATATGACATTTAAAAAAACGAGATTTTGAGCGCCACCTGACCACCTCTAGTCAAAGATATGAGATTCATGGCTGTTAGGTCTTTTGTTAAAATAACCTTTTTAATCAATCTTTGTCATAAGGTGTAGTTACTTTTGTTTAATCGAATATGAACCTTTATGGGCTATTTAATGCTAAAGCCACTCCAATAGAATGACAGTAAGTAAGTTGGCGACCATAGTCGAGGGTAACCCGAAGGCTCCCTTTTCGATAGCTACTACACCAATGTGTAGGGGAGGGCGCTACTCCTTTCCTGGATTGCTCTACTTTACCCTTGATCCGTACCTTATAATGCTGAGTGCTAAGCAAGGAAGCACCAAGTACCATTTTTTGAGTCTTTGGTATGACTCGACCTGGGATTGAACCCAGGTCTCCCGGGCCATTGGCGAACACTCTAACCCCCTAGAGATACTATATAACACATAGCAAGGGATAAGCCTTTTTGAGAGTATTGCACTTCAGCTATTACGCAACTATTTATTATTCTAACTTGTATTATCCCTCATCTTCCTAGTATACGTGCCTTTTTATCGTAACTTAATCTACGGCAACGAGAAAAAAATGTTTTCTGAGAATGGATGATATCACAGCAGTTCACATAACTAAGTGTTATTTAGACTTAAGTTAGACCATCCATGCTCTTGTAGTTGAGTTCATGTCTCACTTGGTATTTTATTTTGAATACTTGTTTCCGGAGCACGCTGTTCTTCGCTATCCTAGAAGTGACGATCCTAATGTAATGCAATAAGAAGAAAACAAACACCACAATGACTAGAAAAATAAAAGATGATAATAGTCAATATGATTAATAATAATCGAGGGGTGTCCTCGTGGTGTAATGGTTAAAGCCGTAGCCTGCAGGATCATAGCTAGCGGGTTCAAACTCTAGTCGTTCTATCACGTTCACTTTCGGACAAATACCCTTTAGAAATTTATGAACCCACTTATTCTCTCTGCTAAGGGTTAAATAGCATCTCTGCTGTTCTTAGTATGGGAATCGGTTTAGCATTAAATAACCCACATAGGTTAATATGCCATTAAACCAAACCAAATAATATTCAGTTTCCCGAAACAGACAGATACATACATTTACATATATGCATACACCGTAAATGTATATGCTTGTAGATATATAGCTTTACATACATACTTTCACATTTATATATATATATATATATATATATAAATATATAAGCCGATTGATCAGTGGGTACCCGTGTGTCTGTTTGCGTTAGTATATTAATGCATATAATAATAGGCGTGTATACGTATCATTTTCTCCCACTCACACACACACATTCTCACTCTCTCTCTCTCTCTCTCTCTCTCTATATATATATATATATATATATATCCGAGGTGGGAATATATGTAGATTGTCGATACGTGTGTTGCCTAATGATTAAAAATATTTTACGCAAGTATTTATTTTTCAGCATATTCTCCTCCCGCATCAATGCCCTTCATTTGTTCCTGCATAGATCATATAGATCGAAATTCATGCAGTGAAAATTTCATATCAAAAGTCAACTAATAACCGTGACAGACTACGGATTTATTGATTGATTCTTATATATATATATATATATATATATATATAAGGTAAATAGGAATATATTTATATACATGGAGGTATGACTCTTCCATACATTTTAATAGCGAGTTTATTCATTCAGTCAGACTGATACCTATATATATGTATATATACATACACGCATATATATATATATATATATATATATATATTGTTGATTGATTCCATATATGTATATCAGTGTCTGTATGTGTAAACATATATATATATATACATATATATATATATGTGGTTGTTGTCTATATAGATAAATCAATGAGCAATAATGGTTATACATACTTGCATATATATATATATATATATATATATATATATATATATACGTATCTAAAGGGATATTGATTCGGTTAATCAATATATGTGTATGTTTTTGCATACTTGCATTCATATACATACGCTCACATGCTCACACACACACACACACACACACACACACACACACACACACACACACACATATATATATATATATGTGTGTGCACTCGTCGACCGAAGAATGAGATTGTTTTGCCGATAAATCTTCGCCTAAATTTCTTGTCGATGACCCAAATTCTTTCTAGAATATTCTATCTCGAATGATTAATTTACATCTTCTGAAACATTTTCAAGGAATTATGGCATATATTATTATTTATTCACAGAAATAACAAAAGTTAATACACTGGAAATACAAATCTACAATCAAATAACATGCCATCACAAACAACCGAAGCTCACAATAAGAATATTCGAAGTAAAAAAAAATCTATTTTATCTGGATTTACTAATGTTCGCTTTCAAAACTGACAGGTGCTCTCCATTTGAAAGATTTTTGCAACACAACCTCCCTATCATACATTAATTCATCATACATTAATGGAGGTGCCCGTGGTGTAATGGTTATCGTCGTAGGAATTGGACACGGTGACACGAGTTCAAATCCTGGACGAGACTGATTGCATTTCACATAGCACTAATACCCTTGGGAAAGGTATGAATCCAATTATTCTCCCTCCAGCTATGGGTAAATAGTAGGACAGACTAGGTTCTTCAGCCTTGGTGAACTATTCTTGGAGAAGGAAAACTGTGAATTCAAACCTGTCAAACTCCGCTTAAAAATTGACCTTGTGTCATATCCTGCCCGAGCGGAGGGGTTGGTAAATAGGATCATACATTAATTCATATTTGTAAAAGTAACCAATCGATTGACCGTTTGGCTTTTTATACTATCTAAATTATAAACTTATGAACAGGCATGTACATGACATAGATAACAAATACAAGAGTCATACAATAATAAGGGTGAAATATTGCCCAAGGGATTGGCAATAGGAAGCATTGTTTACCATGGTACCTTTTTTTAAAGGAAATCAATATTAATTTGTTGGCGACCTTAGACGAAGGTGACCCGAAGGCTCTCTTTTTAATACCTACTACACCAAGGTGTAGGGGAGGGCGCTACTCTATTCTCAGGATTGCTCCACTATACCCTTGATCCTAAACTTATAGTGCTAAGCAAGGCGGCATCAAGTAATATTTTTGAGTCTTTAGTATAACTCGACCTAGGATTGATCCCTCGTCTCCCGGACCATTAGCGAACACTAGACCAATGGTAATAAGTCTTTTTATGTCCATAACTCTGTTAACTAGACCAATGGTAATAAGTCTTTTTATGTCCATAACTCTGTTAACTTGAATTTCTTCCCAGGCCACTACGCCAGGAATGTTGTTTTTTTTACCGGAGAGTCTATTCAGTGCATTGTCTTTCAATTCAGGCTTCTTGTGGCAAAGTCTCTTTCAGCGAATTTATAAAGATTTTTTTCTAAAACGTTTCTGCAAACACATTTGCCAGTTTTTAGCAAATTCCACATTTTTCGTTCTTCTCAGAGACCAAGATGTTGGTGAGAGATCTCTGTTCAATCCTGAAGCACACTGTTTCATTTATCACCATTTTGAATTGCCTCAAAACCTATTTTAGGAGATTAAAAAAGCTTTTGACATAAACCAATTTCAAACCATGCATAATTTATACTTATGAAAAAAATTGTAAGATTTATTTATTTTGATTTTATTAATAAATCCCCCTTATTTATTGAAGGGTTTCGACCCCAGCTTGAAGCGTCCTGAGTGTCTAGCTACACTGAAGAGTTGTGATACAACGAAAAAGTCTGTCTGTTGATGACAATATATACACTCCACTCAGGAGGTCGAGCACTCTAGTGAAGGATTTACCGGCTGCCACCTGCGTAATACAGAACTCTTCTAACGAATTGAGCATTCCTGTATGCGATAGCGCAAAGTATAAACAAACGAAAGCTAATACATAATGCGTTATAATTGCCAAGGTGACGTAGGTTACCAAATGGCTGAGAGGTAAGATACTAAGTATAGCGTAAATTTTGGCGGGTTTCGATCCCAGCCTGAAGCGTCCTGTGTGTTTAGCTACACTGAAGTGTTTTGATACAAAGAACCAGTCTGTCTGTGGATGACAATATATATACAAGCATATTTGTCAAACCCTTCACACGACTAGGATGTGACACAAGGTCGATTTTAAGAGGAGTAACATATAAAATTAAAGTTTTTTTTACCGTCACTTTAACTTCTGCTATGTTACACTTTTTGAATAGTTTTAATATTGAAACTCTGTCTACAGTGACTTCAACTATTTTCAAATTCTTCATAACTGCTTTTACTGTCACTGCAACATTTTTTTACGGTTTCTTTAACTGTTTTAGTCTCTTTTTTCGCAGTTTACTCTATGTTAAACAGTTTTACTGTGTCCTTAACTGTTTTCACAGTCTCTATAACTGCATCCAGTGTTTATGAAAGTGGAATTAATATCCCTTAACCTGATGCATTAATTGTTTTCACGGTTTCTTTAACTGTTTTTACTGTCTTATTAAGTGTTTTCGCGTCCCCTTTAACTGTTTTCACTGTCTTATTAACTGTTTTTACGTTCTCTTTAACTGTTTTTACTGTCTTATTAACTGTTTTCCCGGTCTCTCTCTGTTTCTACTGTCCAAGTAACTGCTTGAATTCTCTCTCTCTCTCTCTCTCTCTATCTATCTATCTCTCTCTGTACTTGTTCTCATTTTCGCTTTAACTGCTTTTGCTATCTATGTAAATGTTTTTTTTAATTTCTTTAACTGTTTTTGTAATGTATTTAACTGCTTTTTCCATTTATCCCAGACTGTTTCTGCAACTGGATTTAACTTCTTTGTAAACTGTTTTCCTGCATCTTGAAGAGCTTTTGCAGTCCGTTTAACTGTTGCCTTTTTTTTTTATCCGGAACATATATACAGCCATTAACTTGACTTAGAGGAATAGACGTATACAAAATAATTTGTGTAATGCTTTCCGACAAGATCTTGTACTTTAAAAATCTTTTGTACTGTTAATATTACACAGTGGAACTGGCCCTCGCTACATCATAGATACGTGATAATCTAACTTGGAAAAAAACAAACTCTGACGTAACAAATAGCTTTCAACATCATCATTAAGTCGTGTCGGCAGCACAGAATTCCTGACACCCCCTTTCTCTCTCTTCCTCTCTCTCTCTCTCTCTCTTTCGTCATCCGTCCCCCTCATCTATCGCACCTAGTAGGTCTTATTAGCTGCACCCAGCGTCTGCATAGAGCTGATGCAAGTAAGTCTTTTCTGATCGGTTAAACTGGTGTGCCCAGGTGGAGTAGTCCATAAAAGAACGTTTCATATAAGTTCGTCCTAACTTTTTCGGCAGCGCTTCGCATTACTTGTTCGTCTTTGTTTAATTAACTTGGGTTTTATGGCGCATTAACCATTGTAGGTTATTTCATGCCAAATCCAGTCTACGCATATATATTAGATATATATGATTTGGTTTGGTTGGTTTTTATGGCATAGCAACCATTGTAGGTTATTTCATGCCGAATCCTGTATATACATTTATATCAAATATGATTTGTAAACATATTTTGTTGATAACATTTTATAACGAGTCTGAGTTCATTTTTTTCTTTTTCTTTTTTTTCCCATAGTTAAATGGTTTCAAGTATTTCTATTAACGATTAATTATTTTTGGCACATAGTTTAATGCTTTCAAGCGTTGTTCTATTTCAAAAAATTAAATCTAGCTTGAGATATGGTAATCTATCGATGGCTGTTTTATTCTCATCCCTAGATATGCTCAGTCGGCAGGGGCTGTAGAATACACCGACTGCACCACTGCCGAGGGGTAAGACCCCACCTCCAACGAGTATCCTGTATATGACACTAAACAATCTGATGATGAAATTCTAGTAATGCTGGATCTTTGGGGAATGCGGAGTACTCCTTTATTGCCATCAATCCCTGGTCAACTCTGGTCCGGAGCGGTAGCACCTGGTAGGGCCCTATCTATTGGTTAAATATTACTTTCGGCATACTTATGCTAAACTAAATAGCTTGAAATAGAAATGTTCTTGATAATTAAACTGTACTTACATTTAAACTGCTTATTTTGCTAAACTGTATTATTTGAAATGGAACTGTTTTTTTACATTGAAACTGTAATTACATTAAACTGATTTGTTTAATATAGAACTGTTTTGACATTTACCTGTGTGTAAACAAAATCTGTACTTATACTAAACTGAATTAGCCGAATAAAAACTGTTTGAATAAACTGAATAGCTTGAAATAGAAGCATTTTTGACAACTAAACTGTGTTCTCATGTGAATTTGAATTGTTTGAAATAGAACAGACTATTTGAATAAAAATGGATCTGGCGTTAAATAACCTACAAAGGTTGATATGCCATAAAACCCAACCAACCAACCAACCAACCATCTATAGAAGCCATTCTAAAAGATGAGCAGCAGTAGTTCCCCGATCGAACTATTTGATCCTTGCCGTTGTCCCGTGGGATTCGTCTGCCCAGCACCTGGTTCGGCGCGCCGTTGACCAGTCGTTGGGTTCGTCCGCCTTTACGTCCACTACACTGCTTCCCATGGCTTCTGAGGTATATCTATTAGAATGCTGCAAGCTGTTTTGAACAAGTTCTAGAGGCAACAACCTACAAAACAGTAGCTGTACGACCACAAACGACCCATCAGGAAAACTATCCAAGTTAGACGAAGTTATGCCGGAGAAGTAAGGAGGAAATAATTAACGATATACTCCTGTGGACCCTTTCACATGGACGAGCAAATGTTGGACGACCAGCAAAAACCTATATATAACAGGTATGTGCCGATATAGGATGCAGCCTGGAAGACCTCTCAGGAGCGATGTACGATAGGGACGGGTGGCGAGAGAGGGTCGGGATGATCCCTACTAGCAGCGCGACATGATGATGATGATGATGATGATGTAATCTAGCATGTCATTTGTTTGGACATAGCTTAAATGTCAACCAGTTCTATTCGACCCATAGATCAAGTGCTACCGCTCCGAGTCAGAGTGAACCAGGAAACAATGGCGATGAAGGGGTACTCTGTATTCCCCAAAGGTACAGGGCTGGGGCCACTGTGCTAGATGGTGTTATGTCATATGCAAGACACTCATTGCAGTCGGTGTATTCTACAACCCATCCGACCGGACGGTTTTTCGTCTTACTTGGATGGTTTGAGAGCACCTTGGGTAGTGTAATGGTTTGCAAGCTTGACTAGTAAACCTGCAAGAGTGAATTCGAGTCTCACTGGATGCCCATTCTTTCGGCCATTTGCCCATTCTAAGCAAAAAGCTTCGTAAATTACTACTTAGATGGCTAGTAAGAGGAACTGGAAATATAATAAATATGGAACTCAGACCTAAATTATCAAACACCAAAAATGAATGAATCAATGTGTGAATGAATAAATAGTTAAAAGTTGTGTTGATAAAAAAAAGTCACGAAAAGTAATTTTTTGGCGATATTTTTTAAATCTACAATAACGTGTTGTGCGTTTAATGTATTTCTTATTGAACCGGAACTGTTTCTCTTTCTCTGTTTCCTTTTGTTAGTATACTGAAGCATGCGTAATCACACACACACACACACACACACACACACACACACACAAACTCACACACAGAGACTCACACACACACACATATATATATTTACCAACCCCTCCGCTCGGGCAGGATATGACACAAGGACAATTTTTAAGCGAAGTTTAACAGGTTTGAATTCAAAGTTTTCCTTCTCCTAGACTAGTGGCCTCACTAAGCCTGAAGAACCCAATCTGCCCTACTATTTACCCATAGCTGGAGGGAGAATAATTGGATTCATACCTTTCCGAAGAGTATTACTGCTATGAGAAATGCAATCAGTCTCATCCAGAATTTGAACTCGTGTCGCCGTGTGCATTTCCTACGACGATAACCATTATACCACGGGCAACTTCAAACACACACACACACACACACACACACATATATATATATATATTACTCTGCTTTACTCTTGATACCTACCACATAATGCTGAATGTTAAGCAAGGACGCATCAATTACCGTTTTTGTTTCTTTCATATGACTTGACCTAGGTTTGAGCCTCAGTCACCCTGTCATTAGCGAACACTCTACCCACTAGCCCATTGGAGTCCCGTGGCGTAGGGAGAAACTTGCTAGTTTGTAACATCGAAGCAAGAGCGTTCGAACTCAAGTCACGCTATTTCATACATTTTCGAACAATATCCTTCGGAAAGGCATGAACTCCATTATTCTGCCAGTTATTGGTGAAGCAGCATCACTACTGATATTCTATTACTATGGTAATGGCATAAAATAATCCAAGAAGTTTGACACGGTATTAACACAAAGAATCTACCCAACACATGTGTGTGTGTGTGTGTGTGTGTGTGTGTGTGTGTGTGTGTGAATAATTCAAGAGAGATAGATATGGAAATATAAACAAAATAGATTATTCAGAATTTTGGAATCTGAAAAGCCCTTTGTTTATGGGATTAAACAATTTCCACTTGACCTATAGTGCACAATTGATACATGGAGTTCTAGCAAAAATCCTTCCAAAAAGTAATATTTCTGAAGACTGCCTTCAGTTCAAATAATTTTGACAAGAACATTTTCAAGAAAATGGTAGCACCTGATAGGCCCCTATCTATGGGTTAGATAGAACTAACTGCATATTTAATCTAAACTGAATTATTTGAATTAGAATTGCTTGACTAAACCGAATAGCTTGAAATAGAAATGTTTTTCGCAATTAAACAGTTTTTACATTTAAACTGCGTGCTTATGGTAAAACAAATGGAACTGTTTTTGACATTGAAACTGTACTTACACGAAACTGAATTGTTTAATATAGAACTGTTTTGACATTTAACTGTGTGTAAACAAAATCTATACTTATACTAAACTGAATTAGCTGAATTAGAACTGTTTGAATAAACTGAATAGCTTAAAATAGAAATGTTTTTCACAATTAAACTGTGTACTCATGCTAAACTGAATTGTTTGAGACAGAACTGACTATTTGCATAAAAATGAATTTGGCGTTAAATAACCTACAAAGGTTGATATGCCATAAAATACAATCAACCATATTTGGAACGTGAAGGGTAAATATTACTTTCTCCGTGAGGATGTCGAGAAAATTGAAAGAGGCTGCATACTGAACAAGTCCTGGCAACAACATCTCACAAGGCACCAACTATACGGCCACTTGCCTCCCATCACGAAAACTATACAAATTAGACGAACCAGACACGCAGGACACCGCTGGAGAAGCAAGTACGAACTCATCAGTGATGTACTCCTGTGGACCCCCGCATATGGCCAAGCAAAAGCAAGGCGACCAGCTCGAACATACATACAGCAGCTATGCGAGGATACGGTATGGAACTCTGAAGATCAGCCAAAAGCGATGAATGATAGGGAGAAGTGGCGAGAGAGGGTCAGGGATATCCGTGCTGGCGGCACGACATGATGATGATGATGATGATATTACATAAGGCAAGCTAGAATGTATTTTAATATAGAACTGCATTTGATGGAGAGGTTCCAGTCAAGGGATTATTCGGAACGTTGAGTACTCATTCATGGCTATTGCTTCAAGATTTACACTGCAGCTGTTTGGGTCCCAGCTATGGATTAAAACGATATGTTTGAAAATTATTCGCATTTAATACGATCGTTTGCAAAAACTCTTTTGTCACAACGACATAACGAGTCGCTGTAGTTTGGTTTGGTTTGGTTTAGTTTGGTTCTATGGCATATCAACCATTGTAGGTTATTTAATGCCAAATCGTCTTTATACATATATATTAAATACATATCATTAGGTTTGGTTGGGTTCTACGGCACATCAACCTTTGTAGGTTATTTAAAGCTAAATCCATTTCATAGATAAAACAGTTCTGTTTCAAACAATTCAGTTTAGCATAAATACAGTTTTTGGTTACTCAAACTTAATCGTCAAAACAGTTCTATTTCAAACAATTCAGTTTAGCATAAGTACGCAGTTTAAATGTCAAAAATTGTTCTGTTTCAAGCAAATCAGTTCAGCATAAGTACACAGTTTAGTTCATTTTGACCCAAGATAAGACCCTATCCATATTTACCAACCCCTTTGCTAGGGAAGGATATGACAAAAGGTCAATTTTTAAGCAGAGTTTAAGAAGTTTGAATTCACAGTTTTCCTTCTCCTAGACTAGTTGCCACATCTAGGCTGAAGAACTCAGTCTGCCCTACTATTTACCCTTCGCTGGAGGGAGAATAATTGGATTCATACCTTTCCCAAGGGTATTAGTACAATGTGAAATGCAATCAGCCTCGTTCAGGATTTGCACTCGTATCGCCGTGTCCATTTCCTACGACGATAACTATTACACCACGGGTACCTCCTATCAGGTGCTACCACTCCAGACCAGTGGACCCTGGAGTGATGGCATTAAAAGGGTACTCCACATTCCCCAAAGTTCCAGCATAACTGGAGCCTCAGCATCAGATTGCTTTGCGTCATATACTGGACACTCTAAAGGGGAGTCTGACCCCTCTGCAGAGAAGCAGTTGGTGTATTCTAAAGCCCCAGCCAACTGGACCAAGGAATCGCTGTAATACAATGGCAGAAGTGTTGGAATGCACCATCAAAGTAAGCGAGTTCGAACCCCAGTCATGCCATTACATTCACTTACAAACTAATAACCTTGTAAAAAGTATAAACCTCCTTATTCCCTTGCTACAGGTTGAATAGCATCACTGCTCTTCTACAAGGATGGCTTTAGGCATTAAATAACCCACGAATGTTGATATGCCTTTAAACAAAGAAATCATACTAAACTACCTAAAAATTGCAATGAATCGATTTCGTAAATTTTATGCATAACCTGCATAACGTAAACTTAGAAAGATTGACCTGCGGTTTAAAATCAATCAATCAATCAATCAAATCTACTTTTTTAATACAAATAATTTATACTTATATAGTATCAAGTATTCTGTCTCGTACAAATAAATAACAACTGTATGGATTTCATTATTCCGATCTAATACTTATAATTACATTTTTGCCAAGTCGAGCCGGGCTGTAAAATATTCAGACTGCAACTCACCAGAGGGATACCCCCACCCAATAAGTGTCCTGATATGACACTAAACAATCTGATGGTGAGGTTACAGTGATGCTGGGGCTTTGAGGAATGTGGAGTACCCCTTCATTGCCATTGCTCCCAGGTCCACTCTGGTCCGGAGTGGTAGCACTTGATAGGGCCCTATCTATGGTTTAAATAGAACTAACGGCATACTTATGCTAAAATGAATTGTTTGACTAAACTGGACAGCTTGAAATAGAAATGTTTTTGACAATTAAACCTTATTTACATTTAAACTGAGTGCTTATGCTAAAGTGATTTATTCGAAATGGAACTGTTTTTTGACATTGAAACTATACATACTCTAAACGGAATTGTTTAATATAGAACTGTTTTGACATTAAACTGTGCGTAAACAAAATCTGTACTAATACTAAACTGATTTAGCTGATTTAGAACTGTTTGACTAAAACGAATAGCTTGAAGTAGAAATGTTTTTCCCAATTAAACTGTACTTACATTTAAACAGCGTACTTATGCTAAACTGAATTGTTTGAAATAGAACTATTTTCATAAAAATGGATTTGGCATTAAATAACCTTCAAAGGTTGATATGTCATAAAAATCCAACCAACCAACCAACATAATAATTACATTGTTTCAATCATTAATTTCTATTCAATAATAATTGTGTTTTTGGGTTTTTTGTGCAAGGTTATACGGTTTGAAGTAACTAATAATAAAAATCCTAAGTAAATAATAATTAATGGCTATTAAGGGGTGCTCCACACTCCCAAGAGCACCAGAACTTAACTCTCACCATCATATAGAGTTTAGTGTCATAACTAGACACCAACGATTTTGGGGAGGGGTACACACGTATTTCGATTTGAAAAATATTGCAGATGTTTATAATAGCGTTTTGATTTTCGCTGTGGATGGAAGGCTAATTCCTAACGTCTGTAAATGGAAAGCCTAATCATTGGTGCTAAACGGTTTTGCCTGCTTTTAAAGATAAACACTTTGTGTTGGAAAAGCCGAATAGTAATATTCTAAATTTATGTCACCCTATCACTGTTATGGCTCATAGTCATGAAGACATTCCACCATCCATCCATCCCCGATGTTTCTCTGAGAATTCCGAAGCAGTACCCCTTTAATTCCTAAACAATCTTTATTCCACCCCCTACAACTCTCAAGCGTCTTCCCAGTTTCCAAAATCTAGCTTCCTTTTCTGGACATTCCGAAATATCTGCATCCTTAGATTGCAGACTTGCGTCTCTCAGTCTGTCTGTCAGTTTACTAGGCGAATGCATGTGATGCCCGTTACCTGCCGGGGTTCCGTGTCGAACGAAGCCAGCAGATGTCGGGGTGTGTTAGTTTATAGCCAAAACCGACTGTCTCTGATGGCCACTTCGAACCCGGAACGATCCCATACGTCAAGAAGGCGCTATAATCAGTTCTAGCCGTACATAAATTAATTTTGTCATAACGGCTAAGACGTGGCGTGTTCCATACAACTCTCTCGTAAAGAAAGGCCGCCACAGTCTTGTACAGCTATCATTTCTACGTCAGATTGTACATCGTGTTTTATTGCTCTGCTCATTGATACATCAGACTATAGATCACAGCTTCAGTGGTCACTGCATGGTCAGTGTTCAGTTCATCCAATCTGACCATTATTTCCTAACACACTCATCCAACCACGGCTTGCAAGTGATGCAGTTATTATTGTATTAACAACAGCATTAACAGTTGTAATCTGGATAAAAACAAAATAAAAAAATAAAAACACATATAAATGAACGGCGCCAACATTTTCCTATCTTTTTGTCATGCTTTTACTCTCCCTAACGTATAAAGTCCATAGTGAAGTATCTGCTCGCTATATCCAGAATAAAAATGGTAGTATTGATATCCTCGGATATCATATATATATATATGAATATATATATATATATATATATATATATATATATATATAATTTTTATTAGTCTAAGCACACTAATTAGGAGCAATATCACAATACATTTAAAGAATGTTATAAAAAACCACCACCACCAACGACAACAACTATTATAATTTCTCGTAGGCGATCCCTGGGTAAGCGAATATTGCACACGTCGCTGTGGAATACAGGCTCGCCTATGGATCGACAATCCCAAACTATGAGAGATGCTTTTTTATCCTATTTCATTATATATATATATATATATATATATATATATATATATATATATATACTGAAAAATTAGAATTCCTGCCTTTCATGGGAATTTAGATTAAAAGTGCCTCAATGCACAAAAACTGTCGAGAAAATACAAAAATATGAAAATAATTTGTTTGTTCTCATCAGTTCACAATCTATCTATCTATCTATCTGTGTGTGTGTGTGTGTGTGTGTGTGTGATTAAGATTTAACGCTAAAAGCGATTATAATCCTTAAGACACATCCCGATGCTCAACCCAGCACCTGTCCTAGAAAATGACACACATAAACTCCTATGGGACTTAAACATACAAACGGATCACCTAATCCCGGCCAGAAGACCAGACCTCATAATAATCAACAAAAAAAAGAGAATATGCAAAATTGTCGACTTTGCTGTCCCGGCGGATCACAAAATAAATCTGAAGGAAAGTGAAAAGAAGGATAAGTACCCCGACCTTGCTAGAGAAATAAAAAAGCTGTGGAACATGAAAGTAACGATTGTGCCAATGGTGATTGGTGCTTTAGGCACAATGAATAAAGGATTATTAAAAGCCCTGGAGGACTTGGAAGTTGGCGGACGGTTATATATATATATATATATATATACTTTAAGAAAAACAACGAAACCGGTCACATCGGATTATAAATTTATTTCAATCCTGTTACGCATTTTTGAAATTTCCAAAAACACGAAAAATGTAACAGGACTTCTTCAGATCATTTTGGATTAAAAAAAATTGAATAGACACATGGTTGGATAAAAAAATTGAACAGACACAAAAAAAATTGAATTGACACAAAAAAAAAAAAAAAATATATATATATATATATATATATATATATATATATATATGTGTGTGTGTGTGTGTGTGTGTGTGTGTGTGTGTGTGTTGATCAACACTCGAAACTGATTGGGATAGATTTCGTTTTCAATTTTTTAAAATCTTTTTTAAAAATCAATTTTAGAATTTTAGCTCTATCCAAGTGGTTCTATGATAGGATTTGGAGCCCATAGAAGACACTTGTGGAGCTTTACAAATTATTAACAAAAAAAAGAGCTTTTATTTTCTTTAAACCTTATATGTAAGTTGGCCTTATAAGTAGAGTGTTTGCAGAAGCTCCGGGGGACCAGGTTTTAATCCCAGGTTGAGTCATGCCAAACTCTCAAAAAAATGGTACTTCATGCCGCCTTGCTTAGCACTCAGCATTAAAAGGTAACGATCAAAGGTAAAGTGGAACAATCCAGGAAATAGAGTAGCGCCCTCCGCTAGTAGTAGCTATTGAAAAGGGAGCCTTTGGGTCACCCTCGACTAAGTTCACATTCGTTTATACGTTCATCGACAAATGTATCAATCTTATGAGTTGTTTAATGTCGAAATTTGATTAATTTGTAAAGGTTAAATTGTATTTTTAATTGTATATTTTTAATGCTGCATTGTATTTTCTCTTCGTTGCAAATTCCTATTCCTTTATGATCATTTGACCGGGCCATTGGACTAATGAGTAGAGTGTTCGCCAGATGTCCGGAAGACCGGGGTTCAATCCCAGCTTGAGTCATACGAAAGACTAAAAAATGGTACTTGATACCGCCTTGCTTAACACTCAGACTTAAAAGTTAAGGATCAAGGGTAAAGTGGAGCAATCCAGGGAATGGAGTAGAACCCTCCTATACACCTCGGTATAGTAGCTCTTGAAAAGGGAGTCTTCGGGTCACCCTCGACTAAGTTAACCTTTGCTTTGCTTATATATGGCACATTTTAATATATATATATATAAGATTTTTAACTTATATCTATGATGTGTTTAACTCTGAGAGAATGAAAATGGAAAAGAGAGAATAGAAAAAACAATATACACATATACAATGAATATGTATCGAGACGTTCTGACACATTCAACTCAAAGAGGAAAAAGAGGGTGAAAAAGAAAGAAAAAATAACAACTTGATGTACATATATCTATGCGAATGTATACCCTCACAAAGTACGTGGGGGTGTCCTCGTGTAATGGTTAAAGCGGTGGACTGCAGAATCGTAGTAAGCGAGTTCGTAATCCAGTCGCGCTATTACGTTCACTTTCGGGCAAATACCCTTGGGAAAGGTATGTACCCCGTTATCCTCCCAGCTATGGGTTAAATAGTACCACTACTATTCTTCAAGGAGAAGGGCATTAAATAACCTATAAAGAGTTGATATGCCATTAAACAAACAAACCAAACAAACAAACCAACAAAGTACGTATTTGCTAATATATACATAAAAACATAATAATAATTGTTGTAAATGAATAAAAACTAAGATTAAAATTGAAAAATAAAAGATGAAAACAAAATTAATTAAATAAATAAATCGATAAATTTAAATCAAAAAGAATCTCATCCCAATAAAAAAAAGGAAACACATGTGGAGCCTACTCATAGGAAATAAAACCCTGAAGTAATAAATTCATATACAGATCTGTTCATTTTAATATATATATATGAGGATCATTAAATAAGTTTCCAGACTTTTTTCGTGTGGGCACTTTTATTGATTAGTACACACATGAAAGTCTAGTACCCTTCGAAGTAATCTCCTCCGGCTACAATGCACTTGTTGTACCGTTTCAACAACTACTGGAAGGTCCCATCGAAGTCCTCTTGTGCGAGTGTGTCAATTACCTTCTTTCATCTCCTCAATTATCTCATAACGACAGCCTCTGAGCTTAGGGAATAACCAAAAGTCACAGGGAGCAAGGTCTGGACTATAGGGAGTGTGAGGAACTGTGTTGATGCCCATGTTGCTCAAATAGTCTATGACAAGGATGGAGTTGTGGACTTGTGCATTGTCCTGGTGGAAATGCCACTGACACGATTTGAAGAGTGCTGGCCTCTTCCCTAGGAATCTCTTCCTGAACTCCCTTAAAACCCCAACATGGCCAATCGACTCTTGTGTATTGACTTCCTTACTCCTCCCACACCTCTCATCATTAGTCACAGATTCCCTGCCATCCTTTAATCTCTTATGCCACTCAGAAACTGATGCTTGATTCATGCAAGATGCCCCAAAAGCAGTCTGAAGCATTCCATACGTTTCTGTGGCATTTTTTCCAAGTTTAAAACAGAATTTTATAACATCTCGTTCTTCTTAAGTATCCTGACGTCCAGATTGCATGTTTGAAATTCACCAGGTGTGACAATCAGGCTCTTCTTTACTTACTGCTGCACCCAGTACTTCTTCTTTACCAGAGAGTCATTGCGCTTTCAATCTATGTACTCAGGTTTGTAGTTGCAAAACCATGTTTAGCCCATGTATAAACATTTTTTGACTAAAACTTGCTTCTCAGTTCACATTACACATTTCTTCTAAAAATGTCACATGGTTTGTCACCATTCTAAGTCTCCAAAAAACTTGGTGACAAACCTGAGGCATTCTGATTATCTACCATTTCTAAAAGCCTCAAAACTAATATTTTTGTGGGATTAAAATATTTTGGCAATGAACCAACTTACCACTACCGCCCAATGCTGACCTCAGTCCTCGTTGTTGAAGGCTTCTCTCTCCTAGAGTCATTTTTTACCTTTTCGTGCCAATTTTTAAACCACTTGTGCCACATAAAAAACACGCATACCCAACATAGTGTTATCTCCATACACTTTCTGAAGCATTTAAATTGCTTGTGACGGTGTTTACCTGAACTAGACGAAACATTTCTGGCTTATTCGTTGTTCGGTGTTAATCTTTCTTTCCTCAGTGCTTATGAGAAAGTAAAGTTGGTGACCTTTGTCGAGGGTGACCCAAAGGCTCCCTTTTCAATAGATACTACACCAAGGTTTGGGTGAGAGCGCTACTCCATTCTCTGGATTGCTCCACTTTACCCTTGATCCTTATCTTATAGTGCTGAGTGCTAAGCAAAGCAACGTCAAGTACCATTTTTGAGCGTTTTGTATGACTCGACCTGGAATTGAACACTAGTCTCCCAGATCATTGGCGGACACTCTACTCATTAAACGACCTGAAAAATTGGAGTCTCAAACAAAAGCATATATATATATATATATATATATATGTGTGTGTGTGTGTGTGTGTGTGTGTGTGTGTGTGTGATGTACATAATGTACGCAAATGAAAGAAAGATAAGTATGTAAAAGAGAAATGCTGAAGAAAAGAAATAAAGAAAACAGCTCGTTGAAACGAAAGAAAGAAAATAAAAACGAGAAAAAAGAGGGAATGAGGCATGAAAGAAAGATTTGCGAAAGAAGAAAAGATAGGCCGATGACAAAAAAATCTGTAGGCTGAATAGAAATAAATAAATAAATTAACATACAAAGGTCTAGAAAGAAAGAATGCAATTGGACTATTCTAAACCCCACCGACAGGCATATTAAAAGAAAGAAAGAAAGAATGGAAGAAAGAAAGATGGTAGAAGCTAAAGAGGTTGGGAAACAAGACACAAACAAGGTGATGTTTAAATACAGAACAGGAAAAAAGAAAGAAAGAAAGAAAGAAAGAAAGAAAGAAAGAAAGAAAGAAAGGAAGAAAGGAAGAAAGAAAGATGGTAGAAGCTAAAGAGGTTGGGAAACGTGAGACAAACAAGGCTATGTTTAAATACAGCACAAGAAGAAAGAAAGAAAGAAAGAAAGAAAGAAAGAAAGAAAGAAAGAGCTACTTGAAAAACCGAAAAGAAAGAAAGATACCTTGTTGTTGAATAGAAAGAGAGAAAGACAGAAAGAAAGAAATGTTTGGTTTCTTGGTTTATTGACTTACCAACCTTTGTTAGCTATTTAATGCCAAAGCCATCCTTAAAGAAGATTAGTTGTGGCAATATTTAACCTGTAGATGGTGGGGTGATAAGTGGGTACATATGTTTCCCAGGGGTATTAGCCCGAAAGTGAAAGTAATACTGGTACTGGAGCACAAAGAGAGAGAGAAAGAAAGAAAGAAAAAAAGAAAGAAAGAAAAAATTAGGACTTACATCAAACAATAAGCAAAGAAAAATAAAAAGAAAGGAAAAAAGAAAAAGATTTGTACGTACAGAAAGAAAGAAAGAAAGAAAGATTAGTACGTACATCAAAGAAAGAAAGAAGGAAAGAAAGAAATAAAAAAGAAAAAGATTAGTACGTACATTATGCAATAAGCAAAGAAAGAAAAAAAAAGAAAGAAAGAAAGAAAGAAAGAAAGATTAGTATGTACATCAAAGAAAGAAAGAAAGAAAGAAAGAAAGGAAGATTAGTATGTACATCAAAGAAAGAAAGAAAGAAAGAAAGAAAGATTAGTATGTACATCAAAGAAAGAAAGAAAGAGAAAGAAAGAAAGAAAGGAAGATTAGTATGTACATCAGGGAAAGAAAGAAAGAAAGAAAGAAAGGAAGATTAGTATGTACATCAAAGAAAGAAAGAAAGAAAGAAAGGAAGATTAGTATGTACATCAAAGAAAGAAAGAAAGAAAGAAAGAAAGGAAGGAAGATTAGTATGTACATCAAAGAAAGAAAGAAAGAAAGAAAGATTAGTATGTACATCAAAGAAAGAAAGAAAGAAAGAAAGGAAGATTAGTATGTACATCAAAGAAAGAAAGAAAGAAAGAAAGGAAGGAAGATTAGTATGTACATCAAAGAAAGAAAGAAAGAAAGAAAGAAAGAAAGAAAGGAAGATTAGTATGTACATCAAAGAAAGAAAGAAAGAAAGAAAGAAGGAAAGATTAGTATGTACATCAAAGAAAGAAAGAAAGAAAGAATAAGATTAGTACGTACATCAAACCATAAACAAAATAAAGATAAAACAAAAAAGAAAAAAGAAAAAAGAAAAAGAACGAACGAAAGAAAGAAAGAGTCCTGTACATCAAGCTGAATGCAAAGAAAGGCCTTGTCGTCTCATTTGACAGGCATTGTCCACATTTTCTCACTTATATTTTCAGACGATGCAGCAACTTCGCTATCAAATTGCCCATTACTCCTCCTCCTGATGCCTTCAACTCTATACACACACGCAAACAACATGCTTTGCAGGATAGCCAAATAAAATATTTCGCTCGTTAAACAGTCTTATTTTCCCATTTATCCTTTCTATCGAATAAAGACTAAGATTTTTCAAAACTCTGAATTAAAACACTTCACATCAAATAGCGAGCCAGGCCGAAAGACAATAACTAGTGAGTTCGATTATCACAGGGTGCCTCATTCTCCTGATCTGGTGTCAATTTATACTCAGCTGAATAAATTGCCACATAAACATATGGAAGGTACTTCAAAGGTAATGGTAAAGAGCTTCGTTAGCATCCCATTTTTAGTGAGCTTGCTCCTTACTGAGTGACTCATTTTTCTGGTCTTGTGCCAAATTTAGCTCAGAAGAATAAATTACCATATAGACATGCATGCAGATCACCTCAGTGTTAATGGTTAATGAATCAGGCAGGCGGACAACTCGACTAACTAGGGAGTTCGATTCAACTTGGGTGACCAATATTCCTGTTCTTGTATCAAAGTAAGCTCTACTTAGTGAATCACTTCCAAGTTCAGTATGGAGGGCACTTCGAAGGAAATGGTTCGAAAATTAGGCTTATAGACAACAAATGTAACTCGTGAATTCGATTCTCACTGTGCCACATAATTCCGATCTTGTGCCAAATTAGGTTCAGCAAAAACAAGAAACAACGACATGACTGTTAATATGAATGTACAATTAACCCAATTCTCTAACGTCAATGAATAAAATAACTCTAGATAGGTTGACATGCCGTTAAAATCAACCAATCGATCAATCGAAAAATTGTCTAATCATTTGATTTTGATGAAATTTTCTATTATTAATAAAACCCTGGTCTCCCGGACGATTGGTGAATACTCTACCCTTGAGGCCAATAACTAATAGGTACTATTTAACCCCAAGCTACGAGAATAAGAGGTTTCCTACTTCTTCCGAGGGAATTTGACCGAAAGTTAAAGCAATAGTGGGACTAGAGATTGAACTCGGTTGCTCCAATGCCACAGTTCAGCACGTTAACAACTACACCATAGTATTTTTAAAGAGGGGTAAATTAAAGAAATTATTGCTCTTCCCAATGGATTTTTCTCGAATTTTAAAAATATATACAGTTAGCAAAAATATATATATATTCACAAATTGACAATTTTTTGGAAAAAATCACTTTACTGCGCCTACCAGATCGATATTTTGTAATTTGAATGTAAAAAAAACTTTGAATAAATGCGACTAAAAATTATGAGGTCCAAAATCATTGAAAACAATGTAAAAAATATATATTTTAGCTTTGTTTTGACGCTAATTGAAAAAAAAAAAAAAAAAAAAGAAAAAAAACAACAAAGAAAAACAACAAAAAATACTTAAATCTGGTAAAATAGCCTAGCAAATATTGTTTGCAGCATGAAAATAACTTCCTGCAAGTACCGGTGCCATTTTTATCAAAATTTTTTTAAACGTTTTAGATAATTGCCCAGTCGGCTGGGGTTGTAGAATACAGTGACTGCTTCTCTGCAGGGGGTAAGATCCCCACCAACGAGTGTCCTGGATTTGATACTAAACAATCTGATGGTGAGGTTCCTGTGATGCTGGGGCTTTGGCGAATGCGGAACACCACTTCATTGCCATTACTCCCAGGCCCACTCTGATTCGGAATGGTAGCACCCGATAGGGCCTTATCTATGGGTTAAATATAACTTAACTGCATACTTATACTAAACTGAATGGGTTGAATTAGAACTGTTGGACTAAACTGAAATGCTTGAAATAGAAACGTTTTTCACAATTAAACTGCCTACTTATGCTAAAGAGAATTGTTTGAAATAAAACAGTTTTTGACATTGAAACTGTACTAATGCTAAGCTGATTTGTTTAATATAGAACTGTTTTGACATTTATCTGTGTGTGAGCAAAATCTATTCTTATGATAAACTGAATTAGCTGAATTAGAACTGTTTGAATAAACTGAATAGCTTAAAATAAAAATGTTTTTGATAATTAAACTGATAATCGCTCCTGACACGTCTTCCAAACTACATCCTGTATCCCCAAGGAACTGATGTATATAAATTCTTGCAGGTCGGCCAACACTGGTATAGGGGTCCATAGAAGAACTTCACTCATGAGTTCCTCCTTGTTTCTTCATCAGTGTCCGGCATTTCTTCCTCGTCTTGCTTGGATGTTTTTCAGATGGGAAGTAAGTGGCCGTACAGCTATTGTTTCGTGAGGTGTTGTTGAAAAATTTATGTATATTTTTTATTTTTTCTTTAATTAGCGTCGAAACCGAGTTTCGATTTTGCACAGTTTTCAATGATTTTCAGTTGAGCAAAATTCATTTATACCGAAAATCAATGAAAGCAAAATCATTAAAAAAGAAAAAAAAACCTTTAAAAAAAACTCGTGTACAGATACTAAAACCTTGTAAAATAGACATGCTAATATTATTTGTAACATGAAAATAATTACCTTGTCGGCATTCCCTTTTTAGGGCGCCTCAGGCGCCAGGAAATAACCCCCCGAAGGGGGTATAAGCCTGGGGGGATGGCCCCCTGAGGCCGGAGGAAATCTCCAGTGCCGAGGCACACCCGGCAGAACCACCCAGAGGTAAGACGGCCTACCGAATGCAACCCAAGAACTGGAGAGGAAAGGCCACACACAAACGCCCTAGAGCGTCCGCGCAGACCTCTTTGGGTACCACCCTGTCGACAAGGCTTACATTACATCGACTATATTTCCGGTTGTCAAAGAGACAACCGGTTCTAAGACAAATAATGAGTTGCAAAGATAAATTTTTAAAAAATGAAGGGCGTCATATCCATTTGCGTATTCTTTGTCCCAGCCATAGGACAATAGAATTCTTTGGATAGATATGTTTTGATAAAAGAAGATAATGCGTTATAAACGTAAGCCTTTCGTTTTTGGATGTTAAAAATGAAAAAAATGAAAGTGAATTTTACCAAATTGACTATTTTGAAAATTTTCTTTCATTGCACAAGATTTTTTGATTTTTTTTTCAGGCAAAAATTATAATGGGATTTGGAACTGAGATGATTATAAATCTATTCAATAATACTAAATTTTCTGAAATTCGACAATCAAACGAAAGCATTTTCTGAACCCCAAATCCAGATTTTATTTTTTCGTTTTGCTAGGGGCATGGAGGAAATTGGGAAAGATTTTACATATTTACCAACCATTCCACTCGAGCAAGATATACACAAGGTCAATTTTCAAAGCAGAGTTTAACAGGTTTGAATTCAGAGTTTTCCTTCTCCTAGACTAGTTGCCTCACCAAGGCTGAAGAACCCAGTCTTTCATACTATTTACCCATAGCAGGAGGGATAATAATTGGATTCATACCTTTTCCAAGGGTAATAGTGCTATGTGAAATGCAATCAGCCTCATCCAGGATTTGAACTCGTGTCGCTGTGTCCATTTCCCTACGACGATCCTATTTATCCAATCCCTCCGCTCGGGCAGGATATGATACAAGGTCAATTTTTAAGCGGAGTTTAACAGGTTTGAATTCAGAGTTTTCCTTCTCCTAGACTAGTTGCCTCACCAAGGCTGAAGAACCTAGTCTGCCCTACTATTTACCCATAGCTGGAGGGAGAATAATTGGATTCATACCTTTCCCAAGGGTATTAGTGCTATGTGACGATAACCATTACACAACAGGAACCTTCACGGGAAGGATTTTACAGATGGTATTTTTTTCATCTACCCGACTTGGGGGATGGGTGATATAATTCCCTCTTAGCTCATAGCCTATTGTAAATTTAACTGTGAAAACGTTAACTAAATTGGAGGAGTCCCGGTGGCATAGTTGCTAATGTGCTGGGCTACAATGGTGTAGTAAGCGAGTTCAAACTCCAGCAGCGCTGTTGCGTTTACTTTCGGGCGTATACCCTTGGGTAAAGGTATAAACTCTCTTATCACCAACAGCGATGGGTTAAACAGCACCACTGGTGTTCTGCAAGGATGGGTTTTGGCAGTAAATAATCCACGAAGGTTGACATGCCATCAAGCAAAGAAACCGAAACAATTGAAGAAACAGATCTGAACAAAAGTTTGAAAAATTTGTGGTTCAAATATTTTATAATTTTTTTTCTCTTTGTGGTTTTTCTAAGACGATATTTTTGGTATGGGAGAGAAAAAGAGAAAAAGGGATGGAAGATTTTGGTTTGATTCCGTGGTGTTTTATGGCATATCCATATTTACCGACCCCTGACTTTTTTCGTATCGGCACTTTTATTGATAGTACACACATGAAACTCTAGTCCCCTTCGAAGTAATCTCCTCCGGCTAGAATGCACTTGTTGTACCGTTCCAACAACTTCTGGAAGGCCTCCTCGAAGTCCTCTTGTGTGAGAGTGTCCATGACCTTCGCCACAGCCTCTTTCATCTTCTCAATTGTCTCTTAACGACAGCCTCTGAGCTTAGGGAATAAGCAAAAGTTACAGGGTGCAAGGTCTGGACTATAGGGAAGGTGAGGAACTGTCTTGATTCCCATCTTGGTCAAATAGTCTGTGACAAGGACGGAGTTGTGGACTGGTGCATTGTCCCGGTGGAAATGCCACAGACCCGATTTGAAGAGTGCTGGCCTCTTCCGACGGAATCTTTTCCTGAACTCCCTTAAAACCTCAGCATAGTAACTCTATTCCTAACCCTAACCGTTTGGCCAATCAACTCTGGTGTATTGACTTCCATACTCCTCCCACACCTCTCATCATCCCTCACAGACTCCCTGGCTTCCTTTAATCTCTTATCCCACTCAAAAACTGATGCACGATTTACGTAAGGTTCTCCCAAAACAGTCTGAAGCATTCCATGCGTTTCTGTGGCATCATTTTTTCCAAGTTTAAAACAGAATTTTAATGCATATCGTTCTTCTAAAGTGTCTGATTGCATTTTTGAAATTCACCAGCTGTGACAATCAGGCTTTAGTAGGGTGTATTCCAATTGCTGCTGTAGCTGTTCATTTGAACCTGAAATCATTGAGAGTCTACGACAATTTTAAATGCCCATACGAAAAAAGTCTGTAAATTATCGTATGCCGCTCGTATATCCGTAATATTAATCATTTATTTGCTCTCAATTAAATGGTTTCAAGTATTGCTATCAAACTCTAATAATTCTATTTATTATTAATCCTTTGTTTGCACGGAGTTTAAATGTTTTCTTGTTTAACGATCTAACACTAATAATTTATGAGATATTAATCATTTATTACCACACAGTCCTATGGTTTCATGTATTACAATTTAACACTAATAATTATATTTAATATTAATAATTTGTTTTCTTACCGCTAAATCACTTCAAATATTGCTATTCAAGACAAATAATTTAATCTAATACTTATCATTTACCTGCACACACTTAAATGGTTTCAAGTATTTCTATTCAACACAAATGATTCCATTTAATATCAATCATTTGTCTGCAAACATGATAAGGGAGACTGTATGTTGAGAAATCCCTTGAAGGACAATAACTCATTGACTGAGCAGGGGTAATTATCGTCTGCTACTAAAGGTCATCTATGTAGGTTTTTTGAAAATTTCATTACTTTTTTGGCAAGAAATTATTTAACTTTTTCAAATCTAATTCAAAGGATGAATGTTCAGGAAACACAATTCACAAACAAAAAAGCTCGAATGCAATATATATTATTACTCTGGTGATCTCCATAAATCTGAAAATTCAACTACTTTTGTCTATGCTTTTTTTTCTATGTGGATATTTTTGGTATATTATTTTATTGCAGTTTCCGTTTAATCAATACGACGCGTTACATTCAAAGTGTCATGCTTGTTGTATCCATTGGTGTAATTATGTTCCTTTTATCTTAAGCAGTTTTCGTGGAAATTAATTTGAGGCATTATTTTCGAAGTAACAATCTTGCACGATCTTTAGTAGTTTTCGTGGAAATAAATTGGAAGCTTTACTTTCAAAATGACACTCTTGCTCTATCCACTGGTGTGATTGTGTTCCTTTTATCTTTAGTAGTTTTCGTGGAAATAAATTGGAAGCTTTACTTTCAAAATGACACTCTTGCTCTATCCACTGGTGTGATTGTGTTCCTTTTATCTTTAGTAGTTTTCGTGGAAATAAATTGAAAGCTTTACTTTCAAAATGACACTCTTGCTCTATCCACTGGTGTGATTGTGTTCCTTTTATCTTTAGTAGTTTTCGTGGAAATAAATTGGAAGCTTTACTTTCAAAATGACACTCTTGCTCTATCCACTGGTGTGATTGTGTTCCTTTTATCTTTAGTAGTTTTCGTGGAAATAAATTGGAAGCTTTACTTTCAAAATGACACTCTTGCTCTATCCACTGGTGTGATTGTGTTCCTTTTATCTTTAGTAGTTTTCGTGGAAATAAATTGAAAGCTTTACTTTCAAAATGACACTCTTGCTCTATCCACTGGTGTGATTGTGTTCCTTTTATCTTTAGTAGTTTTCGTGGAAATAAATTGAAAGCTTTACTTTCAAAATGACACTCTTGCTCTATCCACTGGTGTGATTGTGTTCCTTTTATCTTTAGTAGTTTTCGTGGAAATAAATTGGAAGCTTTACTTTCAAAATGACACTCTTGCTCTATCCACTGGTGTGATTGTGTTCCTTTTATCTTTAGTAGTTTTCTTGGAAATAAATTGGAAGCTTTACTTTCAAAATGACACTCTTGCTCTATCCACTGGTGTGATTGTGTTCCTTTTATCTTTAGTAGTTTTCGTGGAAATAAATTGGAAGCTTTACTTTCAAAATGACACTCTTGCTCTATCCACTGGTGTGATTATGTTCCTTTTATCATTAGTAGTTTTCGTGGAAATAAATTGGAAGCTTTACTTTCAAAATGAAACTCTTGCTCTATCCACTGGTGTGATTGTGTTCCTTTTATCTTTAGTAGTTTTCTTGGAAATAAATTGAAAGCTTTACTTTCAAAATGACACTCTTGCTCTATCCACTGGTGTGATTGTGTTCCTTTTATCTTTAGTAGTTTTCGTGGAAATAAATTGAAAGCTTTACTTTCAGAATGACGTTCTTCTCTATCCACTGGTGTTGTTATGTTCCCTTTTTCTATTGTAAATTGTTTGACTATAAATAGGATGCATTACATTCAGAACGACACTCATGCACTATCAACTGGTGTTATGGTATTCCTTTTTTCTATAGTAGTTTCTTAGACAAGAAATAGGAGGCATTACTATCAGAACGACAGTTATGCCCTATCCACTGGTGTTATTGTGTTCCTTTTTTCGATTGTAGTGTCTTTGACAATCAATAGGAGGCATTAATTTCAGAACGACACTCATGTCCTATCGACTGCTGTTATTGTGTTCCTTTTTTCTGTTATAGATTCTTTAGCAATAAATAGGAGCCATTTACTTCCAGAACGACGCTCTTGCTTTATCCACTGATGTTATTATGTTCCCTGAATTCGTTGTAGTTTCTTTAGCAATGAATAGGTGGTGGTGGCATTTTTTTCGGAGGGTCCTACTTCACTAGAAAATGAAAAGAACAGCCTGCAATTATAACCAGCGTAATGACACACAAAGAATGAAAACGATGATGATGATCAGCAAAAGATTAATTATGAAGCCGATGCTGGTGATTGTCATTATAAAATCCCCAACGATTTCCGAAATAGTCTTAAATAAACCAGAATCAGATTCTCCTGCCCCAAACCTGGCTGTAATTTCACAGAATCGTCTCGTTCCGTTTCTTGGAGCCCAGCAGTTCTTCAGCTAATTAACTGTACGGGCGAAATTCGAGGAAGATGTAATAATATGGTGTGTGGCCAATAGAGACACCATTCGGTTGCATGGTCCGTTGGTTCGGCCGTTATCCTGGCTGGCTGGTCGGCCCGTCCAGTGGCCGCTGCAGGCACCATGCCAATACCAACAGATTGCAACAATCGATGGTGGCAGAACCCCAACCCCTCACCTGTTGTCTGTTGGAGTCTAATTTGGATCACGTGTCATTAGATCCTAGAAGTAAGGTTTATTAATCCGACACACAGAGTTGAGCCAAGAGATATCATCATTTTCCTGTTACGCAGGTGAGGTAACTAGATGTTGTCCCGGATAAAGATCTTTCTCTCCATTTGCAAAGCACAAGATCCGTAGAGTATAGATGAGGGTTGGGTGTTAAGCTAATAATTAAATTGAGGTGAATTTTCTCACCGTGAAAATCAGCATTCTTAGCTTTTACAACACAAAACAAATGGGATTTCGAGGAATGGCAGTAAAGTTGTAAGAGTCTTCTTATTTTGCTTTGGTTGTTCTTTTATAACATAAAATACACACACACACACACACACACACACACACACACACACACATATATATATATATATATATATATATCGAGGGGCATACGATAAGTTTCCAGACTTTTTTCGTATCGGCACTTTTATTGATAGTACACACATGAAACTCTAGTCCCATCCGAAGTAATCTCCTCCGGCTACAATGCACTTGTTGTACTCTTCCATCAATTTCAGGAAGGCCCCATGGATGTCCTCTTGTGAATGCGTATCAATGATCTTCGTTACAGATTCTTCCATCTCCTCAATTGTCTCATAACGACAGCCTCTGAGCTTAGGGAATAACCGAAAGTCACAGGGTGCAAGGTCTGGACTATAGGGAGGGTGAGGAACTGTGTTGATGCCCATCTTGGTCAAGTAGTCTGTGACAAGGATGGAGTTGTCGACTGGTGTATTGTCCTAGTGGAAATGCCACTGACCCGATTTGAAGAGTGCTGGCCTCTTCCCTAGGAATCTCTTCCTAAACTCCGTTAAAACCTCAACATAGTAACCCTAACCCTAACCGTTTGGCCAATCAACTCTGGTGTATTGACTTCCATACTCCTCCCACACCTCTAATCATCCCTCACAGACTCCCTGGCTTCCTTGAATCTCTTACGACACTCAAACACTGATGCTCGATTCATGCAAGATGGTCGAAAAGCAGTCTGAAGCATTCCATGCGTTTCTGTGGCATTTTTTCCAAGTTTAAAAAAGAATTTCATTGCATATAAACTTCTAAAGTGTCAGATTGAATTTTTGAAATTGACTAGCTGTGACAATCAGGCTTTAGTAGGGTGTATTCCAATTGCTGCTGTAGCTGTTCCTTTGAACTTGAAATCATATAAATTGGTCAATCATCTCATAAGATGTATAGCAATAACATATTAATTTTCAATAGTCTACGACAATTTTAAGCTACGGAAACTTATCGTATGCACATATATATACATATATTGTCAGACTGTTTCGTTCTATCAGAACTCTTCAGTGTGGTTAGACATGCAGGACGCTCGAAGCCGGGATCGAAACTCGTCCAACTTTACGTTAGACTAAGTCTTAGACCTCTCGGCCACCAAGCAGACCGCGTTGGCTTAGGGAATTTTTAAGGTATTTATTTAGCAACAGCAGCAGCAGCCGTTTGTTTACATTTTTTATACTCTATTGGCTACCAGAGTGCTCAGTTCTTGCGAAGAATATATATATATATATATACATATATATATATATATATATATATATATATATATATAATTAAAAAACCCTTTTCGGTATAATTTGTAATATCCAGTCAGCGCCTGAAGACAGTGGGTGTGGATTATTCGTGTATAGAATATATCAGGAATATCATATGAATCTATATGAGTGCTCGATGTATGCCTATTGTTACATCATTTATTCCTTCCAGGTTTATATAACAAAACTCACCTACAGAGCGTACGTAGTGCAAGTAGAAGGAAAATTGTCATTATGAATTTATTTCTCCGGGCCACCGGGGCCCCTACTCTAGGCAGTAGCAGAAATATTGATGAGGATTTTAATGGAGTTGATAACATTTAATTCAGTAGTTGATATCATTATGACGGGAAGATTTATGAATAGGAGATAATTCTGTTAACTTTGGATATTAGTTCAGAAATTAAGGCTTTGTTTTCTAGAGTTGTTAATTCCTCTTGACCATTTCTAGGGTTAATTAAGGGCACCTGGTGGTTACCGAAAAGTTTTTTTTATTTTTATTTTTATTTAACTTGATTCTATTTCAAGGAAAAAGTCTAAGATCCCATCAGCTGAGAGAATTAACATATGTATTAGAAGTAAATGAAGAATTTATGGGAATAATCATTTAGTTTACAAGCTTAGATTATTCAGAAGATTCCACCTGTTATGGAAGGCCTGGCATACGCTCAAATTTGGATGGGTTGATTTACAGGAACACCCTGTTCTAGTTCCTTAATGTTTCTAACACCTCATTGTTTTGAACCCCTTGCCCTCGCCAGAGAATTTAAATTTTATATAGGTCTTCCTTCTATTTTTTTTTCTTTATGTACACATATAAACTGTAACCCCTATTTGCTGTTCTGCAACCTCAAGTCTAACTATATGTTAGACTTGAGGTTGCAGAACAGCAAATAGGGATTACAGTTTATATGTGTATATAAAGAAAAAAATAAGTCATCTGACGAGACGGAGAGTATAATAATATTCTCCGGCGAAATAAATTTATAATGACAATTTAACCAGGTTTGAGTTTCCTTCTTATAGCACTATATATATATAGGGCAATTCTCAAATGGAAGAGTTGTATATATATATATATATATATATATATACACGACTCTTCCTACTCCAAGACTGGTTGTCATACCAAGGTTAAAGAGCCCATTCTCCCCAGATATTTACTCACAAACTGGAGGGGGAATATTTGGAATCATACCTTTCTCAAGGGTATTAGTGCTTTATGATCCGCAAGCAGCCTCACCCAAGATCGGAAATCAAGCAGCTGTGTCCATTTCCTACGATGGTAATCATTACTCTCTTTCTCTCTCTCTCTCTCTCTATATATATATATATATATATATATATATATATAAAGGAAAGGGAAATAAAACAAAATAATCCAAAATTTGATGAATTTATAATGAAAGTCGAAGTTGACTGTTTCGGTTATAAAAACATTCTTCAGGACTTTGATTAATAAAAAATGATGTTAAAAAAGCGATAGATGTTTGACAAAAATAGCAGGAGAAAAGATTCATTGCAACACGTTTCATGAATTTAAAATCATGAAGAAGGTTATTATAACCGAAACGTTTACGTCGACTTTCATAATAAATTCAACAAATTTTGGAATATTTTGTTAATTAACTTTTCTTCCTACTGTCGGATTTAATTTCCTTATTTGCTTATATATATATATCGACTGTTGGCTGAGCGGTACGATACTAAGTCTAAAGTAAAGTTGGGCGGGTTTCAATCCCAGCTTGAAGCGTCCTGCATGTCTAGCGACACTAGTAAGTTGTGATTCATCGAAACAGTCTGTCAGTGGATGTCAATATATTGCTCTCCCCACCGGGGTTTGAGCACTCTGACAAAAGAATTAACGGCTGCTACTCTCGTAATGCAAAGCTCTTTGTATGAATTGAGCACTCCGGTATCCGGCAAGACAAAATGTAAACTAGCAAAAGCTCCTACATAATGCCTTATAATTCCCGAGCTGACGTGTGTCGACTGAGGGCTGAGCGGTATGATAATAAGTCTATCGTAAAGTTGGGTGGGTTTCAATCGCAGCTTGAAGCGTCCAGCCTGTCTAGCTACACTGATGAGTTGTGATACAACGAACCAGTCTAAATCTGAAACTTAGTCTTACGTAAAGTTGGGCGTCCTGCGTGTCTAGCCACACTGAAGAGTTCTTATAGAACGAAACAGTCTGTATGTGGATGACAATATATATATATATATATATATATATATACATATATAATTTGTAAGCGAATAGTTTGTACTCAACTTTATTTTTAAACGAGGTAGAGATAATTTTTTGGCACACTGTTAAATGGTTTCAAGTGTTTCCCTCTTATATAAACTAACTGTACAGAGAGCTGAACTTAATAATAATAATAATCCCTTGTAAAAGATTAAACAGTCCTATTTGATCCATAGACGTGACATCAGCAGGTGCTACCACTCCTGGTCAGAGTGGATTTAAGATTAATGGTAACGAAAGGATACTCCATATTTTCCAAACTCTTAGATTGCCCAGTCAGCTGGGGGTGTAGGATACACTGACCCCCCCCTAACGAGTGTCCTGATATGACACTAAACAATCTGATGATGAGGTTCCAGCAGTGCTGGAGCTTTGGGGAATGTGGCGCACCCCTTCAATGCCATCTCTCCCAGGTCCTCTCTAGCTCGGAGTGGAAGCACCTGATAGGGCCCTATCTATGGGTAAAATAGAACTAGCAGCATACTTATGCTAAAATGAATTGTTTGAGTAAAATGAATAGCTTGAAATAGAAATGCTTTTGACAACTAAACCATACTTACATTTAAACTGGGTGCTTATGCTTAACTGAATTATTTGTAATAGAACTGTTTTTCGACATCAAAACTGTATTTACACTTAACTGAATTGTTACATATAACTACTTGAATAGTTTGAAATAGAAATGTTTTTGACAATTTAACTGTGTACTTATGCTAAACTGAATTGTTTTAAATAGAACAGATTATTTACATAAAAATGGATTTGGTGTTAAATAACCTACAAAGGTTGATATGCCATAAAACCCAACAAACCAACAAACCAAACCAAACCAAACCAAACCAAACTCTTAGACTGAAGCTTCACTATTAGATTCAATTTATTATCTGCTTATCTAAAATATCAGGTTCGGTTTGATGGGTATATTAGCCATTGTAGTTTATTCAATACCAAATCCTCTTTATATATATATTAATGATATTTACCAACCCCTCCGCTCGGGCAGGATATAACACAAAGTCAATTTTTAAGCGGAGTTTAATAGAGTTTTCCCTCTCCTAGACCAGCTGCCTTAACAAGGCTGAAGAACCTAATCTGTCCTACTATTTACCCATAGCTGGAGGGAGAATAATTGGATTCATACCTTTCCAAAGGGTATTAGTGCTATGTGATTTGAACTCGTGTCGACGTGTCCATTTTCTACGACGATAACCATTACTCCACGGGCACCTCCATTTTATACATATGTTAATATATGATTTATATATATATGAGTTCGTTTTTTACACACACTTAAATGGTTTTAATACGGATAATTCTGTCAACTAATACTCATTTGTTTGCACGCAATGAAATGGTTACAAGTATTGCTATTTAACACTAATTTTTGTTTTCAGCAGTAATTATTCGTTTTTACACAGATAATTGGTTAGTTGGTAGACTGTTCGCCAATGGTCCGAGAGACATGGGTTCAATCTTAGGTCGCGTCATACCTCTCTGGCCTAGAGTGGTAGCACTTGGTAGGGTCCTATCTATCGGCCAAATCGAACTGGTTTACATTTACACTGTGTGCAAACAAATGACTAATGCTAAACTGATTTGTGCGAAATAGTTTGATCCTTCAACTGTGTATAAACAAATGACTGATGTCTATTTGAATTGTGAGTAATACATTAACAATAAAAAGTAAAGTTGGCGACCGTAGTCGAGGGCGACCAAAAGGCTCCTTTTTAAATAGCTACTACACCAATCTATAGAGGAGGGCGCAACTCCTTTCCTTGGATTGCTCCACTTTACCCTTGATACGTACCTTTTATTGCTGAGAGTTATGCAAGGAGGTATCAAGTACCATTTTTAAAGTCTTTGAACCCAGGTCTCCTGGACCATTGGCAAACACTTTACCCACTAGGTCAATGAAGCGGTATTTTTATTTGAACTCAATGAAATGTTTTCAAATATTGCTATCAAACATTAATAATTCTTTTTATTATTAATCTTTTTTTTTTTTGTGCACAGTTTAAATGTTTCGTTGTTTTTGTTTTTGTTTTTTTTTTTTTTTTGTATTGCTATCAAACACAAATGATACTGAACTCTCAGGTCGGCAAAAATTCGGCAGTTGTCCTGGAAAACACTAAAAACTTCACAAACTCGTTTTGGTCGATCGTATATTGAAGTTACGTGAGATAACAGAGGAGTTAAAGATATTAAAAGGCAGAGTATTCGTCATTTTGCATGAACATTTGTCAATGAGAAAGTTGTGTTCAAAGTGGTTGCTGCAATTTGCCCACAGTCGATCAAAAACAGCAATGCGTCGACGATTCAGAGCGTTGATTCAACTCAACAAAAAGGAGTTTTGCATAAATATGTGACAATGGATGAAACATAGATCTTCCACTTCATTCCGTAGTCAAATCGACAGTCAGCTGAGTGGACAACAGCAGGTAAAAGCTGTTAATAACGACCAAAGAGGCAAACACCAGCAAGCTAGGTTTTGGCCTCCATATTTTGGGATACGCAAGGTATTTTGTTCATCGATTACCTTGAAAAAGGAAGAACCATCAATAGCGAAGATTTTATAGCGTTATTAGTGCTCCTTCTCCAAGACAATGCACTGTGTCACAAGCTGATAGCAACGATGGCAAAACTATATGAATTGTACTTCGAATTGCTTCTGCACCCACCCTATTCATCAGATCTGGCCTTCAGAGACTACTAGCTGTTTGCAGACCTCAAAAGAATTCTCCAGGGAAAGAAATTTGGCTCCAATGAAGAAGTGATATTGGAAACTGAGGCGTATTTTGAGGCCAAAGACACACCTTTCAACAAAAAGGCATCGAATTTTTAGAGAAGTGTTGGAATAAGTGTATCACCCTAGAAGGAGACTCTGTTGATAAATAAAGCCTAATATTGCCTAAAAGTTGTTGTTTATCAAAAACTAAGTTATTAATTCTATTAACGATGTCTTCTTATCAAATACGAACAATTTGCACACAGTTAATTTGTTTTAAATAACCACTAATACAGGGTGTTCCCCCCAAAATTGACATCATTTTATGACCCAGTCGGCTGGGGCTGTAGAATACATCGACTGCACCTCTGCAGTGGTGTGAGACCACTCCCAAGAAGTGTCCAGGATATGACATTAAACAATCTAATGGCGAAGCTTCAGTAATGCTAGACTTCTGAGAATTGGAGTACCCCTGCATTGCCATCGCTCCCAGGTCCACTCTGGCCCGGAGTGGTAGGGTCCTATCTATGGGTCAAATAGAACTAAACTGTGTACTTATGCTAGACCTAATTGTTTGAAATAGAACTGTTTTTGTCATTGAAACTCTACTTATGCTAAACTGAATTGGTTTAAATAGAACTGTTATTTGTATAAAAATGGACTTGGCGTTAAATAACCTATAAAGTTTAATATGCCATAAAACCCAGAGAAGCAAACAAACAAACAAACAAACGTTGACATCATTTTAAAAGCAATTATCTTGAAAATGACTGAGTCTAGCTCAATGAAATTGAACAGTTTAGGTGCTGAACGTCATAAGTTTATTCTGGGATCGATTTCACAAGTTTTCACCGTGTGCACCGCCTGTGACACGGCACACGTTAAGTCAGTAGTTTTGCTCTTGCCAAACATGCTGTAGCATGTCTCTGGTAACATTATCCAGTGCGGAAGTGATTCTCAGTTTGAGTTCATCAATGCTAGCAGAAAACGGGTGGGAACATAGACCAATCTCCTCACATATCCCCATAAAAAGAAATCACTCGGGGATTCGTCCGGTGAACGTGGCGGCCATTTCCTCAGAAAACCGTCTTTATCTCCACCATGCCTGATCCATCTCACTGACATATTCTCATTGAGATAACCACGTACTGTCCTCTTTCTTTAAATATAAAATTTTGATCTGTTTCAATACATTCTTTGAAAATTTGAGGTTATTTCAACAAGAATCGCCGAAATTATTACCCTGAGAAATGATGGCAAATTCTTTGGTACACCTTGTAACTATATTACCGTGAAGGGGTACTTTACATTCCACAGAGCTCCCGAACCGGAGCCTCACCATTAGATGCCGTTTATTGTCATACCCATGTCACCTTTTTTTAATCCATTAGTCGGGGATACAACCCGCGTATCTAAGCACCTGCTCCGACAGGGCTACCGTGTGGTTAGTTTTGTTTGGTTTGGTTTTATGACACATAAACCATAGCAGGTTATAAATGCCAAATCCATTTTTATATATATTAACGGTTCTATTTCAAACAATTCATTTGAGCATAAGTACAGTTTTAATGTAAAAAACAGTTCCATTTCAAACAATTCAGTTGAGCAAGAGTACACAGTTTAGTTCTAATTGACCCATAGTTAGGAACCTATCAGGTGCTACCAGTCCGGGTCAGAGTTGACATGGGAGGGATAGCACTGAAGGGGCACTCCCCATTTCCAAAAGCTCTTGCATTACTGAAGCATCATCATCAGATTGTTTAGTGTCATATCAGGACACTCGTTGAGGGAGGGCTTCTTACTCCTCTGCAGAAAAGCAGTTGGTGTAGTCTCGAGACTGAGTAAATCATGTGATTGAGAGTAATTCTGAGAAATTGCTCTAATACCACAACATCTCCCCCCATTTAGCCGTGGAGGTTTCCTCGTAGTGTAATGGTTAAAACGCGGGACGTCGGGATTGTAGTACGCGAGTTCAAACTACAGTCGCGCTATTACGTTCACTTTCGGACAAATACCCATTGGAAAGGTATGAACCCCCTTATCCTCCCAGCTATGGGTTAAATAGTACAACTGCTGTTCTTCGAGGAGAATGGCTTTGGCGTTAAATAACCTACAAAGGTTGATATGCCGTTAAACAAACCAACCAGAATAAACTAAACCTTATCCTCCCAGCTATGGGTTAAATAGTACCACTACTGTTCTTCGAGGAGAATGGCTTTGGCGTTAAATAACCTACAAAGGTTGATATGCCGTTAAACAAACCAACCAGAATAAACTAAACCTTATCCTCCCAGCTATGGGTTAAATAGTACCACTACTGTTCTTCGAGGAGAATGGCTTTGGCATTAAATAACCTACAAAGTTTGATATGCCGTTAAACAAACCAACCAGAACAAACTAAACCTTATCCTCCTAGCTATGGGTTAAATAGTACCGCTACTGTTCTTCTAGAAAGAAATTAAATCAATTAAAACCATTTGACCGTGTGCAGATAAAGATTAATATTTTAAAAAATTATTAGTTTTAGGTAGGAATACATAATACAAAGAATTACACACTTGAAACCATTTAACTGTGTGCAAACAAATAAATAATACTACATAAAATTATTAGCGTTAAATAGGAATACTTGAAATCGTTGTAGATAATGATTGATATTAAATTAAATTATTAGTGTTGAATAATAAGTAAGTAAAGTTGTCTCCCTTTAGTCGAGGGTAACCCGAAGGCTCCCTTTTCGATAGCTACTACACCAAGGTGTAGGGGAGGGCGCTACTCCTTCCCTGGATTGCTCTACTTTACCCTTGATCCGTACCTTATAATGCTGAGTGTTAAGCAAGGAGGCATCAAGTACCATTTTTTGAGTCTTTGGTATGACTCGACCTGGGATTGAACCCAGGTCTCCCGGGCCATTGGCGAACACTCTAACCGCTAGGCCAATGTCCGGTAAATCATTTAACTGTATGCAAACAAATGATTTTTAGCTTGTTTTCAAATAATTTTACGTAATGTATATGTATAAACAGTATTTGGCATTAAACATCCTACAAGGGTTGATATACCATAAAACACAACCAACTTTATCTTTCCCATATCGTTGGATTTCCCTCCAAAGTTACTCCATAATTAATCATATACAGTACATCGAATGTTGGAGGAGAAAATATTATTTTCTTTTGCGCCATTTTCCTCATTTTTACTGGAACTAATAACCAATTCCAATCGATTCTTTGAACTCATTCGTAGAATGCTATAATTTTAAGATAATAAACTACTTTTCGTGATCAAAACAATGGATTCGCGATTAACAAATTTATTAAATCACCCAGAAATTCAAAGAGCGACCAATAAATAAAGAAATAAATAAAAATAAAGCGAATAAAAACAAAAGGTTTATTATTTTATTTCGGCAGGACGAAAACTTGCATATCACTTACATCATTTTGAAGAGCTGGCAAAGATGGGTAGGAATAAATATAAATAAAATAAAACAAAATAAAATAAAATAAACAACGAAAAACCAACTTAAAGAATATTTTGGAATCTGTCCATGAATAAACATGACGAGGAAAATGAATATTGCAATTTGAAAATAAATCAAAATTCTGGCGTTTAAACAGGGTGAATGGCGTTTCTGTTTTATACTTGTTGTTATGGTTTACAATGTTATCGTTCAAGTATATATTTTTTTCGTTTTTTTTTGTTTTTGTTTTTGTTTTTTGTTTTTTTTTTTCAAGTAAAACAATGTCTGCTTCGAGAAGCCGATACTTTGGGATAACTTCCGAAATCGTATCCCACTTTACCAAAATATTTGCTATCTGTGTTGATATTGTTTATACTTGGCGTTTATAGTTTTTTTGATAGCAGTGTGAGAAATTTATTTATTTATCGTATTTTTCTTTCTTTCTTTCTTTCTTTCTTTTATGGGTAGAGCGAGCGACAGAAGAGGTGGAGAGAGTTGCACTCTAACGGGAATTTAGTCCCATGCAAGATCCATAATTTGTAATTAAGCTTTATGCGTGGTCACGGCTAAATGAACAAGAATAGAGCGTTCGAAGAGGGAGAGACTTTGTCCTGACGTTTGAGTTGATTGTTAAACGAAGCTTGCTGCATTATTGCTCTTGTAGCAGCAGCAGCAGCAGCAGCAACAACAAAATCAACAACAAAATCAACAACAACAACCACAAGAATAATAATAATAATGAACTCCTCAGGAATTTCGAGGAATAAACGGATCCCCTAATCTCGGCTCGACGACCAGACCTTATAATAACCAACAAAAAAAAAGAGAACTTGCAGAATTGTGGACTTTGCTGTCCCAGCTGACCACAGAGTTAAAATAAACGAAAGCAAAAAGAAGGACAAGTAGCAGGACCTTGCTGGGGAATTGAAAACGCTATGGATCATGAAAGTGACAACGGCTCGAAGACAACATAGAAAAATACGAATGAAGACTAATTACAGCCATCAGAAACGATACGGACAACACGATAGACGAAAGGATGACAACTTGGAAACAAAAATGGGAGGGAAAACAACTCTATGGCTGCTTTAAACGTCTCGTAAACGACATCTCATACCAGAAAACCTGGACCTGGCTAAGAAAAGGAAACCTTAAAAGAGAAACAGAATCCCTCCAAATAGCAGCACAGGACAACGCCATAAGAGCAAATCATATCAAAGCGAGGATAGATAAGACGCAACAAAACAGTAAATGTAGGCTATGTGGTGACAGAGACGAAACGATCAATCAGATTATGAGTGAATGCATCAAATTAGCACAGAAGGAGTATAAGGCGAGACACGGCTGGGTCGGCAAGGTGATCCACTGGGAAATGTGCAGGAAATTTCAATTTGATCATACAAACAAATGGTATATGCACAACCCAGCACCTGTCCCACGAAATGACACACATAAACTCCTATGGGACTTTAATATACAAACGGATCACCTAATCTCGGCCAGAAGACCAGACCTTATAATAATCAACAACAAAAGAAGAAAAAAAAAAAAGAATTAGCAAAATTGTCGACTTTGCTGTTCCGGCGGACCACAGAATAAAACTGAAAGAATGTGAAAAGAAGGATAAGTACCTAGACCTTGCTAGAGAATTGAAAAAGCTGTGGAACATGAAAGTGACGATTGTATCAATTGTGATTGGTGCTTTTGGCACAATAACTAAAGGATTATTAAAAGGCCTGGAGGACTTGGAAGTTGGCAGACGGGTAGAGACTATCCAAATGACAGCATTACTGAGAACGGCCAGAATACTGAGAAGAATCCTGGAGACTTGAGGAGACTTGCTGTCACTCAAACTCCAGTAAAAAACCATCAGCTAATCCTGAGGTGAAAAACTCTAAGGAGTTAATAATAATCCTTCGTAAAAAATGCAGGGTGCGGAAGCAAAATTAGGAAAATTCTAGTATAATAATAAACGACTCTATTATAAAACAAGATTAATTTTTAATTAGAATGAATAAACAACAAAATAAGTAGACACGAAACAGTCGAGGGTGCGGAAGCAAAATTAGGAAAATTCTCGTATAATAATAAACGACTCTATTATAAAACAAGATTAATTTTTAATTAGAATGAATAAACAACAAAATAAGTAGACACGAAACAGTAGAGGGTGCGGAAGCAAAATTAGGAACATTCTAGTAAAATAATAAACGACTTAATTATAAAACAATATTAATTTAAACCTTAAAGAAATAAGATAGACACAAAACAGTAATTCTACTAAATATGCCTGTCAGTTTTTTTTAAATTATTGTATCAACACGTATTCGAAATGATTTGTATGCCTTTAAAATAAATTCTTCTGACATTTTATTCCATTCCTCCTCAATAACAGTCTTAAGTGAACCAATATTTAGATGGGAAGTTGCATTTGTTTTGTTTTCTATAACACCCCACATAACGTAATCAAGGAGTAAAGGGCTGGGCTTGATGGAGGCCAGAAAGAAATTCCAATTATTTCAGAACATTTTTTGGGCTTAGTTTTGGCGTAAGGCAAATCATAGATTCTTTGTCATTTCTTTTCTTGCTCATTTATAAGTAAAAGTAAAGTTGGCGACCATAGTCGAGGGTGACTCGAAGGCTCCTTTTCGATAGCTACTACACCAAGATGTTGGGGAGGGCGCTACTCCTTTCCCTGGATTACTCCACTTTAGCCTTGATCCATACCTTATAATGCTGAGTGTTAAGCAAGGAGGCATCAAGTACCACTTTTGAGTCTTTATAATTGAGTCTTTTTAATGAAAAATTGCTTGGATAATGAAGATAATCATGAAACTTTAGATTTATCTCGTTTTTTTTTTTCAAAAATTGGTTTGGTTTGGTTTCTTTGCATATCAACCTTTGTAGGTTATTTAATGTCAAAGCCATTCTCCAAGAAGAACAGTAGTAGTACTACTATTTAACCCATAGTTGGGAGGATAAGAGGGTTCATACTTTTCCCAGGGGTATTGGCCCGAAAGTGAACGTAATAGCGCGACTGGAGTACGAACTCGCTTACTACGACTCCGCAGTCCATCACTTTAACCATTACACCACGAGGACACCTCCCTGAAAATTTGGACATATCATACTATAAAAAAAAGTTATTCCATATTTTGTTTCCTTTATAACTTCATCTAACTTTTCTCAATATAAATAATTTGGAAAGAGTTATATAATATCAAGTATTCCTATCTAATACAAATAATTTTCCCGCATACCCTTTTCATACATACATGACAGATACTAACACACTAGGTTTTAGTGTACCTGGGAGTAATAGTACTCTACATGACTCAGATCTCCTGAACTTGAGCTCCACTCCCAGATGCACTTTAGTATCGTACCTCGGACACCTTCCCCACTTTTTAGTCGGGGTTAACCCTCTTCAGGGAAACCAGTCTGTTTATTCTAAGCTACACAGATAAAATTTTAACTATTCGGCGTAAAATTTTCAATGAGCAACAAAGATGATAAAATAGCCAATCTTGACCCAGTAAAAGAGGTTTAGTTAAGCTAGTGCCAAAAAAAGTGTATGTGTGTATGTGTGTAGGGGGGGTCTTCTTGTCAGTTCATACATTCTTAATAAGCGTTGGTGCAGGCGTGTATGGAGAAAGTAAAACGGCTCTAATGCAATTTTGACGTGAGACTCACGCCTGATTATTCACGTTCATGAAATTATTTTATTTATTGAAGAATTGCCTGTTGTTGTGGCTGGTTGCAGGCAGGATACTTTTCTTTCTTTCTTTCTTTCTTTTTGAAGAATGGGCGGATCGAGTGGGGTTATAGAAAATACTTGCTGATATACTGTCAGTATAATATAATAAGTCATGCTTGTTTTGTCCACAATGAATACTATGATTTTGTTTTCTTTTTATCCTCCCTGATAGATCAATTGCTTTTAATACAAAGGAATTTGCTCTCGTTATACCACTGTTATTCTTTTTCATTTATTTATTTTCTTCTGTCGAGAGTTTAAAAAATAATAAAAGCTTGAGTTATCTCCCTTCACCCCTATTTGGTTCAATATGATAATTGGGCTACAATTCATTACCCACAATAACGAAATTATGACCAATATTTTACATATTTGTCTATATTTTTCGTATATGCTTGTGATATATTTTCTCTTCTGGCAAGAAATCAATAATTTCTTCGTTTATTCGATAAACATGGACATGAAGAGGCCACTCTGAAAAGAAAATTAATCAGCCAGTCGATTAATAAATTTCAATTAAGTATAGACCAACACCAATCTCTCTATATATATATAGTCATCCACAGACAGATCTGTTTCGCTCTATCAGAACTCATCAGTGTGGCTAGACATACTTGCTTCCCGTAGCTGGAAGCGAAACCCGGTTGACTCAAACACCATCAAGACTTTAGCCATGAGGAACCAGTAGCAGGAAAGTAAATTTTTAAACTGTTATGAATCACAATTACTATTGTTAACATATATTCGCTTATATATATATATATAGTCATCCACAGACAGACTGATTCGTTCTATCAGAACTATTCAGTGTGGCTAGACACGCAGGACGCTCGAAGCCGGGATCGAAACCCGTCCAACTTTACGTTAGACTGTGTTTCAGACCACTCGGCCACCAAACGGACCACGTTGGGGAATTTTAAGGTATTTTTATTTTTAGAAACAGCAGCAGCAGCAGCCTTTATATATATATATATATATATATATATATATATATACTGTTTATTACTCCCTGTCAGTCATTGATTATTCCATCGTGTGTGTGTGTATGTGTGTGTATATATATATATATATATATATAAATATATATATATAAATTTTGTTTATTACTTCCTGTCAGTCAACGAATCCACCATCGTGCATGCATATATATATATATTGTTGTCCACGGAAGACTGTTTCGTTGTATCACAACTCTTCAGAGTGGCTAGACACTTAGGACTCTTCAACTTTGGGGTGAAACCCGCCCAGCTTTATCATACCGCCCAGCCAACAGTCGACATACGTCAGCTCGGGAATTATAAGGCATTATGAAGTAGCTTCCGCTTGTTTACATTTTGCCTGACCGGATACAAGAGTGACATATATATATTCTTAGATACAGGAGGAAACGGTGGGAGGGGCTAGAAGAGCGGTGAAGAGTTTCGTCCCCATTTACCCACTTCCGGTTTTTCTTTTTTATTACTGGTTGAAATTATAATAATGTAACTGGACTTATATTCAAAACTCACTTTCTACAGTAAATTAAATTTTTTTGAATTTTTAAATTCTAAATACATTTCAACGTAAAACTCCAGATTTAATAATAATTTATGGAAGTACATTTCTTAATAACCTTACGTAAAGATTACAGATTAAAATAAAGATTAAATTAAATTCAAAATTTAAAATTCAAATTTAAAATTCGAAATTTATTTAATTCAGTTACCTTTCCATTGAAACGTACGTACACATCACATGGTAACGTCGAATTTTTTAAATTTTATTCATTACACCCCAAATCTCAAATTAATTCTATTTTTTAGTTAATTAAACATTATCTATGATATTTGTCTATAGTTTAAATTAATTCCTATGTCTACACCTAGCTATCAATTCACACCGCTGATTTAATAATTTTTCAGGGTCTGGGTATATCATTATTTGTATTTTTTCTTCTATGCACAGATTACATCTACTATCAAAGCATTTTGGAGAATTTGACTTTTCAATATGGTCCATTGAATCTCAGGGGTCAAACATTTATTTTTCAAACTCCAAAGATAGGGCTGTTTGGTTTTCCAGATGTTCATGGGAGAAGAAAAAATATGATTATAGTATCTCAACTTCCATTTCGTCGAAGAAATCCCTATATAATTTTTTCTATCCTTAACATTTTCTTTTGGGTAAATGATTCCTTGGTATACTACATTATCTAAATTACATAATCCATTCATAGGACAATTGTTTCGAGTTTTACAGTTACATTCGAACTTGCTAACTGTGGTGTTACAGTCCAGCACGTTAACCATTATGCCACGCCAAGTTTGGTTGCGTTTGGTTGTTTTGTTTTATGTCGTATCAACATTTTTGGGTCACTAAACGCCAAATTAAGCCGTCCAGATAAAAGCTTCAAACAATTCAGTTTAATATAAGTAGAGTTTTGTTTGCACACAGTTAGATGTCAAAACAGTTCTATTTCAAAAAATTAAGTTTAGCATAAGTACAGTTTTTTTTATTGTTTTCACACAGTTAAATGGAAAAACAGTTAACTTAAAAGAATTCAGTTGAGCATAAATACATAGTTTAGTTCTATTTGACCCATAAATAGGACCCTATCAGTTGCTACCACTCCGGGCCAGAGTAGATCTGGGGGCGATGGCAGTGAAGGAGTACTCCGCATTCCCCAAAGCTCCAGCACTGCTGGAACCTCACCATCAGATTGTTTAGTGTCAAATGCCGGACACCCTTACCTCGCTGCAGAGATGCAGTCGGTGTAGTCAACAGCCTCAAGCGACTGGGTCAGTCCCGCTAAAAAATATTAAACTCATCGGAAGAAACTTGTTTCAAAATTAAAAATCAAAAGAAAATAATGTAATGGAAATCTGAGAAAGAAATAATCTTGATTTTCAAGTCAAGAATGTTACGGTACCTTGCTGCTGAAGACCAGTGATTCTCAAACTAATTGGTATGACGTACCATCACAAATGTACCACGGACTGGTACTATATTTGGGCAAGATGATTTTAGTAAATATTTTTGACAATGTATAGTGTCGTTAACTTATACCAAAATAATTTTAAAATTAAATGAATATATAATATAGTATATAATATCTTTTCAATATGTTTACAATTTTTCACATACAAAATCTAAACAAGTATTACAGTATAATAATATTTTAAAAGAATCATTCTTTGAAAATATTATAATACAATAAGTATATATAAGTTTTTATATACGAGGTGCCTTCAATAAGTTTCCGGACTTTTCTGTACAGGCATTTTAAATTGTCGTAGACTATTGAAAATTCAGTATGTTATTGCTATACATCTTATGAGATGACTGACTAATTTTTATGATTTCAGGTTCAAATGAACAGCTACAGCAGCAATTGACACATGGCGTAACGGTTATAGGCGTTGGTTCCCTGAGCTTCTAAGAAGACAATCATCAGAAGGTTGTAGGTTCAATCCTCACGACAGGCGAGTAATATACAGGAATACTTGACACTTGTACCCGGTTATGGCAAACGGAATCAGAACAGGTGACCCCCGTGGTTTCAATAAAGGACGTAGTTCGAAGTTCCGTGAAGGTTCCCTAGTTCGACAAACACCTGAAGAAGGCCGGAGGACATATCGGCCGAAACGTTGTGGAAATAACAATAAAGATGAAGACAACAGTCCAAAAAACCTTAATGATAAAAATCAACAAGCTTCGTCTCAGAAATTTAGACAACTAATACGCAGTGGTAGTATCTATTATGGTCCCATCTATGGGTCAAATAGATGTTTGGAAATTATTCCTACTAAACAGGATTGCTCAGTCGGCTGGGGCAGTTGAATACACCGACTGCTTCTCTGCAGCAACGAGTATCATGGATAAGACACTAAATAATATGACTGTCATTACGCCCAGATCCAATCTGACCCAGAGTGGGAGCACCTGAAAGGTTCCTATCTATGGGTCAAATAGAACTAATCTGTGTACTTATGCTAAACTGAATTGTTTGAAATAGAAATGTTTTGACATTTAACGGTGTGTAAACAAAAAAAAAAACAAACAAACAAATAAATCTGTTCTAAACTGAACTGTTTGAAATAGAACTGTTCATATATATGAAAATGGATTTGGCATTAAATAACCAACAATGGTTGATATGCCATAAAAACAAACCAAAAACAAACTAAATAGGATTTTATGGCATATCAGCCTTTGTAGGTTATTTAACACCAAATCCATTTTTATGTAAATCGTGTACAAAAAAAATCTCAGAAGAAACTGCACAAAAAATGTATATATAAACGAACAATAAACGCACTTTCCTAACCTCAAGGTCAACCTCTTAAAGGATGGAGCTTAGAATAGTTTGACTTCGTCCACTGGAAAAGAGTAAGACCCCCACCCACAAAAAAAAACAAAAACAAAACGGAGTCCTGGGTAAGACACAAAACTGAATCTAATGTTGAGGGTTAGTTCTGGAGATCTGGAGGAGGTGGAGAAGCTCATCATTGCTATTACTCCCAGCTCCACTCAGACCCAGATTGGTAGTACCTGTTAGGGTCCTACCTATGGGTCAAATAGATATATCAAACATTATTTGGTTGGTTGGTTGGTTGGTTGGTTGGATTTTTGGCATATCAACCTTTGTAGATCATTTAACGCCAAATCCATTTTTATGTAAATAATCAGTTCTATTTAAAACAATTCAGTTTAGCTTGACTACACAGTTTAATTGTCAAAAACATTTCTATTTCAAACTATTCAGTTTATTCAAATAGTTATATATAACAATTCAGTTTAGTGTAAGTATAGTTTCAATGGCAAAAACAGTACAATTTCAAACAATTCAGTTTAGCATAAGTACGCAGTTTAAATGTAAGCATGGTTTAATTGTCAAAAACATTTCTATTTCAAGCTATTCAGTTTAGTCAAACAATTCAACATCAGATTGTCTACTGTCATATCCAGGACACTCGTAGTGGGTGTCTTCCCCCTCTGGAGACAAGCAGTCAGTGAATTCTGCAGCCTCAGCCGACTGGGCAATAAACATTATTTGTATCCGATAGGAACGTATGCAAAATTAAACTCTTAGGAAACAAAAAAAATTGTAAATATAAACAGACGAATAATGCGATTCCTTTTCCTCATGTTATCAAATAACCCTCGACTGGTTGACGTACCTTTAAATCAATTAAACAATCACTAACCTCAAAGCATAAAATAGCCCCGGATAGATTGGCATACTTTTAAAATTAATTAATCGATCAATCTTAAATAATTATATCAATTGGTCGTTTAAATAGCGTTTAGGAGTCTTAACGTTTGGGTCAGTGGCTAAAGTGCTGAACTGTGATATCCACAACGTGAGTTCAAACTCCAGTCGCGCTATTATCTTCACTTTCGCACAAATATCCTGGGGAACAGTATGAATCCTTTTATTCTCCTCAGCTAAGGGTTAAATAGTGTCACTGTTGTTCTACAAGGTTAGTTTTGGCATTAAATAACCCGAAAGGGTTAATATGTTATTAGAAACCAAAGTTCAAATTTGGTGATAAAATGCTGAAATAAATCTAAATTGGAATGGGTTAAAAAATATCTCTATTTTTAGAAAGATCATGTAGCAGCAATTTTAAAACACTTACTCCTTGAACGTGAACGAAAAAATCATGCCTGATTTCTAGCCAGAAGGATTCGAACGACGACTCCTGACGCCAATAAAGAATTCTTTCATTCATTTTTTTTTACATACCCCCCCCCACAACGACCGAAACCAACGTATGTAGGCATATTTATCTAAGTAAGTATTTACGTAGTTTATGCAAAATAACACACACCGCTTAATCTAGCCCATAGATGGATATATTTCTAAAAATAAGCTTCCGTACATGCATTTCTTTTCTTTCGTTACTTTTTTTTTTTTTTTTTTTTGATATTTTTTCTTCCTGTTTTAATACAGAAAGAAAACGAGAAACAGACATTGAATCAGGAAACGGAGAGAGATTATTAAAAAGAAAGAAAAAAATGTCGGAATTCTTATTCTCTGGGATGCAATTCCGCTCTGGGAATTTCTACCTTTGCAAATAAAACATCAAGAATGGTAAATATATATATATATATATATATATATATATATATATATATATATATATATATATATATATATTTTATGTTATTTAAATATCTTCCCCCACCATTGTTTCTTAGCAAAATCGCATGACCTAATGTGTATGTTCGTGTGTTGGCGACGTTACAGATGTAGGCCAATTCTCAATTTGCAGTCAGTGTTCGATCCCAATTAGACGTCAACACTTAAAATACTGATTTTCTAAGTCGCTAGATCCTTCAGTTCAGAGTAAGTGTCTTGCACAGTGGTACAATGAATTCATATGAATAGAATATTTGCGTTTCCTGAATATTAACTCCAAACCGAAGGCGATGAAGAGGCTTAGAGTCAATAAATCTCAAAGCGTATGGCCATATATATTCTTATTCAAAATAGGAAATATATTTTTATTCAGAATATAAAAGTTATTTTTTTTTACTTTAAAACTATTTCATCGACGCGCGCGCGCACACACATACATGTCTCCAACCCCTCTGCTCGGTGGCCCAATCGGCTGGAGCAACAGAATACACCGACTGCGTCTCTGCAGAAGCGTAAGACTCCCCCAAAGAGTGTCCTAGATATGACACTAGACAATCTGATGGTGAGACTTCAGTAATGCTGGAGCTTTGGGGAATGTGGAGTACTCTTTTATTGCCATCGTTCTCAGGTTCATACAGGCCCCGAGTAGTAGCACAATATAGGGTCCTATCAATGGGTTAAATATAGAACTAATCAGTGTACTTATGCTAAACTTGATTATTTGAAAGAGAACTGTTTTTGCCATTTAAACCGTGTACTTATGATAAACTGGATTGTTTGAAATAGAAGTGTTTATGGGTCTAAAAATGGATTTAGCATTAAATAACCTATAATGGTTGATATGCCATAAAACCCAACCCAACCAAAATAAACCACTTCAAATATTCCTATCTTGCATCAGTAGTTTTATTTGCACACATTTAAATGGTTTTAAGCATCGTTATTTAGCACAGACAATTCAATCAAACATCAGTCTTTTGTTTGCACACAGTTTAAATGTCAAACAGTTCTATTCGACCCTTTGATAGGACCCTATTTGATGCTACCTCTTCGGGTCAGAGTGCATTTGGGAGCTATGGTAATAAAGAGGCACGCCGTATTCCCCTAAACCCCAGAACTGGAGCCTCGCTATCAGATTGTTTATTGTCATATTACGGGGAACTCGTTGTGGGTGGTCTAACTCATCTGCATTGATCCAGTCTTTGTATTCTACAGCCCCAACCGAATAGGTTGAGTACGTCTTTGATTCGTCCGACTTACCATGAATTGTGACCTGGGATAAAAGTGGACCTCGAGTTTTAGCTCAAAATTCTGGGTTAGGCCAATATTTGCTACTGTAGGTTACTGGTAGTCTAAGACTTAACCAGGAGGCCTAATTGAGGATAGGTTATGAAAAACTAGCAAAAGCATATAAGTTGATTGGAGTTTAACTTTAGAAATGTGTGAGTAGATGGTTTTAATATTACTTTGAGGTATCTGAGGATAAAGGTTTTAATCGTCACTCAAATAACCTTCAAGTAACCTTTAATATGTCGTACCGTATAAATTTTAAAATCGTACCAATAGGTTTCTACTTATTAAACTAGGTTTTGGTTTTTATTAAACCACCAGTACTCCTGTACAGGGCGGAACGATAAAAATGTCGCCCTAGAAAAGACAACATGATTCCATTTACGTTTAATGAAAACCGGTTTTATTTTTTTGCTGCCGACCATCTACTAGTTGGCCAGTTGTGTACAAATCCCAAGAGCGATAGGAGCCTTATATCATCTCTGAAAGTGACAATGTTCAACGAGCGAGATCGGAGATACGCCGCTGTACAATACATGCTCTCTACCGATCCAAGTTATAGCAACAGGAATTGCCAGCACCCTCAAAATGCACATCCGGGTGGTTCAATGTGCCCAGGGTGATGAAAACAAAGTTTCCGACTACGGTTATGGTCTTTGGTGTGGTTTCAAGTGAGGGCCAAATCATGCCACCTCACAACTTCGAAGTCAGCTTGAAAGTCAACACCAAAGTGTACCTGGACGTGCTGAAGAGCGTGGTGATCCCCTGGTGCAATCAGGTTGCCGGTAGCAGACCCTGGGTGTGGCAGCAGGACTCGGCGCCGTCCCACAAGTCCAAAGAGACCTAGGCTTGGCTACAGAAGGAGTGCTACGACTTTGTACCCTTTTCTCACTGGCCCTCCTCCTCCCCCGACCTGAACCCGTTGGACTACTTCGTTTGGTCCTACGTCGAGAACATCACCGACATGACCTCCCACAACACCAAAGCCAGCCTGATCGACGCCATCCGCCGAGTATTCGCCGAGCTCCCGCCGGCGCTTGTGGAAAAGGCATGCTCCCAGTTCCAGATCCGAATCGAGGTGGTGATTGAGGCTGAAGGCGGCTACATTGAATAGATGTCAGCTCTACTACATAATCACGTTACCTGAATTGATTTTTTCAATAAGAGTTTTAAAATAAAGCTGTAGTGTTGTTTTCTTTAGGACGACCATTTTATCGTTCCACCCGGTAGATGTCAGCTCTACTACATAATCAAGTTACCTGAATTGATTTCCATCAGCCACATATGAAGCATGAACATCTTACACATTGCAGCGTTTATTTGTATGAATTCTCAATGTATTGTGCTATCAAGAAATAGTTCAGATAAACAACATACCGAGTTATCTGAATGGCCGCCTGGGTACTGTGATGTTTCGATTAGTGCTTACAGTCAGAGCATCAGGTGTTGGAAACGGCGGGTGATATCATCATCAGTATCATCAAACAGCGCTGACAGTACAGATTTTCCTGATTCTCTCTCTCTCTCCATTCTTCCTTATCAGCCGTCACTCACAGCAAGTCTTCCTGACAACATACAGTGTCCGTACAGAAAATAAGTCCGCCAACAACGGTCCATTCATGCGTGGCAGTCCACAGAAGACATTTGTGAGTTCGTCCTTGCTTCTCCAGCAGTGTCCCATGTGTCTTGTTCACCTTGGACGGTTTTTAAAGGGGATAGGCGGTAAGTGTCCGTGCAGTAGGAGTTTCGTAGAGTGCTGCTTCCAGGATTTGGTCAAGATTGTATGTAGGATTTTTGCATAGTTACCATCTAGTGTTTTCTTCGTGCATTTTGTTAGCGGCCATGTGGAGTATATCTGCAGTAGTACTGACACGGCTACAACTTGAAAAAAATTCCAGACTTTCATATGATCGATATCTTATCGATAGCAGTCCAAACTTTTGTGAGATATTGCGTTAGTTGAATACTTAATTTGTATTAAAATTTTATTATTTTATATCATTCTTTATGCTAATTTGTTAAATATGTTCACCAAACAGGAGTTTGAGTCGGAAATATTTGTGTCAGTCTGCTGGAGTTACAGTAAGTGATAAATATGGTTTTAAGTTGGAAAGGTTTTGTGGCAGTCTGCTGGAGTGACGGTAACTGGTATATATGGATTGTTAGGAGTATTATGTCACTGGTTGACCACTCTGTGATACACACGAGATAAAGTTGGAAATGTTTGTGTCAGTCTACTGGAGTGGGAAATTTACTAAGCTTTTTGCTTAGATGTGGCACAAGGCCATATGAAAGGGGCACCCAAATCAGTCTACTAGAGTGACGGTAAGTTGTATATATCAGTTGTTAAGAGAACTGTTCCACTAAGTGACCAATCTGTGATAAACACGAGATAAAGTTGGAAATGTTTGTGTCAGTCTCCTGGACGGATGGTAAGTTGTATATATCAGTTGTTAAGAGAACTGTTCCGCTGGTTGACCACTCTGTGGTAAACACGGGTTTAAGATGGAAATGTTTGTGTCTGTCTGCTGGAGTGACGGTAAGTTGTATATATCAGTTGTTAAGAGAACTGTTCCACTAGTTGACCAATCTGTGATAAATATGCGTTTTAGTAGGATAGGTTTGTGGCAATCTGCTGGATTGGTTTCTTTAAGGGCATATCAGCCTTCGTGGGACATTTAATGCCAAAGCCATCCTTTTAAATTAACAGCAGTGACGCTATTCAACCCATCGCTGGGAGGATAAGGGGATACGTAGCTTTAGCAAGGGTATTTGTCAGAAATTGAACGTAACTGCGCGACTGGAGTTCGAACTCGTTGCAATTCCAGAGTAGCGCTTTAACCATTACACTACGAGGACATCCCACACCAATATGCTGGAGATACGGTAAATAGTTTATATTGATTGTTAAGAGTACTGTTCCACTGGTTGACCACTCTGTGATAAATACGGTTTTAAGTTGGAAAGGTTTGTGGCAGTCTGCTGGAGTGACGGTAAGTAATGGATATTGATTGTTAAGAGTACTTTTCAACATAAACACGGTTCTAAGTTGGGAATGTTTGTGACCGTCTGTTGGAGTCTGGGAAGTGGTGTATATGGATTGTTAGGAGTATTATTCCACTGGTTGATGACTGTGGTAAATGTTTGAATTTTAACCCTGTCGTATAAGTCAATCCCTTGTTTTGTAGGGGTTTTTTTTTTCAGGCTTAGATAATTGACTTGAACGCTAAAATTTACTTAAAATTTCCTCCTACTCCTCCTCGCATCTTGAAAGATATTTGAAAAGATATTTAAAAAAGAAAGATATTTGAAAAGATATTTAAAAAAAGAAAAAGTGAGAAACCTAATGGTTTCTCACTTTTTCTTTTTTTTTTTAAATATCTTTTCAAATTGATTATAAATTTAACCTGCGTCCGGTGTTGAGGCTTCAGTGCTGGTGAGTTGTGATTTAGCTTGGTTTGGTTTCATGGCATATCAACCATTGTAGGTTATTCAATGGCAAATCCTGTTTATACATATATATTAAAAATGTAGGATTTGGTTTGATTGGGTTTTATGGCATATCAACCATTGTAGATTATTTAATGCCAAATACTCTTTATACATATATATTAAATATATATGATTTGGTTGGGTTTGGTTTTATGGCATATCAACCATTGTAGGTTATTCAATGGCAAATCCTGTTTATACATATATATCAAAAATATAGGATTTGGTTTGATTGGGTTTTATGGCATATCAACCATTGTAGGTTATTTAATGCCAAATCCTCTTTATACATATATATTAAATATATATGATTTGGTTGGGTTTGGTTTTATAGCATATCAACCGTTGTAGGTTATTTAATAACAAATCCTGTTCATACATTTATATTAAAAATATACGATTTCTAAACACATTTTGTTGATAAGATTTTTAAACGAGCCTGATCTCGTTTTTTTTTTGTTTTTTTTTTTTTTTCAGGTAAATGGTTTCACTTATTTCTATCTAATACAAATAATTCCATTTACAATTAATCACTTGTTTCCACACAGTTTAATGTTTTCAAGCATTGCTCTGTATTAATAACAACATAATTAAACATCACTCTTTTGTTTACACACATTTGAATAATCCAACAATTTTATTTCAAACAATTCAGTTTTACATAAGTCATTTCTTTGTGCTCAATTTAGATGTCAAACAGTTCTATTTACACAGTTGAATGATCAAACAGTTCTATTTCTAACGATTCAGTTTAGCATAAGAACACAGTTTAAATGTCAAATACTTCTATTTGATTCCTAGATTGGACTCAATCAGGAGCTACCACTCCGGGCCAGAGTCCTCGGAACGATGGTAATGAAGGGGTACTCCGTATTCCCGAAAACTCCTACATTACTAGAATCTCCCCATCAGATTGTTTAGTGTCATCCCAGGACACTCTTTGGGGGAATCTTACCCCTCTATATAAATGTAGTTGGGTTATTCTGCAGCCCCTGTCGATTGGACCAAGTTCTGGTGAGTATCTAGTCACCTCTTCAATGTCATTACTCCCAGGTCAACTCTAAAGTGGATAGCTAGCACCTGTTAGAGGTCTTTCTATCGATCAAACAAATAGGTTTGAAAATAATTTACATTGGATAGGAATACTTGAAAATACATATTGCAATAATTTGATATTATAAAGCTATATTTAAAATCATATGGCCTAGTTGGCTGGGGGCGTAGAATACACCGACTGCATCTCTAAAAAGAGGTAAGACTCCCCCAAAAAAGTGTCCTGATATGACACTAAACACTCTGATGGTGAGGATCCAGTATTCCTGGAGCTTTGGGAAATGCTGAGTACTCCTTCATTACCATTGCTCCCAGTTCCATTCTATTTTTCATCTTTTTTTTTATTCTTTTTTTTTTTTTCATCTTTTCTTTCTAGGACCTTGTCATGGATGACGTTGTTAATGAGCAAGTAAATGGATTCTTTTTTATTTTTCCCTATCCTTTCTTCTTCTTCTTCTTCTTCTTCTTCTTCTTCTTCTTATTATTATTATTATTATTATTATTATTAGTTTTCCTTTTTCTTTTTTCCTTTAATCATACTTCTTCTTCTTCTTTTACATCTACTTATTCATTTCCTTCTTATTTGTCTCCAATTTTGTTCATTTTTTCCTTTTTTATTCTTATCTTTATCTGCTATTTTACTTCAAATAACTTTTCTTAATACCAATTAACGATACACGGAGGTGCCCGTGGTGTAATAGTTATCGTTGTAGGAAATGGACACGGCGACACGAGTTCAAATCCTGGATGAGACTGATTGCACTTCACATAGCCCTAATACCCTTGGGAAAGGTATGAATCCAATTATTTTTCCCTCCAGCTATGGGTAAATAGTAGGACAGACTGGCTTCTTCAGCCTTGGTGAGGCAACTAGTCAACGAGAAGGAAAACTCTTAATTCAAACCTGTTAAACTGCGCTTAGAAATTGACCTTGTGTCATATCCTGCCCGAGCGGAGGGGTTGGTAAATAGGATAAACGATACACTCTTTCATAGGTCTGTTAAGCTATACAAACATCAGTAAAAAAATATCTGACTATATATATATATATATATATATATATATATATATATATATATATATATATATATATTAACATTGTTGGATGTCACTAAATCACTTATTGGTTTTGTGTTGAACCAAGTGCAATATATTTCATTTTGTTAACTGCCAGATGAATGTTGTTTTGTAAAAAAAAACTCCATGAAACCCAGGGGTCGCAGTCTAAATTCCATGGAATTAAATATAGATATCTAATATATATTTATATATGTGAAGAAAAATTGATAACAAGGTAATCCAAGTAGAAAGAAAGATTTATTGAGAAATAAAGTCGACACTATAGCGTTCCTGTTCGACTAAACAATCATCAGGGCTATGAGAGGTTATATTAGTGATAAGTTGACGATGGATGTGTAAAAAGTGTAAAGAATATATAAAAACTATGGAAAATATGATTAACAAGAATAAGTTGGCTGTTTGATCAATTTATCAGCGTTTGTTGTTTTTAAACGACGTCACCTGACATATTAAAAATATTGTGTAGAATCCACGTTCCGTACGTTCATCGAGAAAGATTTCAAATTATTCCTTGTTTTCGACGAAGTTCAAATTCTATTAGTCTGGGGTTTTTTTTTGTTTTTGTTTTTTTTTTTAACTATAAAATCATATTATGTGTAGATATTTAATTGTTCTCTGTGTACAGTTTTAAGACTGTTTTCATTGTATTTTATTGTATTTTTTAATCGTATTTTAGATTCTTTAATTTTATTCATTCTTAATTATTCTTTACTTTATTTATTCTGAACAAAAAATTTCTTCATTTCAGCTCCTTTTATTGTGAAACAGGAGTTGTTGATAACTGGCGAAACGTCATATGTTATGACGTTTCGCTAAAACTAGAATATAGACTAGAAAGGTGATGTTTAAGCAAATTTGACGCAGACGGAAATTGTGTTTAGTAGTTTATATAACCAGGCCATTGGTCTAGTAGGTAGAGTGTTCGCTAATCAATCCAAGGTCGAGTAATGTTATATAATTGCGGAAGGATTTTTTTTTTTTATATTATCATTTTTCATTGGTTATATCTTATCTTTCGGTTTAGTGAGGCGTAGAACTATTCGGCTTAGTGCACGGGTAGGGGCACACATTGAGCGCAGGTGTTCATGCTCATGCGGGGAGGATGTGATAATCACAGATGTCATGATAAAAACCACAGATAGAAAATGTGACTGGGGATGTGAATGACGTCATGCCTGGAAGCGATGGGCTGAGGATTTTGGGTGATTTTTGAAAAAAAGCAGTTAGTTGAGATTCGGACTCCGAGCCGGGCAGGCCAGAAGATTTGAGATCCGAACCTAGGCGAGTCCAGTTGGGTCTACGAGATGCGCCGCGCGCGGTGGGGTCAGATGGAACAGTCAGCATAGTAAAAATTGTATGTGTCTCCCTCTCCTCGTGTTGAAAACCTAAAAGTCAAGAAGGTAATAAAAGTACCTGAACTAAGGAAAGTCGTCAGTGTTTCAGGATTCCTATGCATGTCAACGTTCTACGTATCAGTATATTTTAAATATCAGTATGTTTCTCATATTCGTATTTGGCTATGTTATAATAATACTTGAGTCTCGAAAAATGATACTTAACACTTCCTTGCTTAACATTCACCATTATAAGGTACGTATCAAGGGTAAAGTGGAGCAATCTAGGGAAAGAAGTAGCGCCTCCCCAACACCTTGGTGTAGAAGCTATTGAAAAAAGAGCCTTCGGGTCATCCTCGACTACGGTCGCCAACTTTACTCTACTTATATATATATATTGTCATCCACAGACAGACTGTTTCGTTGTATCACAACTCTTCAATGTGGCTAGACACGTAGGACGTTTGAAGCTGGGATCGAAACACGTTAGACTTATAATCATACCGCTCAGCCAACAAGCGAACCACGTAAGGAAGGGAATTATAAGGCATTAAGTAGCAGCTTTCGTTTGTTTACATTTATACCTTACCAGATACCAGAGTGCTCAATTCGTTCGAAGAGCTTTGCATTATGCGAGTGG
>OY757934.1:21201887-21229387 GCA_963585895.1 Sepioteuthis lessoniana
ATAATGTACATTAATACTAGAATTAATAATGTACATTATTACTATAATTAATAATGTACATTACTATAATTAATAATGTACATCATTACTATAATTGATAATGTACATTACTATAATTAATAATGTACATTAATACTAGGATTAATAATGTACATTATTACTATAATTAATAATGTACAATACTATAATTAATAATGTACATTAATACTATAATTAATAATGTATATTAATACTATAATTAATAATGTACATTACTATAATTAATAAGGTACATTACTATAATTAATAATGTACATCATTACTATAATTAATCCCTAGTTTTACATTCTTTTTATTACTTATGTTACATTTAGATTTGTCATTCTTATTCTCATGACGCTGAATATCTAGTGAAACATTTCTTTCTCAATAAGAATTCATCACTACTTTTGCACCACCCTACTAGTTTTACTTTCTACGAATGCATCTGAGAAGTTCTCAGTCCAACAAAGTAGGAAAAGAGCTTTTTTTTTTCTTTTTTATGTACGTGTGGATTTGCCTGTACGCTTCATGGTGTTGTGTCGTTCCAATTTTGTTTAAACTTTTTGTAGAAGGATATTTTTTATTATTATTATTCCATTCCTTGTGAGCTCTTCACACCAGCGTTAGCTGATGGTATTTCAATGGATCCTGAGTGACGGCAATTTTCACAAGTCTTCAGGACTCTTCTAAGTATTCTGTCCGGTTTTACGAAGTAAATGAAATAGCAGTTGGAGACCCTGATCTATCTCTGTAAAAAAAAATCTATTCTGGACATTCAAGCGATAGATAGATAGATAGATAGATAGGTTTGGACAGCTTGAAATAAGGAGATATGAAAAGACTAAGATAGATAGATTGATTGATGGTCGATAAAAATTAGCTGATTTAATTGAGTAGATTTATTGAAAGCAATCAGTCGATATATGCTCGCATACCTAAAATTTAAATACAGGGTGTTTCAAAAACTTTGATGGGATTATGAATAAAGAGTTTAGTAAATGTTGGAAAAATCGTGACTTACCTGACTAGCGTGTGACTGCGTTGTGTACGGTTCTGTCGTTTAACAAAAAAAAAAAGCGAAAATGGCAACACACAGTCGCTTTTGTATTTGCTTATCGTGCGTGAAGTAACGCCAACTCTCGGCGCTCCCGTGCAATTGAGACTGTCAGGTGTTATAAAAAGAGCCGCGGAGGGAACGGGAATAGGTTGAAGCAAGGCGTGTTGCGTAGACAGACGCGTGCAACAGGATTGTCTGAGTCAGTGACGTTATTGAAATCAACTTTCAAACCACAGTAAATTATATCGGATATAAATAAACAGTAATAATATCGAAGATAGAGTATATTTATCTAAATTAGCATTGCATAGACACAGAGGTTGATAGACTATCAAAACAAAGGAAACAAACCCAACAAGACAATATGAAAAGAGGTGAGATTTTAATTTCTTTTTGTCGTCTGATCAAAATTTGAGTACATTTTTGATTTAGAGAAACGTTTTTAAACAGTTTAAGTTTTTCTCTTGCATACACACACAGACATATATATATATATATATATATATATATATATATATATATATATATATATATATATATATATATGTATATGAGTGTGTGCAGTCAGTTTTTCGCCTATACATTATCATAGCAAGAGTTAGCTCAATATGAAATCGATATCAATCATTTCTAATTTCGTTCACTATTGTCATTTTTGTGAGTTTTCTGTTCAAATCCTCGTTACAAAAAATGTTGTATTCTAAATATTTAGAAACAACAAAATATAACATAAAACAGTTAAATATATTTCTAACACAACCATATTCTTTTTTATTTTCTTACCAACCAGGATAGAGTAAGATTGGTGTGAATTAATAAATCTGTCTACACATAGCCTGTTGTCCAAGCCGCCATATTGTTGTGAGAAACTACCCTATTCTTGAAGAGTCAATCACTCAGTAGGGGAGATAACTCCTTTAACAATTTATATTTCTATTGCTCTGTTATTTTTAAATAACAGTATCATAAACATGGAAGCCTCTTGGTCTGTGGATCACATAAGCAAGAAACTTCACGAAGCGCCGTTGAGTATGTGTCTACACTATCCTAAGTCATATATATATATATATACTCTATCACCAGTATTGAGAACACTTAATCCATAGATACCAGACTGCTTTTTAAAACACACACACACACACACACACACACATATATATATATATATATATATATATATATATATATATATATATATATATATATTTATTTATTTCCTCGTTGCTGAGTGGTAGAATCTTGGATTGGCGTTTGAGTCAACCGGGTTTCGATCCCAGCTTCGGTAATCTAGCCTGTCAAGCCACACTGAAGAGTTCTGATAGAACGAAACAGGTCTGTCTGTGAATGACTATATATATATATATATATATATATAAGCTCTGTCTGTGAATGACTATATATATATATATATATATATAAGCTCTGTCTGTGAATGACTATATATATATATATATATATATATATATATATAAGCTCTGTCTGTAGATGACTATATATATAGATATATGAATCATTAGCATCATCAACAACAACAAGCGCTGACAACACGGTGTTTCCTGACTCTCACTCGTCATCCGCCCCTATCATTTATCGCACCTGACAAGCTTTCGAGGTTGCATCCAGTGTCTGTTCAGACAGATGTAAGTAAAGCTTTGCTGGTTGGCCAACACCGGCGTGCGCATGAGCAGGAGACTCTAAAAGAGCGACGCTTATGAGTTCGTCCTTGCTTCTCCAGCAAGGTCTTGTTCGTCTTATTTGAATCGGAGAAAAATATTTATACATAGATTGGTTGTCTTTAGGAATAATTCCTTTTTCTGATACCGAACAAAGCATTTAGAAAATCTATTCTATGTTTTAAAGCCACAAGCCTCATAATCAACAAACATAGTTCCTGGAGATTCGTCTTCAAGATACTACCTCCCAATTACACTAAAGCTATACACTTTGACGCCTGATGCGGAAGACCGTAAAGTTGGGCATTTTTTTTTGGGATAGACACACATGTACATGTGTGCTTGTTCCCAACTAAAACCAACCTTGTGTAAAATTGTACCTACTTGAATAGCCCCCTAAATAGCGATCTGAAATGATGGCAACTTGCGTAAAAAACGAATACGTCGAGCAAATGATAACAAAGATGTCGGCAATGATAAACTGATTACGAAGGAAATAAGACGGAAGTTGAAGAGTAAGAACGTGCTATTTAGGTTTACATTTAAATGAACTTTGGCGGGAAATAAGGAGATCGTTACGTATGAAGGACGACAGCTAACGATGAAAAAGAGTCCAAAACGGCCGTGTCATTGTTATTATTTCTTTGTTTTTGTTGTTTTTGCTTTTGCTTTTTGTTTGTTTGTTGTTGTTGTCAGCAGCAGTAGGCGTCAAATGAATTCGTGGTGTCATTTGATAGGAGTCAATTATGATATCCGATTACAACATAATTGTTCCGACTCGTCATAATGTTGATCACTGGTCAGAGGAAAAGGACACTAGGGTTAAGGTTATCGTAAAATCTTTTGTCATGGGGAAAGGATAGTGAGAAAAATAAAGTGGGTGGGCAAAAAAAGAAGGGCAGAAAGATGAAGAAAATAAAAAGAGCAGAAAAGAAAAAACATTAGTTGGAAAAAAGATTAAAAATATTGTAATGCTTTTTTTTTCTATGATTTTAAGGCATATTAACCATTGGTTGCCCAGTCGGCTGGGGCTTTAGAATACACTGACAACATCTCTGTAGAGGGGTAGGACCCTCCCTCCAACGAGTGTCCTGGATATGGCACTAAACAATCTAATTGTGATGTTCGAGTAATGCTGGAGCTTTGAGGAATGAGGAGTACCCCTTTATTGCCATCACTCCCAGCTCCACTCTGCTCCGGGGTGGTAGCACCTGATAGGGTCATATCTGTTGGTCAAATAGAACTAAACTGTGTACTAATGCTAAACTGAATTGTTTGAAATAGGAATATTTTGACCTTTAAACTACGTAATTATGCTAAACTAGATTGTTTTAAATAGAATTTTCTTTTACATTTAACTGTTGGTAAACAAAAAAACTATACTTATAATAAACTGAATGGTTTGAAATAGAACTGTTTGACTAAAATCAATAGTTTGAAATTGAAAGGTTTTTGACAATTAAACTGTACTTATGCTAAACTGAATTGTTTAAAAAAGACCTGTTTGTTTGTATGAAATGGGTTTGGCATTAAATAACCTACAAAGGTTGATATGCCCTAAAACTCACGCAACAAACAAACGAATCTTTGATTTTGAATCCATTTTTATGTAAATAGTCTGTTCTATTTAAAACAATTCCGTTTAGCATGAGTACACAGTTTAATTGTCAAAAACATTTCTATTTCAAACTATTCAGTTTATTCAAACAGTTATATATAACAATTTAGTTTAGTGTAAGTACAGTTTCAATGTGAAAAACAGCTCAATATCAAACATTTCAGTTTAGCATAAGCCCGCAGTTTAAATGTAAGTACAGTTTAATTGTGAAAAACAATTCTATTTCTAGCTATTCAGTTTAGTCAAGCAGTTCGAATTCAGTTAATTCAGTTTAGTATAAGTAAAGATTTTTTTCACAGTTAAATGTCAAAACAGTTCTATGTTAAATAATTCAGTTTAGTGTAAATACAGTTTCAATGTCAAAAAACAGTTTTATTTTAAATAATAATAAAAAAAAGCAAACAAAAAGTTGTTTTTTTTTTTTGTTTAATAGCATATCAAACTTCGTGGGTTATTTAATGCCGAAGTCAGTCTTGTAGAAGAACAGTTGTGGTGCTATTCAATCCATAGCAGGGAGGATTCGAGAATTCATAACTTTATCAAGGAAAAGCGTAAGTGGAGTTTGAACTCCCTTACTACGATATCGCAGTCAAGCATGTTAGCCACAACGCGCGAGAATTTTATCGGAAAAAGAAGAAAAGGTCAAACGAAAAAAAAAAAAAAAAAAATTAGAAAGATAAAGAAAAAAAAAAGATAGTAGAAAACTCGTGGAGAAAAAGAAAAAGAAAATAGAAGAAAGTAAGAGCGAGTAGAAATTAGAAAAAAGAAAGAAAAGGCGAAGAGAAATGAAAATGAAATAAATGAAGGAAAAAATGAAGGAAAAAAATGAAGGAAAAAATGAAGGAAAAAAAATGAAGGAAAAAAAATGAGAGCCAAATAGAAAGAAATATAGACAAGACAAAAGGAAGAAAAAAAAGGTAGAGAATGTGTTTAAAGAAGGAGATGAATAGAGAAAGAGAGAGTAAGTGAAGAAGATTAAAAAAAAAAGCAAGCAAGAAAGAAAGAAACGGTATCAAAATAAAAACAAAAAAAGTTCAAAGGAAAAAAAAAAGAAAAAGAAAATGGGTTTAAAGAAGAAGACGAATAGAGCAAGAGAAAACGAAGATGCCAAAAAATAAAATAAAATAAAAACCTAAACGATGAATTAAAAAAAAAAATACATTCAAAATGAAAACAAAAAGAAAATTGGAATGAAAAAGAAGGGAAAGACGAAGGAATATAGAAGAAAAAAAAAAGAAAAAAAATCGGTACGAGAAAATAAAAGAAAAATAATTAGAAAAAAATGAAAAAGAGTAAAAAAAAAGCAGATGAAGAAAAAAAAATGACAATTATTATCAAATAAGAAGAATTATTTAAAATTATTTATAAATTATCAATACTAGATAGAAATACTTGAACATAAAAAATCCTGAACTAAATTGGTTTCGTTTCGTATTAACTATTTTTGGTTATTTAATGCCAAATTCCGTTTTTTACATATCAAATATATGATTTTATAGATAAACACAATTAAATCATCAAACCGTTCTATTTCTAACAATTCTATTTAGTAAAAGTCCATTGGTTCCAGGTATTCCTATGTATCACAAACAATTCAATTCAACATCAGTCATTTGTTTACACACAGTTAAAAGATCAAACAAGGCAATTTAGTATAAGTCATTTGTTTGCACTCAGTTTAAATGTCAAACTGTTCTATTTGACCCATAGATACGACCTTTTCAGGTAATACCACTCCGGGTCAAAGTGAACCTGGGAATCATCATCATCATCATCATGTCATGCCGCAGGCACGGATATCCCTGACTCTCTCTCGCCACCTCTCCCTATCGTTCATCGCCTCTGGCAGGTCTTCAGGGCAACATCCCGTATCCTTACATAGCTGCTGTATGTATGTTAGAGCTGGTTGCCCTGCTTTTGCCCGGCCATATGTGGGGGTCCATAGGAGTACATCACTTATGAGCTCCTCCCTGCTTCTCCAGCAGTGTCCTGCATGTCTGGTTCGTCTAACTTGGATAGTTTTCGTGATGTGAGGCAGGTGGCCGAGTAATTGGTACCTTGTGAGGTATTGCCGCCAGGACTTGTTCAGTATTGCTCGCAGCATTATTGTGTAATTTCCGTCTAGCTTCTTCTCCAGCCGTTTAGTTAGCGTCCAAGTAGTGCATCCATACAGCATTATCGATACTACCGCTACCTGGAAGAAACTGCGTTTCATTTCATCGGTCACGTCTGTTTTGAATTCGTTGGAACATATTTAGATTGTTCCAGCTTTTGCTATGTATCACAAACAATTCAATTAAACATCAGTCATTTAAATGACTAAATGATCAAACAAGAAGAAGAAAGATGAAAAATAGAAAAGAAAAGAGGAAAGAAAAGAGAAAGGAATAAGGATAGAAAAAAGATGAAAAAAGAAAAGAATAAAAAGAGTAGGAAAAAGGATAGAAAGAAAAGATGAAAGAGAGAAAGACAGAAAAGAGGAAGAAAAAAGGATAGAAAGAGAAGAGAAAAATAGAAAGAGGGAAAAGAGTAAGACAAAAAGATACAAAGAAAAGATGAAAAAGAGAAGAGAAAAAAAGAAGAAAAAAGCATAGATAAAAAAGATTAAAATAGAAAGAAGGAAAATTAGAAGAAAAAGGATATAAAGAAAAGATAAAAAAGAGACAAAGAAAAAGAGAAGAAAATAGGGGGAAAGAATGAATGAAAAAAAGAAGAAAAGGAGGAAGAAAAAATGATAAAAAGGAAAAAATGATGAAAAAAGAAGGAATAGAGAAGAAAAAAGATAGAATGAAAATTTGAAAAATAGAAACAAACAAAAGAAAAAGAGATAGAAGGAAAAGATAAAAAAGAAAAAGAAAACAGGAAGAAAAAGTTAGAAAGAACAGATGAAAAAGAGAAAGAATAAAAAGATAAGTGTAAAAAGATTGTGGGAAAAGATGAAAAAGATAAAGAAGAAAAAGAGGAAGGAAATGGATAGAAATAAAAAAAGAAAAAGAGAAAAAAGAGAAAGAAAAAGGATAGAAAGAAAACATGAAAATAGAAGGAAGGAAAAGTGGAAGAAGAAACGATAGAAAGAAAAAATGAAAAAGTGAAAGAATGAAAAAAGAAGAAAAAGGATCGAAAGAAAAGATGAAAGAGACAAAAAATAACCAGGAAGAAAAAAGGATAGAATGAAAAGTGATAATAGAAAAAGAAAAAAGGAAGAAAAAAAGATAGAAAAAAACGATGAAAAAGAGAATAAATGAAAAAGTAAGAAAAAATAATAGAAGATGAAAAATAGAAAAAAAGAAAAAACAAAGAAAATAAGATAGAAAGAAAAGATGAAAAAGAGAAAGATTGAAAAGTGAAAAAAAATAGATTAGAAACAAAAGAGGAAACATAACAGAAAGATAGAAAGAAAAGATGAAAGAGAGAAAAAGAAAAGGGAAAGAAAAAATATATAAAGAATGGCAGAAAAAAAGGAGGAAGAATAAATGATAGAATGAAAATATGAAATATAAAAAGAAAGAAAAGAGAAAGAAAAAGGATCGAAAAAGAGAAAGAAAAGGATGAAAAAGAGAAAAAAAAAGAAGAAAGTAAAAGGGGGAGAAAAAAGATAGAAAGAAAAGATGAAACATAGAAAGAAAGAAAAAGGAAAGAAAGAAATGAAGAAAAAGAGGAAAATAGAAAGAAAAGATAAAAAAAGAGAAAGAAAGAAAAGAGGATGAAAAAAGGATAGGAAGAAATAATTAAAAAGAAAAAGAAAGAAAGAAAGAAAGAAAAGAGGATGAAAAAAGGATAGAAAGAAATAATTAAAAAGAAAAAGAAAGAACGAAAGAAAAAAAGAAAGAAAAGAGGATGAAAAAAGGATAGAAAGAAAAAACGAAAAATTGAAAGAAGATAAACAGGAAGAAGAAACGATAGAAAGAAAAGATCAAAAAGAGAAATAACAAAAAAAGAGAAACAAAAAAAAAAAAAAACGACAGAAAAAGAAGGAACAAAAAGAAATCCGATGAATGTAAAAGAAAAAGATGAATAAAAAGTTACCTTTGGTTACTTTGTGTAATGGCATATTAACCTTCGTGGGTTATTTAATGCCAAAGTCATCCCTGTAGATGAACGGAAGTGGTCCTTTTTAATCCATTGTTAAGGATATAAGAGGGTTAATATCTTTTCCAAGAGTATTTGCCCGAAAGTAAACATTCGGGAGTGACTGGAGTTCGAACTCCATTACAACAATTTAAAAGACCAGCACATTAGGACTCTCAGCAGAACAAAAAGTGACAAGAAATAAAATAGGGAGAAAAAGAATGAGGTTTAAAATTATAAGAAAGGACAAACAAAAAGGTGGCTGGACATGGCTTCATGGCTACTTTGTTTAATTGCATATCAACCTTCGAGGGTTATTTAATGCCACTGCCATCCTTGTAGAAGAACATTTGTAATATGGGTTAACCCATTTCCGGCAGGACATGGGGGTCCATACCTTTCAAAAGAGCATTTCTCCGATAGTGAATGTAGTTGGGTGACTGGAGTTCGAACTCACAATTGCGCAGTCCATCGATTTGAAAAAAAAAAAAAAAAAGAAAGAAAAAAAGAGGAAGAACAACGGACAGAAAGAAAAGATGAAAAATAAAAAGAATGAAAATAGGAAGACAAAGCGTTGTAAGAAAATGAAAACTAGAAGAAAAAAGAATAGAAAGAAGTCAAGCATTCGAGCCATTAAACCATGGGGACACCACTCAAGTGACAGGAGAGAGATGAAAATAGAGACACCGATTAAAACTGTGGCACGATTTCAATGTTAAAACAGTTCTATTTCAAACAATTCATTACACAGTTTAAATACACAGTTAAATGTATAAACAGTCAATTTCAAATAATTTACTTTAGTATAAGTGCACTATCTAGTTTAGTTTGACCCCTTGATAGGAACATATCAGGTGCTACCACTCCGGGCCAGAGAAGAACTGGGAGTGATGGCAATAAAGGGGTACTCCACATTACCCAAACATCCAACCATACTGGAGCCACGCCATCAGATAGTTTAGTGTCACATCCAGGAAACTCGTTGTGGGAGTTTTACCCCTCTGCAAAGATGCAGTCGGTGTATTCTGCAGCATAAGCCGACTGGGCAAGTGAACGGAAAGAGGACAAAAGGTAAAAAAAAAAGAGCGGAAAGGACACAAAAAAGAAAGAAATACAAAAGGAGATACAGATGAAAAGAGGATCAAAATGGGACACAAATGAAGAGAGGATCAAAATGGGACACAAATGAAGAGAGGATCAAAATGGGACACAAATGAAAAGAAGACCAAAATGGGACACAAATGAAGAGAGGATCAAAATGGGACACAAATGAAGAGAGGATCAAAATCGGACACAAATGAAAAGAAGACCAAAATGGGACACAAATAAAGAGAAGATCAAAATGGGACACAAATAAAGAGAGGATCAAAATCGGACACAAATGAAAAGAAGACCAAAATGCGACACAAATAAAGAGAGGATCAAAATCGGACACAAATAAAGAGAGGATGAAAATGGGACACAAATGAAGAGAGGATCAAAATCGGACACAAATGAAAAGAAGACCAAAATGGGACACAAATAAAGAGAGGATCAAAATCGGACACAAATGAAGAGAGGATCAAAATCGGACGCAAATGAAAAGAAGACCAAAATGGGACACAAATAAAGAGAGGATGAAAATGGGACACAAATGAAGAGAGGATCAAAATTGGACGCAAATGAAAAGAAGACCAAAATGGGACATAAATAAAGAGAGGATCAAAATGGGACACAAATGAAGAGAGGATCAAAATTGGACGCAAATGAAAAGAAGACCAAAATGGGACACAAATGAAAAGTGGATCAAAATAGGATACAAATTAAGAAAGGCAAAAAAGGGACATAAAGAAAGAGGAACAAAAAGGGACACAAAGAGAAAATGGGATAAATTCGGACGTAAATGTTATGACTTTCAAAAGGGGTAGACCGAATTTGGAAGAAAAGGCACAAATGAAAATAGTTTCAAAAAGAAATACGTATGGAAAGTTCATTAGAGGGCCAAAACATGACACGAAAGAAATGAAAAAAAAAAAGGAAAAGAAAATGAACTGGAAATAAAACCATCCGTGAAATAAAAAAAAGAAATAGAGAAGCAAAGAAGGATAAAAATGCACAAAAGGACAAAACTGAAGAAGAAGAAGAAGAAGAAGAAGAAGAAGAAGAAGAAGAAGAAGAAGAATGGGGAAAAGGGGTGATGAGATGGTTAATTTCCCTGTTGTGGCTTCTATTGTTTGGATTGTGACGATGACGAGGACGGGATTATTGATTAGGATGTCATGACAATGAAGGCGGGCTTGAAAAGATAATCTTAATGATGGGGTACAGGATAATCAAGCTGATGATGTAGATTTTTATGATGAGAAACAGATGACGGGATAAAGATTTCACTGGTGATGAAAATGATGAAGTTTGTGGCGATAATAACGCAGAACAACAAGATGGATGTTAAAATAATAATTAGGATTTGAAAAAAGTAATTTTTATGATTTAGTGTTCATGCTGATGATGATTATGATGATGAATTGAAAGGAGAAAGACTAGTATTAGGATTCGAGGTTTATAATTAAAAACGAGTTAAATGTGGAAAAAATAGCAGAATGGTTCAAGATGGTGTTAAGGAAGCTGTCTGAGTTAGGAAGAAATTTTGGTACTTATGCATCTATGTTACCGCAAAAAACCCGAACTTTCCCGAGAGTTTCCAGAAAGAATCGGAATATGCCGAAACGCCTAACTAATCAAATTTAAGCCAGCAGACGATAAGATAATTAAATCATTTGTTTAATAAGTTACAAATAATTGTAAAAATGAATTTATCGCAGCTAAGTGAAAATCTGCAATGTGCAGGATTGGTAATCCAATTCTGCCCAGAGAAAAACCTTATAGGGAATTTTTTTTTATTAAATTGTTAGTCGGAAGTACAGAATCGTTAGAAAACACCCACCCTCCCCATGGTAAGAATGGATTTCTAAATTTAACATGTTATTACTTCTGCACGGTACAATACGAGCATAAATACGAAAAAGAATTATTTAAAAAGACAAAAAAATTATACACAAACCAAATAAAAAAAATTGATAAAATAAAAATTCAAAGTATTTTTTAATATTGAAAATTACTATACGTTGACTGTTGACTTATTCTTCTCCTGAAAAGGTTGATACCATATTTCATTAAAAACTGTCTTTTTCTCTCTCTTTTTTTTTTTTTTTTTTTTTTTTTTTCTTTTTGGTCTTCATGCGTTCTGTCAACAAATTGGTTGACTTATTTTATCGTCTGCTTGCTTAAATTTCGTTCCGGAATATTCCGATTCTTTCCGTTATTGGCCCGGAAACGCTCGGGAAAGTTCGGCTTTTTTTTTGCGGTACCATAGATGCATCAGTACCGAAATTTTATGCACAACTGTAAAAATAAAGAAAAGAAGAAAAAGAAATTATAAAAAAAGCAAGCAGAAAAAGAGGAAACACAGTAGGATGACTGAATGAAAATAGAAGAAGTTACGCAAAAGGGAAAGAGTAAGGCAATAGAAGAAAATAAAAGGAATAATGTTATATAGCCAGGATAGATGCAACAAGGTTTTTCTTTATAGAAATATAACTTTCATTTTATTACTCGAAAGGGTCGAATCCTTTTAGTGTAGTATAGCTGTATCAAAGAGACTTTAGGCCTCTGTTGTGTCCTGGCCGTGGTAACAAGATGACCAGCGCGAAACTGTAAAACATACACCAAGGCTTATTTACAACTAGGCAGCAAGGAATCACCAGGAGAAAGAAAGAGAGTATCGAAACATGAGAAGACTGTCGACTAGACAAAAATAAGCAAAATATCATAGCGAGGAAGGGAGGGCAGACACAGACCTTAAACTTTTTTCCTGGATCATACCTGCTTATCTGCGGGTCGTGTAGTCTAATGCTCCCTTTGAAACGCCTCACCCAAATTAGGACGGGTAAATCTTCGTCCCTTACATCTTTGTGGTTCGTTTTCAACTGACTTCTTCACCTTAGTATTTGTCGCTGCCTCCCACCAGACACGACTTGACACAAGGTCAAAAGCCCGAAGGCCAATTAAAGTGGGGATAAAGGGGAGGGGAAGGTCGGGAAGGAGCCGAGACTCGAACCCTGCTTGTCAGTGCTGCTCATCGGCTCACTTAGTGCAATGTGAGCCTGATGAGGCAAGCGGTTTCACGAACCCAAATGTGGGTCCGGGCACGTATGCCAGTTTACGGCTTTAACTAGACGCTTGGTCTAGTGCCGTACAAAGGGGACAAAAGTGCAGCTCGCCCACCCGAAGGTTGCCCAGCCGAAGCTGGGGGCCTATTCGGCCCCGAGTCTGCTCTTGGTTTCGAGCGCCCATCCGGCACGAATGCCAGACGGCCCAGCTAAAAAGCCGGGGAGTTGACTCTCAAAAAGACACAAGTTGTCCCCTCACTTCCACTTGTCGAGTCGGGAGCTGAAGCATCTCTTCCACTCTTGTATGAGCACGAGATTTCGAACCTCCAGTTTTCCTTAGACATTCTTAACTACAATGAGTCCCTCTGTCTTTTTATGCAGTGACTACTGTCTGCTTTATCTATTTTTTTGGTTTCGTTTGGTTTCTTTGTTTAATGGCATATCAACCTTTGTAGGTTATTTAATGCCAAAGCTATTCTCCGAGAAGAACAGTTGTGGTACTATTTAACCCAGAGCTGGGAGGATAAGGGGTTTCATACCTTTCTCAAGGGTATTTGCCCGAAAGTGAACGTAATAGCGCGACTAGAGTACGAACTCGCTTACTACGATTCCGCAATAAAGCGATTTAACCATTACACCCCCTCTATTTTATTTATTTATTTATTTATCTGTTCATTCAAATTTCCAATGAGCAATTCAATTACATTGCAGTAGGGATGTTAGAGAGACAGGGATAGTATAAGATTAGTATAAGAATAGTTTTTGTTTACACACAGCTAAATGGGAAAACAGTTCTATTTTAAATAATTCAGTTTAGTATAAGTACACTGTTTGAATGTCAAAGAAAAGTTCTATTTCAAACAATTCAGTTTAGCATAAGTACACAGTTTAGTTCTATTCAACCCATAGATAGGGCCCTATCAGGAGCTACCTCTCCGGGCCAGGGTTGACCTAGGAGCTATGTCAATGAAGGGGTACTCCGCATTTCCCAAAGCTCCAGCATTACTGGAAGCTCACCATCAGATTGTTTAGTGTCATATGCAGTACACTCGTTGCGGGTAGAAGTTTTTACCCATCTGCAGAGAAGCAGTCGATGTATTCTACAGCCTAAGCCGCCAGGGCAAAAGAAAAAAGTGAGTTGAAATAAAAGAAACAGAAAACCGGAGAAAAAAAAATGAGATAAAGACGAAAAGAAAAAAGAAGAAAATCACAAATCTACATTTTTCCTATTGCTCCCCCTGTTGTAGGTGGCGTAACGGTTATCAGCTCAGGATATGGTGACCTAAATTTATATCCTGGATGAGGCAAAGGAATGAATCCAACCACTATCACCCTAGCCATGGATAAATAGTCGGGAAGTTTGAGCTCTTCAAGCTTTGATACGGCAAACAGGGAAAAATTCTGAATTCAAACAAATTCTACTTCCCAATAAAATTCACTTTGTGTTACATGCAGGCCAAGGCAGGGGTTTGGGTAAATACTACTACTACTTCTACTATTACTACTACGACAACTATAAATATTTCTAATTATAATAATACAGCTTATGTTAAATGACGTTTAAAACACCAGTTCCCGCGAGATCAACTAGGTTAAGCAACTTACACCCAGTTTAGATGGGTGACCACTTAGGAAGAGCAACTAAAAAAGCAATCCAAAGCTTGGGCATCAGAGTAAACAAAACTAAGTAAATTATGGCCGCCCAGTGTTGTGCAATGGTTAGAAAGCCGGAGACTCAGGCCATTGATAGTGAGTTCGATTCTCACCGGGTGCCCAATACTCCTTCCTTGTGCTAAACACAACTGAACTTAATAAATTTATCATATTTACCAAACCCCTCCGCTCGGGCAGGATATGACACAAGGTCAATTTTTTTAAGCGGAGTTTAACAGGTTTGAATTCAGAGTTTTCCTTCTCCTAGACTAGTTGCCTCACCAAGGCTGAAGAACCTAGTCTGTCCTACTATTTACCCATAGCTGGAGGGAGAATAATTGGATTCATACCTTTCCCAAGGGTATTAGTGCTATGTGAAATGCAATCAGTCCAGGATTTGAACTCGTGTCGCCGCGTCCAATTCCTGCGACGATAACCATTTCCCCACTGGCACCTCCTGAACTTAATAAATTTATACTAATATTACCACGCCCACGACAGTCATTATCACTACTTATATTATTACTACACCTATCACCAAAATTACTATTATTACCAATACTACTATATCACCACCCTACTAAGGCAACTACCGTTACAAATACTATTATTACCACTGCCGTGCCCAGTCGGCTGGAACTGTTGAATACGCCGACTGTTTCTCTGCAGAGGGGTAAGACACTCCCACCCTACGAGTGTCCTGTTTATGACACTAAACAATCTGATGGTGAGGTTCTAGTAATGGTGGAGCTTTGAGGAATGCGGAGTATCCCTTCATTGTTATCGCTCCCAGGTCTACTCTGACCCGGAGTGGTAGCATCTGATAGGGTTCAAACTATGGGTCAAATAGAACTAAACTGTGTACTCATGTTAAACTGAAATGTTTGAAATAGAACTCTTTTGACATTTAAACTGTGTACTTTTGCTAAACTGAATTATTGGAAATAAAACTGTTTTTGACCATGAAATTGTACTCATGCTAAAATGAATTGTTTTAAATATCACTGCTTTGACATTTAACTGTGTGTGGACAAAAAATCTATTTATACTAAACTGAATTGTTTGAATTAGAACTGTTCGACTAAACTGAATAGCTTGAAAGAGAAATGGTTTTGACCGTAAAACTGTGTACTCATGGTAAACTGAATTGTTTGAAATTGTACTGATTGTTTGAATAAAAATGGATTTGGCATTAAATCACCTACAAAGGTTGATATGCCACAAAACCCAAACAACCTAACCAGCCAAGCAATTACCACTGATACTCTTATTACAACTATTAATATTGCTTCAACGTCCACTGCCATTCTATTACTTATACTTCTACTACTACTACGACTATTAATATCCCTTCTACCTGGAGTTTTCTAACCAGTAATACGAGATATATTTCCTTGTGACGACTGGTCACTTCAATACCTATTATTATTTGTCGTACGTCCCATCAACCGGGTGAGTGCGGCAAAGGGTCTTTTTTTAAGGTGGGTTCGTGGCCCAGACACGCCCGGCATTCACAAAAATACCTTGAGCCCTGTCATCATTCCACTAAACGGAACTCCTCAAAAACCAGCCCATAAACCTAGCCCCACCAAGAAGGGTTAGACGCTCTAGGAAAGATCGGTCGCAGTGCAAGGCTTCCCTGGCATTCAAGCCAGGTGGCCTTGATCGAGTGACAAGACACATCCGACCAGAACCAAGGAAATCAACACGTTCGGCCGAAGCGTGCCCCATCGCCCCGTATCAGCGAATCAAGAAGACTTACTTCCTATTTAAATTCCTGTCTAGTCAGCAAGGTTTAGAATAAACCCCACTTCCTAAAAAGCGGAGTAATACATCAAAATACATCCAATAAAGAGGCTCCAGTTCTGAAGTTCTAGTGAGTGCGGAGTAACCTCTTCGCTGCTACTATTCTGTGGAATATTTTCACCCTGAATAGTACCATCGGTTACGATAGAACTTTCTTCGGAGAATACAAAAGAAAAAGAAAAAAGGTTATGAAAAAAAAAAAAAAACAGACTGATCTGCAAAAAAATCGGTTACAATTTTTAATTTTTTGCTTTTTATTTTTATCTTTCTATATTAATGATCCAATTATAAAGTAAGTAGGGGTGTCCTGTCATCGTGGAGTAATGGTTAAAGTGATAGACTGCGGAATCGTAGTAAACGAGTTCGAACACCAGTCGCGCTATTACGTTCACTTTCGGACAAATACCCTTGGGAAAGGTATGAACTCCCTTATCCTCCCAGCTATGGGTTAAATAGTACCACTACTGTTCTTCTAGGAGAATGGCTTTGACATTAAATAACCAACGAAGGTTGATAGGAAACAAAATAAAGAAAACAAATCAGATAATGAAAGTTTTATATATAATGTTTGTGACGAGTCGAGGGTGACCCGAAAGTTTCCTTTTTAATAGCTACTACACCGAAGTATAAGGAAGGGCACCAGTCCTTTCCTTGAATTGCTCCACTTTACCCTTGATAGGTACCTTATAATGCTGAGTGTTAAGCAAGGACATATCAAGTGCCATGTTTCGAGTCTTTGGTATGACTCGACCGGGGGTTGAATGATGGTCTCCCAGGCCTTTGGTGAACACTCTACCCAATAGAGCAATGGGTTATTCAAGCAAGTTTTATTAAAAACGATGGAACACATTATTATTTTTAATTTTATTTTTTCAATGCTCCTGGTTATTTTTCTAGTGTCGGGATTGAGATAGTAAAAAGAATTGTCCTATATCTTCTGCCCAAGCGCAGATGGTTCATTATTATATCATTACTTCACAAATTCTCAGCTTCTTTCGACCAAAGATTGGAGCTAAATCTTCCCAACCTTCCTGCAAGAGTTGCCCGAGGTGAGTCACAAATATGGGTATTTAACTCTGATATTTCGGTCATGTTCATCCTTCAACATTTTAATGGGATTCAAGTCCGGTGATTGCGCCGACCAAGACATCAGTTAAAGGGCGTTCTATTCCTCTTTGCTTTAATGTACTTCTGGCAGAGTTTACTCGTATGCTTTTTGTGGTTATCTTGCATGAGTACAAATCCTTGACGACCCACAAGCCACGTTCCAGATGAGATCGCATGATGCTGCATTATGCTGTAATAACCGGTCTGATTCAATTTGTTCTTCACCCGGTGAAAATTCCCAACTTTGAATTTGGCAAAATCCCTCACACAATAACAGATCCTCTTCCATGCTTTACGGTTGGTGTGATACAAAGATTTCAAATTTTGATTCGTCAGTCCAAAGGACTTTATTCCACAGCTCTATTTTCTAGTCTCATGCGCCTTGGTCCGCTGAAGCCTTTTGACATTGATTTGCTTCCTCGACAGTGGTTTGTTGACAACAATTCTACCATATAGGCCAGCTTCATTGAGTCTTCTCTTCACAATGGCTGTTGACAGACTTTTTTCACGACATTGGTTCAGTTGTGCAGTAATATTTGGAGCAGTCAGCTTTTTGTCACGCAACCTGGTGACAGAATTGTCCTCTGCTCTTGTGGCTTATATATATATATATATATATATTGTATAATTAGAAGGAGACTCAAACCTGGTCAAGTAGTCATAATAAATTTATTTCGGCGGAGAATATTATTATACTCTCCGTCTCATCAGATGACTTTTTACATGTTATATTTGAGGTTGCAGATTCGGATGCTGACTGGATATTACAAATATATATATATATATATATATATTGATTGCTAGGAAAACATGTAGGCCTAGGGAAGGTGTGGGCATGTTTATTATTTAAAAAAAAAAAAAAAAATTTTGAACGACCGGTTTCGTCTGGCTCTTGTCAAAAAAAAAACACTAAGAGGGGTAGTAGTACAACTACCACCTCTTAGTGTTTATTTTTTTCTTCCCTTTTCTTCATTCCTCTACCTTTTTTCCATTTACATTCCCCCTTTTAAATATTTTCTGGCGTTAAGATCTTGACAAGAGCCAGACGAAACCGATCGTTCAAAAATATATAATTTTTTTTTTAATAATAAACATGCCCACATCTTCCCTAAGCCTACATGTTTTCCTGGCAATCAATAAGTTTTTAACCATTGATAATTTGTTTATATATATATTACCAATTCGTGCTGATAGCACGTAGTTCATGACAAAATCTCATGGCTTTTATTTTCTCATTAAGTAAAGTAAAGTTAGCGACCATAGTCGAGGGTGACCCGAAGGCTCCCTTTTCGATAGCTACTACACCAAGGTGTAGGGGAGGGCGCTACTCCATTCCCAGGATTGCTCCACTTTACCCTTGAAACGTACCTTATAATGCTGAGTGTTAAGCAAGGTGGTATCAAGTACCATTTTTAAAGTCTTTGGTATGACTCAAACACCCTAACCGCTGGGCCAATGATACCATTTTTTTCTATCTATCTATCTTTTGCTGTTTATTCTTATTTATCTATCTTTGGAAAATAAAAAAATAATGCCACCCGAAAAGCCTAGTCCTGAATATATTTCTTCCACTTTTTGTTTATTCTTGTTCTTTCTTCTTGTCAATAAAAAAAAATCTACAAAGTCGTGTATATATTCTTAAAAATGCATATTGTATACGCATTCCGTCCGTCCAAAACGACGCTTATCTCACCATTGAATGTATACACCTCCTAGTGGCACGTTCAGTTACTAAGTTTTGCTCCAGTCGAATGAATGGATTCAGGAGTATTGTAGAGTGCGTGTTTTTTTGGATTTTCTGTAATTTTTTTTTTTACTTCCCCTAAAATCATAGCAGTATTTCGCGAGTTAATAAACTCAATCTTACCAAAACGGCTGGTAGTGGGACCCATGACGAAATCAATGAATGATTGAATGTACGTGTGAGTGAGTCGATGTTTATTTGTATGTTAGCAAATCATCTGCGTCGTGTTTGCCATTGTCTGGCTGTAATTTGTTTTGTCAGTGATGTATGCAGATCGTCGTAGTTGGTCGGGCCGACTTGCTGAGTTGAGAAGTCTAAAGTGGTGAACTAAAGAAATAACACCTCTTCCTTTTTTTTTTTCTGTTTAACTGAGATAAACTGTCTTTTGTCAAAGTGGCACGTAGAGGCGGGCAGTGCTCGATGAATGACTCGATGTTGACAGTAAAAGGTCATGTCTTCGCCGTAGTTGGACTTGCGTCTTCTTTCTGTTCCTGAGGGAATTCAGCTCCGTGATCGGAGCACGGAGTTAAGGTAGGTGGGATGAAGAATAATGAAGAGAGAGAGAGAGAGAGAGAGAGAGAGAGAGAGAGAGAGAGAGAGAGAGCGGGGGAGAGGAGGACAAAATTGCTGGGGTTGGGAAAAGTGCCCCCAACATACAAAAAATAAATTGACCGTGAAAGAATGTAATTTAATGTTTAAAAATGATAGGGGAACTAATGAAGAGACTTCAAATAAAAAAAAGTAAAAGTAAAAATTTTTTTTTAAATAGGCAGGTGTACGGAAAAATGTTAACAGAATTTGGTTGATAACATTTATATTTACTATTACCTGAAAGTTTTGGTGTAATGGTTATCGTCGTAGGAAATGAACACGGCAACACGAGTTCAAATCCTGGACGAGACTGATTGTATTTCACGTAGCACTAATACCCTTGGGAAAGGTATGAATCCAATTATTCTCCCTCCAGCTATGAGTAAATAGTAAAACAGACTGGGGTCTTCAGCCTTGGCGAGGCAACTAGTCTAGGAGCAGGAAAAGTCTGAATTCAAACCTGTTAAACTCCGCTTAAAAATTGACCTTGTGTCATATCCTGCCCAAGTTGAGGGGTTAGTAAATAGGATTACCTGAAAGTGAATTAAACACTTCTTTCGAATATTATACGGTCAATAACGAATAATAAATCTTATATGACCCTTCAGTAAGTACAACTAATATGCACATATATAATTTTCTTAATGCTACATATCGAAATATTTTTTTAAATAATACAAAAATACTTCATACAGACAATAATATCAAAAAATTAAAAAGCCGATAAGCTTTTTATATAAAATTTAGACAACACACTATTAATAGAATTAACTTCGAAACTAGCGATAATATTTTAAAATCTTTTAAATAGACAGAGCAATCCATATAACAAAAGATTGATAGAAAGAATAAAATTTATTCTACTTGACGTAAAAGAAATATTTTAAAATAAACAGCTTCTACCGCTAAGCATCACGTTGGTGATAAAAAAAAAAAAAAACAAGCCTCAATTTAGAGATAAAAACAAAAATGAAATAATAATTTAGTTTAAATATTAAACAGCTTTAATTTCGAAATAAACGTACACATTACCTTAATAATGATTCTAAGAACAGAAAATACTCAGTATACAACAAATGACTCCTTGAGAGAAATGATAAACAAATTTCAAGATTATAACATAAAAAAAAACCCAAAAAAAAACAAACAAAAAAAACCCCCACAAGATCCCTTGAAAGAAAAAGAAAAAAGTTCAAAATAACAAAGATTCGATTTCATTTAACCAAACCTGTTTACACACACACATATATATATATATATATATATATATATATATATATATATATATATATATATTTTTTTTTTTTTTTTTTTTTGATTGAACATGATAGACATGTTTTGTCTACGTATTTTTTAAACAGTTCTATTTCCAACAATTCAGTTTAGCGTTAGAGCACAGTTTAATTGTCAAAACCATTTCTATTTCAGCTATTCAGTTTAGTCAAACAGTTCTAATTCAAATTATTCATTTTAGTATATGTATAGTTTTTGCTAAATGTCAAAACAGTTATATTTCAAATAATTCAGTTGAGCGTAAGTACAGTTTCAACGTCAAAAACAGTTCTATTTTAAACAATTAATTTTAGCATAAATAAGCAGTTTAAATGCAAAAACAGTCCACATCTCAACCAACACAGTTTAATTCTATTTGACCCATAGATAGGATAGGACTCTATCAGGTGCTAACACTCCGAACCAGAGTGGACCTGGGAGTGATAGCAATGTTGGAGTACTCCACATTCCCCAAAGTTCGAGCATTACTTGAACCTCACTATCAGATTGTATAGTGTCATATCCAGAATACTAGTTGGGTGGGGGAAGTCTTATCCCCCTGCAGAGAAGCGACCGGCGTATTCTACACCCCCAGCCGGCTGGAAAACAATATTTTGGTTTATAAATTAAAGCAGCCATCACATACACTGCGGCCTTTGCATGTAATATGCAAATAAATAAAAGCTTGAAGAAAAATCATAAAGACATCTATATTGCAATGTTTATTCAAGAATCACAATAAACACTAACAATTAGGTGGGCACCTCGGGTAGTGTAATGGTTAGCAAGCTTGACTAGCAAACCTGCAAGAGTGAGTTCGAGTCTCATTGGGTGCCCCATTCATTCGGCCTTGTGCCACATCGAAGCAAAGAGCTTCGTAAATTACAACACTAACAATTAGGGCACCTCGGGTGGTGTAATGGTTAGCATGTTAGACTAGCAAACCTACACGAGTGAGTTCGATTCTCATTGGGTGCCCCATTCATGCGGCCTTGTGCTACATCTAAGCAATAAAAGCTAAGTAAATTAAATAAACACTAACAATTAAAGATATATTATCACAGTAATGTAACATCTTCATTATAATTATCGATGATACTAAATAAAATCATGTATGATGCTGGCAAACTGAGCCAACAGTTCGCACACAAGTAACGCCAAATCAACTCGTCATGGTAATTGCGCGGCTGAATAACCTAAATGAGTCTTGCAAGTTACATCCGTACTCTTTCCAGAGGATACAATATGAACTGGTGGCTCAGTTGTAGAGTTTCGGCAGTGATATCTGTGGTCGCTGGTTCAATCTCCAGTGGTTGATATTACGGTATACACGGCTCATGAGACCTAATAAAGTCGAAACTGCTGTCCAATGTTACCGTATATCGTGCGTAGGTGTTTTCTGGTCATGGTGATTCACTCCACAATATTAATTCCTCTTCTTAAAAATATGTACACTTATTTTACAACGTTTTGATTAACTAAAAAGGATTAGTGAATACTAAATTAGGTTGGTTAAGTTTCGTTTTTTAATGGCATATTAACCTTGGTGGTTTATTTAATGCCAAATCCACACTTTTAGAAGAACAGTTGTGGTAATATTTAACCAATAGCAGGAGGGATAAGAGTTAGTTGGTTGGTTGTTTAGGTTTAATGGCATATCAACCTTTGTGGGTTATTTAACGCCAAATCCATTTTTATGCAAATAGTCAGTTTATATCAAACAATTCAGTTTAGCATGAGCACGCGTTTAATTGTCGAAAACATTTCTATTTCAAGCTATTCAGTTTATTCAAACAGTTCAGCTAATTCAGTTTAGTATAAGTACAGATTTTGTTTACACACAGTTAAATGTCAAAACAGTTCTATATTAAACAAATCAGTTTTGTGTAAGTACAGTTTCAATGTCAAAAACAGTTCCTATTCAAACAATTCAATTTAGCATAAGCACGCAGTTTAAATGTAAGTAGAGTTTCAATGTCAAAACATTTCTATTTCAAGCTATTCAGTTTCGTCAAACAGTTATAATTCAAACAATTCATTATAGCATAATTATACAGTTAGTTCTATTTAACCTATAGATAGGGCCCTATCAGGTACTACTATTCCAGGCCAGATTGGTCCCGTGAGCAATGGTCATGAAGGGATGATCCGTATTCCCCAAAAGCATTACTGGAACCTCACCATTAAATTTTTTAGTGTCATTTTCAGGACACTTATTTGGTGGGAGGTCTTATCACCCTGCAGAGGTGCAGTCGGTGTATTTTACAGCCCCCAACCGACTGGACAAAAGGATAAGAGAGATCATACCTTTCACAAGGATATAAATCCGAAATAAACCTACGATACCTTTTAATGTCTTGTAACACTCCCTACACAAATAGTGATTTCGGAGGGTTAGTTTTTTGCCAAGTCGGCGGGAGCTGTAGAATACACCGACTGCATCTCTGAAGAGGGGTAAAACCCTCATCGAGTATCCTAGATATTACACTAAACAATCTGATGATGAGGTTCCAGTAATGCTGAATCTTTGGGGAATGCGGAGTACCCCTTTATTGCCATCGCTCCCAGGTATACTCTGGCCCAGAGTGTTAGCACCAGATAAGTTCTTATCTAAGGGTTGAATAAAACTAAACTGTATACTTATGCTAAGCTGAATTGTTAGAAATAGTTCGCCAATGACCCGGGAGACCTGGGTTCAATCCCAGGTCGAGTCATACCAAAGACTCAAAAAATGGTACTTGATGCTACCTTGCTTAACACTCAGTATTATAAGGTAAGGATCAAGGGTAAAGTGGAGCAATCCAGGGAAAGGAGTAGCGCCCTCCCCTATGCCTTAGTGTAGTAGCTATTGAAAAGGGAGCCCTCAGGTCTCCCTCGACTTTGGTCACCAACAACAACAACACTATCACTCTTCGGTCCAATCTCACCCCTTGTTATAGTACGGGCTAGGGTCTTATCTATTGGTCAAATAGAAATATTAAAATTTTTACTTAGGTTTATTATCAGTATTAAATAAAAGTAACAGTGAGGGAAATACTTGAAAAAATGTATGCAATTAAAGCTATTTGTGTTAGATACGATTACTTGAAATCAGTTAACTTACTCCTTTAAAAATAGTTTCTTACGAATTATTCACGTAAGAATTACATATATACACACACGGGGTGGGGCTCGGTTAGTGTAATGTAGTTAGCAATCCTGACTAGCAAACCTGCAAGAGTGAGTACGAGTCTCATTGGGTGCCCCATTCATTCGGCCTTGTGCCACATCTAAGCAAAAAGCTTAGTAAATTACGATACACACACAGGGTGTCTCACCAAATGTAATATAATGGCCGAGGGATTTCGTTTTATATATGTTGCCTATCGGTTTAGTTAGGCTTACCGCATGGGTTAATTAGGTGCAAACATGAGCGCAGGTGTTCACGCGCACGCAGGAAGGATGCGTCATTCAAAATAAAAACCCTAGATAGAAAAATGTGACCAGGGAGTTGTGAATGACGTCATGCACTGGAAGTGTGCACGGAGGATTTTGGAGATTTGAGTTTTATTCGACCAATAGATAAGACCCTAGCCCGTACTATAACAAGGGGTGAGATTGGACCGAAGAGTGATAGTGTTGTTGTTGGTGACCAAAGTCGAGGGAGACCCGAGGGCTCCCTTTTCAATAGCTACTACACTAAGGCATAGGGGAGGGCGCTACTCCTTTCCCTGGATTGCTCCACTTTACCCTTGATCCTTACCTTATAATACTGAGTTGAGTTTTTCCCTCCGAAGAAGACGGTAGACTTTCGGAGCTCGCCGAGGCCTTGCGGCGGGTGCCGCACGTGGTGGTGATGGTGGTGAGGGGCAGATGGAAAAGTCAGCATTTAAAGATTGTGCCTCTCTCCTTATGTCGAAAAACCTTTTAACTCAAAGGTAATAAAAAAGTTTCGTACCTGAACTAAGAAATAGTGTTTTTTTTTGTGTTTCGGGATTCCTATGTTATCTATATATGAGTTATGGACATTATGAACATTTCTATGAATATGTCTATTTCACGTATCCGTATCATGGGTATGTAACACAAAGATACAACCTATGAATATGATTATGATTTATAACAGAGACAAGCGCAATGATGGTCATTTGAAACATGTCCCGTAAAAAAGGCATCCTTTGAGCTTGAGATATCGAATCAGTGGTTTTTAATTGCTATTATATCAGCTTCCTTCGATAGGCTATTGGTCATATGGAAATCAGACCTGACTGATAAAATGAAACGCAATTTCTTTCAGGCAGCGGTCGTATCGATACTGCTGTATGGATGCACTACTTTAACGGTAACTAAATGGATGGAGAAGAAGCTAGACGGCAATTACACAAGAATGTTGCGAGCAATATTGAACAAGTCCTAGCGGCAACACTCCACAAGGCACCAACTATACGGCCACTTGCCTCTCAACATAAAAACTATCCAAGTCAGACGAACCAGACATGCAGGACACTGCTGGAGAAACAGGGACGAGCTCATAAGTGATGTACTCCTATGGACCCCCACATATGGCCGAGCAAAAGCAGGACGACCAGCTCGAACATACATACAGCAGCTCTGTGAGGATACGGGATGTAGCCCTGAAGACCTGCCAGAGGCGATGAACGATAGGGAGAAGTGGCGAGAGAGGGTCTGGGATATCCGTGCCTGTGGCATGACATGATGATGATAATGATATCAGCTTCCAATTTTAATCATTATTATATCAGCTACCTAGACATGCAATCTTTTTTGGTTTTTTGTTTTTGAGTTTCTTGTCTCAGTAATAAATCATTATCATATTTATGGGTTTCATCTATGTTTAGACGGTTTTGAATAATTTTATCTCTTAATAAATAGCATTATTATTAGAATTATTATTAGTAGTCACATGGGTCCCATGTATATTGAGACAGCCTATATTAAAGGGTTGCATCTTTTCTGAGACTGTTTTGCTTGGTTTTGACTCTAAATAAGTTAGTAAAGTTGACGATCTTAGTCAAGGGTGACCCGAAGGGTCCCTTTTCGATAGCTTACAACACCAAGGTGTAGGGGAGGGCGCTACTCGTTTCCCTAGATTGCTCCACTTTACCCTTGATCCGTACCTTATAATACTGAGTGTTAAGTAAGGAGGTATCAAGTACCATTTTTTGAGTCTTTGGTATGACTCGACCTGGGATTGAGCCCAGGTCTCTCAGGCCATTGGCGAACACTCTAACCGCTAGGCCAATGTCCGGTATCTAAATTAGTAGTGATGCAAAACATTTTTCCTCTGTTATCCAATTCAATGTGATCAAGTATTAACAGTTGTTATAGTATTCTTTTTTCAAATCTGAAACAAAAAAACACGACATTATTTGTGGTAGAAATATTAGTTGTCCCATGGACCCCATGTATATTGAGACACCCTGAATATACATAAAGCAGAATTTGGAAAATAAAAAACTGTCAAAGTTTGATAAGCTATAAAAACAACCAAACAAAACGAAACCAAATCAAACCATTTTATAATATTAAATGAAATTATTAGTGTTGAATATGAAAACTTAAAACCATTTAACTCTTTGCAAACAATAAATAACAATGCTTGAAACGCCATTTAGCTGTGTGTAAACGGAACTATTAGTGTTAGATAGCAATACTTGAAACCCTTGGAAATTATTAGAGTTAGTATTACTTGAAACCTTTGAGAATCATTATTGTTAGCAACACTTGAAACCCTTGAAAAGTATTAGTATTAGCAATACTTAAAACCCTTTAAAATTATTAGTGTTAGCAATACTTTAAATCCTAAAGAATTTTTTGTTTGCAATACTTGAAACCCTTGAGAATTATTAGTGTTAGCAACACTTGAAAGCCTTGAAAATTTTTAGTATTACTAATACTTAAAACCCTTAAAAATTATTAGTGTTAGCAACACTTGAAACCCTTCAGAAATATTAGTGTTAGCATTACTTGAAACCTTTGAGAATTATTAGTGCAAGCAACACTTGGATCCTTTGAGAATTATTAGTGTTAGCAATACTTTAAATCCTGAAGAATTTTTAGTGTTAGCAATACTTGAAACCCTTGAAAAGTATTAGTATTAGCAATACTTAGAACCCTTTAAAATTATTAGTGTTAGCGATACTTTAAATCCTGAAGATTTTTTGTGTTAGCAATACTTGAAACCTTTGAGAATTATTAGTGTTAGCAACTCTTGGATCCTTTGAGAATTATTAGTGTTAGCAACACTTGAAACCTTTGAAAAGTATTAGTATTAGCAATACTTAAAACCCTTTAAAATTATTAGTGTTAGCAATTCTTTAAATCCTGAAGAATTCTTTTTGTTAGCAATACTTGAAACCTTTGACAATTATTAGTGTTGGCAACACTTGGATCCTTTGAGAATTATTAGTGTTAGCAATACTTTAAATCCGAAGAATTTTTAGTGTTAGCAACACGTGGATCCTTTGAGAATTATTAGTGTTAGCAACTCTTGAAACCTTTGAAAAGTATTAGTATTAGCAATACTTAAAACCCTTTAAAATTATTAGTGTTAGCAATTCTTTTAATCCTGAAGAATTTCTTTTGTTAGCAATACTTGAAATCTTTGAGAATTATTAGTGTTAGCAGCACTTGGATCCTTTGAGAATTATTAGTGTTAGCAATACTTTAAATCCGAAGAATCTTTAGTGTTAGCAACACTTGGATCCTTTGAGAATTATTAGTGTTAGCAACACTTGAAACC
>OY757934.1:21231887-21244387 GCA_963585895.1 Sepioteuthis lessoniana
ATATATATATATATATATATATATATATATATATATATATATATAACACTTCTTATCTATCTATCTATTAACCAGTCAGCTATAATCTTCTCAGCTTTCTTTCATATCTTAATTAATCATTTTTCTACTATCAGTATGTTCTATTTATATTAACCTATATATCATCATTCTTCCGTTTTTCTTTCTTTCTTTCTTTCTTTCTTCTTGTTCTGTATTTATACACCTCCTTGTTTGTCTCTCCTTTTTCAACCTCTTTAGCTTCTACCATCTTTCTTTCTTTCTTTCTTTCTTTCTTTCTTCTTGTTCTGTATTTATACACCTCCTTGTTTGTCTCTCCTTTTTCAACCTCTTTAGCTTCTACCATCTTTCTTTCTTTCTTTCTTTCTTTCTTTTTACAGCCCTCTCAGTGGGGTTTAGAATAGTCCAACTGCATTCTCTGTAGAAGGGGAAGATTACAAAAAAGGGTGTCCTGGGCATGATACAAAACTGCATCAGATGGTGAGGTTCAACTTCTGGGATTTAGGATGTGTGGAATCACTCCCTTAGTTGCCATTACTCCCAGCTTCACTCTGAACTCAAAAGGAAATATCTGTTAAGTTCACATCTATGGGTTAAATATATCTTTTGGGAGTTTTTCGTATTCGATAGAAATAAGTAGTAAAGTTGGCGACCAGAAGGCTCCCTTTTCAATAGCTACTACACCGATGTGTAGGGGAGAGCGCTACTCTTTTCCCTGAATTGCTCCACTTTACCCTTGATACGTAACTTATATTGCTCAGTGTTAAGCAAAGAGGTATCAAGTAACATTTTTTAAGTCTTTGGTATGACGCGACCTGGGATTAAACCCAGGTCTCCCGGACTATTGGCGAACACTTTACCCACTTGGCCAATGAACCGGTCTCGATAGAAATATTTGATGCAATATCGATCCAGTCGGCTGGGGCTGTAGAATACGCCGACTGCATCTCTGCCGAGGGGTAAGACCCCCACTACAAACGAGTGTCTTCGATATGATAATAAAATGCATCTGATAGTGAGGCTTGAGCTCTGGACTATGTGGAGTACCCCTTCATTGCCATCACTTCGAGGTCCACTCTGACCCGTGCGGTAGTAGCTGATAGGTCCCATCTATAGAACTAAAGGTAAACAAATGACTGACGTTGATTAAAATAATTAATTTGGTTTGGTTTGGATTGGTTTGGTTTGGTTTTATGGCACATCAACCATTGTGTATTATTTAATGGCAAATCCATTTATATAAATATAAACAGCTCTATTTCAAACAATTTAGTTTAGCAGAAGTGCACAGTTTGGCGCTTTTTGACCCATATATAGGATCCTATCAGGTGCAAACACTTTGGGCCAGGGTGGACCTGGGAGCGATAGAAATAAAGAGGTACTCTGCATTCTCCAAAGCTCCAGCATTCTGGAATCTCACCATCGGAGTGTTTAGTGTCATATCCAAGACAATCGTTAGTACGGGTATTACCCCTCTGCAGAGAAGCAGTCGGTGTGCCCCAGCTGACTGGATAATTAAATTATCAATGTTAAGTAGAAACTCTTTAAACCATTTAATTGCAAACGAATGAGTAATGTGGAATAAAGAACGAAATATACCATTAAATCCATTGTATGTGTTTTCTTTATGAAGTTTTCCATTCATTTTTATCATTTTGTCGGATCCCAAATCAACAAAATCTACAATTTCTCCACACAGTTAAATGTAAAAACAGTTTTATATAAAACAATTCAGTTTTGTATAATTATACAGTTTAGTTCTATTTGACCTATAGATGTAATATAATGGCCGAGGTATTTCGTTTTATATATCTTGCCTTTCGGTTTAGTTAGGCTGAGAACCCTTCGCTTAGTGCATGGGTCAGTTAGGTGCAAACATGAGCGCAGGTGTTCACGAACGCGCGGAGCAGATGTGTCATTCAGAGATGTCTCAATAGAAATCCCAGATAGGGGTATGTGAATAACGTCACGCACCCGAAGCGTGTGCTGGGGATTTGAGAAAAGTCAGTGGATTGAGATCTAGCGTCCGAAAAGGACGGTTGACTTTCGGAGCTGCACATGGTTTGGGTATTTGCCTGAAAGTGAACGTAACAGCACAACTGGAGTACGAACTCTCGTACTACGATTCTGCAGTCCATCGCTTTAACCATTACACCACGAGGACACCCCCACCCGGCAAGAGTTAAGTAACAAACGTTTTTTTTTTTTTTTTTTTTTTTTTTTCAGAGATTTCCATAAGGTTGAAGATATAGCAGCTTTAGAGAACCAATCAATAAGTGAGGATTTTAAAAGATGGTCGTATTTTAAAGAAATATATTTAGATTTGCCTTTTTCGTTTATTCCACCAATTCTTCATATTGCAGTAAGAACGCATATCTATCTTCTCAGTTTTATTTGTCTGCTTTTATGAATCTATTCTTCAGTTTGTTTTATCTATCTACACATATATATATCTACTGCTATCAATCAGTCGGGGTGGCAGTTCCTGTGGTGTTGTGGTTTAAGTGCTGAAGTGCAGCCTTGAAGTAAACGGGTTCGAACTCCAGATGCAATATTACGTTCATTTTTGGATTAATATTCGTGAGAAATTATGACTCGCTTATTCTACCAGCTATGAGTTAAACAATATCACTGGGGTTTTACTACGAAGATAGGCTCTGCATTAGATAACCCACGAAGGTTGATATACCGTTAAACAAAGAAACCAAGCTATCTATTTACTAAGATATATCAGTCTATATCTACAAAATATATATCTTTTGTTATCTATCTTATAGTTAATTTTAATTAATCTCTCTTATAAATGATTTTAGTTAATCTTTTCTATAGTTAATTTTAATTAATCTCTCTTATAAATGATTTTAGTTAATCTTTCTTATAGTTAATTTTAATTAATCTCTCTTATAAATGATTTTAGTTAATCTTTCTTATAGATTATTCTAATTAATCTGTCTAATAGATAATTTTCAGGGTAAATTAAAAACTAATCCATCTATAAACCAATCCGTAATCATCTTTGCAGTATCAGTTCAGACGTAAGGTTTTTATCAACTTTTTTTTTTTGTATTCATTTCAAATCCATAATCGGTGATATGCAAATAATTTTTTCACCCCAAAATAAAAATAAAAAATCCCTCTTACATCAGGCCCCTTCCATGTACTGGTATTTTCTTTTTGGGGTGGGGTGGTTATTCTCCCTAAATATTCACCACATTTGACCAAACTTCATTGAAAAGTTCACTGTGCAGACGATAACCAATAGTGACGTTGCTGGAGATGCGCATGCGCCGTTCATCGTAAAGCCGGCAGGATACAGAGAGCCATAGATCACTGCACTGAGCAAATCATACCCTCTAGTTAATACGTTTATAGCCGTTTTTCTCGTCACGCCGCCACACCACTTCATTTCAGAGCCGTTCGTTGATATAACACAGACAGCCGGAGCCGAGCGGAGATCAGTTGATATGTGCTTATTGCCGGCCCAAAGCCCCATCCACCTCTTTGACAAGAAATACGCTCTGGGTGTCGTAAACATTATGTAGTCTTGAAGTCAATTTCCCAAAAACAAAAGCCACTTTTGGAATAAAAACAACTGTATTTTGTTTTATTTGCTAAGCATTTCGTTGTATTTAGACAACAAACAGCGATTCTTTGACTTGCAAGGTAACGAAGAACGTGAATGGATACAACGATGTTGCGAATTATATTATGGCCCTATTGACATGCAGTTGGAAGTTAGCAATCAAATCACGCAGAATTTTAGGACTGTAGTGAATTTGATTCTCACTGATTATCCTAGAACAGATGTTTATTATCTATCTATCTATTTATTTATCTATCACAATCTAGTTTTTCCATCATACCTATATCAGACTATATTTTTGTTTCCATCTATCTCGGTCTATTTCTTTCTTTCTTTCACATTCTATTTCAGTTTATTTGTGTCAATCTGTCTATCTATCTCATTTCATATCTCATCCCCCCCTCTCTCTCTTTCTCTCTCTCTCTTTCTCTCTCTCTCTCTCTCTCAATCTTTTGAATAGCTCATAAATTTGTGAACCCTTACTAATAATTTTTTCTAAAGATTACTTTATTTTACAAAAAGAAAGATATCAGGACTTTATTTTTCCTTGTAGAGTATCAAACAACAAAACGGATATTATTAGATATCATTTATTACCAGATTACTGTATTGAAACGCTATAATAAAAAGTATAAATATGTCGTAGTCCGATGTATAAAAAGCAGAAAAATCACCACAATATAAGAAGACAGGGGAACCGTGATATATGGCTGAACTGCCTTTTCGTGGTTAGCAGGTTCGAACTGCAGTTGGGCTATTTTGTTCGCTTCGGGACTAATACCCTTGGGAAACGTATGAACTCCCTTATCCTCTAGAAATGGATTAAATAGTACCGCAACTGTCTTAAATAACCATCCAACCAAAATCCACTACTTTGAAACTCTAACCAAATAGAAAACTGCAAATATATGAGGAGTTTGGGAACTACACAAGAATGCTAGAAGCAACATGCCAAAAAAACAGTAGATGTACGGCCACTTACCTCCCATCTCACAAACTATCCAAGTAAGACAAAGAAAACATCCAGAGCACAGCTGGAACAAACTCATGAGCGATCTTCTCTTATCATATTTACCAACCCCTCCGCTCGGGCAGGATACGACACAAGGTCAATTTTTAAGCGGAGTTTAACAGGTTCTCTTATGGACTCCAACACATAGATGTGCTAGATTTAGCTGACCATCAAGGGCTTACACACATAAGCTCTATATGGACACTGGATGCAGTAAAGAAGACCTACCATGAGTAATGGAGGATTTAGACTGATGGTGTGAAAGAGATAGAGAGAAATCTGTGCTATCGGCACAACTTAATGATGATGACATACTCAAGTTTTTTAATAAAAAATTAAAGGCATACTTACTTATTATAGCATATGTGTAATATAATGGCCGAGGGATTTCGTTTTATATATCTTGCCTTTGGGTTTAGTTAGGCTGAGAACCTTTCGGCTCCGCACATGGGTTAGTTAGGTGCAAACTTGAGCGCAGGTGTTAACGCGCGCGGGGGGAGGATGTGTCGTTCACATATGTCAAAAAAAAATTACCAGGACCAGAGGATGTGAATGACGTCATGCACCGGAAGCGTGCGCGGAGGATTTTGGGGGATTTGAAAAAAGTCAGTTAGTTGGGTTCCTGGCACGGGAGAAGACGGTTGACTTTCCCTTGCTCGCCGTGGCTTTGTGGCGGGTGCCACACGTGATTGGGGGCAGATGGAAAAGTCATCATAGAAAGATTGTGCCTTTCTCTTTCTTATGTCGAAAAACCTTTAAACTCAAAAGTAATAAAAGGTTTCGTACCTGAACTAAGAAGTCGTTACGTGTCTTTCGTGTTTCGGGATTCCTATGTTCTATGTATATATGTTATGAACATTCTTTGTACGTTTTACATATCCGTATCATGGGTATATTACATATGTAAAATTCTTTAGGTTTCTTTTTTTTTTCTATAGCAAAGAAAACAAATATAAAATAACCAGATGATCCCAATTCACAGACCACATTGGTCAATATTTTTCACTGATCCAAATACCCATGTAAAATTTACCACTGGCTGCGTATTATATATACAATATTTTTTATATATCTATATTATGTATATCATAATATATAGTAATTTGCTAAGCTTTTTACTTACATGTGGAACAAGGCCAAATGAATGGGGCACCCAAGGAGGTGCCCCATATATAATGGTTATCGTCGGAGGAAATGGACACGGCGACACGATTTCAAATCCTGGACCAGGCTAATTGCATTTCACACAACACTAATACCCTTGGGAAAGGTATGAATCCAATTATTCTCCCTCCAGCTATGGGTAAATAGTAGGACAGATTAGGTTCTTCTGCCTTAGTAAGGCAACTAGTCTAGGAGAAGGAAAACTCTGAATTCAAACCTGTTAAACTCCGCTTAAAAATTGACCTTGTGTCATATCCTTCCCGAGCGGAGGGGTTGGTAAAGGGCGCCTCGGGTAGTGTAATGGTTAGCAAGCTTGATTAGCAAACCTGCAAGAGTGTATATGTTAATATATATCATATATGTAAGTAAAGTTGTCTCCCTTCAGTCGAGGGCCACCAGAAGGCTCCCTTTTCAATAGCTACTACAGCGTTGTGTTGGAGAGGGCGGTATTCCTTTCCCTGGATTGCTCAACTTTATCCTTGATACGTACCTTATATTGCTGAGTGTTAAGCTAGGAGTTATCAAGTAGCATTTTTTAAGTCTTTGGTATGACGCGACCTGGGATTAAACCCAGGTCTCCCGGACAATTGGCGAACACTCTACCCACTAGACTTATGAGCCGGTTATGCGTAAAATATGTTATATATATATATATATATATACATATATATGTGTGTGTGTGTGTGTGTGTGTGTGTGTGTGTGTGTGTTATATATATATATATAACATATGGTATGTACATAACATATACATACATATATTATATACAATACATATATGAAATATTTATATATGTATGATATATAAAATATATATATTATGTATAGAATAAATTGCAGGTGTAATGTACATTATATATTATTGGATATATATATATATGTGTGTGTGTGTATGTGTGTGTGTGTGTAACATATATATCCATATTTCTAAAGAATATATATTACATATATCATATACTATACATATTGTATAAATTGTATTTTTTAACAGATTATATATGATATATATTTTATATCATAACTGTGCTGGTTGTCACTAAATTACTTTGTGGGTTTGTATCGAACCAAGTGATATATATTTTATATAATATATATCATATATAAGTAAAAAATAAAGTTGACGACCCAAGTTCATTGATCCAAATCCCAATGTAATATTTTACCTCTCGCTATGAGTGGGCTAGAATATCGAAAGGTAAGACATTCCTGTAGCTTTTTTTAATAATAAGGAAGCAAGCACTATTACGTATCTATTACTTGATAGAGCACAATGTTCAGCAAACTCAAAACAATTTACTAGTGTAGTGAATCTGACGAATCTGATATGAAGGTTGATATACCATTAAACAAAGAAATCAAGCCAAACGAACCTGACTGTATTGAAAAACTGCATTTGAATACAGTAAAGTTTGGTAATAAGTAAAGTTGGCGACGATAGTCGAGGGTAACCCGAAGGCTTCCTTTTCGATAGCTACTACACCAAGGTGTAGGGGAGGGCGCTACTCCTTCCCTGGATTGCTCTACTTTACCCTTGATCCGTACCTTATAATGCTGAGTGTTAAGCAAGGAGGCATCAAGTACCATTTTTTGAGTCTTTGGTATGACTCGACCTGGGATTGAACCCAGGTCTCCCGGGCGATTGGCGAACACTCTAACCCCTACTCCATAGAGTATTGGTATGTTTGCTTCAAAAGAAAATTAATTTTATTAAAATTAGTTATTTTTAGGAGTTATTTAAAATCATTAAACCTAGTTTAAGGTATATGAAGCTAGAAAGTTTAAATATTAAAGAAAAATATAAAACGACTTTTCTGTTAAGAGTTTATAGACTACGAAATAAAAGAAACCCAAGTGAATATCCTCGAAGAATGCTTTTTCCATAAATTTGCAAGTGGAATTATATATGTATATAAGTAAGAGAACAAATGAAATGAATCAAACAAATATGTTGAAAATTAAACTTTAAAAAATATACGTGGTGTGGATGAAAATTTATTGCCGACACGTGTTTCGACAAAAATATTTTGACCGTATACAATTTTTTCGATTCAAAATTATTTTAAGTACAATAATAGTAATAACAATAATAATAATAATAATAATAATAATAATAGAAATTATATTTAACATGCAAGGTAAAAAGTCATCTTCATTTTTGACATGTAAACAGTGTACTTACGCTAAACTGTATTGTTTGAAATAGAACTGTTTTCCTTTAAATTAAAGATATATGCTTCTGCAAAACTAAATTGTTGGAAATAGAACTGTTTTCTTTTACATCGAAACTGTGTACTTATGCTAAACTGAATTGTTTGAAATATGAAAGTTTTTGACATCTAAACTGAGTACTTATGCTCAAATGAATTGTTTGAAATAGAACAGTTTTCTTTTACATTGAAGCTGTGTACTTATTCTGAACTGAGTTGTTTGAAATAGAACCGTTTTCTTTTACATTGAAAACTTTGCACTTATGCTGAACTGTATTGTTTGGAATAGAAAAGTTTTCTTTTACACTGAAACTGTGTACTTATGCTAAAATGAATTGTTTGAAATAGAACTGTTCATGTATATATAATGGATTTGGCATTAAATAACCTACAAGGGTCTTTATGCCATAAAACCCAACCAAACTTGTAAAAAATACAAGTAATGAATATCTATAGTAATAACAATAAATGATTTGGTATGGTTTCTTTGTTTTAATGGCATATCAACCTTTGTGCGTTATCTAATGCCAAAGCTATCCTTGAAGAAGACTAGCAGTGATACTATTTAGCCGATAGCTGGAAGAATAAAGGTGTTCATGCCTTTCCAGTGGTTAGTCAAAAAGTGAACATGATAGCGCGACTGGATGACGAACTCGCTAACTACGATGCCACAGTCCAGGACGTTAACCACTTCGCTACTGAGTGTCTCATGATAACGGTAGGAGCCACGTTAAATAAATCAAAAATTAAAATAAATAATTAAAACCAATGAAGCAAAAAAAGTTCTGAAATTTAAAAATATGTTTAAAATAGTCAATGTTATTAGTAACAAGCTGTTTGTAATATGCTAATTTGTTGAGGAAAAAGTCATTTGAAATACGGCTAGTGTAAAGAACTGTCTGAATTGTTGGTTGGTTGGTTGGATTTTATGGCATATCAACCTTTGTAGGTTATTTAACACCAAATCCATTTTTATGCAAATCATCATCATCATCATCATCATCATGTCGTGCTGGTAGCACGGATATCCCTGACCCTCTCTCGCCACTTTTCCCTATCGTTCATCGCCTCAGGCAGGTCTTCTGGACAACATCCCGTTTCCTCACATAGTTGCTGAATGTATGTTCGTGCTGGTCGTCCTGCTTTTGCATGGCCATGTGTGGGGGCCCATAAGAGTACCTCACTTATGAGTTCGTCCATGCTTCTCCAGCAGTATCCTGCATGTCTGGTTCGTCTAACTTGAATAGTTTTCGTGATAGGAGGCAGGTGGCCGTACAGTTAGTGTCTTGTGGGGTGTTGCCGCCAGGACTTGTTCAAGATTGCTCGCAGCATTCTTGTGTAATTGCCGTCTAGCTTCTTCTCCAGCCGTTTTGTTAGAGTCAATGTAGTGCATCCATATAGCAGTATTGATGTGACCGCTGCCTGGAAGAAACTGCGTTTCATTAAATAGTCAGTTCTATTTCAAACAATTTAGTTTAGGGTAAGTACGCAGTTTAAATGTAAGTACAGTTTAATTGTGAAAAACATTTCTATTTCTAGCTATTCAGTTTAGTCAAGCAGTTCTAATTCAGCTAATTTAGTTTAGTATAAGTACAGATTTTGTTTACACTCAGATAAATGTCAAAACAGTTCGATATTAAACAAATCAGTTTAGTATTAGTACGCTTTTAATGTCAAAAAACAGTTCCATTTCAAATGATTCAGTCTAGCATGAGCACGCAGTTTAAATGTAATTACGGTTTTTTTAAAAAGTTTTTAAAGTTAGCGACCATAGTCGAGGGTGACCCGAAGGCTCCCTTTTCGGTAGCTACTACACCAAGGTGTAGGGGAGGGCGCTACTCCATTCCCAGGATTGCTCCACTTTACCCTTGAACCGTACCTTATAATGCTGAGTGTTAAGCAAGGTGGTATCAAGTACCATTTTTAAAGTCTTTGGTATGACTCGACCTGGGATTGAACCCAGGTCTCCCGGGCCATTGGCGAACACTCTAACCGCTGGGCCAAATAGTGAAAAACATTTCTATTTCAAGCTATTCAGTTTAGTCAAACAATTCAGTTTAGCATAAGCACACAGTTTAGTTCTATTTGACCCATAGATAGGACCCTATAAGATGTTATCACTCCGGGCCAAAGTGGTGCTGGGATCAATGGCAATGAAGGGGTGCTCCGCATTCCCCAAAGCCCCAGCATCACTGGAACCTCACTATCAGATTGTCTGAATAATTGTGAAAGCAGGGAACTCAGAGTAACGGAATTGTAACGTCAGACTACAATTATTCCATAGTGTTGAGATTTTAAACTAGATCAATTATAATCGCACTGATCATTGAGGTAATACATATATATGTGTGTGTGTTTATATATATATATATATATATATATATACACAAAATATCTACGTATTATAGATATAATATATATATTTTACGGATCAAGTAGATGTATGCTATATATCATATACATAAATCATATATATATAATATATTAAATTTACCTATGTTTTATAAGTGAAAAAATATATAGTATATCTAAATTACATATACTGGGTGTGGAAGCGAAACATGGAATATTTTTTTAAACTTTGGTTTTTATCTGGGTTGTCCAATTTTTGAAAAAAAAACGCAGTAATTCTAAATTTTCCTGATTAGCTCCATCACTTAAACAATTTTAATTGAATTCAGCCTAATGTGAGAGAACAAGGAACGAAAAAGAATCTAAGATTCGCTTAAAGCCGAAACCAAGCAAAAAACATTTTCAAAATATATGGAGCTTTTTATGGCCTACATCACACCCAGATTTTAACGCTCTTGATTACGCATTACGGGGCGCTTTAGAAAGCAAAACAAATGAAGCTTGCCATTCAAATATAGGTTCGCTTAAGACTGCTATGGAGAAGGATTCGAATAAATATCTGAAGAATTTATCTGGAAGGCATGAAAATCATTTCGAAGACGCGTTGATAAAATAATCGAAAAAAAAATGGTGGCCATATTGAGTAAATTTACTGTTTTGTGTCTATCTTCTTATTTTGTTGTTAATTTAAAAAAACTAAAATTTGGCTTCCGCTCTCTGTATAATATATATATATATATATATATATATATATATATATATATATATATATATATGCTCCCCCAAGAGCTCTCTGGCGAAGGAATTGCCGGCCGCCGCTAGCGTAATGCAAAGCTCTTCGAAAGAATTGAGCACTCTGGTAGCCGATAGGGTATAAAAAATGTAAACAAAGGCTGCTGCTGCTGTTTCTAAAAATAAAAATACCTTAAAATTCCCTTAGCTAACGTGGTCCGCTTGGTGGACGAGTGGTCTGAAACACAGTCTAACGTAAAGTTGGACGGGTTTCGATCCCGGCTTCGAGCGTCCTGCGTGTCTAGCCACACTGAAGAGTGCTGATAGAACGAAACAGTCTGTCTGTGGATGACTATATATATATATATATATAAAGTTGGTGCCCATAGTCGAGGTTGACCCGAAGCCTCCCTTTTCAGTAGCTCGTACATCGAGGTGTAGGGAAGGGCACTACTCCTTTCCCTGGATTACTCCACTTTACCTTTGATCCACAATTATAATGCTGAGTGGTAAGCAAGGAGGCATCAAGTACTATTTTTTGAGTCTTTGACATAACTCGACCTGGGATGGAACACCGACCTTCGAAGCCTTTGACGAACAATCTTAACCGCTAGGTCAATGCCTTGTACATAACATATATCATATATACATATATTATTTACAATGCATAACATATATGTAATTTTTATCATATGTATAATATATATTTTAGGAATAGAATAAATTATGGGTAATGCATATTATATATTAGTTAATATATATGTGTATATCTATATATAGATGTATGTATGTGTGACATTATATATATTTTCATAGAATATATATTTATTATATACTATGCATATTGTATAAAATGTATTCATTTTACAAAGTGTATATGATATAACACAGTTTCGGTAGCTTAAGGCAGCAATATATATATATATATATATATATATATATATATATGTGTGTGTGTGTGTGTGTGTGTGTGTGTGTATATTATATACCCTGCATATTGTATAAAATGTATATTTTACAGAGTGTATATGATATATATTTTATAGAATATATATATTTCATATGAGTAAAAATTAAAAATGAATTTTAAAAAATTAATTCTTACTCATATGTAATATATATATTCTGTAAAATATATATCATATACACTCTGCAAAATAAATACATTTTATACAATATGCAGAGTATATAATATATATATATATATATATATATATATATATATATATTGCTGCCTTAAGCTACCGAAACTGTGTTATCACTCTGGTTGGCGGCTGATGAGGACAGAGTAATCGCACGTGCTTTCACACGTTGTATGATGAAAAAAAAAAATTTTTTTTTCATAGAATATATATTTATTATATACTATGCATATTGTATAAAATGTATTTATTTTACAGAGTGTATATGATATATATTTTATAGAATATATA
>OY757934.1:21249387-21250801 GCA_963585895.1 Sepioteuthis lessoniana
TGCTGCCTCGCCTCTCTGCTCGGGTGTCCACTGTCGACCGCCTCTGTCCGTGTTCCGTCGCCAACTCTCTTCTCGCGTCCCGTTACCTCTTCCAGCCACGCCGAGATTTCAGTCCAAAAACCCTTTGTCTGGTTTCGCGCCAAAATAGACAAAGGAATCGTCTGCTTGGCGGGCCACCTATATAGTGTTACAATATAAATATCAAGTCATGCAGGATTTTTCTGTCTTTTTTTTCATCATCCAACGCTCTGGGCTGATCTTCTAGACAGCATCCAGTGTCAGTTCTTAGGTAACGGGTACTTGCTGGTTAGCAAAAACTGGAGTATCCCTGGATTGCAGTCCATCAGAACGTCGCTTATGAGTTGTTCCTTACATCTCCAGCAATGCCCTGCATGTTCTGTTCGTCTTTCTTGGGTGGTTTTCGAGATGGAAGGTAGGTGGTTGTACTGCTACAGTTTTGCGAGAATGCAGATTCCAGGATTTGCACAAAACAGCAGGCAATTTTCTCGTATAATTCCCATCTAGCTATTTCACCATGTTCTCCAAAATAATCGGAGTTGTGCATCCTATCAATAGTACCGACACAATCTCAGCTGAGAAGAAACCCCGTTTTCTTTTATGAGTTATATATATATATATATGTCTATATATTAGTTTCAAAAAAAGACATTAGAAATTTTATTATATATATATATATATATATATACACACATTGTAGGGTACAAATTTTTCTTTACACTTATTCGTATTTTTCCTTACAGAATTTCACTTCTGGTTTGGTCAATTTACTCAATAGCGTATAAAGTTTTATGGGTTATTTAATACCAAAACCACCCACCGAGAGAAAAGGTAGGGGTAATACTAATCTAACAAGTGGGGAGCATATAAGTTGTACAATTGGCGACGGTAGTTGAAGGCGACCAGAGGGCTCCCTTTTCAATAGCTACTACACCGAGGTGTTGGGGAGGGTGCTACTCCTTTCCCTGGATTTCCATACCTTACTCTTGATACTTATCTTATATTGCTCAGTATTAAACAAGGAGATATCAAGTACCATTTTAAAGCCTTTGGTATGACGTGACCTGGAACTGAACCCAAGTCTCCTGAACCATTGGTGAACCCTCTACCCACTAGGCCAATGAACCAGTTAAGGTTTTGCTTGGCCATATACGGGGGTCCATAGGAGTACATCACTGATGAGTTCGTCCTTGCTTCTCCAGCAGTGTCCTGCGTGTCTGGTTCGTCTAACTTATATAGTTTTCGTGATGGGAGGCATGTGGCCGTATAGATGGTGCCTTGTGGGGTGTTGCCGCCAGGACTTGTTCAATATTGCTCGCAACATTCTTGTGTAATTGCCGTCTAGCTTCTTCTTCAGCCGTTTAGTTAGCGTCCAAGTAGTGCATCCATAAAGCAG
>OY757934.1:21251001-21298501 GCA_963585895.1 Sepioteuthis lessoniana
TGGATTGCAGTCCATCAGAACGTCGCTTATGAGTTGTTCCTTACATCTCCAGCAATGCCCTGCATGTTCTGTTCGTCTTTCTTGGGTGGTTTTCGAGATGGAAGGTAGGTGGTTGTACTGCTACAGTTTTGCGAGAATGCAGATTCCAGGATTTGCACAAAACAGCAGGCAATTTTCTCGTATAATTCCCATCTAGCTATTTCACCATGTTCTCCAAAATAATCGGAGTTGTGCATCCTATCAATAGTACCGACACAATCTCAGCTGAGAAGAAACCCCGTTTTCTTTTATGAGTTATATATATATATATATGTCTATATATTAGTTTCAAAAAAAGACATTAGAAATTTTATTATATATATATATATATATATATACACACATTGTAGGGTACAAATTTTTCTTTACACTTATTCGTATTTTTCCTTACAGAATTTCACTTCTGGTTTGGTCAATTTACTCAATAGCGTATAAAGTTTTATGGGTTATTTAATACCAAAACCACCCACCGAGAGAAAAGGTAGGGGTAATACTAATCTAACAAGTGGGGAGCATATAAGTTGTACAATTGGCGACGGTAGTTGAAGGCGACCAGAGGGCTCCCTTTTCAATAGCTACTACACTGAGGTGTTGGGGAGGGTGCTACTCCTTTCCCTGGATTTTCATACCTTACTCTTGATACTTATCTTATATTGCTCAGTATTAAACAAGGAGATATCAAGTACCATTTTAAAGCCTTTGGTATGACGTGACCTGGAACTGAACCCAAGTCTCCTGAACCATTGGTGAACCCTCTACCCACTAGGCCAATGAACCAGTTAAGGTTTTGCTTGGCCATATACGGGGGTCCATAGGAGTACATCACTGATGAGTTCGTCCTTGCTTCTCCAGCAGTGTCCTGCGTGTCTGGTTCGTCTAACTTATATAGTTTTCGTGATGGGAGGCATGTGGCCGTATAGATGGTGCCTTGTGGGGTGTTGCCGCCTGGACTTGTTCAATATTGCTCGCAACATTCTTGTGTAATTGCCGTCTAGCTTCTTCTTCAGCCGTTTAGTTAGCGTCCAAGTTAGTCGACCATAGTCGAGGGTGACCCGAAGGCTCCCTTTTCGATAGCTACTACACCAAGGTGTAGGGGAGGGCGCTACTCCATTCCCAGGATTGCTCCACTTTACCCTTGAAACGTACCTTATAATGCTGAGTGTTAAGCAAGGTGGTATCAAGTACCATTTTTAAAGTCTTTGGTATGACTCGACCTGGGATTGAACCCAGGTCTCCCGGGCCATTGGCAAACACTCTAACCGCTGGGTGCATCCATAAAGCAGTAATTGTCCCCAAAAAATATTTGTCAGAACGTGAACATATAAACATAACTTGAATTCGAACTTGCTTACTATGCTGTCGTAGTCCAGCACGTTAACAATTACGTTGCATAGATTCCTCCTGAGCTTAACTCTGCAGAGATTAGTGATATATCATCATCATCATCATATCGTGCTGGCAGCACGGATATCCCTGACCCTCTCTCGCCACTCCTCCCTATCGTTCATCGCCCTAGGCAGGTCTTCAGGACAACATCCTGTATCCTCACACAGCTGCTGAATGTACGTTCGTGCTGGTCGTCCTGCTTTTGCGCGGCCGTGTGTGGGGATCCATAAGAGTACATCTCTTATGAGTTCATCTCTGCTTCTCCAGCAATGTCCTGCATGTCTGGTTCGCCTAACTTGAATAGATTTCGTGATAGGGGGCAGGTGGCCGTACAGTTGGTGTCTTGTGGGGTGCCGCTGCCAGGACTTGTTGAGGATTGCACGCAGCATTCTTGTGTAATTGCCATCTAGTTTCTTCTCGAGCCGTCTTGTTAGCGTCCATGTAGTGCATCCATATAGCAGTATCGATGTGACCGCTGCCTGGAAGAAACTGCGTTTCATTTTATCGGTCAGGTCCGACTTCCATATAGTCGATAGCCTATTGATAGCTGTCCATGCTTTCGTTAACCTCGTTTCGATGTCCTTTTCGGTTGATTCGACGCTGCTTCCTAGGTACGTGAATTTGTCTACTAGTTTAAGAGGGGTTCCTTCTAGAGTGGAGATGTCCCCCGTTTGGTTATAGCACATATATTCCGTTTTGTGTGCATTAACATGGAGGCCTATGCTTGCTGCTGCTCGTTCCAGGCTATGCAGAAGTGTTTCGGCTTGGTCAGGTGTATTTGCCAGTATCGCTATGTCATCGGCGTAGTCGGCGTCGGTAATTGTTGTTGCGGGATATCTTCTGCTTCTTTTCTTCGTCAGTTCGAAGCCATTCTCTTTGATTTTGTCAATCGATGTTCTAAGTACGTAGTCTAGACAAATGATAAAGAGATACGGAGCCAGCGTGTCCCCTTGTAGTACTCCTGCTACAATGTCGAAGTATTCTGTGTCTCCATCTGGTGATCGTACTTTTACTTTAGTGTTTCTATAGAGAATCGTTATTGCCGCTACGGTTTCTTTAGGTATGCCGTACGCTAGTAGGATTTGTTCCATCTTTCCTCTGTGAATGGAGTCGAAAGCCTTGGTAAAGTCGACAAATATTAATGTCGCTTGTAGGTTCTTTGCCCGTACACCTTCAAGGATTCTGCGGATGGTTAGTATTTGTGAGGTCGTAGATCTATTTCTTCGGAAGCCATTTTGGTTTTTTCTAAGTATGTTGTCGATTTTGGGTTCTATGCGGTTTCGTAGTAGGGCATTGTAGATTTTGGCAGCTATGGATGTAAGTGTTATGCCTCGGTAGTTTTTGGCTAATCCGAGGTCCCCCTTTTTAGGGAAGGGGAGTATGCATCCCTTCGTCCATCTATCTATCGGATTTTGATTGTATACTGCGTTGCAGTGTCGGAGCAGTATGTCGTCGAATTGTCTGGTCTTCCATACTTCCGGGGGAATTTCGTCCAGTCCTGCAGCTTTCCTATTTTTAATTTTTCTGAGAACCGAGTCGAGTTCTCCTTGTGTGAACGGTCCAAGTTTAATGTCTAATTGTTTGCTAATTATTCTGGTGATTGGTTCATGCGTTATTTTTGGTGGGTTTCCAAGTAAGTTTTCGAAGTGCTGTTTCCACAGTTTTATTCTTTCTTGTTGGTTTGCTGCTTTAAGTTTTGCTTTGGCTGTGCTCTTTCTTCTGCTCACTTCGTTTATTGTTTGCCAGGCAATTCTAGATTGTCTATCTTCTACCGAGTCTCTGATCTTATCTATCTGATTTTGAATGTATTCTGTCTGTTCCTTTATATATATGCCTGCTAATTGATTTTGTGCCGTTTTTAGTTTTAAGGCATTTGTGTTTGTTGGGTTTTTTCGATAGTTTTTGGAGGCTGTTTTCACTAGTGCACGTTTTTCTCTCACCGCTAAGGTTTCCCATGGGACTCTATATTTAGTTTTAATTTTTGTTGGAATGTATTTTGCTGCTGCCTCAAGGTGTGCATTGACGAAATTTTCGTATTCGTCGTTTGGTGTACTTTTTTCCGTCTTTTCTTGTAGTGTTTCGAATCTGTTTCTCAATTCTAATACGTATTTATCTCTGACATCTTTGTTGTTTAATAGGGCCCAGTCATAGTGTTTGGTGGTCGCTGTTCGTTTGGCGTTTTTTCGTAGGCTTAACCGTATTTTCGCTGTGACTATTCGGTGATCGGTGGACACACCCTCAAAAGAGGAGTATGCCTCGCAATTCAATGCACTATTCTTCCATTTCTTGTTTATAAGGACGTAGTCTATCTGAGCTTTAGTATTGTTTGCGTACGTGTATGTCCATAGTTTGCCCTCTCTTTTTTGGTAGTTTGTATTGAGGCATGCTAATCTATTTTCTATCATGAAATCTGTTAGATGTTGCCCATTTCTATTTGACGTGTTGTGGAGGCTGTATTTGTTGTTTCCGTTTTTCCCGATTTGTGCATTCATGTCTCCGCCAATGACTAACATGTTGTGTTTCGGGATGCTACGCACTAATGAGGATAACTCATCGTAGAAGGTGACTATTTCATTTTCTTCACTAACATTGGTGGGGCTGTAGCATGAGACGATTGTTGCTCTGGGGTTTCCGTTAAATGTAGCTACCATCATCCTAGGTCGTATTTTCTCTATGCTATTAAGCGTTTTTAGTGCTCTAGGTCCTATAAGCAATCCTACCCCTCCTACTGCGGCGTTGACAGAGTTTTTCCATGCGGATACAGTGGCGAGCGACCATCCATTGCCAGTTTCGTGATATTTGATATCTTCTGTGTGCGTGTATCTGTGTTCTTGTATGCAAATTATTTCTATATTATGTTCTTCGGCCGATGCAATTAGCTCTGGGAGTTGTCCTATTCTATTTAAGGTTCTTACGTTAAATGTGGCTATTTGTAGTGTTTGCTTGCATTTTAGTAGTTTTGATTGTTTGAGCTCTGTAGCTGATTTTTCGAACACCGAGGCCAGGGCTCCAACCTCAGCAGGACGCGCCCCTTTTTTACCCGCGCGAAGAGCGATGCGGTTTGTGTAAGTGGTTTGAGTGTGGGTCATGGTTATCTTTCGATGGCTGTTTTATTCTCTTCTATAGAAGCCACTCTTATAGAGGAGCAGCAGTAGTTCCCCGATCGAACTGTCGATCCTGAGCGAAAAGTCGTCAAACTCACGTCCAGGACCCATTTGGGTATTGACTTTGGTCGTCCATTGGTTTATTCAAATACCTTAACGTACATCATGCTGCTTCCCATGTGTACATAATAAAATAAATGAACATTTTAAAAAAAAAAAAATAAATAAAATAAAATAAAATAAAAAAAAAAAAATAAAATAAAATAAAAAAAAATTTTTTTAAAAATTAAATAAAATGAAAAAAAAAAAAAAAAAAAAAAAAAAAAAAAAAATAAATAAATAAATAAATAAATAAATAAATAAAAGGGGGGGGGATTTGTTTTAAGTTTTAACTTAGTTAAAGTCCAACATTAAGGTACTTTCTTATGACTTTCACTAATACTGACTTATACTTTTTTGCTGTATTGGGACTTTTCCAAGGGTTTTTCATTTTTTTTTTTTTTTTTTTTTTTTTTTTTTTCCATCCTACAGCTGGGGACCTAGCAGGCTTCAGGAATTAGAGCTCTGTGGTAGCATTAGGCGTTCTAGGCTTTTTCTTCTAAACTACTGTTAGGGCTTTCTTTACGAATTTTTAAATTATTCGATAGAAGATATTTAAAAACATTCTGCCTTGTTCGCTGACATGTGGATAGGCTTAATATCAAATTGGCTTTACAGTAGAGTAAGCGTGCCTTTACATTTAAAACGCATAGTTTAAGCATTATTTTACAAACAAAATACAGCATAACATTTTGTAAAATTCAGCATTTTAAATTGGAATTAAAGACATACTGACCAATATTGACATATTTCTTCCACTTGGCTCCTGAGTTCAAATTCGTCTTCTTCGTTTGGACTTTTATTTACTACTGATATTTTAGGTAGCTTTGGGGGCGGTCTAGTGGGGTGAAGGGGACAATTCGTTTTTGTTGGTTTTTTTTTTTTTTTTTCTTTTTCCTTTTCTGAGGGGGGGGGGGCTGTAGTAGCATTCTAGGCTTTTTCTTCTAAACTACTGTTAGGGCTTTCTTTACGAATTTTTAAATTATTCGATAGAAGATATTTAAAAACATTCTGCCTTGTTCGCTGACATGTGGATAGGCTTAATATCAAATTGGCTTTACAGTAGAGTAAGCGTGCCTTTACATTTAAAACGCATAGTTTAAGCATTATTTTACAAACAAAATACAGCATAACATTAATACCTAATAATAACCGTTTTCATTGTATAATATCCAGCTTGAATTAAAATCCTATCTTTCGTATCATTATAGGAAAGTCATACCGTGATAGAAGCTTGGACAAAACACTTGAAATATTACCTTACATTTTTTAGGAGAGTGGGGGAGGGTAAACTAATGTTTTTTTTGACATAGCAGTAATCATTCAACAACTTTTGACTTTCCTGAGCATTTCTTCCTACTTCCCTCAGCTTCTTTGCCCTCGTCACCGTCACACTCACCCACCCGATGTATCCAAATAACTATGTACATGCTAGCCCAGCCACTGACTATATTCGTCTAGCATATTGGAATTATCTTGAACTGAGAGCATTGAGGCATATTGGCCAGCTTGAAGTATTATCATCAGCAATCACTGAACTGCTACACCCAACCCCACCGAACCTAGTTCTTCGTAGATGCAACTGAACCGCAACGGAGACGATGTACAACAAACACACACACACACACACACACACACACACACACACACACACACAACAAAAAAAAAACGTAGCCTTGCCGCCATTCGGTTCAACAGCAAGACTTGGGCGATTTTCTACTCGAGTGGAACAATAAAGGTGAAGCCGGTTCAAAGAAGAATTACACTGCTTTGCTATAGTGTGGCTCACAGTAGATTCAGCGGTAACAGAAAAAAAAAAAAAAAAAAAACATACAAACTAAAGTCAAATAAAAAGAAGAGGAAACAAGAATGTTAGAAATAAGGAGACGATGCGAATAGAGAGAGAGAGAGAGAGAGCGAGAGAAAGAGAAGCTTGGCGGGGGGGCGGTTAAGCGGGACTTCTAAGGGTCTTGAGTTAGTAACATTCTGATCAGCTTTGCTGGCGAGAAAAGGGGGATCAGTTTTTCTTCTTGGACATTCTACTTGACTGGACAGTAGAACGGAAATCTGTGGGATTTGACTTATTGTTTATCTCAGAGTTAGAAATGACGGACCAGAGTTTTGGTCAAAAGTTGATCCGAAAGTATCAGAGGTCACTATCATATTGAGTTGTCACCCTTACCGTTTATATATATATATATATATATAGCCGAAATGTCATATCCATTTGTATGTTTACGGTAGCTGATTCGATCTGTCCCCCTTTAGAAATATTGCAAAAATGAAGAAAACTACATCACTTTCTTTTTTGAAGTGTTATACAGAAAATAAGTTTCTCGATTTGTTTGAAATATTAGGAACTATTCACGACTTCAAAAGGTGATCCTAGGTCGTAAACCTTGTATCTTACAACACACAGGCAAGTAAATGTTTGGTAAGGTTTTATGGCTTAAACAACATTCCTGGGTTTCTTAATACTGCCAGTTAAGATAATTGATAAAACCAAAAATTCAATTAAAGCATAATTTCTTTAAATGTCTTAAACACGTGATTTTTACGGTATGTCACACCGTCTAGCGTCATTTTATGCCAATAGGTTAGAGAATCGTTTTCATAAGTACATTGTTAAATAATCTTTGAAGAGTTTTTATGTACGGTCAAATTGAGTGATGTCAGAGTGGACCTGGAAGTAATGGCAACAAAGGGGAACTCGACACTCCGCAGATCTCCTGCACTGGCGCCTCCTTAGTTGCAGTTAAATGTCATATCCTGAACACTCCCCCTTTTTTTTGAAGGGTCGGTATTACCCTTCAGCACTGAATTCTTTAAGTGCTTTGTAAAAACGGCTGACATTTTTTTATTTGATGAATTACGACCTTTTAGTTGATTAGAATTAATATTATACATATTTGTACCGCTATTTCAACATTTGGAAGTCCCCGTATGTTAACATAATAGACGATGACATTGTAAACGAGTTCGAACCTAGATTTGGCTCAAATCGTACAAATAATGTCATCCTACAGGGATTAAATAAACCACAAAGGTTGATATGCCATTAAGCAGAGACACCAAAACAAACAGGATGAATATAAAACTGAATCGGATAATTATTACTATGGCCCACCGTGTTGACCAGGTACAGTAGACGACGTTGATGGCACGCCTACAAAGAATGTCCTGTTTATAACACTAAACACTGACAGTGAAACACCAGGTATTGAGATTTAAGTAAGGTGGAACACACTTTCCTTATCATGACTTAGCTCAGGAGTAGTAGCACCTTTTAGGGTTCCATAAGGGCGTGAAATTGAATTGTTAAATGATTTCCTTAAAATTATTACATATTTGAAATATATATATATATATATATATATATATATATATATATATATATATGTGTGTGTGTGTGTGTGTGTGTGTGTGTGTGTCTGTGTGTGTTTTATTGGAGATGATGGAACACCGTTAATTGTTTTTATTTGTAATTTTCAAAGTTGTTATTTTTGTGTTGGAACCTTGGCAGTAGAAAAAAAAAAAGAGATCTATCCCTTCTTTTCTGCTCAAGCAGAAAAATTGTTTTTAATAAAAATTTGCGTTAATTAAAACTTGCTGCCTAAATATACATTCTTCAAAACTATATGATCCTTGCAGCACCAATGAAACAGCTGATAGGACGGCAAATTTCAACAGCCGAAGCAGAGAACATAAAAATGAAAGGGATAATGGGATCCTTACATCTAAATTTATCAGAAAACCCCAGAAAGTGCTTTGGCTGAAGATAAGTCTTTACCAACTGGATCCCAATACCAGAAAAAATAAGTCTTCGAAAAAAAAAAAAAAAAAAAAAAAAAAAAAAAAAAAATACAGTGTTCCATTGTCTTTAATTATAACTTGCTGCCTAAATATAAAAAAACTTCAAGACATATACATACGGTGTTGGCCGACTGTAGAGGACGGCAACCCAAACGCTCCTTTTTCATTAGCAACTCTGAAGTATAGAGTACAGAGGGACTCATTTCCCTGGATTGCTCCACTTATCTGTGTTAAAAAAAAGGTACTTGATGCCTTCATGCTTAAGTCTTTGGTATGAGTCAAGATTGGATTGAACCCTGGTTTCCTCGTCTACAGGCAAACACTAGCCATTATACAATGGACCCATATAATATGTAGTGTATGCGTGTTTTAAATATAACCAAAAGTATTTATATGCCATAAAACTTACTTCTCATACTATGGAATTGAATTGTGCGAACCTGGTTCAAATCCAAGTCAATTCTGTTCATTTGGACTTAATGCCTTTGGAAAAAGCATGAAGCAGTCGCTTTAAGCTATGGGTAAATTATACGGTTGACCGTTTTCTTTAGCCTTGGTGGGGCAACTGAATTCAAAGTGCGTGTGTATGTGGTCGCAGCTATAAAGAGTAAGAAGCTTGTGGGGAGGGCACGAGAAACAAAAAAAAAAACAAAAAAAAAAACAAATAGACAAGATTTTAGAGGATTAAGTTTTTTTTTAATGAAACTTTAAAGAATGCATGTCTGGATGTCAGCCCTCTTATCTCACAAAGGAAAGATGAAGCATCAATTTTATTTTAACACCGATTGCATTCGAACCTGTATGGAGGTCGTTCCGATTAGCTATCCATTTTCTCAATGGGCAATCCCCTCCGATTACTCTCACAGTCCACAAAGCTGCATAATGATATTATCACCTTAATCGAAGAGAATTTAAAGTATACCCCCCTCCTTGGTTAAACTAATAGTTTTGCGATGAAAAGTGAACAAATCGACGTTAAAATGTTTCGATTTTGGTTTGGTTGGTTTCTTTGTTTAATGGCATATCAACCTTTGTAGGTTATTTAATGCCAAAGCCATTCTCCTAGAACAGTTGTGGTACTATTCAACCCATAGCTGGGAGGATAAGGGGGTTCATACCTTTCCGCAAGGGTATTTGTCCGAAAGTGAACGTAATAGCGCGACGGGAGTACGAACTCACTACGATTCTGCAGTCCATCGCGTTAACTATAACACCACGAGGACCCCCTCCCCACAAAGAGTCTAAACCAATTCATCATATTGGTTTAATTGATCTCATAATATAGCTTTCTATAACCATTTAATTCCGTTTAGTGAATTTTTTAAAAGCAATGTTTAAGTTCCGAATTAAAAATAATTCACTGGTGATAAATTCCTCCTATATACACTGTATTAAATATTAACCTTGAAAATTTGCTTCATTTGCGAATGTTAGAAAACTAAGGCAAAGAATAAAAAAAAAACAAATTAAAAACAAAAAAAAAACTGGAAATAACGGACAATTTTTCCTCATAGATCGTAAAGATTGATAAAATGGTTATATGGTTCTAAAGAGCCAAGAACATTCCGTGGAATTAAGCCTTCCTCGTTTTTAGCGTCCAAGTCACTTCCGGAGAGAATTAACTTCAAAGTGATTCTTTCCCAATCGGGATCTTCCTTGGGCCTTCTTAAATGCAAATGAAGAGGGGTATTTTTTTTCTTATCAAGGATGTTGACATTCATAACAGTACTAATCAATAATGCTACGATTTCAAACGGAAACCCCCTGGAAATCGCTATATGTAACAACGTTGTTGCATACTCGGGGATAAAATATCTTGAGATTTTATACAACAATATCATGATGTCATCATCCTGTTTAAGTGAAACCCTATCAACCCACATAGAATCAAGATATTTTAACATTAGTTCAAGTAATTTCTTATATTTGCTAAAATAATACGGGACAAACGTCAGGTGGTTGCCTATAAACGGCCATATTTTAGTAGAAACAAACTTGGCTAGTTTTATGAAAATTCTCTTTCTTTTTTGCATATTTGTTTCGTGCCAGTTTTCTGAATACCTCTCACACAGATTAATCATCACTTCCATTGAAGCGAACACTGAATTCCGGTTGGGGACAACCTCTTCATCGTTGAAGAAGAAGAGCTGATCGATCAATGCGAACTGTTCTTCATAAAATCTATCCAAATAATCCGATACGATCACACGAATAAACGATTTTCTTATCTGTGGATGTTTTGGTGATAGAAGCCTTACTAATACATGTAGAGCGTGAAATAAAAAGGTCATGGGAATTTCAATTGTGTCGACGTCCGCGATGGAATTGAATTCTTGAAACGTAAACGACAACTCGTGAAAGTAATTCAGATGTTTAGGCTTGATGTAGTGCAGGTATTTTTCCCGAAGATGTTGGGCCCGAATCCAGTAATACTTACCTTTGTCGAATTCATGATTATTAATAATCACATATGCTCCAGAGTACTCAAGACTCAAAACTTTATCTGTTAACGTGAACATACGATGCTTAATTAAATAGCGAATCTTTTCTATTTGGTTATTAAAAACCAATACATCCAAAACGTTGGCACCTTTATGATTCCGGTGGTATCTATCAATATTTTTATTCAGCAATATATTTGCTTGTTTTATCTTGCCCTCCCAGATCGCCGTCATAAAAAGGGTGTTGCCTTCATCGTCTTCCTTGTTTATATTCATCTCTAGCTTCAATGCAATCTTGAAATATTGTTTGTCAGCCAAACATAACTCCATGTTCTTGGAACAGTTTATGTTGGCACCCACCTCCTTTAACGCTTTCGCTATGGAAATTCTCTTTTTATGACACGCGAAAACGATAGCGTTTCGATTTTCGTCGTCCCTCCAGTTAACATCGGCCCCTGCTCTCAGGAAAGAGTTTACGAGGTACAAGTTATTCGCCATGATGGCTGCAAAGAGAGGGGTTACCTTTTGGCCATTTAACTCAATGACCTCATGTACGTCCGCTAAACACTCGTAGAGCAAGTCCTCAGCAATCATTAGAGACCTTTGTTCAACTGCCAATATCAAAGGGGATTTTCCATTAAACTTACTCCTTGCGTATATCTGGCGTTTGATGGAACTGAGATCCTCCAGAAACCGCCTGAAGCCTGTCTGATCATTCTCAATGATCAAATGGAAGAATTCTTTCTCTGCGTCATCCGGGGACGACTCTGCTGAAGAACAAGTATCCATCTATAAAAAAAAAACAAAACAAAAAACAAACAAACTTTAATTTAACCCATAGGTTGGCGATAAAGTTCACTTTCCAACCACTCTGGCCCGGTGTGGTAGTACCTTACTGGGTGCTATATATGGGTCAAATAAAACTAAGCTATTTATTCTAAACGGAATTGTTTATACGTATAAAAATGGATTTGGCATTAAATAACCTACAATTGTTGATATGTCATAAAACTAAGCCAATCAATACCCGAAAAGTCTTACTCTGAAAGTTAACGTATATATAAAACACAGCTTTAGAGAACTACTATTTTTAGACAAAAAGAAAAAAAAATTCATATACACACACACACACACACACATATATAATCGGACATTAACCACAAATCCACTGACACCCAAGAATACCTCTATTTGAAAGTCATCACGCAAAACAAACAAAAAACTATAAAAATCCATTCCTTACAGCCTAACACGTAGAAATGAGTAGAGTGTTCGGCAATGGTCCTAAAGACGAGGGTTCAATCCCAAGTCGAGTCATACAAAAAAAAAAAAAAAAACCCTTTATGCCACCTTGCTTAACACTCTGCATTATCAAGGGCGAATTAGAGCAATACAGGAGATGGCGTAGCGACCTCCCCTATACCTTTGTTTAGAAGGTATTGAAAATGAAGTCTTAGGATCACCCTCGGCTAAGGTCGCCTAAGTTACTAACGTATATCACGCTGAATGAATGGTTGAGTTTATAGCCTATCAACTGTTGTAGGCTATTTAAAGCCAAGTCTATTTTTAAGCAAAAAGTTCTATTTCAAACAATTCAATTTAGCACGAATACATAGTTTAATTGTTAAGACTTATTTCAAGTTATTCAGTTTAGTACAAGTACAGTTTTTTTTTTACAGTTGAATCTCAAAACAGTTCTATATTAAACAATTCAGTTTAGCGTAAGTACAGTTTAGTTGTCAAATATATTCCAACTTAAAGCTATTTAGTTTAGCCAAACAGTTCTAATCCAATCAATCAATTCAGTTCATAAGTATGCAGTTATTTCTATTTAACCCATATCAGGTGCTATCACTTCGAGCCAGAGTGAACCTGGAAGCGATGGCAACGAAGAGGTACCCCGCATTCCCCAAAGCTTCAGAATCTCTGGAAGCTCACTATCAGAGCGTTTAGTGTCATATCCAGAACACTCGTTAATGGGGTCTTACCCCTCTGTAGAGAAGTAGTCGGTGTATTCTACAGCCCCAGCCGAAAGGGCAAATTGAATGAATCTCATAAGAAAAAAAAAAAAAAGGGCAAGCCCTCAACCAAAGATGTTTCTTGGGTATGACACTAGACTGCTTCCAGCAGAGATTCCAGTTCTAGGAAGAGGGAAGTACACATTTTGATCCCAACTAAGAGTCAAATAAAGCTATTTGTAAATTTGATTGGAACAGTTAATAATCTTTAGTGAAAAACTATATGAAGATAAACAATGAATGCATTTGACCATTTTCTAGGCATAAGAGACCTTAGAGTTGAAATGCTGTTAAAATTGATTGTAATTGGGACCTCGAGTGGTGTAATGGTTAGCAAGGTTGACCAGCAAACCTACACGATTGAGTTCGAATTTCATTGGGTGCCCCCTTCATTCGGCCATGTGCTACATCAAAGCAGAGAGCGTCATAAATTACTCAAATTTATAAGTGTCAAACTATATACCAAGAGGCTGTTTTAGCGTAGATGCAGACCGCAAATCGAACTCTTCATAGAATTTTAAAAGACCTATCAAAAAATAAAAAATAAAAAAATAATAGTATAACCACAAATTTCACGGTAGAAATTATTGATAATGATAGTGAAGAAAATTGTCGTAGACTTAGCCATTCTGAAAGTTGCAACAACATTAAAGAATTGGATAACTGATTTCTATAAAAATTGGTTACTCAAGGTTATTTTAAAACAAACATTTGCTGTATTAATACTGACCATGTTTTTAAGATCCTTTCAAAAGGTGTTACTCTTTCTGGGTTGGGCATTAACGGACAAGAAAAATGTATTTTAAAGATTTACGAAGAAAAAAAAAATAGACTCGACAAAAAAGTAGGGGTGGAAAAAAGTTAAGTCGATAATATTTGTCACTGCCTCCCACCAGACAGGACTTGACACAAGGTCAAAAGCCCGAAGGCCGATTAAAGTGGGGATAAAGGGGAGGGGAAGGTCGGGAATGAGCCGAGACTAGAACCCTGCTAGTCATTGACCCACTAAGTACAATGTGGATCTAATGAGTCAAGCCGTATCACGAACCTAAATCTAGGTCCGGGCACGTATGCCAGAATATAGCTTGAACTAGACCGTGAGGTCTAGTGCTATACAAGGCGTGCATACGGATCTGAAAAGCAGCTCGCCCACCCGAAGGTTGCCCAGCCGAAACTGGGGGCCTATTCGGCCCCGAGTCTGCTCTTGGTTTCGATCGCCCATCCGGCACGAATGCGAGACGGCCGGCCCAGCCAAAAAGCCGAGAAACGATAAGGAAGTTAAGTCAATATCATTCCTTCTTAACCAAGTTTGGTTTGGTTTGTTAGGTTTTAATGGCACATCAACCTTTGTAGGTTATTTAAATCCTAATCAATTTTTACGTAAATAATTTGTTCTATTTAAAACAGTTCAGTTTGGCATAAGTACACAGTTTAATTGTCAAAAACATTTCAAAAAGTTATATGTAACAATTCAGTTAAGTGTAAATACAGTTTTGTGTAGTTGTTTCGTAGTTATTTGTAAATTATTTGAGAAAAGTTGCTTGTAGCTAATATTGTTTACTAAGGTTTGTTTGGTTTGTTGGGTTTTATGGCATATCAACCTTTCTAGTTTATTTAACACCAAATCCATTTTTATGTAAATAATCTGTTCTATTTAAAACAATTCAGTTTGGCATAAGTACACAGTTTAATTGTCAAAAACATTTCCATTTCAAACTATTCAAGCAGTTATATGTAACAATTTAGTTGAGTGTAAATACAGTTTTAATGTCGAAAAACAGTTCTATTTAAAACAATTCAGTTAAGCATAAGCACGCAGTTTAAATGTAAGTATACTTTAATTGTCAAAAACATTTCTATTTCAAGCTATTCAGTTTACTCAAACAATTCAGTTTAGCATAAGTATGCTGTTAGTTCTATTTAACCCATAGAGAGGGCCATATCAGATGCTACCACTCCGGGCCAGAGTGGACCTGGGAGCGATGGCAATGAAGGGGTACTCGGCATTCCCCAAAGCTCCAGCACTGCTGGAACCTCTCCATCAGATTGTTTAGTGACATATCAGGACAGTCGTTGTAGGGGGGGGGGTCTTGCCCCTCTGCAGAGAAGCAGTCGGTGTATTTTACAGCCCCAGCCGACTGGGCAAAGTTTGGTTTGGTTTCTTTGTTTTAATGACATATCAGCTATTTAATAACAAAGCCATCCTTGTAAATATTCAGCGATGGTACTTTTTAACCCATAGCTGGGGGAGATAAGGGAGTTAATACGTTTCATTAGGGTGTTAGTCCGGAAGTGAACGTATTGGCGTGACTAGAGTTTGAATTTGCTTACTACGTCGTCGCGGTCCACTTTGTTAGTCCACTACTCCACGAGTATTTCCCCTTTTTAACAAGTATATGCCTTTGACTAGTGCCAATCATTGTCGGTGCAGTCCCATCAATCCACAAGAACATAGAAAAGAGACTGGGAAAGCGAAAAAATCCAAGAAAGAATTGAAATAGTCTAGACTAAAGCATGGAATATACTTCGAAGAGTCCTGAAGAGTTGACGATTCTTGCTGTCACTTGAACTTGAGGGAAAACCACCGGTTTCTATTGGTAAGAAAATCTCACAATGATTTAAAAAAAAAAAACAATAGTAAGATAATAATAATAATCATAGACCAAAAAAATAAAGGTTCGTGATCTTAGTCGAGGGAACCCGAAGGCTCCCTTTCCAATAGCTACTTCACCGAGGTGTGGGGTAGAGTGCTATTCCATTCCCTGGATTTCTCCAGATTACTCTTGATCCGTACCTAATAATGCTGAGTGTTAAGCAAGGCGTTATCAAGTACCATTTGTGAGTGTTTGGTATGACTCGACCTGGAATTGAACCCTGCTCTCTTGGACCATTGGTGAACACTACTCATTAGGCCAATAGCCTGGTTAAATAATAATCATAATAATAATGGAACCGGAAAGTGACGGTGATACCAATTGTAATTAGTGTGCTCGGTGCAGTCATCCAAGGATTGGGACTGGAACTCGACGGATTGGAAATAAGAGGATGAGTGGAGACCATCAAAACTATAGCATTCTCAAGATCTTCCATAATACTAAGGAGAGTCCTGGATACTTGCTGTCACTCAAATTCTTGTGAGAATGGAACTGGTCGGACAGGAAATAAGAGGATGAGTGGAGACCATCAAAACTATAGCATTCTCAAGATCTTCCAGAATACTAAGGAGAGTCCTGGATACTTGCTGTTACTCAAATTTTTGTGAGAATGGAACTGGACGGACTGGAAATAAGAGGATGAGTGGAGACCATCAAAACTAAAGCATTCTCAAGATCTTCCAGAATACTAAGTCCTGGATACTTGCTGTCACACAAATTCTTGTGAGAAACCATCAGCTAACGCAGTTTTGAAAAACTTAAAAGCGTTTAATAAGAATATAAATAATAATTATAAGCAATAATAATAATAATAATAATAATAATAATATGGAACATGAAGGTGACAATTATACCAATTGTAATTGGTGCGTTTGGAACAGTAACTAAGGGATTACTAAAGGGACTGGAGTACTTGGAGGTTGGAGACCGTCCAAACTACTACATTATTGAGAACGACCAGAATACTGAGAAGTGTCCTGGAGACTTGAGGAGACTTGCTGTCACTCAAACTCCAGTGAAAGACCATCAGCTAACGCTGATGGGAAAAACTCTAATGAGTAAATGATAATAATAATAAAATTATCTACTGACTATCGAAAAGAAAAGATGCTTAGACAGAGCGGAATGAATGACAAAGAAAAGACTGGCCTGATCCCAAAATACCCACAAAAAGGAACTGTCTTCAGCAACTACAGACTGATAACGTGCCAGTAGATGAAGATGAAAATGCTTATGGTACAAATTAGAGAGGAGATTTAGTATTCGCTTATAAGCTGCGAACTGTTCCCGGACAGAAAGGATGGCACAAGGCAACAAGAGGAATAGGCGATCTACTATACACTGATCAACTCATCCTAAAGGATAGAAAAACAAGACGCAAAAATTGGAGCAATAGCGTGGATTGACTACAAAAAGGCATACGATATGGTCCCAAAAAGCAGGATAATACTATTTACCAACCCCTCCGCTCGGGTAGGATATGGCACAAGGTCAATTTTTAAGCGGAGTTTAACAGGTTTGAATTCAGAGTTTTCCGTCTCCTAGACTAGTTGCCTAACCAAGGCTGAAGAACCTAGTCTGTCCTACTATTTACCCATAGCTGGAGGGAGACTAATTGGATTCATACCTTCCCCAAGGGTATTAGTGCTATGTGAAATGCAATCAGTCTCGTCCAGGATTTGAACTCGTGTCGCCGTGTCCAATTCCGACGACGATAACGACTACACCACGGGCACCTCTCTAGCAGGATAATAGACTGTCTCAAAATGTACAAGATATCCGGCAAAGTAATAAAGTTTATAAAGAAAACCATGAAAAACAGGAGAGTGAAACTGACAGCAGGAGGAAAAAGCTTAGCTGAGGTGAAAATCTAGGGAGGAATCTTCCAGGGAGAAGCGTTATCACTTTGAATATTTGTAATAGCGATGATGCCACTAAGGAAATGTACAGGTTGGTACAAATTTCATAAATCGTAAGAAAAAAATTAACTACCTAAATGTACATTGACGACGTCAAAGTATTTGACAAAAATGAAAAAAAGATTTGGTTTGGTTTGGTTTCTTTGTTTAATGGCATATCAACATTTGTAGGTTATTTAATGCCAAAGCTATTCTCCTAGAAGAACAGTAGTGGTGCTATTTAACCCATAGCTGGGAGGATAAGGGGGTTCATACCTTTCCCAAGGGTATTTGCCCGAAAGTGAACGTAATAGCGCGACTGGAGTACGAACTCGCATACTACGATTCCGCAGTCCATCGCTTTGACCATTACACCACGAGGACCACCCCCACACACACAAAAAAAAAAAAAGATTTGGAAACCCAGGTACAAACAGTGAGGTTATACAGAGACGATATTGAAATGGAATTTGGCGAAGAAAAATATGCCACTCTAATAATCAAAAGCGGAAAACTGCAAATGATGGAAGGAATAGAACTACATAAAAAAAGAGCAAAGAAAGACAGATTACAGCGACCAGAAACAACACAATCAATACAAGGATCAATATAACCACAATTACTAGAAAACCAAAATTGGAAGAAAAACTATTTTATGAACATTTCAAACGACAAACCAGCGAAATCTCACACTGGAAGACTTGGAAATGGCTAAGAAAAGGAAACCTCAAAAGAGAAACTGAATTTCTTATAATAGCAGTACAGGACAACGCCATAATGACCAACTTTGTGAAAGTGAAATACACAAGACACAACAAAAGAGTAAATATAGGTTATGTGGTGTTAGAGACGAAAAGATCGATTATATAATAAGCAAATGCAGTAAATTAACGTAAAAAGAGTACAAGACTGGACACAACTGGGTGGAGATGGTAATCCGATTGGAACTGTGCAAAAAATTCAAATTTTACCATACAAACAAGCGGTATATACAAAACCGAAAATCCATCCTGGGGTATGAGATGAACACACTTCTCTGTGATTTTGTGATACAAACTGATTTCCAAACCTCGGCCAGACAACCAGTCCCAGTGATAGTCAGCAAGAGAATTTGGCGAAGAGTGGACTTTACCATCCCGGCTGACCAAAGGGAGAAAATAAAAGAAAGTGAAAAGAGAGATAAGTACCTAGATCTTGCTAGAGAACTAAAAAAAACCCTATGGAACAGTGACAGTGATAGAAATCGTAGGTGGTGCACTTGAGACAATCCCCAAAGGTCTGTTGTTAAAGGGAATGTAGGAAATGTTGGAAATAAGAGGGCAAGTAGAGTCTACACAAGTGCATTTCTAAGATCGGCCAGAATACTGAGAAAGGTCCCAAAGACTTGAGGAGACTTGCTGTCACTCAAACTCTAGAGAGAGATTATCAGCTAACGCTGATGTCAAAAAAATCTCAAAATAGTAACAAAAGTTTACAATAATAATAATAATAATAATAACAAAGTGACTTTTATACCAATAATAATAATAATAATAACGGTACTCTTGGTACAGTCACTAAAGGATTAATAAAGGGACTGGAGGACTTGGAAATAAGAGGACGAGTGGAGAACATTCAAACTACTGCATTGTTGAGAATACTGAGGAGAGTCCTAAAGACTTGAGGAGGCTTGCTGTCACTCAAACTCCAGTGATAGAACATCAGCTGATGTGAAAAACTCTTAAGGTACAAATACTTGGGCATCTTGGAGGCTGACATTATCGAACAAGTGGAAAAAAAGACAGAATTCAAAAAGAATATCTCAGGAGAACTAGAAAACTACTCGAGACAAAACTCTCTAGCCGAAACCTTATCAAAGGAATAAATACCTGGGCTGTACCACTCGTTAGATATTCCGGACCCTTTCTCAAATGGACCAAAGAACAAGAAAACGAATGACAATGCATAACATCCTAGAGACGATGTTGACAGACTATATGTATAAAAAAAATGGGGAGGAAGAGGACTTGCCAGCATTGAAGACAACGTTGACGCATCGATATAACAACTTGAAGACTACATAGAAAAACACGAAGGAGGACTGATTACAGCCATTGGAAACAATACTGATAACACGATGGACAACAGAATGACAATAACTAGAAAATAAAAATGGGAAGGAAAACAACTCTATGGGCATTTTAAACGACTGATAAACAAAATCTCACACGAAAAAACCTGGACATGGCTAAGAAAAGGAATCTTTAAGAGAGAAACAGAATCTCTCCTAATAGTAGCACAAAACAACGCCGTAAGAACCAATCAGATCAAAGCAAGAATAGATAAGACTCAACAAAATAGCAAATGCAGACTATGTGGTGACAGAGAAACCCAAGTACAGACAGTGAGGTTATACAGTAACGATATTGAAATGGAATTTGGCAAAGAAAAATGGGCCACTCTAATAATAAGACACAACAAATAGCACATGTAGGCTATGCGGTAACAGAGACGAAACCATCAATCACATGATAAGCGAATGCAGCAAATTAGCGTAGAAGGAATACGAGACTAGACATGACTGGGTCGGCAAGGTGGTGTGCAAGAAATTTAAATTTGACCATACAAACAAATGGTATATGCACAACCCAGTAACTGTCCAAGAAAATAACACACATAAACTCCTATGGGACTTTAACATACACACAGACCACCTAATCTCGACCAGAAGACCAGACCTAATAATAATCAACAGAAAAAAGAGAACTTGCAAAAATGTCGACTTTGCTGTCCCGGCGGACCACAGAATAAATCGGAAAGAATGTGAAAAGAAGGATAAGTACCTTGAGTTTGCAAGGGAATTGAAAAAACTATGGAACATGAAGGTGACAATTATACCAATTGTCATTGGTGCTTTTGGTACAGTAACAAAAGGATTATTAAAGGGACTGGCGGACTTGGAAGTTGGCGGACAAGTGGGGACCATCCAAACTACAGCATTATTGAGAACGGCTAAAATACTGAGATGAGTCCTGAAGACTTGAGGAGACTTGCAGTCAGTCGAACTCCAGTGAAAGACCATCATCTAACGTAAACGCATAGTAGGATAAAACTGAGATGCTGATGAATTTAAAAACAGAACGCTATCAACGGAAATAGAATATTATCAAGAAATCTGGAATATTGATAAGGGCTCTATATATGGATTAAATAGAACTAACGGCATACTTATGCTAAACTGAATTGTTTGACTAAACTGAAAAGCTTGAAATAGAAATGTTTTTCACAACTAAATTGAACTTTCATTTAAACTCCGTACTTATCCTGAACTGAATTGTTTGAAATAGAACTATTTTCATAAAAATGGATTTGCCGTTAAATAACCTACAAAGGTTGATATGCCATAAAACCCAACCAACCAACCAACCAAATAAATGATGATACTCTTAAATTTGCTGATAGATTACATTTTGAAGATATGCTGGAGAAATTTAAGATGAATTATTCAAAATGTTGTTCTTTATATACATAAAAATACCCATAATAATATTTGGAAGAATTCAGCTGATACAATTGAATGATTTAGAAATATTAATAATAAGAGTGTAGGCCACTTTTATTCAGTTCGACGAATATGATTTTTATCCGTCTATATCTAAAAAAAATTAATTGATAATATTAAAACTAATAATATTAACATGTAGAAAAACTGTCATCATCATCATCATGTCACGCTGGTAGCACGGATATCCCTGACCCTCTCTCGCCACTCCTCCCTATCGTTCATCGCCCTAGGCAGGTCTTCAGGACAACATCCCGTATCCTCACATAGCTGCTGAATGTATGTTCGTGCTGGTCGTCCTGCTTTTGCACGGCCATGTGTGGGGGTCCATAAGAGTACATCTCTTATGAGAAAAACTGTACTTAAGAATAATGATTCTACTTGGATAAAAACTAGCTAAGATAATTTAGATATTCCATGGGTAGATATGATTCTGCTCAAATAGCAGATCTTGGTTTGTATATATAAAATACCCTTAGTAGTATTGTTGACCCTATACAGATCGGATTATACCATAATGACGGCATTTTATCATCATCATCATCATCATCATGTCATGCTGTACGGTATTTTATACATCCTCAATAGTGATAGGCCTTCGTGTTCTTGTATACAGAAAAAGATTGTAAGAGCTTTTAATTTCTAAGGATTTAAAATTGAAATTTCTTCTAATATCAAAATAGCTAATTTTGTAGATGTTATACTTAACCTCTCAAACAACTCTAAAAGACAATTTCTTAAAACAAACTAATATCCTTCCGATATAAATGTAAATTCTAATCACACAAGTTCTATAATTAAACAAGTTGCTAAAGCTGTTAATATGAGAATAAGGAGATTATCAACAAATAAGAAAATTTTCCATGAATGTAGGAAAATGTATATTGAAGCCGTCAAGAATAGTGCTCTTAAAGAATAGTTTAGTTTCTTTGTTTAATGGCATATGAACTCTTTTTAGGTTATATAATGCCGAAGCCATTCTTCTAGAAGAACAGTAATGGTACTATTTTACCCATAGCTGGGAGGATAAGAGGGTTCATACCTTTCCCAAGGGTATTTGTCCGAAAGTGAACGTAATAGCGCGACTGGAGTACGAACTCGCGTACTACGATTCCGCAGTCCATCGCTTTAACCATTACACCACGAGGACACCCCTTTTAAAGAATAGTTTACTTATCTAGAGCCAAAAATGATTAAACCTAATAATAATATTAATAATAATAATGATTTGTCTAAGAATAAAGAAACTACTGATAATTGCAATATTAAGGTAAATTCTCATGAAAATAGAAAAAGGAAAATTATATGGTTCACCCCACCCATTTTGTAAACTTGTTAATATAAACATACGAAAATATTTTTAAATTGATAAATAAACATTTTAACCAGAATAATATATTACATAGATTTTTTATAGGAAAACTTTAAAAATTAGTTATTCTTGCAGGGATAATTTAAAACAACAATTAACACTCATAATACGGAAGTAATCAGGAAATTTCATTACCAACTTGATAAGAAGAAGAAGAAGAAGAAGAAGAAGAAGAAGAAGAATTGTAGAAGTAGTAGCAGTCCTATGATTGGTTTGTGCAACTTGAAAAACGTAGTATATCAAGCTATTATTTTCCCAAAGGAAAATATTAAAGATTAAAAAAAACTTATATTGGAATTTCATCGGTTAGATGGAAATTAGGATATAATAATCATTTCATTCATTATCTCATGAACGCCTGAAAAATCAAGCAGCTTTATCCAGATATTTTTGGAAGTTGAAAAATAAGGGTTTAACCCCTGAAATTCAATGGAGAATATCGAAAAGATCTACTACTCCGAGCTGCTTTGATGGTAGATGTAATTTGTGTCGGGAAGAAAAGATAAAAATTATGTTATACCCTGATCCTGGTAAGTTATTAAATCAGAGATGAGATTTAATAGCTAGATGTAGGCATAAAAATAAATTTAGACTATTTTCAAAAACTTAAGTGAACAATTAGATAAATAAACAGAAAATGTTTAACTATGATTTATTAAATTGGTAAAGATATTGGAATTTGCAATTTATGATATTGTAATTTGGGGCGGTTTTACCATAATTAACTTTAGTTTCAGTTGTTTTTCGCTGTTTTGGGTTTTTTATGATAAAAAATGATATACTAAATTTAGATTGTCTGAATAATGGTTTGGTTTGGTTTGGTTTGGTTTGGTGAGTTTTATGGTATATCAACCTTTGTAGGTTATTTAACGCCAAATCCATTTTTATGTAAATAATCTGTTCTATTTAAAACAATCCAGTTTAGCATAAGTACACAGTTTAATTGTCAAAAACATTTCAAGAAGTTATATGCAACAAATCAGTTAAGTGTAAATACAATTTTAATGTCGAAAAACAGTTCTATTTTAAATAATTCAGTTAAGCATAAGCACGCAGTTTAAATGTAAGTACGGTTTAATTGTCAAAAACATTTCTATTTCAAGCTATTTAGTTTATTCAAACAATTCAGTTTAGCATAAGAATGCTGTTAGTTCTATTTAACCCATAGATAGGGCCCTATCAGGTGCTACCACTCTGGGCCAGAGTGAACCTGGGAGCGATGGTAATGAAGGGGTACTACGCATTCCCCAAAGCTCCAGCATTGCTGGAACCTCACCATCTGATTGTTTAGAGTCATAAACAGGACACTCGTTGGGGGGGGGTCTTCTCCCTCTGCAGAGAAGCAGTCAGTGTATTCTACAGCCCCAGCCGACTGGGCAATACGCAGAGTTAAATGTCAAACAGTTTTATTTCAGATAATTCAGTTCAGCATAAGTACACAGTTGAGACGTCAAAACAGTTCTATTTCGAGCAATTCAGTGTAGTGTTAGTACGCAGTCTTAATGTCAAAACAGTTCTATTTTAAACAATTCAGTTTAGCATAAATGCGCTGTTTAAATGCAAAAATTAGTAAAGTGAAAGAAGCATGGTATATAGTTCTATTTAACCTATAGATAGGACCCTTATCAGGCGCTACCACACCGGGCCAGAGTGGACCTGGGAGCGATGGTAATGAAGGGGTACTCCGCATTCCCCAAAGCTCCAGCATTGCTGGAACCTCACCATCAGATTGTTTAGTGTCATATCCAGGACACTCGTTGGTTGGGGGTCTTACCCCTCTGCAGAGAAGCAGTCGGTGTATTCTACAGCCCTAGCCGACTGGGCAATGTCTGAATAATGTTGTTATAAATGTTTGAATTTTTGACATGTGTTACCCTAACTGTTATTGTTGTCTCTGTTAGATTTGAAGTAGGAAGAGACCGGATGTAGTTATACATGTCATAATTCTTGATACTTATTGTTGCTTGAAGGTTTAGGCTAGCTTTAATATATAGGAGAAATAAGTGTTTTTTTTTGTTTTGTTTTTTTTTCTCTCCCTCTCTGGTTGTAAGTAAAAAGTTGACGATCTTAGTCGAGGATGACCCGAAGGCTCCCTCTTCAATAGCTACTACATCAAGGTGTAGGGGGGTGCGCTACTCCTTTTCCTGGATTGCTCCACTTTACCCTTGATACGTACCTTATAATGCTGAGTGTTAAGGCAACATCAAGTACCGCTTTTTGAGTCTTTGGTATTACTTGACTCAGGATTGAACCCCGGTCTCCCAGACCATTGGCGAACACTCTACTCATTAGGCCAATGGCCCGGTAAATATCTTTACTTTGATTGTAAATGTGTAAAATTCATTTTATTTCCATTTTGTGTTGGATCTGATGAAGTCCTGTTAAATTTTGTTTAGAGCATTGATTTATATCAATGTTTTTAACAGGATGGAAATAAATTTATTATCCAAATGTGACCGATTGTTGTTTCTATTTTTTTTTTTTTTTTTTTTTTTTTTGGAAAAAATATTTGCTCGGTGGATTTTATTTACATTGACCTCTTTACCACGAATATTTAAATTTAAAATTCTATTTTTGAATATTTTATTTGTCCTGATTGGAATTAGTCCCTATTCCAGATTTACTGGATGAATAATTTATATATATATATATATATATATATATATATATATATATATATATATATATATATATATATATATAAATAATGTGTATGTGTGTGGCTGTCAAATTTGAATTTGTTATTAATTATTACAGGTTAAAATTGAAAAGTGGAACACTCGTATTTTGTTTTTCCCACCCAGTTTTGATTAATGGAAATAGGCGAAATATTCAAATAACTTTGAAAGTAACACAAATACCGCAGTATAACTAAATTAGCGGCCTTTAAGAAACGATCCGTGAGATTTTCAGTAACAGCAGTCAAACAAAGGTTCGAATTTTAAGTTGTTTTTTTTTTTAATCCCCACCAGCCCAATTTTTTTAATCAAATAGCTAAGACCCTCTTCATCAAGTAATCGAATGTCGAGCGCATTTAGATTTGTGCTGTTGCTGTATGCATTTTTTTCTTTGTAATCTGGATTCGAGTTAGAAATTATAATTAACCTGTCATTTGTCTGGATATATATATATATATATATATATATATATATATCTCCTCCACTTTGCCTTAGGGAACCGTCTCCACTCCAGATCTTTCTGCTTGGTGCCAGAGGTTTCTCATCTGGAGATTGCCGACGGGGTCAAGTTATTTTTGCACCAACCACGCATGATTATTAATTCGTGCACGGTATCTAGTATATAACGACCCGGTGCCATACTTCGGTAGGAAGCCGGCGAGATATTAACCACCTGGTATTCGTGCCAGGTAGTTTTTTGGGGGGGGAGAGATTTACGGACACTTGCTCGGCGTCTGAGGCTCGTCTTTCACGAAAAGCCGATGACGTCAATTTTTTTTTTTTTTTTTTTTTTTTTTTAACCTACCGCGCACTAGTCTCGGGCGGCGCCACTCTGAAACGGCCTTGTGTCGCCTTCTTGGAGGGTTGCGAAGTTAGATACATACCCTCTTTGTGAATTTTCAAGTGTCATGAAACAACTGCAACCGTTTTTGTATCAGCCTAACTTCTCAAGTAATTGAATGAATTAGACGCTGATATTTATACATATTAAAGTATTCTTATATAAACGTTACCCTTGTATTTAAGTGACCAAGGAAAGTCTTGAAAGCGTTTCGATACAACAATGAATTCATTTGACTCTCTAAAAAATTGCGTAATACTTTTTTTTCTTTAGCTGCAGGGTGTTTTTAGAGATATACCTGTTGTGTTTTTTTTTTTTTTTTTTTTTTTTTCTTGTCTGCTAGCTGGGGCGGCTGAGCCGTTAAGTGTAGTTTACTTTGCACGTTAGAGCAAAGACTTCGATATAACGAAGAAAATCTATTTTCGCACTTTCAAATCTATATTTTTTTTCTGTAGTTGGAGCTTTTAGCAAAGATCGCTCGGGATGGGGAATTTTTCGATGACCCCAGTAAGGCTGCCCTTTATTCCTTTAAGTTTTTTCTTTTTTGACAGCATAAGTACTATTTTTTTTGTCAGTTACTTAAAATTACGCCTGTTAAAGGCTTTGTTTGCGCTTGAATAAAGCCAGTCCAGTTAACTTAGGCCATAGAATATATCGACTGCATCTTTGCAGAGAGGTAAGAACTCCCCCCTCAACAAGTCTCCTAATTCACACGTTAAACAATCTGATGGCGAGGCTTTGGGGAATGCGGAGTACCCCTTCTTCGCCATCGCTTCCAGGTCTAATCTGGTCCGAAGTGGTGGCACCTGATCGCTTATTTACGGGTCAAATATAACTGTCTGACATTTAAACTCTGCAAACAAATGACTTATGCTGAAGTGTAAAATAGAACTGTTTGATCATTTAACCGTTTATACAAGTGACTGAGTTTAATTGAATTGTTATTAAAACAGCAGTTCCGGACACAATTTAGCTTTTTGATGTTTACAAATGATATCTAATCTACATGTATAAACCAGATTTGGCATTAAATAACCTACATTGGTTGTTATGCCATAAAACTATAAAAAAAACAAACTTTCATTCAACGGCATCGTAAGCCTATTTGGGGGGTGGGAATAGCCATTGACTAAATCATCCATCTACTATTGCAACTAGAATTTTGAAACGTTTCAGCAAGAGTTCTTTGTGTTTGTACTAATTACAGAAATTATGGATGTCCCTTAAGTGTATGTGAGGAGTCCTCGTCCTGAACTGGGAGTTCGGACTAATCTTAAAAGGCATTAATTCACCCAGCTATGGGCCGAATAGTTACAGTACTGTTCTTCAACAGGAATGACTTCAACATTAAAATCTGGAATGTTGATCTATAACCCAAACAAACCAAGAGATGAGCGGCTCAGATGGTGTAATGGTTTGGGAGCTAGAGTAGCTAACCTTGATAAGTTCAAGTCTCATTAAGTAACCTACTCGTACAGTTTTGTCACATCTAAGCTTAAACTATTTTGAACACTCGGTTATGCTAAGTCTGGTTTTAAAGTAATGCACTACAAATTTGTTCTAGACTGTCAAACATCAGAGTAAAGTTTAGTAAATATCCAAAACTAAACGGCATACAAACAGGAGTTTGAAAAAACTTGCAGGGACTGTTTAAATTAGGGTCTTACAAATTGAAGTTTTGCGGTGTCTAAATGACTAGGACTAAAGGATACTCTGCATTATTTTTTTATTTTTTTTATTTTTTATTTTTTTGTTAAAAAATGCAGAAGTATTTTGAAGATAAACATTGGTAGATATAATATTGCGTGATTTTTAGATTCAGTTTAAAAAAAGACAAGGATGGAGTGGTGGACTGGTGCATTGTCCTGGTGGAAATGCCACTGACCCGATTTGAAGTGTGCTGGTCTCTTCCGACGGAATCTCTTCCTGAACTCCCTTAAAACCTCAACATAGTAACCCTAACCCTTTGGCCAATCAACTCTGGTGTATTGACTTCCTTACTCCTCCCACACCTCTCATCCTCCCCCACAGACTCCCTGGCTTCCTTGAATCTCTTATGCCACTCAAAAACTGATGCTCGATTCATGCAAGATGCTCCAAAAGCAGTCTGAAGCATTCCATACGTTTCAGTGGCATCATTTTTTCCAAGTTTAAAACAGAATTTTATTGCATATCGTTTTTAAGTGTCCTCACGTCTAGATTGCATTTTTGAAAGTCACCAGCTGTGACAATCGGGCTTTCGTAGGGTGTATTCCAAGTACTGCTGTAGCTGTTCATTTGAACTTGAAATCAAAATTTGGTCAATCATCTCATAAGATGTATAGCAATAACATACTGAATTTTCAAGCGTGTACGATAATTTTAAATGCCTGTACAAAAAGCCTCGAGACTTATTGAATGCACCACGTACCTAAATACCAACGTACAATGAGCGGGATTTTTCTCTAACGAGTAACAAAATACCCCTCGACTAGTTGGCATGCCATTAAAATCGGTTACAATTAAAGCTAATTTTTCTTTTCTTACTCGCTATATCTGCATGATTTTAAACTTTTCTCTAATTATAATTCTTATATTTTCAGATGGTCGATTCAATGGAGTTGGTTTATGACTATATTTACAAAGATAGTTCGATTGAACTCTATGAACTCTTGCAAACTTTCACCAAAACCGAACTGAAAACCTTTATTGTAATTTATCAAGAGAGTTCGCCTCTCAGCATCGCTTGCCAGTACAATTCCGTGAAAGTAGTGCATCTTTTTCTATCCGCCTATACTATGGATGTAAACAGGCTCCATAAGAAACATGGTGAAGAAATCTCTCTACTCTTCATTGCAATAAGATACGGCTCCGCTGAAACGGTTGAATTGTTGGTAAGATATGGAGCCGACACTCAGTGGAAAGACAAATCTGGTAGAAATGCCTTAGTTTATGCTTGTTTAACTGAAAGACATGCCATCGCTGATATCCTATCAAACTATGGTGCGTCAATCAACTGCTTGAAGAACAATGCTATGTGTGCAGAAAACGTCGTCTATTTAGAAAGAGCTCTGGACAAAACAGATATCAATTACTGTGATTGCTTCGGAAATACAATCTTAATTCAAGCCGTTAAAGAACGGAGGTTCCCTGCCCTGGATATGTTGCGGAGATTAATGCCAGATAAATACATTAGAAACGGTAACGGGTCGAATGCCCTTGATATTGCTGTCGCATACTACGATGAAAGTATGATATGGTATTTATTAAGAAATTTCTATTTATATGTCGATTATATCGACAGCCTTGAACTATTTGGTGCACGCTGCATTCTACAAGGTTATATAAGTAAGGGTCTTTCTTGCTGGATTAACGCTACTAATGCTTGTAAAATCCATAATTGTAAAAGATCGCTTGTGGTCTGTTTAACTTGGAAGCATGCTCCAAATACGCTGAAAGAATTCAACGGACCTCTTGACGCAAGTAAACTAACAAATGCGCGAGACTCTTATCTTCAAGCCTTAAATGTGTTTCTACGTCACGTACCACTGTCTAATGCTTCGATCCGGGATGCGATAAAAAAGACAGCACTGGTTCATTGTATGGATCTAAAAAACTCGTTTGGCTTGCTTCATATGCTTTTCAAGACGCATTTTTTCAACAAAGATATTGACAGAATCGTCTCCACTGCCATGAAAAGTGTTTGTTTCCTTTGTGAAAAATATATCAAATACGACAAAACTACCACCTTAGAAACCAGAATGAGCCTATTGAAACTCCTTGTAAGTTTCATAACTAAAGATGTGTGGGGCTATCTAGAGATCGAAAGATACGTCGACTCTTTGATGGATCTATACAAAAACATGCTCGATACGGTGTTACAGTGCGTCGAATTTATTAAGGCCGATTATTATTTGGCGTCGTCGGAAGCTGCCACGTTACTGGAGGTGATCGTCCATAAGCAGCTTCAGAAATATCCAACGTCATTGTTGCATATCGCCGCTGAGAAAAACTACTCCTTCGAAATGTTTTCCATTTTGAGAAGATGTGATCCGATCATAAATTGTGTGGATAAAAAGGACGACCTTCCGCTTCACGTTTTAATAAAAAGCCCACACACTAATCCAAACAGGTTCAAAATAGCCGCTTACCTTATTGCAGCGGGTAGCGATATAGACAAAGAAAATGCAGGGGTCATTCCTAGGGAATACTTTTTATCCCTAAAGGAGTAGGTATTTGCACATACAAGCTGAATTGTTATTTATACTCTCCAACGGTTACAAAAAAAATGTGTACTTGGCTTTGTATACCCCGAGTGTGGTCTTTCGAAAAAGGTAAAACCACACACACATAAGGGGGGGGCTTTGCTTGACCCCTCTTCATTGCCATTACCTCCAGGCCCACGCTGACCCAGAATGAAAGAACCTCTTAGGCTTATATGGGTAATAGAGATTTTTAAGCATTTAATGAGTTTTAGATTGAATACTTAAACATTATAATTGTCTGAAAATTCCTTGAATTAGAAAGGAATGCTTAATACCATCCAGCAGTGTCAAAGAACATTTTAAAATTTAAATACGGGTGATTCCAGACGTTAACATCAACTGATCGGTAAATTCCCTATCTTTATCACGGCCTAAATTATGCCGACAAAGTATTGTAAAGATGCTAGCTGTAATTTCAAAACTAATTGCTTGAGGGTTTTCAGTGTTTAAAAACTCTTGATGAGTCTAGAATCTGCGCTTTCTAATCTTACACTCTTATAGACAACATCCGACCGAAAGGTTATTAGTTTCTAGGCAAACAAGTCATGTTTTATTGGAAGTCTTAGAAAGCAGTTTTTATTTTTACTTTTTACACCGTTCATCGTATGTATATTTCCCGGCACAAAGTTTCCCTTTACTGGATTAGACCCCAAAGCTAGAATATTAAAATTGATTTTTAAATTGTCTGAAGTAGTTTTCAAATCTTTTGGGAGGGATTTTATCAAATTATCATAGAGGGCTATTGTCTATATTTTACTCGTATTTAGTTCTTAAAATTTGAAAGTTTTTCTTTCGATAGACTTTTTTGTTTTTGTCTTTTCTTCTCTCAACTGTACAGATATCATTTTATAATATAGATTTCGCAAAATATCCCAGCTTGTTTCTCCGAGTACCTCTGTTAAACATCAGTCTTTCTCGGCTACAGTTTATAACTCGATTACCTGGAAGTTTTCGTTTTTGATTTCACTCCAAAAAAAGTAATTGGATTCATTGTAATTAAACTTTAGCAACAGTATTAATAAATATAGCTTAAGTCAACCTGTAGTAGCCTCCTTAAATGAAAGTAAAACAGCGCTTCGGGTGGAGTAACGGTTAGCAAGCTAGATTAGCAAACCTTGAGGAGTGAGATCGAGTCGGATTGGGTGTCTGATCCATTCGGCCTTGTGACACTTCTAAGTAAAAAAAGCGTAAATTACTGAAATTAACAACTTGAGCCGTAATGGTTAACAAGCTGACTTCGCTTATCGATGGTCGAATTCTCTCCTCACGAGACACCTTTGAAATAAATCAGTTCAGAACTTAATGGCTATGCTGATGGGAGTGAAAAGCATAATCAGCCGTGATCCTGCAGCTACACTTTATCTGACATTCTAATGTGTCCCAATATGGCACAAGGCCGCGCACTATTTGAGACTTGCTAGAACAGAATGCTTTCGAATTTAATTTCATTTTCTCCACCTCAACGTCATGATGTAAACATTGGCAAGCTGGTTTTGCACATCAATTACTGAGACGTGAGTTTGTTTCTCGCTAAGTGCACAATACTTCTGGTTCTTGGCTAAATCTAAGTTAAAACATAGTGAGTAAAAAAAAAGAAACTTAAATTATCTGTTACCAATGTTCTACCGAATACACGGATTGCATTTCTGCAAAGGAGTAAGCCTTTTTCCATGAGTGTCCCAGATATGACATTAAACAATCAGATGGTGAGGTTCCAGTAATGCTGGAGTTTAGGAGGATGCCGAGTACCCACTTCATAACAAAACGAAGTTGTTAAGCTGGGTGCAAATAAATATTTAATATTGAATAAGATTATTCGTATTAGATAGAAACTAGAGAACTATTTAACTGTTGCAAAAGATCGACCTCAATTAGATACTTTATCTACGGTAAGACTCCGATAATGCAGGGGCTCCGAGAAATGCCGAGTCCTCCTTCATTGCCATTACTCCCAGGTCATCTCTAACCCAGAGTGGTAGCACCTGATAGGTCCTATCTGTGGGTCAAATAGAACTGTTTGACATTTAAACTGAGTGCAAATGATATGCTAAACTGAATTGCTTGAAATACAACTGTTTGATCATTTAACTGTGGAAACGAATCGCTGATGTTTTAATTGAATTGTTAGTGATACATTGCAATACCTTGAAACCCTTTAACTTTCAATTATGCTAAAGTGAACTTTTATTTTTTTAAATCTTTTTAGAGCTGTTTGAGCATTTAACTGAGTGTATCTAAACATGTTTACAAATTATATTAATATGTATGTATAAACAGAACTTGATATTGAATAAACAACGTTTGATATACCATAAAACCAATCAAGCAGAATCGTCCACAAGTGTTTTGCTATTTGTGGTGTGTGTTGTGTTTTTGTTTGTTATAAACAAGTTCAGTAAAAACTTCAAGATATTACGATGTTGAACTGTAACTTTCAATTTGTTAAATCGTATCTTCAGTCCTTCAATTGCCTTATTTGTTCAAGGAAGGTTTTTTTCTTTTGCCTTTGTAAAATATGCTTATTTTTCAGTTTCCTTATTCTATTTCTTGATAACTAAGACTCCATGGAAGTACAGAAATTTATAACAAATCCATCACAAGACAGAATCCCATGAAAATAAAAGCAAGATTCCAAATTAACCCCCACCACCACAAAAAAGTCGGATAACTGGCCTAAATTGGCTTCGTGCCGGATGAGTGAAAAATTGAATGGTTAGTCTTACGAGGCCATCCCCCACGAGGCTCAATCGGACTTTTAAAAGTTTTTTTTTTTTTTACACTTACTCAGGTGGAAGTCAGAAAATTTAGTTGTATCACTACACTTCAATGTGGCTAGATAACGTGGGTGCTTCAAGCTTAGATCGAAACCCGTTATACTTAACGTGAGATTGATAACTTTACCGCTCACCCATTTCGGCTACCTGTCTCAGTTCGGAAACTTAACGCGTTTTGTATTTAACTTACGTTTGTCTAAATTTTACGTCATTTGTTTTACAATAGATACCCATCAGCCGAAGAGAACGTGATTATTTATGTACAGGATGCATGAGCAAAATTAGGAATTTTCTATAATAAAACAAGATTAATTTAAAAAAAAAAAGATTGTAAATTTACTCAGTCTGACTGTCATTCTTTTCAGTTCTTGTATCAACACGCCTTTGAAACAATTTGCATGCCTTCAAAATAAATTCTGACATTTTTATTTCATTCCTCCTCAATAGCATTGTTAAGCGAACCAATATTTGGATGGGAAGTCGTATTTGTTTCGTTTTCTTAAATATTCCATATTGCGTAATCAAGGAGGAATTTTTGTTGGATTCAGCGTTTTCTTGCTCACTCATATTGGGCTGGATTTTAATAAAATAAAAAAGGATTGAATAATAGAGCAAACCAAGAAAATTTAGTTGGTTTTTTTTTTTTGGTTTTGGTTTTGGTTTTGGTTTTTTTTTCCGAAAATTGGACTTCTCATTTAAAAAAAATCCTATTAAAAATTATTCCATATTTGCATCTTCACCCTGTATCCCTTATCCCAACTGACTTTTCACGTACAAACGAATCGAAGAGCTCTATACACTGCAGTGTGAAACACCGTGCTTTCTTTCATCATGAGAATCTCAGGTGGTCTACTTGTTTTGTTCGATGGCATGTCATCTTTCATGGATTATTAAATACTAAAGCCATTGTTGTCGGAAAAATAGAAGAGGTACTACTTCACCAACAGTTGGTGAATAAGAGAGGGGTTAATATCTTTCCCAAGGAGGATAATCCAAGATTAAACGTAATAGCACAACTCCCGGAAAAAATAAAATTTTTTTCAATTGTCTTTAAGTATATGAATCTGCAAAAAAAAAAAAAAAAAAAATGTCGAAACGTGCGCAGTCAAGTGACCCAGCGGAAATCATGAAATGAGCCTGTGTTTAGAAAATTAGCAATCATGATCAGTGATGGGCAAAATAAATGGGGGCATATGCTTCAAGGAAAGTTCACGACAATTTCTGAATATTCCTGTAGCCCATCGCGTCCATAATTCTGTGCAATATACTCTACCTACTGGAAAGGACAATATGAACTCCAATCCTATAAACTTTTCCTAATGACTTGATGAATTTCATAAATTGTCTTTAAGTTCAGCGAAATTTGGTTAACCCTATGTCAGAAGGTACTTTAGCTAGTGATTATACATTTCAAGCTAGCCATCTAAGTGTGTTTCCAAACTGTCCCTTCAAGAAAGATATATCGTTGATATTACATATGTATATTCATTATCATCAAGGCGCGCTGATAGCACAGGTTTCCTTGACTCTCTATCGTCTTTTTTAGTCATCGTTTAAGGTAAGTCCTCTAGACGGCAACCAGTGTCTGCACTATAAGTTCGTTTTTATTCCCCAGCTGTGCTAAGCATGTCTTGTTTGTCTTATTTTGATGATTTGTGAGATTAGTTGTAAGTTGCTATGTAACTGGTGTTTTGCTGGGCGTTGCGTTCAGGATTTGTTCTAAACAGCTGACAGCATCCTTCCCACCTAACTTTTGTCTCCATGTGGTTCGTTAAAGTCGAAGACGTGCCGCTATACAGTAGTACTGTAATAATAACTAGTTGGAAGAAATAGATATATTTTACCAGAAAGAGCAGATTTCTATATAGTCGGTAAACTGTCACTAACTCTTCATGTCTTACACATATGATATTTTTATTTTTTTTTATTTTTAAGCAAAATATGGTAAAAAAATAAAATATTACTAATATTAAAATTAAAAAATTGTTATTTCCAATATCAAGCAAAATATAATAATTCTTTTTTTTTTAATCAAAATTGAGAAAATTCTTATCAAATTTTTCAACAAAGTTTGCAAAAAGCATCTGTGTAGAAAAATATGTGATGTAACTGTTAAAAGTTATCAGGCAGATAAAAGTTAAATTCTGATATTTATAAAATGAAGATCGTCTGCAAATTTGGACGATACAGTTGATGGTTTTCAAGAATAGCTGAATTAGAGCTGCTTGACTAAACTGAATAGCTAGAAATAGAAATGTTTTTCACAGTTAAACTGTACTTACATTCAAACTGCGTGCTTATGCTAAACTGAATTGTTTGAAATTCAACTGTTTTTGACATTGAAACTGTACTTACACTAAACTGAATTTTTATATATAACTGTTTAAATAAACTGAATCGTTTGAAATAGAAATGTTTAAACTGTGTACTCATGCTAAACTGAATTGTTTGAAATAGAACTGTTCATTTGTTTTAAAATGGATTTGGTGTTAATTAACCTACAAAGGTTGATATGCCATAAACCCAACCAACCATATTACCCACTAAAACACCACTAAAGTATTTTCCCAATATATTGAAAATTTTGTTGTTTACCCATATATTGTTGAATTTTTATTGCTATTTCTGTTATATAGCCAGATATATGGATGCGTGAAATAGACATAGGGAATCCGAAATACACGCAAAACACTTTACGACTTCTTAGTTCAGGTGTGAAACTTTTTATTACCTTTGAATTAAAGGTAATTCAACATGAGGAGAGAGAGAGAGACACACAATCTTTCTATGCTGACTTTTCCATCTGCCCCAAACTACGTGCGGACCCCCCCCCCCCGCAAACTACTGGTCTGGCCTCGGCGGGCCCCGAAAGTCAACCTTCCCGTTCGGAAGCAGGAACTCAACTCACTGCTTTTTCTCAAATCCCCAAAATCTTCAGCTTTTCGCTTCCGGTGCATGAAGTCATTTCCTATCTGGAGTTTTATTTTGACATATGTGAATGGCGCATCCTCCCGGCGCTCGCGTGAACACCTGCGCTCATGTTTGCACCTAACTAACCATGGCACTGAGCCGAAAGGTTCTCATCCTAACTAAACCGAAAGGCAAGATATATAAAACGAAATCCCTCCGCAATTATATTACATTTCTCCTTAAGTCATAAGTCTTAATTTGTACATGTCACTCAACTATGAAACGATCTTGAGTCAAGTATCGGCTGGGTTGGAAGTCGATTAAATCCCATTAATCCCATGGGCTAGTAGCCCAGTCAGCTACGGTTGGAGAATACACAGACTGCTTCTCTACAGAAAAATGTTCAGGATATAACACTAAACAATCTGATGGTTAATACGGAGTACCCCTTCATTGCCATCACCTCCGGGTCCCTACAGGCCCGGAGTGGTAGCACCTGATAAAGTCCTCTCTATGAGACAAATAGAACTAAACTGTGTAGTTATGCTAAACAGAATTGCTTGAAATAGGACTGTTTTGACAGACTGCCTACTAATGCTAAACGGAAATGTTTGAAATAAAACTGGTTTTACATTTAATTCTGCGTATTGTCCAGTCAGCTGAGGCTGTAGAACACACCGATTGTTTCTCTTCAGAGGAATGAGACCCCCCACCGACAACGAGTGTCCTGGATATAACACTAAACAATCTGATGATGAAGCTCCACTAATGCAAGAGCTTTGGGGAATGCTGAGTACCCTCTATTGCCATCACACCCAGGTCAAATCTGACCTGCAATGGTAGCGCCTGATAGGGTAAGATGTATAGCAACAATATACTGGTCAACTAGTATTGATTAACATAAAAACCTTGTACTTATCCTAAACTGAATTGTTTGAAATAGAACTGTTTTACATTTAATTGTGTGTAAACAAATGATTGGTGCTTAATTGAATTGTTAGTGATACATAGCAATACTTGAAACTATTTAACTTTGACTTATGCTAAACTGAATTGTTTGAAATAGAACTGTTTGATCATTTACCTCTGTGTAAACAAACAGCTGGTGTTTAATTGAAGTGTTAGTGTTACGTGGGGAATTCAATAAGTTTCGAGACTTTTTTTGTACAGGCATTTGAAATTGTTGTAGACTCTTCAAAATTCAGTATATTGTTGCTATACATCTTATGAGATGACAGACCATTTTTTATGATTTCAGGTTCAAATGAACACCTACAGCAGTACTTGGAATACACCCTACTAAAGCCTGATTGTCACAGCTGGTGAATTTCAAAAATATAATCTGGACGTGAGGACACTTTAGAAGAATGATATGCAATAAAATTCTGTTTTAAACTTGGAAAAAATGATGCCACAGAAACGTATGGAATCCTTCACACTGCTTTTGGAGCATCTTGCATGAATCGAGCATCAGCTTTTGAGTGGCATAAGAGATTCAAGGAAGGCAGGGAGTCTGTGAGGGATGATGAGAGGTGTGGGAAGAGTAAGGAAGTCAATACCCCAGATTGGACAAAGGGTTATGGTTAGGGTTAGGGTTACTATGTTGAGGTTTTAAGGGAGTTCAGGAAGAGACTCCGTCGGAAGAGGCTAACACTTTCAAATCAGGTCAGTGGCATTTCCACCTGGACAATGCACCAGTCCACAACTCCATCATTGTCACAGACTATTTGACCAAGATGGGCATTGAGACAGTTCTTCAGCCTCCCTATAGTCTAGACCTTGCTTCCTGTGACTTTTGGTTATTCCCTAAGCTCACAGGGTGCCGTTATGAGACAATTGAGGAGATGAAAGAGGCTGTGACGAAGGTCATTGACACGCTCACACAAGAGGACTTCAATGGGGACTTCCAGAAGTTGTTGGAACGGTAGAACAATTGCATTGCTGCTGGAGGAGATTACTTCGAAGGGGACTTGAGTTTTCTGTGTGTACTATCAATAAAAGTGCCCATCCGAAAAAAGCCTAGAAACTTATTTAATGATCCTCGTACTTGAAAATATTTACCTGAGTGCAAATAAATGATTAATGGTAAATCGGGTAATTTGTATAAGATAGAAATTAGTGAAACCGTTAAACTGTGAGAAAAAAAATAAGCTCTGGCTCGTTTAAAAATGTTATCCACACAATGTGTTTAGAAATCATATATTTGATATATTAATGGTTGATGTGACAAAAAATAAATAACCAAAACCAAATCATATATATTCAATATATATGTATAAAGAGGATTAGACATTAAATAACCTACAATGGTTGATATGCCATAAAATCCAAACAAACCAATCCACATATCTTGAATATATATGTCCAAAAAGGATTTGGTATTAGATAACCAAGAATGCTTGATATATTAATTGGGAGATCAAGCACTTTTTGAAATAGTCACACGAGTCTTGATTTGGGCGTGGCTCCCCACAATGAAATGGCTTTATGTCAAATTCTAATTTGCTGGGAAGTGGTTTAGATACCCGTAATACCACGTGCATGCACCCCTGGTTTTCTAGGGGCAGCAGCCAGGCGTTTGCGCTTGGCAGGTCTTATTAAATTTATGATCACCTGGTCTCAGAGTGACTTTCCATCTAAGGAATATTCGCTTGGAAAGGCTACGTTTTTTGCTTGGAACATGTCACTAAACAAAATGGGAAATGCCAAGTTGATAAAGCATTTTTTTGTTTCGGCCACGCATCACTCTTGATTGGTGCTTATCCCTTTCTACACATTAAAAAAGACAGTGTCAAATCTGGTCCGTCGGGTAAGCTGAGAAATCCTTAATCCAATTTACCAACCCCTCCGCTCGGGCAGGATATGATACAAGGTCAATTTTTAAGAGGAGTTTAACAGGTTTGAATTCAGAGTTTTCCTTCTCCTAGACTAGTTGCCTCACCAAGGCTGAGGGTGGTGTCCTTGTGGTGTTATGGTTAAAGCGATGGACTGCGGAATCGTAGTACGCGAGTTCGTACTCCAGTCACGCTATTACGTTCAATTTCGGGCAAATACCCTTGGGAAAGGTATGAACCCTCTTATCCTCCCAGCTATGGGTTAAATAGTACCCCTACTGTTCTTCTAGGAGAATGGCTTTGGCATTAAATAATCTAAAAAGAGTTGATATACCATTAAACAAAGAAACCAAACCGAAACCATCACCAAGGCTGAAGAACCCAGTCTGTCCTACTATTTACCCATAGCTGTTGGGAGAATAATTGGATTCATACCTTCCCCAAGGGTATTAGTGCTATGTGAAATGCAATCAGTCTCGTCCAGGATTTGAACTGAAAAATCCTTAATGGACAATTTTGATTGTTTGTTTAGATTTTATTGTATATAAACCTTCGTAGGGTATTTAATGCCAAATCCATTTTTATACAAATAAACAGTTCAATTTCAATAATTTAGTTTAGTCAAACAATTTTATTTAAAACAATTCAATTTAGTATAAGTATAGTTTTTTTGACTACATAAAATTGTAAGTCAAAACTATTCTATTTCAAACAATTCAGTTTAGCGTAAGTACAATTTCAATGTCAAAAACAGCGCGATTTCAAACAATTCATTTTAGCATACAAAAACAGTTCCATTTCAAACAATTCAGTTTAGCGTAAGTACGCAGTTTGAATGAAGTACACAGTTTAAATGTCGAAACAGTTCGATTTCAAGCGATTCACTTTAGCATAAGTACACAGTTTAGTTCTATTTGCCCCATAGATAGGACCCTATCAGGTGCTACCACTCCAAGTCAGAGTTGACCTGAGAGCGATGACTTCGAAGGGGTGCCCTGCGTTCCTCAAATCTTCTTCATTACAGGAACCTCACCATCAGATTGCTTATTGTCATATCCAGGATACTCCTGGGGAAGGTCTTACCCCTCTGCAGAGAAGCAGTCGTTGTATTCTACAGACCAACCCGACAAGGCAAGGGGCTGTTTTGCGGAAAATCTGACTTGGCTAGACTTTATTAGAGACATCGTTGATAATCTTGATCAACATCTTTATCAAGATTAAATAAAGATTATTCAATAGTCATTGAGAATATGACATAAATAACTAAAGGAATTGAGTCGTCGTTGGTAACGTAGTGTCTGTTACACAGCTATGCTTCCCTTGTAATAAAAATACAAAAATCTTTTATATCAAGGCGAAACTAACAACAGGTAAATTATCAATTCTGAATGGAAAATATATCAAAGCTTTTACTCGCAATATAAATATTGATTTACGAAACTTTTTGCTTAGAAGAGGCACGAGGCCACATGAATGAGGCACCTTATGAGACACAAATTCACTCGTGAAGGTTTGTTAGATGGGGATGGCAGAAAAAAAAAACAGAGAAAAAAATAGAACTAAATAAAAAACCGTTTGGTTACCCTGCCATCCACCACCGCCGTCTATAATGTAATTTACGAAGCTTTTTTGCTTCGATGTGGCACAAGGCCGAAGGAATAGGACTCTCGATGAAACTCGAACTAACTTGTGAAGGTTTACTGGACTAGCTTGCTAATCTTTGCACCATCCGAGGTGCTCGACCCTCAATATAATTATATTGATTTGCAAAACTAACTTTTATCAAGCTCAATGTGGGCAGAATTTTTTTGTTATGATCAAGTTGGGTTATACTCAAATTAGGGCAAGAAAAAAATGAGTTATTCGAACAAAGTTACACCCCTCAAGTTAAATGTTTCAGGCATAGTAATATATAGTTCTACGAATGACTACAAATACCACCCCTAGTCAGGTAATTTGGGAGTTAAGCAACGTTCCGTGTCTTAAGAATCTGGCGAGTCTTTTGATAATAGTATTGTTATTGAGGTTTGTATCATTTTTAATATTATTTCTGCATGTGTACTCTTTCAAGTTCACCAGGATTTTCAAAAAAAAATTTGATAGTGATTTGAACTTAGACTTTCAAATTCACCGCTTTTTTTTTTTTTTTTTTTTTCCTCGAAAAAAGTAATTCCCACTTTTTATAAAGCAGGACAACTTTCTCATTCTAATCAAATGCCGAATGATCACTGATTTCCTGAGCAAGCATTAAAAAAATATCGGCCCGGGTTTTTTTTTTTTTTTTTTTTTTTTTTTCTCTCAACGCCAACTTTTCCGTAAATGGTTGATAATTCTATATTGACCAAGAATGGTAAAATGAACCCACTGCCTTAGTAAATATAAAATCGTTTATTTCGAAAAAATAAACCAAATTGCTGAGGGTCTGATTTTGTTTAAATCACAACATTTAGAAAACCGTTCCTCTCCCAGTGGACTTAAACGGGTGCACATGTAGAATCTTACCCTGTCCTTAACAAAAAAAATTAGTTACCCTTCATAATTAGCGATTCTTTCCAACGGTAGATCAATCTGTCTGGGAGTGTTTCATGCATTGAAGTTTGGCAATTGCGTCCATTGTCCTTTCATATTTACAGTTTTATACTATTGCTTAAGTCTTTCCTCACGAATTCCTATTGTATAGATTTGAGCCCTAGTACCTGGTAAGATCACATTACTTACTGTAGACTTATCAGTATCAACGTGAGCATTTCTGGAAAATCGTTACGTTTTTTCCGAATCTTTGGAAAAGATCAGAAAACACAACCGTAAATAGTCGTAATTCTTGAAACACAAAACTAACACTCTTGTCTTATTCCCTTCTTGGTAATAGTACTGTCTACTATATTTCCTAGTTAATGCTATTATGTCGATTGAATGAATTTCTAACTATGTAACTGTAGAGTCCAATGGTAAATCTTAATCTCGTGTCTCAAGATTAAAATATCTTTCCCCTGAAACGGCTCTCATTCAGATGGTTAGAGTGTCAAGTACTACCAGATCCTTGTAGGAAGCGTACATTAAACTATATTGAAATATATTCTGACTTGAATATACATGCACCGTACTCTAAAAACAAACATGGTTAGTCCTTTTTATTTACTTTATTTCCTTAAACTTTACATTTTAGGAAGGCCTGAAACCTTAAAATTGTGGGAGAAGGGAGCGGTCATGCTTTTCTATATTTTCTAAGGGGTCATAGTTAGCCACATTCACCGACCCATTCAACAGTACAATATATAGGCAATCATCCTTCACCATGCTCGCTGCAACCACCAAAATACCACACTTGCTCTGTGAAAAAAGACCTACTTAAAAACCCCGAATGAAGACGTATGACTTTATTTACAATTATGATTTTTACTCTCCCCCATGCAGTACAATCCATCCCCTACCCGGTTCATTCAATAATGGTTACCACTAATTTTTCGAACCGTTCACTTTTTTTTTTTTTTTTTTTTTTAGTACGGTACATTCCGTATATCTATTGTGTGTATGATATTCGTTCCTGCCGTTTGCCGCTTGAAACATTCATTTGTGTGAATGGGCATTGCTGCAATTCATGGACTATTTTGAATCTTGCCATTCCCGGCAAGTATGTTCTGCCTGAAACTTAGTTTTATATTTCTCCTCTCACAGGAAATTTACTGTCAGGACAGACTTCAAAAACCATCTGTAATATAATTGCGGAGGGGTTTCGTTTTTTATATCTTGCCTTTCGGTCTAGTTAGGCTGAGAACCTTTCGCTTAGCGCATGGGTTAGTTAGGTGCCCACATTGACTGCAGGAGTTCACGCGCGCGCGGGGCGGATGTGACAATCAGATGCCACCCCAGATAGGTAATCAGAGCGGGGACCTGGATGACTTCATGTCCGGAAGCGCTGAGGATTTGGGAATTTGAAAGGAAAAAACTTAGTTGAGATTTAAACTCCGAACGAGAAAGTCGATTTTCGAAACTCGCCGAGGCCAGACCAGTAGTTTGAGGCAGGGGCCGTACGTGGTGGGGTTAGATGGAAAAGTCGGCTTGGAAAGAAATTGTGCGTGTCTCTCTCAAAGGTAAAGTTTCGTACCCCCCCAAAAAAAAAGTGAAGTGTTTCGAGTGATTTCGGTTTCCTATGTACGTTAGGAACATTGCGAACATTTCACGTATTCATATCTTGGTCGTATTTTTGGACTTTAATGTTACACATCGACTAACTTACCGTATATTTTCCGCTAAGCGTTTCTTGGTTATGGAATAAACCCCCTAATAAGATCAAAGGCAACCGATGAAAAATCATTAGATTTAAATCAGATGATTTTAGAAATCATAGTTTCCAAAATCAAAAATTCTATCAGATAAATTACTGACAAGAATTTGATTTCTATATAGATACCATTTATATATGTTTTGTGGAAATGATTTCCATCTGATTTTAAAGATACGATAGTAAAAACCGTGAAACGTCTATGAAAATATAACATACTATTTTTTTTTTTCTCGAAAAGTGGGTTCACACATTGTCATCGAATTTATTTTAGTTACCCCTACCACCAAATAAATTGAATATGCCTTTCTTAGTATCCCTGGATGAGGGTTTGTTTAAAGTTTTTCAGTTTAAAGATTATTTTCTTACAAAATACCGAAAAACTATTGCCTTTTTATAACACTAAAACAAATAATACCTGCCAATACAGAAAATATATTTAACAAGTGAAGATGTGGATCTCTGTGGTCAGAGCAGGAGTTTTCGTTATTGGTTTAATCTTATTGATTAAAAAAATCTTACAGTGTGGGAGTTTTTTTTGTTTTTGTTAAAAAAAAATCTAGACATGTTTTAATTTGACTTAATAACTCATTCTTCTAAAGAAATAGAATATTCTCGATACATTTCAAATTATGAAAAGTTTTGTTTGTTGTATTGTGCACTATAATAAAACGTGAAATAAGTTTTGAAGTCATTTCCGAGTAAATATGCCTCATTACGACTCCAAAGAGGTGCCCGTGGTATAGTCGTTATCGTCGTAGGAAATGGACAAGAGTTCAAATCCTGGACGAGACTGATTGCATTTCACATAGCACTAATACTCTTGGGAAAGGTATGAATCCAATTATTCTCCCTCCAGCTATGGGTAAATAGGACAGACTAGGTTCTTCAGCCTTGGTTAGGCAACTAGTCTAGGAGAAGGAAAACTCTGAATTCAAACCTGTTAAACTCCGCTTAAAAACTGACCTTGTCATATCCTGCCCGAGCGGAGGGGTTGGGTAAATAGTATTACGACTCCAAAAAGACTTTTTTTTCTTGTCTGTCGGGTGGGGCTGTAGAATACACTGACTGCACCTCTGTAGAGGGGTAAGACCCCTTCCAATGAATGTCCTGGATATGACACTAAACAATCTAATGGTGAGGTTCCAGTGATGCTGGGGCTTTGGGGAATGCGTAGTGCCCCTACATTGCTCCCAGATCCGCTCTGGCCTGGAATGGTAGCCCTATCTATGGGTTAAATAGAACTAAACCGGCATACTTACGCTAAACTGAATGGCTTGAAATAGAAATATTTTTACTTACATTTAAACTGCGTGCTTATATTAAACTGAATTATTTGAAATGGAACTGTTTTTTGACATTGAAACTAAACTCATTTTTTTTTTTTTTTTTACTATAGAACAGTTTGACATTCAGCTGTGTAAACACTTTGTACTTATCCTAAACTGAATTAGCTGAAGTAGAACTGCTTGACTAAACTGAACTTGATATATTTTTCACAATTAAACTGTACTCATGCTAAACTGAATTGTTTGAAATAGCAATGATTTACATAAAAATGGATTTCGCGTTAAATGACCTATAAAGTTTGATATGCCATAAACCCAACCAACCAAATTTTTTCCTTCTTGAGAGCCTGGTCGTTCGTTCATTAGTGTAACTTGTATGATGTGTATAAGAACGACATATCACCAGTTACCATTCCATCCAATCAAGTATTCTTCTAGGTGTGTGATATCTGGCAAAAAGTTTGATTCCGCGATTTGTTCCTATGAATTCATTTCGAGTGAGGGGGAAACGTTCCCCACCAAAAAAAACCTATCATTTCTAAATGCTTGCACACCAACGGCTTTGGCTGTAAGTACAGTGTTTTTTTTTTTGTTTTTTTTTTTTTGTTTTTTTTTTTTTCAACGCTTTCGTTAACTTATTGGATTTTCTTTTAATAGCCGGTGTCAACTTTAACATTTAGATATGATATAGTGGGTAGTGTTCTCCAGTGGTCTGCGAGACTGGGGTTCAATTCCAGGTCGAGTCATACCAGACTCGAAATGGTACTTGAAGCTTCCTTACTCGGCATTGTAAGGTATAGATCCAGGGTGAGTGGCGCAATCCAAGAAAGGGAGTAGCGACGGTATTTGTTCCACGCCCCACTGAACGTGAAAGTGTGGTGCAAGGCTTTTTTTTTTTTTTTTTTTTTTTTTTTTTTTTTAATGGGTCCGAGCGCAGGGGCGTAGCCCACACGCGCCCGGCATTTCCCCAAAATGCCGATTGCTCCGTCGGCATTCCCCTTATTAGGGGTGTAGAAAGGGTGTAGCGACCTCCCCCTACACATTGGTGTAGTCACTATTGAAAAGGAAGCCTTCGGGTCACCTTTGACTACGGTTGCATTCATGTATATCAAAGGTATTTACATAAAAGGACTAAAAGCTTAGCTTATCTTAGCTTTGAAACTCAAACTGTTAGCTCAAAGATCTTCATCCACTTTAATTACTCAAGACTGCTTGGTTTATTTAACAGCCAACCGTCTACTTTACAGGTCAATTAATGGCAGAATTTGATTCTTTCGCAGGCTTTTTATTGTAATCATTTTCTTACACTATCCTTTTTTACCCATTTGTTTTGTTTTTTCTTTAAAGATGGCAGAAAATGACGAAGATATTCTAAAGAATATTGTCGAAAAAGTTGAAGCGAACAACTTGGTTGGACTGCGTTCAATAGTTGAAAAATTGAGCCCGGAAAAATGCGAAGAACTTGTTTCCAAATCGTTTTGGAATGAGACGCCTCTTGAGACTGCATGCAGACTCAATCTCGTGGATGTTGCGGAGTTCCTCATAACTAGCTGTCATGCAGATGTTAATCAAGAAAACAAAAGGGGCAACATCATCATTACTCCTTTGTTTGTAGCCGTAGAACACGCTACCACCGAATTGGTGAGGACCCTGGTGGAAAACGGTTGTGATCTTCACTGGAAGAATTATGACGGTCAAAATGCGCTCGTATATGCGTGTCTAAAGAACTCTATCCCGGTAGCAAATTTTCTTACTGAAAGACACGTCCAGATTAATTGTAAAGCAAATATGAATTTGTGTTTAGAGAGTACACACTACTATAATCGATCTCTAAATCTTGGGACCGATGTTAACTGGTCTGATAATAATGGTAATACACTCTTCATTGAAGCTTCTCGAAGAGACAACTTTGAATTGATGGAGTTATTGTGTATACAGAATATCGACCGCTATCACAGAAATAAGAAAGGTGAGAACGCCTTAGACGTTGCTATAATGGATGCAAATGCACTCTTAGTTACAAACTTGTTAGGAGCTGGTATTTATACGAAAGCAGATAAAGTTTCAAGTTACGAGTTCTGTGGTGCACAAACGGTCGTGTCTGCTTCTAGTTTTGAAAGGGCCAAAATCTTATGGCATAAATCTTTAGGAATGCGTCAAAAATATCCCGAAGATTTCGATGTGAAGACTGCATTTACATCTGCTGAAATGCCATTTCCAATAAAAGAATTCGTAAGCCATGAAGAAGTCGAAAGTTTTAAAAATGAAGATCTTGTTCTTCAAGCCCTCCTCGTATATTTGCGGATACTAACATCAAAAAATCCTGCCACACACGCTGCGTTTTATGATGTGGTGTTATCTGATTCTCTAATAATACATCTTAACATTTCATTTAAGCTAATGAAGCAGTTGTTTTTGTTTCATGATCTTGAGGAATTTAAAAAATGTCCGGTTGTTATGGCTATGGTTTGCCTTACTAAACTGTGCTACAGACACGTAGACGCAGATAAACCAATTTATTGGGTTCTCGTCACTATATTTCTTAATCTTGTTGACTTTCTTACTTCTGATGTGTGGCAACTTTTATCTAGCAATGATGATAATTCAAAGTACTTTATCTTGTACGAAGAACAATTAAACTTAGTTCTTATGTATCTGAGTAAAATTATGCAATTTGGGGAGTTGGAGACTTGCATCGATATACGTGTGCAACGCTTGGCTCCTAAATTTACACCCAAATGTGCGACATCTCTATTGCACATCGCACTTTCCAGGAATTTTCCTTTTAAGATCGTAGCTTACTTGGTAAAGTGTAATGCGAAGCTAGACATACAGGATAAGCAAGGGAACCTTCCAATTCACTTGGCTATATCAAGATTTCCAAACATAAGCGACGAAAGATATAAAATAGCTGTGTATCTTATCTGTGCGGGTTCTTCTATGGACGTGCCAAGTATATTTGGTATAAATCCTCGAGACACCTTCTTGAAGATGTATTAAGAAAAAAATATTTTTTGTACTCTTATCAAGATTTTTTTTTTTCTGTATATAGTAAAAGAAACAACAAACAAATACGAAACGACTTGATATATTAATGACACGTGGAAACCAGGCTATTTATGACACTTCGAATCTAACGAAAGATTCTGTCTATATCCTCCTACAGAAGAGCAAGACCCATTCCCCCAACCCACAAAAGGTGTCCTGGCAATGATATTAGTATCCTTGCTTCGGGGATAAGGTTGACTGCATTAATTTGCTACTGGCTTTGCCCCCCGCCCGG
>OY757934.1:21303501-21665809 GCA_963585895.1 Sepioteuthis lessoniana
CATTTATTGAACCTGATTTTCTGAAAACCACTATACAAATTATCCACACTGTATACGATGTAAAGCTTTATTTTCTTAGTGATATCTAAGACACAATGCAAGGTTTAAATCACATTAATCCCACTGGCTTGCCTCCTCTAGATCTAGATTCATAATCCTCCGATCAAGTATTCCTATCTAATACTAATAATCCAGATTAGAGAATCTAATTTCAAAAAACCTTGCTGACACATACACGTAGATGTGCCCGTGGTGTAATGGTTATCGTCGTAAGAAATGGACACGACGACACGAGTTCAAATCCTGGACCAGGCTAATTGCATTTCACATAGCACCCTTGGGAAAGGCGTGAATCCAATTATTCTCCCTCCAGCTATGGGTAAATAGTAGGACAGACTAGGTTCTACAGCCTTGGTGAGGCAACTAGTCTAGGAGAAGGAAAACTCTGAATTCAAGCCTGTTAAACTCCGCTTAAAAATTGACCTTGTGTCATATCCTGCCCGAGCGGAGGTGTTGGTAAATATGCATATACGTTAAACTTTCGTTATGGTAGAGTTTATAATGGCGAGATATGCTGCCCGCGAAACCTAAGATGAGAGGAACATCAAAAAACAGTAGGTTAGGGAGAGATTAAAAAGTCGGTTAAAGCTGACCATATATGGAAAGACAAGGGAAATAATTAACACTTGTAGGATCAAGTTAAAACGATTAACAGGGAAGAACACTGGAGGATCAGACGTCTTAACGTAGCAGATCATATGCTGGGATACAGTTACCTGTTAAGTAAACCAATTAAAGAGATAAATACGATTTGGGAACCATTTATCAAGAAGGCTCGAAAAAAGTCTTTACCCAGTCAGCTGGGGCTGTAGAATACACTGACTGCACCTCTGTAGAGTGTCCTGATTATGACAGTAAACAATCTAAATGGTGAGGTTCCAGCAATGCTGGAGCTTTGGTGAATGCAGAGCACCCCTTCATTGCCATTGCTCCCAGGTTCACTCTGGCCCGGAATGGTAGCACCTGATAAGGGGCCTATCTATGGGTTAAATAGAACTTACAGCATACTTATGCTCAACTGAATATCTTGGAATAGAAATGTTGTTTGACAATTGAACCGTGCTTACATTTAAACTGCAAGCTTGTGCTAAACTGAATTATTTCAAATAGAACTGTTTTTTGACATTGAAAGTGTATTTACATTAAACTAAATTGTTTAACATAGAACTGTTCTGACATATAACTGTGTGTAAACAAAATCTGTACTTTTACTAAACTTACATTCAAACTGCGTGCTTTTGCTAAACTGACTTATTTGAAATTGAAACTGTACTTACGCTAAACAGAATTGTTATATATAACTACTGGAATAGTTTAAAATAGAAAGGTTTTTGACAATTAAATTGTGTACTCATGCAATACTGAATTGTTTGAAATAGAACTGATAATTCACATAAAAATGGATTTGGCGTTAAATAACCTACAATAGTTGATATGCCATAAAACCCACCAAACCAAACCAAATATGATAGAGAGGATTATCTCATGGGTTTTGGTGGAGACATAAGGTTTATAAGTCCCCGAAATTCACTCCGAATTGTCCAGTAAGGAGATAATGCAATGGATAAGGCGTTTGGTTGAAAGGTATTTCTCGGTGAAATTATCTGGAGGTTACTGGTTCCATCCCAACTAGAGAAAAGAATAACAAGAAATACTTACTATAACTTAACACTTGTACTCTGTTATGGTTAATAGAATTGGAACGGTCCACCCATCTGGTTCAGTTCAATTCAAGATTCTACCCAACACTCTACCCACTTGGTCAAAGGAATAACAATAAAGGAATACGTAACAGGTTGCTGGTTCAATCCCAACTAGAGAAAAGAATAACAAGAAATACTTACTATAACTTAACACTTGTTCCCGGTTATGGTTAACGGAATTCGAACAGGCGACCCCGTAGATTCAATAAAGTTCGAAGTTCCGTGTAGGTTCCCGAGTTGGACAAACACTTGAAGAAGGCCGGAGGACATATCGACCGAAATGTTGAGGAAATAACAATAAAGATGAAAACAATAGTTCGTAAATCCTTAATGATAAAAATCATCAAGACAACTAATATTAAAGGAGTTGGTATATATGAATACACCGAAGATATTACAACAGTTCAAGAATAATATTCATGTAGATATAAAAGAATTATCCACAGGAACCTTGAGCTAAATTATGCATAAAGCTCAAATTTGGATGCAATTTTGCATCATTGAAAACAGAAACCATCTACAAGGTATCATTAGTTGCAAGTGGCTAAAAATATCATTTTATGATTTGTAGGATCATTTTACGACTCAAAAGATGAAATGATTAAATTTTTTCATATTAGATAGTTTTCTCCGATGCATACTGTTTAAATATCAACTGGCTGTTGTTGGTTGGGTTTTATGGTATATCAACCTTTCTAGGTTATTTAACGTCAAGTCCATTTTTATACAAATAGTCAGTTCTATTTCAAACAATTCAATTTAGCATGAGTACACAGTTTAACTGTCAAAAAACATTTCTATTTCAAGATATTCAGTTTATTCAGACAGTTCCGATTCAGCTAATTCGGTTTAGTATTAGTACAGTTGGTTGGTTTGTTGGGTTTATGGCATATCAACATTCGTAGGTTATCTAACGCCAAATCCATTTTTATGCATATAGTCAGTTCTGTCTCAAACAATTCAATTTAGCATGAGTACAAAGTATAATTGTCAAAAACATTTCTATGTCAAGCTATTCAGTTTAGTCAAACAGTTCTAATTCAGCTAATTCAGTTTAGTATAAGTACAGATTTTGTTTACACACAGTTGAATGTCAAAACAGTTCTATATTAAACAAAATATCAACTGGGTTAGACTGTGAAATATTGATGACAATGTCCATAAAATTATTCATCTCTATATTTAACATTCGTACGAACGCAGTCATTGTCATTTTAACCATTAAAAACTGCTTCAAGTACAAATTAAATGGCACAATAATTTTTTTTTTTTTTTTTTTTTTTCACAAAAAAAACTCTGTTTATTATGAGTTAATGTAAAATTTTATAAGGTCAACATTACTTACCGCTCGTTAGAAAAACAATACCATTACCAAACCGACCCGGACAGACATTAGTGGCTTGGACTTGCTTTAAAGAATTGGACCAAATGCTCTTAGTTGGGCTCTGTGCGCTTGTATAAATCTCAGCTCGTCAAGTACTCAAAACAGCATATTTCAATGTATATGATCTCCATTGGGTCCCTAATCTATTAAGGCCGGCTCTGGCCGGCGATGTCCTAAAAGCATCTAATACAATTTGGCATAGTTCCCGTAAAAATTCAAAAAGCATCCCGAATTTCAGCCATCGGTGCTGGAGCTGCCGTCGTAAATGAAACGGTGAACGCAATCACAGATGTCACAATAAAAACCCCAGATAGAAAATTGCCCTGGGGATGTGAATGACGTTATGCCCGGAAGTGATGGTCTGGGATTCTTTGTGATTTTGAATAAAAGCAGTGAGTTGAGATTTGAAGCTGGACGAAGCGAGTTGATTTTTGGACCTGGGTGAGGCCAGTCCATTTATGGTCTGGGGGGGGGGGGCTGCGCCGCTCGTTGTCGGGTCAGATGGAACAGTCAGCATAGTAAAAATTGTGTCTCTCTCTCCTCGTGTTGAAAACCTAAACTTAAAGAAGGTAATAAAAGTTTCGTACCTGAACAAAGAGAGACGTCAGTGTTTCGTATATTTCGGGATTCCTTATGTATATTTCAAATATTCATATCTTGGTCTTATCTTGAATATATTACCATATTGGTTAAACAAATCATAATTACTTAAATTTGTAAACGGTAAATAGAAAAAAAACACGAGCCAATGAAAACGTTTATTATATTCAAAAGGTTAAAAAAAAAACAAAACAAAAAAAACCACAGAATTAGATTTTATTAAAATTTTATTCATCTTCAAACCCATAAAATTCGTCGTCGCTTTTTTATCAAAACTCTTATACTCATTTTCAATAACTCCTATCTTCGTCGTTGAATAATGTGTCATCTTCTGTTCCATTGAGAATATTGCTAAAATATTTTTAAAAGATTACACAACAATTTTTGCTCTAATATTATCTCAAGCTTGCTTCATCCATTCGCAGACTTGTGCAATGCTGGGACTTTTTTATTTTTCCTGTAAGTAGCGAACACTCTTCCCACTAGGCCAATGAGCCATTGTTATTAATAAGTGAATAATAATTTAATAATAACAATAATAATAATAATAATAATAATAATTCAAAATAATTTATGATAATAATTATGTGAAATAAGTTAATATTTTTTCGAATTACTTCTTGATTTGCCCTGCTGAAATCGGGGTGCGTCTTATATGCCGTCAAATACGATAATAATAATTTGTTATTAATAAATTGGCGGCCTTAGTCGAGGGTAACCAGAAGGCTCCCTTTTCAATAGCTACTACACCGAGGTGTAAGGAAGGGCGCAACTCCATTTCTTAGATTACTCCACTTTACCCTTGACCCTTACCTTAAAATGCTAAGTGTTAAGCAAGGTGGCATCAAATAACACTTTTTGAGTCTTTGGTATGACTCAACCTGGGATTGAACCCCGGTGTCCTGGACCATCGGCGAACACTATTCATTAGGTCAATGGCCTGATAATCATTTGTAATTAATTGTCATAGTCATTATTTACAGTAAAGTAACTCTTTTTAATACAAATAATGTGATGTAATCTTATCAAACACTAAAAATTTTCAAACAGATATATACTGACCCATAAATGGGGACCCTAACGTATACTGCCATTCCGAATCAGAGTGAACCTGGAAGTAATGGCAATAAAGAGTTGGTTGTCTTTTATGGCATATTCAACCTTGTTAGATTTGATGCTGTTTATACATATATTAAATATATACTATAATATAAAGTAATGAATTTATTGTGAAAGAAAGTCGACGTTACAACGTTTCGGTTTTAATGAATTGTTATACCACATCATATGAGCCCTAATGGGTATGTCCCATTCTTCATAAATACAAGTATTCAAAATACAACTACCCCCTCCCGGCATGAGCGCCTCGCGTAGTGTAATAGTTAGAAATTTTGACTAGCAAACCCACAAGAGTGAGTTCGAGTCTCATTGAGTGCCCCATTCATTCGGCGCCTTGTGCCACATCTAAGCAAAAAGCTTTGCAAATTGCTATGAATGCCAAACGATCCTGACCTGTGGCAACTTATTTATCCGTACCTCCCATAAGGAAACTCTTGACACAGGGCTATTTTAATGTCGGAAACGCGCTCGAATCGAGATTCATGGTGAGGACAAAAACTGAGTCCTGCAAAGTGGGGATTAGTCCCCGGAGCAAAGTTTTTACTCGTCATCGATTCACCTGGTGCAATTTGAATCTATACCGATCATTGATTCTATCCCACCCGGCACAAATGCTAGACGGGCCTGATATTTGTCGCTGCCTCCCACCAGACACGACTTGACACAAGGTCAAAAGGCCGATTAAAGTGGGGATAAAGGGGAGGGGAGGTCGGGAACGAGCCGAGACTCGAACCCTGCTGGTCTGTGCTGCTCATCGGCCTACTTAGTGCAATGTGAGCCTGATGAGGCAAGCAGTTTCACGAACCCAAATGTGGGTCCGGGCATGTATGCCAGTTTACGGCTTAAACTAGACGCGAGGTCTAGTGCCATACATGGGTTACAAAGGAGACAAAAGTGCAGCTCGCCCACCCGAGGGTAGCCTAGTCGAAACTAGGTGCCTAAAAAGGCCCCAAGTCTGCCATTGTTCCTTTTGCAGAGCCACGCTCCGGACCGAAGTCCAGAACAGGCTCCGGGGTGTCCGCAAAGGACGGGCCTGCCTTGAGGCATGTCAGAGAGTGATATTGGCAGAATCGTTGATACAGTTTAACTACACAATACAAGAGCTATTTGAAAGCTTAACAAGTCAGGACTATCGCACTTATATGAATGTACATTTCTTGACGGGGTAGTCTCGGTTGACATTCAAAACTAATATTTGTCAAATGACCCGAAGGTCGGATTGAAGTGAGTTTAGGAGCCGAGGCTCGATTCCCGCAGTTAACATTCATAACTAATAGATAATAAACTTGAAAAAAAAATACACCATCCGGGCGTTTCGTATTCCCCCACCCCCAACTCTTGAATGATAATGGTTCAGAACAATAAGTTACATACAATTATAAATTACACTCCGTCTGGCACCTCTGGTGGTGTAACGGTTAGCAAGCTAGACTAGCAAACCTACACGAGTGAGTTCGAGCCAACAGAGGAAGTCTCAGTTGGTTTACTTGCGAAAAGTAAGTTATTTTTGTTGAAAAATTGTTTTATTGAAAATTGTTATTGTATAATATTGTTACTGCTTCGTGACCCCCCTCAAAAAATTGTTATTTTTGTTTGATTTTGAGGAGGGTCAAACCTCGATTCAAATTTACCGTTTTTATTCTTAAAAAAACAAAAACGACTGCCATTTTTTATTCACCGTTCATTGCATTATTTGAAGTTCATCCGTATACTAAATACCATTTCCCCCTAGTTGCCATTTTAAAAAAGCAACTATGGGGGAACCATCCCGGATTATACCACAACAAACGCCTTCTAACGAAACGATTTCACAGGACATGTTTTCAGAACCCTCCCCGAAGCCGGAAGACTTATCATTATCTCCATCGGCCATTCAACCAGGACAAAAGCCACCAGAAACGCCAGTCTCCTGGTCGTCACAAATACAAAAGAAGAAAAAGTCTCCGGAAGACCACGAAAACGACAGAGTCACGAAATACGCAAAGTATTTCAAAGACAATGAAATCCTACCAATACCGGAGCTGGTAGAGGCCGTCGTGCCTAAGACTCTGTCGTTTGTGGTAACAGATTTAAGGACCAGGAGACTGGCGGGACTTAAAAAAGAAGCATTTGACGAACTTCTCAAAACTGCAGGCATCTCAGGTAAGTATTTTTACCGAAGGAGTTTTGCAACCTGGGATGTCTTGCTCCCATCTGAAGAAATTGCAAAAAAACTGGCCGCACATAACATAACCACAAAGTACTTCCGGCTTCAACCTGAGTACAAAGGAAAACGACGAATAAATGTCACCGTATGTAACGTGTCCATGGAGCTTAATGGAGACGTCATCGCCGCCTATCTAAGTTCATATGGCGGCGTAGAGGACTATACACAAATCACGTCAGCACATGGCACGTCATACGGTGATTTCACATTCACAATGGTTTTAGATAGGGGAGGGTTCAACGCAATCCCTCACACCATTTCATATAAGGATACAACGATGACAATCATCGTAGAGGGCAGGAAACCGCTTTGCTGGAATTGCAAACAACTAGGGCACTTCTCGCGGTCCTGCCCTCAGAAAACCACCACCGTCACAAACAAAACGACCGCCAACGATACAACGAATACTAATGTGAAAACAACTACGACTACTACTACTACAGCAGCTAATGAAAAAACAAACACAGATACAGAGGTCCAACCCAACAAAGAAGAAGGGTGGACTCTAGTAAAAGGGAGCAAAAAGAAAAAATCATCCCCCACGAAAACAACAGAATCTATACCGACTACTACTTCTACAATAGTACTTGATACAACAATAGCAACACCAGTAACAACCCAGACACCAATAAAAAAGAAGGGGAAAAAAAGTCAAAAACCAGAAGAGATGGAAACATCTTTTAATTTAAAACGGAGAAGAGACAGTGGGGACTCAGACAAGGATGGGGAGAAAAAACAGTGCATACCAAAACCAAAGAAACAACAACCACAATTAGAAAAAGAAAAATCTCAACAACCCATGCCCATTCAACCCCAGAAACCCACAGAAAACATTCAAAGACCAGCACAAATACAAAATCAACCACAACGCCCAGCACAAATTATCCACTCCCCAGCTCAACATATGCAAAAAGAACCCCCCTCCCACCAATTCTTCCTTCTCTCTCTCCGATCACCACTCCCAAAATATTCTCCCGATCCCGATCAGTAAATCGAATTGGACTATCACCATCATCATCACTAATACATACAAGAACTCATTCAGAAACAAACCAAGTTCGAAATCCTTTGATTGGAATAACTTTATGCACGGAACCCGACCCATCAAAAATTACAGACCATCAGCTAAAAACAATTTTAAAACCATTATCATCATTCAGACATATAAACGAAAAAAACATATCCAACCCTTACTTGTTTAGGGATGCAGCCAAGGTGACCACCTTTGTTCGCGCAGCTGGTAACCGCACAAGGGAGCTGTGGCGCTTCATTCAGGAAGCCAGCTGTGCGGATTTGAGGCTGGCGGAGTTGGAGCATTCCTCCCTCAAAAAAATGCTTCCTTTTTGTTCGGGCAGGGTCCCGATTTTAGTTCACCCGTCATTTTATAGGTCCCTAAAACTGAGGTACCCCATGGATGTCGGAGGAATTACCAGGGATGACCGAGTAAGTACTGAGCTCGGTACCGGTTCCCTGCGTCAGGCCGTCGGCATCCTCAACCCAAAGGATTTCCGGCCCATAGTCGCCAGTGAGTAAGGTAAGTGGGACTGATGGCTCTAAACCTTGCTACTTTGAATGTGAGGGGATTGAGGGATCCGGGCAAGTGTACGCGCTTGCTTGGTGAACTTAAAACCCTCGGTGTAGATCTTGCTGCGGTGCAGGAAACCCACTTCACTTGCGGTGCCGACTGTCGTGTGCTGGAAAGCGATTTTAACGTTTTCTCAGCATATGGCAGCCGTACCAGCGTTGGGGTTTCTTTGCTAGTTGGACGCAGCCTTGATGCAGATGTTGACGTTGTTTTTGCAGGTGACGGGGGCCGACTGGTTGTGGCCGATGTTGCCGTTAAAAGTTTCAAGTTTCGTCTGGCTGCGGTTTATGCGCCCAATATCGTTGTGGAGAGGGCTTCCTTTTTTCGTCGGTTGGCGCCGTTCCTGGACGATACGAAGCGGCTAGTCTTAATGGGTGATTGGAATGCGATCCTTGATCCCAAAATAGATAAGGTCGGGCGGGGAGTTAGGCGTGTGGGAAGGTGTGAAAGCAGCCTTGCCGGCCTCATGACTCGTCATGACCTCGTCGACAGGTTTCGTCTTGATCACCCAGGGCGGGAGATGTGGACGTGGCTAGATAGTTCGCCCTCTGCCAAAGTAGGTTCCTACTTGGACAGAGTGTTAGTGAGACGAGCTGACATTGACTTTGTTAGTTGTCCCACGTTCCACTTGATAGCGTGGACTGACCATAAACTTGTTAGAGTCAGTCTACGGTTAGCAAATAGGCCTAGTCTGGCCGGCTACTGGAAGTTCAATACCTCCTTACTGGAGATACGGGACTTCCGGGACCGGTTGGAATCCCTAATTAAGCGGGCGTTAGTGGGGGCGGTTACCGGGAATAGGTGGTGGGTATCTCTTAAACATAGGATTAGAGATTTCGCCACCAAGTACGGTCGACAGCTCAACTTAGAAAGGACCAAGGAAGCGAAATCTATAGAAGATAGACTTTCCCGGGCGGTGGCTGGGGGGGACTCCCTAGGTGTAGAACTAGCTAGGAGGGACCTTGAGCGTGAGAGTAGCGAGCGCTACAAGGGACACGTAGTTAGATCTAGGCTAAGAAGAGTTCCCAACGAAGCTGTGAAATCGAACGCAACTGCGCGTGAAGAAGAAGTGCGAAGGTTCCCCGATCGGTACATCGCGTCTGTCAAGACCCCGGACGGGCGACTGCTGCGATCGAGTCGTGAGATACGTGACGCCTTTCGGGCGCACTTTCGGGATCGCTTTGCCCGCTGCACTGATCTCCCGCTCCGGGAGTTTCGCAGCTATCTCGCCGACTTCCCCCACCTTGAGGTGGCTGAAGCGGCTAGTTGCGAGGGTGTGGTTACTGAATGCGAAGTCCGTGACGCGTTGAAGCAGGTCGGCCTGAACAAGTCACCGGGACTAGATGGTTTGCCCTACGAAGTGTACTTGAGGATGTCGCACATGTTTGTGCCTATTCTGACGGATATGTTCAACCATTGGTTCGCCCAGGGAGCCATTCCTGGTAGTGTTACCAAGGGCGTGATCACATTGCTGAAGAAAGGTGGCAGGCATGTCTGGGAGGGTTTAGACGATTACAGGCCCATAACTCTGCTTAACACAGAGTTAAAGATTTTGGCCCGGGTCTTAGCGAATCGTTTACAGCTTGTCATTAGCGATCTGATCAGCCCCGAGCAGACCTTTGCTGTGAAGGGAAGATCGATCCAGGACAACCTGCACTTGATTCGCGAGGTCCTAGAGGGGATAGAAGACGACACCGAAGCCGCGCTGATCAGTTTGGATCAGTCCAAGGCCTTCGATAGGGTTGACCATCGGTTTTTGGCGACTGTTTTGGAGACTGCCGGATTCAAACCGGAGTTCCGAAGATGGATTAGCATGATGTACCACAACCCTCAGGCAGTGGTGCAGGTGAACGGAAGGCGTTCGGGGACGATCGCGATCGAGCGTTCGGTCCGGCAGGGCTGCCCCCTGTCTCCTCTTCTCTATGTCCTCGCGCTGGAGCCCCTCCTGCGCAGGCTTAGGGATGAGGGGACAAGTCCGGCACTGCGCGGTATCCCATTCGTTGGCCGCCTTGCGGCTAGGGTTTCCGCGTTCGCTGATGACGTCACAGTCTTTGTATCCCGCCTCCGGGATATAGAGGCTGTGAAAGAGGCGGTTGTCGAGTATGAGCGGATTGCAGGGGCCAAGGTCAATTTTGACAAAAGCGAAGGTTTGCGGCTTGGTGCTTGGAGGGGTAGCAATACTCTTCCAGGGCCCTTCCGCTGGAGTGACGGACCCATCCGCATCCTTGGGGTGTGGTTTGGGCCCGACCTCCAACTGGAGCGAAATTGGTCGGAAGTACGAGCCAAGGTGAATGCTCAGGTGGGAATCTGGCTTTCAAGGAGGTTGTCCTTAAAGGGCAGGGCGGAGGCGTGCGCTGCGTACGTCTTCCCCTTGATCCTTTACCGATTGGCTGTACTCCCTCTGCCTAAGGCACATCGGTTGGCGCTTCAACGATCCCTCTCCAGACTTGTCTGGGGAGGTGCAAGGCCGATGGTCCGTAGGCAGGTCTGTATCCAACGTACACGCAACGGGGGTCTGGGTATGCCTGATCTGGAGAGCCACTGGCTTGCTGAAAGACTTGCATATCTGGGCCGTGTCTTGACGGGGGACTCAGTGTGGAGACGAAAGGCGAGTCGGACTTTTCCTTGCCTCAACTCAGACCCAAAGGCTGAAGGTCGACGTAGGCCTTTGGGCGAAGCACTGTTTGTCCGCGAGTGCCGAAAGGCCCTTCGTAACCTTCTTGGGTCCAGTGACCTTTCATGGCCTCGGAAGGAGCTGTATCGGGAATTAGTGGTGGGTTCCGCTTCTGATCCTCTCAGCGAGCGGCACGGCTGGACGGCGGAGGAGATCCGCTCTCACTGGAATTGGGCGCCAGGATCGAGCTTCTTGAACAACTCCGAGTTCTCGCTCACCTGGCGACTTGTTCGAAATGCGTTACCCCTTGTCGGCTTAGACTACAAAGCGGGCCTGGCAGACATGCCCGATTGCGCTCGCTGCGGCTGTGGTTTGGAAGAAACGGCTGAGCACGCCTTCTATTACTGCGAGCGAGTTCGCCCGTTTTGGGACCACGTCGGCGAGTGGACGGCTCGCATCGAACCCAAACAGCTCGTGCTGCTCGACGTTGGTTACGTTGTGGACAACGTTCTTCCTCCGTTTCAGGGTGAGAAGCGTGTGGTGTTTCTCGCGATCCTAGCTGTAGCTAGAATGGTGATTTGGACGACGCGAAACAAGGGATTGTATGACGATGCAAACTTTTCTCATCGTGATCTGGTTTTGTATTTTCGGCATCAGCTGAGGGTCAAAATCAGATGCGATAGAAAACGCTTGGATCGCATAACATTCAGCAAAAGGTGGGTGAATGCAGCGAGCCTGGTCGTGCGAAAGGGGGCAACGTTGGAGTCATCCTTCCCTCCTCTGCCGGCCCATGGCGTCTACGGTACGGGTCCTTAGGGACCCCACCCCTGGTAAGTAGGACTGTTTTTTCCCCCTTGAAACCTAGTTAGCAGTATGTTTGTGAGTCATTGTCCCCGTCATCTAGTCGTTAGTCCTCAAGATCTTCCCCATTCCCATTATTTTTGTACCTCAACACATATCCCAGTCCACGTTTACTAAAGATCTTGAACATTCATATGTATAAAAATCATACAACCTGCTTGCATCAACCCATACCGCGCCCGACCCTTTATTTCTTTTTACCCTTGTAGATTAGGCTCCCTGCCCCACCTAGGGAAGGTCCGGCTTGTTTCCGGTACTTTCGAACCGGAAAACAGTCGGCCTCCAATTTTATAGACGGGGGGATGGGAGGGCAACCAAACGGGGGATTTTTCCTTTGTTTCTTTGTTTTTGTATATATTTCGGGGTTTTTCTCCCATCCCCATCATATGAATTCATTTGTAAAAATTCACAATTTTTAAATAAAATCATGCATCACTTCCGGGGTTTTAAGTAGGACTTTTTTCATAGAGCAAATGTGGTATTTTGGTGGTAGAAGCGCGCATGGCGATGGATGAATGGTTATATATTGTACTGCTGAATGGGTCGGCGAATGTGGCTAGCTAGGTCTCCTTAGAATATATAGAACAGTAGGACCGCTCCCTTCCCCTCCCCCCAAAACTTCAAGGCCTTGCGCCTTCTATGTATCATACATAGAAATAAAACGAGTGAGTTCGAGTCTCATTGGGCGCCCCATTCATTTGGCCTTGTGCCACATCGAAGCAAAGAGCTTTGTAAATTACTATAAATTATACCTCGTTCAAATCGCGCCTCCACACCTGGCCTACCTCGGGTAGTGAGTTCGAGTCTCATTGGGTGCCCCATTCATATGGCCCTGTGCCACATCTAAGCGAAAAGCTTAGTAAATTTACCACACCTGACGTACCGTTGGGCGCCTCGGGTAGCGTAATGGTTAGCAAGCAAGACTTGCAAACCTACACGAATGAGTTCAAGTCTCACTGGTTGCCCCATTCATATGGCCTTGAGCCACATCGAAACAAAAAGCTTAGTAAATTACTATCACCTGGCGTACCGTTGAGGAAGATCTGCTCCAGATGAAGTGAAGTCTTAAACAATAAAAACCACATTGACAGTTTTTAAAGTAAAGGTTCGTCCGAATGTTATTGCATTTTTTTTAATATTCTATATGTCTTTTATATGTAGGGTGAAGAAATATAAAAATCAGCCTGTTGAAATTTAACAATTTTCCCCGTGTGTTTTATTAGATACTGGAAAACGAGCCACTTATCTAGAATAGAACAATGAAGAAAAATTTCGTTTAATTCCTAGTTCACATTATTTGCATAGAATATATGCAAAATTGTAACGCAAGGCCCTAAAAAAAAAAAAAAAAAAAAAAAAAAGGGGAGGGCTGATCACTATCCTAACTTTTAAACCTTAACAAGACCCATTCACTGACCAATACATATCTCAAAAATTTTAAAGCATACGATATCACAATTTTTAAAGATATCGATCTCATACTACAGTCGCCAAATCAATTGCTCCATGAAAGTCTAGCCTAAACCTCTACTTACGTAGTTATAAAAGAAATGGGGACAATTAAAAAAATATTTGAAAATATAATTATAAATAAAAAGGTCCTAATATCGAAATATAAAGAGAAGGTAATTACAAGAATTTAAGATGAAAGTTAGTATGCCCCCATCACGCGGTAATAATAGCAGAGGAGATTGTTAACCGATCAAAAAAAAATTAGTAACGTTGCGGGGAAGTCCCCCACCTCCCGACAAAAATCCACTTTCTAATTGCCTACAACATACGAGAGTTTTACATTACTTATTTATAAAGAGGTACGACGGTAAATACCTCCAAAAAATTTAAAAATTTCGATTGCTTCTTGAACAGAAATTTTTTTTACCTACCTGAACATTTTGAGCTTTGCTCTGTTGAAATGGCACTGTTTGAGATATACAACGCTTTAGACGGAATTTTCGGTTCATTTGTTTAACAACATAACTCTAAAGGGGTTAGTCAATAACGATATTTGATTCATTTGTAAACGTTTGCTAACAATCATAAAATCTTCCATGTTCAAGTTTTATTCGTTTGCCCAAAATATCTAGGATTTCTATGCTCATAATCTAACTATTCCTATTTACTTGGGGCGTGTGTATATGTATGTATATATATATATATATATATATAAACGACCCACATCTTTCCGCGGAACTGGACGGGGAATTAAATATTTCTCTGCACAGAATTGTATTTTCTTATCTCCGGCGACAAATTCTGTTCCGGATTAAATATTTTATTCACCAAGAATATTATTAGGCCTGCTAAATAACTTTTCTCATATTTTCAGATGGCTTTTTTTTTTGTCGTCCAGCCCGTTCTAAATTTACCAAGAAAATGGTTAAAAGAATAATGAAAAATGATATTGCTTCAATCCAGAACATGTTCGACGATCTTTCCAACGGAGAATGCAAACAGATTATATCAAAGAAAATTAACGCTAAAACGCCTCTGATACACGCGCGTGAACACAATGCCGCAAGCGTTGCTATTTCATAAGAGCATGTAGAGCAAACTTCCAAGAGGCCATCGAAGTAGACGGTAAAGTTTTAACACCTCTTTATCGCCATCAAACATGATAGTTCTAGTTTGGTGAAGTTGCTCGTCGATCTGGGAGCCGACCTTGCATGGACAGACTCGGAGGGTAGAAACGCCCTGGTCTTTGCTTGTGAAATGGCAAATACTCATGCAGCCGATATCTTGAGAAAATATATAGATATCAACTGCCCCAAAAACTCCAGTCTCTGTTTAGAGAATCCTGTTTATTTAGAAAGATCTCTGAAGTTTGGGACTAGTCTTGACTATACTGATGAATGTGGCAACAACTTATTCATGAAGGCTATTTTAAATACAATTACGAGGCCTTAAGAATAATCAGAACGTGCGCTATTAATAAGGATCAGCGAAATTTTAGAGGCACAAATGCTTTAGATTTGACAATGAAATGTGATGGAAAAATCTTCGATTTTGTTAAGGACCTATATTCTATCCATGATCAGATCTTGGGATTTGAATATTGTGGCGCAAGGAGTGTTTTATGTGACATCGAAGTGGGAAAGTCGTTTTGGAAAGAAGCGATAATTTTACGCCGAGCCACTGGTGGGGTCGTGAATCCAAAAAAGCCTTTCCTATGCGAATTATTTACTAAATTTAATCTTGTAGAATTTGATAATGAACACGATCTTTGTAACTACAATGTCACTGATTATTATCTGCAATCGCTTCTGGTCTTTCTACGCATTTTCTCTCCAAATTGTCCCGTAGTAGCAGATGCGTTCACTACAGTCATTATGTCGGAGAAACTTGACGGACAACATGAACTACGATTTACTTTGATCAGCCAACTTTTTTCTTATAATAAAGGTGATGACAACCCTAGCAATAGTGCCGCGTCCAAAGCCATGACCTGCGCTATTTGCTTGTCTGAAAAACTTATCAACGCGAATCGGTTAAATTCTATAGCTAAAAACATGACTGCATTTAAACTGCTAGTAAATTTTATATCTAGCAACGTATGTCCTTTTAAGCGGACAACCTTTTTATAAGGAATATATGTACGAATACACTGACCTGCTTAACACAGTACTTAAGTTCATAAGAATATTCCAGTCAGAAAAATACCTTTCTAACGATGAAGGACACTTTCAATCAAATATTGAACAAGTCGCCCGTCTGTATGTATCCGCTTATCCAGCCTCTTTACTGCGGTATTTGATGCACGCCCCACCTTACGGGCATGTATGGCACAAGGCCTTTTTTTGGGTGGGCAGCCTCTTTACTGCTTGTAGCGATATTTTTCATTCCCCATTGTATTAATGTTGGTAGAGTCTAACACGAATGTGAATGTCCTAGACATTATTTATTGTATTTTTTTAAAAAGGAGAAAAAAAAATACAAATTTGGCACAAGGCCTAAAAATGGGGGGGGGGGGCTGGTCTACACTATCCTAATCTCTAACTTAACTAGACTCATTCACTGACCAATTCATATCTCCAAATTAAAAAACCACCAAAATACCTCAATTAAACATAACACTCTCAAACTGCATCCACCAAAAACGAAAAATCACTAAAACAACACTACTGCTCCATGGATTTCTAAACTTAATCCCATATTTACAAAGTGAGGGGGAGGGGAACATTTTGAATGTCGTAGACATACATGGAAACACTCCTTTGCATCTTTTATTAGAGAGACTGGACTCTGAACCAAACAAAAAGCCTCTTTCTCGGTCATATGTATAAAATCAAATCACCCGCTTCAATCGACCCATGCCGAGCCCGACCCTTTTAATTCTTTTATCCCTGTAGAGTAGGAACCCCGCCCCACCTAGGGTAGGTCCGGCTTGTTTCCGGTATTTTCGACCCGGAAAACAGTCGGCCTCCAATTTTATAGACGGGGGGATGGGAGGGAAACCAAACGGGGAATTTTTTCCTTGTTTTTCGTGTATATATGTTTTTTCGGGGTTTTTTCTCCCATTCCCAGCATATCCATCAAAATCATACATTGTAAATAAAATCATGCATAAGTTTCGGGTTTTAAGTAGGAATTTTTCATAGAGCAAATGCGGTATTGTGGTGGCTGCTGCGTGTATGGCGATGGACGAGTGATTATATATTGTATTGTTGAATGGGTCGGCGAATGTGGCTAGCTAGGTTCCCCATAGAAAATACAGGCGCCTTTGGTGGTGTAATGGTTAGCAAGCTCGACTAGCAAACCTACACGAGTGAGTTCGAGTCTCATTGGGTGCCACTTTCATATGGCCTAGTGCCACATCTAAGCAAAAAGCTTAGTAAATTACCATAGAAAATACAGTTATAGCATGACCGCTCCCTTCCCCTCCCCCAAAACCACAAGGCCTCGTGCCTTCTTTGTACTTACAAAGAAATAAAAAAAAAAGCCTCTTTCTCGGTTGCTAATAAAAGCCAGTTGTAATGTGAATGCTACAAGTAAGAATGGAGTGACTCTTAGGGATTATTTTTGACGAACCCCGTCAACGTCCAAGGCTGACAGAACAAGCAAAATTGCTTCAGATATTTGAAATTTGCTTTCCGATATTTGAGTCGAGATTTTAACAGAATATCTCATATTTAGTTCATAAAATGATTCATCTGTAATAGGCTATAATGTTACATCTTAGTAGTGCAATTATTGTCGGAAAAATTTGTCGAGGCGATTGACTTTAATTTCACTATAACAAATATAGGGTTTCAAAGAATATCATTGAGATGCGCCGGACGCTTCAGAAAAATTGATATTTTATCTAACTTGACGAATTCTTTTTCAAATAATGTCGAATTTTTAACTGTTTTCGTGAAAACAACTAGTCTGTTTAAACACCATTTTCTACGGATTCGTATTTCTAAGCGTGTAAAATAAAACATTTGGTCAAATTGGTAGATTACGAAATAATTCTGGAATTATTTGTATGACCGTATTTTGTCTGCAAATCAGTTTCGTTCCAAAGCAACAAACCTTTGTTGAAACGATCCCTCGAATATTCATAGTATTATCAATTTTTATTAGTGACATATGAAAAGATTTAGTTTTAAATCAGAATTTTTTCTTTTGAGATTTTATTTTAACCATATTTATTTTTTTTCATCCAATTCTAATCAAACCTTACTTGTTTTGATAACTCTTTATATTTTAAGAATCCTTTAAAAGTTTAGAATCTTACAGAGAAAATAGTCATCAGCGGATAGTAACAATCTGAATGTTTGGCTTTATTAAAGTGCAAACGTGGTTGGTATTATAGCTGGACAGACCTACGTATGTAAATTCCAAAATAAGGGGTTTATCATCCGAGAGAAATCCCCTTCTAGCAATAACAGCTGTAACACCCTCCCAAGAAGTGTGGCGACAAACATAAATTTAAAGTTGTTACTAAAAAAAAAAAAATGCCTGATCTTGATATCATAATTGGCCAAACTCCTCACCAATTCTTATCTGACATCATGTCGGATAATTGAAAAATCGGTCACGGGTGGGGAGCATCCACCCACCCCGGATTAATCTGCTTTGTAGGGTTGAGTTTATTGCCCGACACCTGAGGAATGCCGACGGAACCAATTTTTTTTTTTTTTTACTAGCCGTGCATGAATCTTGATTTTGTATGGCCCCATTAAAAATGGTCTTGTGCTGCATTGTGGCTTTTTGGGAAGCAAGTTAAATGCTTACTAACCTGGTGTTCGTACTGAGTGAATTAAGAAAAAGGTTTTTTCCACTCGCTAATCAAGTGGCTTGTCTGTCTACTGCTGAAAATCGAACATTAAACCTTGTTTCATGGAGGAGAGATATATACCAAACTCCCCACCAAACCTAAGCGGATAACCAAATTAATTCAACAAATGATTGCTGTAAGCAACTTGTTAGGTTTGGTTTTATGGCATATCAACCATTATTGCTTATTAAATGCCAAATCCTACTTTTTAACATATTAAATAATTTGTAAATACATTTTGTAGATAGAGTTAAATGATTAAACTGTTCTTTCATACCAGTCAATTCCGCATAAATTAAAAGTTAAATGGTTCCAAGTATATCTATCTAAGTAAAGTTGGCGACCTAAGTCGAGGGTAACCCGAAGGCTCCAAGGTGTAGGGGAGGGCAACTTGCCCAGTCGGCTGGCGCTATAGAATTCACCGACTGTTTCTCTGCGGAAGGGTAAGATCTCTCCCCACCAAAAAAAAAAGTGTCCTGAATATGTCTTCAAACCATCATGATGGCGAGACCCCGAGGTTGAAGATTTGGGGAATGTGAAGTATTTCTCCATTGCCATTACGCCTATGTCCACTCTAACCTGATGGGGGTCCTTTCTATGAGTCAAATAGAATAAACTACGTGCGCTGTCAAATTGTGACTGTCATATACCAATACTTGACACCATTTTACTTTGTGCAAAAAGGAGCCTAGGCTCGTTTAAGAATCTTTTCAACAAATTGTTTACTAATCACATATATATATATATATATATATATATATATATATATATATATATATATATATATGTGTGTGTGTAGAAATTAAATCGCGAGTCGGGCCTATCCAACTAAAGTTTTGCTTCACCGGCTCATCAGGGAATCTAGTACTGGTACTAGGTTCCCTGATGAGCCGGCGAGGCGAAACTTTAGTAGGATAGGCCCGACTCGCGATTTAAAATATATATATAATGTGCGTGATTAGTAAACAATTTTGGAATGCTTAGTACTCCTTCATTGCCATCGCTTTTGGGACCAATCTGTCCCAGAGTGTTTGCACCAGAAAGGGTGCTCTCTATGGGTCAAATAGAACAGTTCGACATTTAAACTGAATGCACACGAATGACATGTTAGATTGTATTGTGTGAAATAGAACTATTTGATTATTCAACTGTGTGTAAACTTACGACTGATGTTTAATTCAGTTGTTTGCCCAGTCGCCTGGGGCTGTAGAATACACCGACTGCTTCTCTGCAGAGGGGTAAGACCCCCACCCCCAACGAGTGTCCTGGATATGACACTAAACACTCTGATGGTGAGGTTCCAGCAGTGCTGGAGCTTTGGGGAATGTGGAGTACCCCTTCATTGCCATCGCTCCCAGGTCCACTCTGGTCCGGAGTGGTAGCACCTGATATGGCCCTCTCTATGGGTTAAATAGAACTAACAGCATACTTATGCTAAAATGAATTGAGTAAACTGAATAGCTTGAAATAGAAATGTTTTTGACAATTAAAGTGTACTTACATTTAAACTGCGTGCTTATGCTCAACTGAATTATTAGAAATGGAACTGTTTTTCGACATTAAAACGGTATTTACACTTAACTGAATTATTACACATAAATGCTTGAATAGTTTGAAATGGAAATGTTTTTTACAATTAAACTGTACTTATGCTAAACTGAATTGTTTTTAATAGAACAGATTATTTACATAAAGGATTTGGCTTTAAATAATCTACAAAGGTAGATATGCCATAAAACCCAACAAACAATTCAGTTGTTGGTGATTGGAAAGCTGTAAGTACTTGACTCCTGGACTAAGACAAGGCGGTAAGAGTTACCTAAGCTAGGTAATATCCAACTCCTCTTCAAATATTGTTTGGGGGTAAACTGCGTTACATGATACCCACAGCAAGAAGTGATCCTTCACCGAATCTAGGGACGGGTAACTTTTTCATATTTTTCTTTGATAAAATCCCGGAACCATGCTGTCAAAGTTTACGACCTGAGTTTTGATATGTAATTATCTAAATTACAATTTCAATTTTTAAAAGGCTGTTTATATATTGGCTATCTCAAAGGACACCTAAGAATCAGGGATTTTGAATTATATTTAATCAATATTTTATCATATTGAATGTATAAAGTAAATCATGGCATTTTTTTTTTTCATAATAAAAGTAAATTCTTTTTCAATATATAAATTTTTCTGTTACAAAAAAAAAACTTTTAAAAACAAACTTTTGAGGTACCCTGTATTATAGGAATTATTTTTACTTACCAGAATATTTGCTGTGAATATCAATTTTTATTTTATTTGATGTACTATTTTTCTTTTCAAAATTGTCATTATTTTCTAATAAATTATTTACAAATAAAAATATTAATTGTTGATTTTTTAAAATAATTTTCTTTAGTTGTTTTCAATCATACATCTTAGATGCATCAGGGAGGTCTTCAGTGATGCGCTGTGTTCATTGCCGATTTCGGGTTATTTCTGCATCATATCAGCTCCGACAGTAACCCCGGCTTGACTCTGAAAGAGCCAAGCCGCCTCCGTGATCGCGACGTGCTATGCTCGTGCCTCTACCAAAGCAAAGAAAAAAATGAATAATTCTATCGGTCTTCATCAGTTGATGGTGAAAAAAAAATGGTTGTCTCACATTGTGACTCTAACATTTATCGCTATGTCAACAGGGGGTGTCCTCGTAGTGTAATGGTTAAAGCGATGGACTGCGGAATCGTAGTACGCGAGTTCGTACTCCAGTCGTGTTATTACGTTCACTTTCGGGCAAATACCCTTGGGAAAGGTATGAACCCTCTTATCCTCCCAGCTATGGGTTAAATAGTACCACTACTGTTCCTCTAGGAGAAAGGCTTTGGCATTAAATAACCTACAAAGAGTTGATATGCCATTAAACCAAACCATGAATAAAGATGTCAAGATGAATTATAGAAATAAAGCTAGCCTGAATATTTTTTCTTTGACTTCCAACAGACAAGACATAACACAAGTTCGTTTTATCCTATTTACCCAACCCCTTCGCTCGGGCAGGATATGACACAAGGTCAATATTTTTTAAGTGGAGTTTAACTGGTTTGAAGTCAGTTTTCCTTCTCCTAGACAAGTTGCCTCACCAAGGCTGAAGAACCTAGTCTGTCCTACTATTTACCCATAGCTAGATGGAGAATAATTGGATTCATACCTTTCCCAAGGGTATTAGTGCTATGTGAAATGCAATCAGTCAGGTCCAGGATTTGAACTTGTGTCGCCGTGTCCATTTCCTACGAAGATAACCATTACACCAAGGTTGTTTTATAGTCAGGATAAATGAAGCTGGATACTTTTGAAAAGTAGTTCTTCCTCCATGTTGAAAACAATTCCAACAATTGATATTCATCGAAACTTACATAACGTTTACGGAGACCAAACTATGGATATCTGCACAATTAGATTGTGGGTCTGTATTTATCCAGACCCTCCAACACAAGCATTTTTTAATGCAGAGTTGTCCCTTTTATAGACTGCCGAGCCAAGGCTGAAGACCTCTGTCTTTTACTTCTTTGTAAAACTACCAAGAAGGCACAAGGCCTTGAAGTTTTTTTTGGGGGGAGGGGAAGGGAGCGGTCTTGCATTGACTATATATTCTAAGGGTACCTAGCTAGCAACATTCGCCGACCCATTCAACAGTACAATATATAACCATTCATCCATCGCCATGCGTGCTGCAACCACCAAAATACCACATTTGCTCTATGAAAAAGGCCTACTTAAAACCCCGAATGAAATGTGTGATTTTATCTACAGTTGATGATTTATATGATTGGAATGGGAGAAAAACCCCGAAATATACAAAAATACAGAAAGCAAAAACAATGGAAAAAATTCCCCGTTTGGTTGCCCCCGTCTGCTGAAGACCTCTGTCTGCACGACGACTTATTCATACTTTGGTTGGTAGGGTATAAAAGAAAATACTTTCTTTTTCCAATGTTTTGGTTTGGTTTGGTTTATTGGTATATCAGCCATTGTTGGTTATTTAATGCCAAATACTTTTATTCGTAAATATTAAGGATATGATCTCTAAACACGTTTTGTTAATAACATTTTAAAACAATACTGAGCTCATTTTTTGCACGTATTTCTCTCAAATACGAATAATTATATTTACTATTAATCATTTGTTTGCACACAGTTAAATGTTTTCAACTATTACTATTTAACACTAACAATTCAATTAAACATCCATCATTTGTTTACACGCAGTTAAATGTTTTCAACTATTACTATTTAACACTAACAATTCAATTAAACATCCATCATTTGTTTACACGCAGTTAAATGATCAAACAGTTCTATTTCAAACAATTCAGTTCTGCACAAGTCATTTGTTTGCACTCGATTTAAATGTCAAAGCACACAGTTTAAACGTCAAGCAGTTCTATTGGATCCATAGATAGGACCCTTTCAGGTGCTACCACTCCTGGTCCCAGTGGACCAGGGAGCGATGGCAATGAAAGGATATTCGGCATTCCCCAAAATTCCAGCATTACTGGAGCCTCATTATTAGATCGTTTGGTGTCATATTCAGGACACTCGCTGGGGTGGGATCTTACCCCTCTGCAAAGATGCAGACGGTATATCCTACAGTTCCTAATGATTATTTGGTTTTAAGTAATTATTTCTATCTCATATAGTCATGCATGCACACATGTATTTGTTTGTTTGTGATTTGTAGGTTATTTAATGCCAAATCCATTTTTATACAAATCATCATCATCATCATCATGTCGTGCCGCCAGCACGGATATCCCTGACCATCTCTCGCCACTTCTCCCTATCATTCATCGCCTCCGGCAGGCCTTCTGGGTTACATCCTGTGTCCTCACATAGCTGCTCTATGTAAGTTCGGGCTAGTTGTCCTGCTTTTGCTTGGCCATATGTGGGGGTCCATAGGAGTACGACCCTTACGAGCTCGTCCTTGCTTCTCCGGCAGTGTCCGGCGTGTCTGACTCGTCTAACCTGTATAGTTTTCGTGATGGGAGGCAAGTGGCCGTATAGTTGGTGTCTCATGGGGTGTTATCGCCAGGACTTGTTCAATATTGCTCTCAACATTCTTGTGTAGTTGCCGTCAAGTTTCTTCTCCAGTCGTTTATTTAGCGTCCATGTAGTGCATCCATATAGCAGTATCGATACAACCGCTGCCTAGAAGAAACTGCGTTTCATTTTATCGGTCAGATCTGATTTCCATATGATTGAGAGCCTATCTATAGCCGTCCATGCTTTGGTCAGCCAGTTCTATTTCAAACAATTCAGTTTAGCGTAAGTACAATATTTAGTTCTTTTTGACCCATAGATAGGACCCTATCAGGTGCTACCACTCTGGGTCAGAGTGGAACTGGGAGCTATGGCAATGAAGGAATATACTGCATTCTCCAAAGCTCCAGCCTTACTGGAACCTCATCATCCGATTGTTTTGTATCATATGTCAAACACCCGTTGGGGGAGTTTTACCCCTCTGCAGAGATGCAGTCGGTGTATTCTCCTGCCCCAGCCGACTGGGCCCTATTTATTTGATTTCAAATAACTAATAATAATCCTTAGTAAACAATTATAACTTCAAGTAACTATTCTTAATACACCTAATTTACCGTTGAATGGGGTCAAGTGTTTGAATACAAATAATTGTTATATACTTCTCATAGACCCAACCAAGTACATAATCAAAGATAATGAACGAACTTCAATTAAGGAAACGAATCACGCTTCTTTTTTCATTCTCGAAAGGGGCATACAGTTTGTTGTAAGTTTGAGAGATAGATGGAGAGACTTCTTGACCCATATCTTCTTGCTGGAGCCAGGGGGTGCCAACGCTTGCACCCTCTTGCAAGCCGTATCGTCTTAGACGGCCTAACGCCTCGGCTGCGTATCCCTGGCTCGACTCTCGATTCTGACTGGCCTGACTGTCTAAATCTGACCGCGTGGTTCTCATATCACTTGGTCTCCTTCCGGCTACACACCTGCTCGACTGGCCTATCAAAACGTGATAGCTTGTTAAAGTACACGGGGTCACTAGGAATGAACCCAAAATCCAAGTCAACTGTCATTATATAACATAATCTTTAAACAAATCTATTTGGCCCTTAGATTGAACCCTAACGGGTACTATCACTCCAGGTTAGAGTGGACCTGAGTGTAAGAGTAATAAATGGATACTCTGCACTCACCACATCTTTATAATTGGAGTCTCACCATCAGATTCAGTCTAGAGTCGTACCCAGGAAATCACTTTTTGGTGAGTGGGTCTTACCCTCCGACATGAATTATTGTCAAGGTATTGGAAGTTCCACGGGTTCATCTCGTATACATTTAGTAAGCTTTGTTTATAATTATCCCTCAAACCAGGAGTCTGCGACACCTAGTGTGAATCGAATTCAATAAGGACAGTTCAGATTTCGAATAAGACAAGAAATATAGGGCGCCAAGTGAGAAGAAAAATCACTCACATACCGTTTCTACGAGTAGATTATAACGTTGTCAATTGCCAGAAAATGGTGTCCTTGTGCAAGACAATAGGTAAGTATCAACCATTAAACACGTGTGTATGTCATTGTGGCGAGAAAGTAAACTCACAGACCAATAAGTAGTGAGTTCGATCCTACCTAGATGCAGCTTATTTGTAGTCTTGTGCTTATTCTAAGTACTGGATTTTTTAAAGGAAGGCAGTATAATATTTTGTATGATAGGCCAACAGATCTATTTTGTGAATTCGATTCTCGCTAAATCACCCATATTTGTAGCCTCACGCCGTACTTAATTAAACTAAGCTCAGCTTCGCAGCTGAAAACTCTCTAGGAAGATCAAGATGTCATTAGGGAAAGCTTCGGCTTGTTTCTGATCTTACCCAAGTATCAGAAAACAGTCGACTCTCCACATCATAGAAGGGAGGATGGGAGAGAAACCAACCGGGTTTATATTCAGTTTACCTTCGGGCCTTTTCTCCAATCCCTCATCATTTGCATCTATTGTACATTTGTCTTTTCATTGCATTGTTTTTTTTTTTGTTTAAGTAGGGTTTTCATTGAGAGAATGGGTGATTGTGGCGCGCTTGGTAGTTGAATGGACTTATTGTATTGTATGACTGAAATAAAAACGACTGAATGATGATTGTCGGCGGCGAGTGTGACTAGCTAGGGCTCCATAGGAAACACAATTTTCGTCTCCTTCCCTTCCCCCCACCAAAAAAAACAAAAAAACTCTTGGGCCTTGTGCCCACTGAGATACATTTTTGATGTATTTTAGAAATAAAAGGAAGATCAAGATGTCAATTATTAGATTGAGTTATTTCCCTTGATTGACTGAGATCACGATGAAATGGTAGAGACTAGATTTCTTCCCTTTTATTCGTAAATAGACAGGGCCAAGATAAGAAAAAAATTTAAAAAGGAAAATATCGCGATCCAGTATCCTATTTAAATTTATGGGGAGCGGTATAACCAGAATGGTAAGTATTAAGTGAGGTTTTTTTTTTTTTTGGTCTTTTATTAATTATAGTAGTTTTTTTTTTATTACTTATCGCAAGATTAGAGTGTTTTTTTTTTTTTTTTTCTGAAAATGATATCGTTTCGTATCTTAATAACTTGGCCAATTCTCGTTCAAAATTTTATCGCTATGTATTGGAAAAAAAAATGCCATGTTTAGACGTTGTATGTATATAATTGTAACTGGAAGAAAACTCAGCCATGGTTAAATTTGTCATAAATTTATTTCGACGAAGAATATAATCTTCGATTCTTCTGATGCCATGCACGCTTAATTTGACTGTGATATCGTCAAATAATGGCCATACATCGAGCATTTCCATAGATATGACATCCCTCATAATCTATACAAAAATACCCCCCCCCCCGTCTTCGGACGCTGACTAAACATTACTGAGATGATGAAAGGAAATGGAACTTTTGTTTCAAAATGCGCCGTTGAAGTTTGAAGAATTTTACGATTCCATTTTATTTATTTTTTTGACATGACCTTATTTCGACTGGTTAACGTTTTACAACCGTATTAACGAGTCTGGATGCATTTTCTTTTTTTTTTTTTTTTTTTTTTTTCAGTAAATTTGAATGTTCTAATATCGGATTAGCATTTGGCGAGGATACATGGAGGAGGGAATTTCTCCGAAAACCCAAATCAATTTGACTGGAAATGGGTGATAATTTTACAATGAGTCAGAATGTTACAAATGAACACCTGTAATATAATGGTGGAGGGATGTCGTTTTATATATCTTACCTTTCGGCTCAGTGCATGGGTTAGTTAAGTGCAACATTTTAACGCAGGTGTTCACGTGCGTGCGTAGAGGATGTCAAAATAAAAATCCCAGATAGTAATTGTGACTAGGGGGTTTGAATGACGTCATGCACCGAAAGCGTGGGTTGGGGATTTGAAAAAAAAAAGCAATGAGTTGAGTTCCTGCATCCGAACGGGAAGGTTGATTTTCGGGGCCAGATGACTTCGGGCGCTACGGGTGCCGCACGTTGGTTGGGTTGATACCTGACGATGTAAAAGTAGTTATAATATAAAAAGATTGTGTGTGTGTGTGTGTGTGTCTCTCTCTCTCTCTCTCTCTCTCCTCATGTCGAAAAACCTTAAATCAAAAAGGTGAATAAGTTTCGTACCGAAACCAATTGTCTTCGGATTCCGATATATGTTTATGAACATTGTCTCTTTCACATATCCGTATCATGGGTATGTTACACAACCACTTCGGGTATTTATTTATTTGTTTTTGTTTTTTATGGCATATCTTTTGTTTTGGGTTATATAATACCAACTCCACTTCATACGTAATTTTTGGTTGAGTCGTTTGTAGGAAAGACTTTAAAACGTGCCTGAGCTTTTTTTATTCGCTCAAAAGCTTAAAGTATAGCAATATAAAACTAAGCTATTTTCACACGCAAAGTTTTAAGAGCAAATGATTAAAAAGTTTCTCCCGGCTCATAGTGAACCTGTTAGTAATGGCGATATAGGAATACTCTACATGGACCAGAGCACCGGTACTACAGCTAGCTTTGCTGGTCTGGCTAGCTAACCATTACACCACACGAGCCCCCCCCTTTTTTTTTTTTGCATTGTTCGTGATAAATAGCTGTACTTAGAACAATTCAACTTTGACTATGCTAAACTGAATTCGGTAGAAATAGAACTGTTTGATCACTTAATTTTGTGTACTTGCATAATCCATTACCCTCAGTGGTGGGGAGTCTTACTCTTCCGCAAAGATGCACTCGGCACGTTTTACAGTCCCAGCCGACTGGGCTATGACCCCCACCTTATAAAATGTCTTTTCCGACAAAAAACAAGTTGCGGTAAGTTTTGAAGGTCAACTTAGTTCAAATGACAAAATTACGAGAAAATCTTTCTCTGTGAATACGTATTATTTTACAGCAGCAATTAGAATACACCCTAATAAAGCCTGATTGTCACAGCTAGGGAATTTCAAGAATGAAATTTGACACTTTAGAAGAACGATATGCAATAGAATTCTGTTTTAAACTTGGAAAAAATGCCATTCGATGAAAGCTGGATCTACTGCAATGACCAAAAGACAGTTCCCAGTGGAAGCATGCTGGCTCTCCCAGACCCAAGAAAGCCAGACAGAACAAATCCATCCACAAACCTTTGATGATTCCTCTTTTTGACAACACTGGTAGGAACTACATGCACTGGGTTCCCACTGGACAGTCAACAAGGAAATCTATGTTGAGGTTTTAAGGGAGTTCAGGAAGAGATTCCATCAGAAGTAGCCAGCACTCTTCAAATCGGGTCAGTGGCATTTCCACCGGGACAATGCACCAGTCCACAACTCCGTCCTTGTCGCATACTATTTGACCAAGATGGGCATCAAGACAGTTGCTTACCCTCCCATAGTCCAGACCTTGCTCCCTGTGACTTTTGCTTATTCCCTAAGCTCAGAGGCTGTTATGAGACAATTGAGGAGATGAAAGAGGCTGTGACGAAGGTCATTGACACACTCACACAAGAAGACTTCAATGGGGCCTTCAAGAAGTTGTTGGAACAATAAAACAAGTGCATTGCAGCCGGAGGAGATTACTTGGAAGGGGGCTAGAGTTTCATGTGTGTACTATCAATAAAAGTGTCCATACGAAAAAAAGTCTGGAAACTTATTTAATGATCCTCGTATCTAAAAATCACCGGTTGGTTGTAAAAAAAAAATGTGTCTCCGGTTTTGTCTTTTTATAAATCTCAGATAAAAAGGATTAAAGTTAATATGTACAACCGTATTCCCCGAAATAAAAATGCCAAGTATAGGAATATAATGTTAATAAAATAAAGGTATTTGTGTGCAAGCTTTGTCATCACGTGCTACACAAATTGACATTGTTAGTTGATGCGTTTCTTGAAAATATCTAAATCTTTCACTGAAAACTTCATTAACTAAATGGGGACATCAGGTGGTGTAATGGTTAACAAGTGAGACTATCAAACTTTTACGAGTGATTTCGATTCTCATTAGGTCCCCTATTCATACGGCCTTGTGCCACATCTACGCAAAATGCTTAGTAAATCACCACTTCATTAAATAAATGACTGCAGTGGTTGGTGAGTCAAGACAAATTACGTCTTCAGAAATTCGACATGAAAATAAATACGAGTGGATATAATATAATATAATATAATATAATTACACGCCTCGAAAACCAACTCTTAAGTTTTGAAATGCTATAATTAGAATTTTGGAAACTTTTCTTCTTACTAGGTGCTTTGTTCAGATCCAGGTTTTAATAAACTTTTCGGGAATTTTGTAGCGAATTCGTGGGAGTCACTTTGACTTTAGTTAGCTTGCCCTTGTGGTGGGGGCTTTAGGATACACTGGCTGCACCTGTGAAGACGGGTAAGACCCCCCCCATGAGTGTCTTGGATATGACACAAAACGATCTCATGGCGAAGTTCCAGTGATGCTGGGGCTTGGGGAGTGAAGAGTACCCCTTTATTGCCATTGCTCCCAGGTCCACTCTGGCCTGGTGTGGTAGCACCTGATAAGGGCCCTATCTATGGGTTCAACGAAACTAACTGCATACTTATGCTAAACTGAATAGCTTGAAATAGAATTTTTTTTTTTTTTTTTTTTTTTTTTTTTTTTTTTTTTTTTTTTTTTGACAATGAAACCGTGCTTACATTTAAACTGCGTGCTTATGTTAAACTGAAATATTTGGAATGGAACTGGTTTTTAAAATTGAAAATGCACTTACACTAAACTGATTTGTTTAATATAAAACTGTTTTGAGATTTAACTGTTTTTTGTTTGTTTGTTTGTTTGTTTGTTTTTTTTTTTTTTTTGTTTAAAATTCATACAAATACTAAACTGAACTAGCTGAATTAAAACTGCTTGACTAAACTGAATAACTTAAAATAGATATGTTTTTCTCAATTAAACTGTACTTACATTTAACCTGTATACTAATCCTAAACTGAATTGTTTGAAACAGAAGTGACTATTTGCATATTAAGACCAGCTCATTGGCCTAGTGGGTTGAGTGTTCGCCAATGGTCCGATAGACCGAGGTTCAATCTCAGGTCGTGTCATACCAAAAACTTTTAAAATAGTACTTAATATCTCCCTTTTTAACACTCAGCAATATAAGGTACTTATCAAGGGTAAAGTGGAGCCATCCAGGGAAAGGAGTAGCGCCCTCCCGTACACCTCGATATAGTAGTTATTGAAAAGGGAGCCTTTTGATCGCCCTTGACTACAGTCGTCAACTTGACTTTTACTTTATTTGCATAAAAATGGATTTGGCGTTAAATAACCTACACAAGTTAATATGCCATAAAACCCAACCAGCCAACCTTTATTTCAATCGCTCACAGGTTCACTCTTGCCTGGAAAAGTAGGACCTGATAGGATCCAATCTATGGGTTAAATAGATCTTTGACTTTTAAACTAAGAGCAAACAAACGACTTAGGCGAAACTGAATTGCTTGAAATAGAACTGATCATTTAACTGTGTTAACAAATGACTGATGAATTGAATTGTTAGTCGTAATTCACTGAGCTTTTGTTTAGATATGAAACTCTAACTCCCTTGTTAAGGTTTCCAAGTCTGGCTTGCCAACCATTACACCACACGAGGCGCCCTTTAATTGAATTGCTAGTCATACATAGCAATACCTGGAACAATTCAACTTTGTTGACTTATGCTAAACTGATTTTATAGAAATACAACTGTTTGATCATTTTAATTTTGAGTATATGCAAAATGTTTACAAATCATTTAACATATATGTAAAAACAGAATTTGGCATTAAATAACCAATGGTTGATATGCTATAAAACTTGAACATCAGTTACTGTTTCATTATTTTTGATATACCCCAATAAAAATACCTTGGCATGTTAAATGACACACTTGATGTCTTCGTCATAGAGAGGTTGGGGAGATCGTTTAAAAAGACTTGAAACGTTTATCCCAAAAGCTGAAACAGTGGGTGTCAAATCGTTGACATTAACTGGTCCAATCTTTCTAGTGACCTTGAACTGTTAAAGTTGGGATTTAAAAAAATATTACGTTAAATTCACTTTTTCAGATATCGTAGAACAAGTGGCTGCCCCCTTTTTTTTACTTGTCGGTAAGATGTATATCCCACATGTAAGAACTGAAAACTAAAGCAAGCTGTGGTGTAATAGTAATCAATGGTTATAAAAACGGTGATCAGAGTTCGAATCTTGGTCGAGGCTGTTAGCATTTTTACATAGCGCTAATGCATTTTGGAAAGATATTAATCCAATTACACTCTCCATTTATGAGTATATAGGATAGACTGGAATTTTTTAAAGTTTTTTTTTTCTTAAAACTGAGTAAGAAAAAAAAATCTGGATTCAAACCTTTTTAACTCCGTTTAAAAAAAAATCCGCCCCATCCTGTACTAAGTGGGTGGTAAATACATTTACAACAGATGCTAAATCCTGCTTTTCTATAAAACTATACCCTCGATTAAATTTGTCCTAATCTAGTAACTTACAAACCTTTTCTGGGTTCAATCCCAGGTTGCGTCATACCAAAGACTTTAAAAATGATTCTTTGATACCTCAGCATTATAAAGTATGTATCAATGGTAAAATAAAACAATCCAAGGAAAGGAGTAGCGCCCTCCCCTAAACATCGGTGTAGTAGCTATTGAAAAGGGAGCCTTCTGGTCGCTCTCGACCACCAACTTACTAACCTTTTTGCTTAGATGTAACACAAAGCCCTACAAATCGGGAACCCATTCAGACTTGCTCTAGAAGACTTGCAAGTCGAGCTAGCTAATCATTACACCACCCGATACGCACAAATGTCTTCTGGTGTAAGGTTGGTAAAAAAAAAAAAAAAAAAAAAATCTATCTAGATTTGAATACATATAATATAAACACTTTTGTTTTCTGATTTAATTGTAGTTTATTTTAATGTTAAAACTATAAAATTTTCTTTCTCTTTACATTTCTAGATGAAGCCCCTGTGTTTCTCTCGGAATAAAAAACCTGAAAAACGAATTGTCAGTTATTTAAAGAATAACAAAGAGGGTTCAATCCGTGAGATAATGGAAGAGTTCACCATTTCCGAACGCCGAAAGATAGTTTCGCGGAAAGTAAAAGGGAAATCCCCATTGATTTATGCGTGTGAACACAACGCGTTAAAGGTGGTAGAATATCTAATTGCTGAGTGTGAAGCAGATGTTCAGGAGATCGTCCAAATAAACGGGGAATTGCTTACCCCGCTCTTTGTAGCTGCTAAATATGGCGACCCTTTCTTGGTGGACGAACTAATTTATCTTGGAGCAGACGTAAGCTGGACGGATAACGAAGATAGAAATGCTCTTGTATACGCGTGTCTCAATGACAATGTCGGCACAGCTGCAGCTTTACAAAAAAATATTGATATTAACTGTATCAAGAATATGAATCTCTGTCTCGAAAACAAATCTTATTTAAAAAGGGCGTTTTTGCTTGGGGCCAAATCTACCTACACTGACGACTCTGGTAATACGATTCTAATGAAAGCAGTTATTCAGGGTAAAAGTGATATTGTACGGACCTTACAGGATTATTATATCAATGACTATACAAGAAACAATATCGGCGCAAACGCTTTGGATTTAGCAATTATGCGTGGAGATGAAAAGATGAAAGTTATTCTTAGGGAAAAGCTCTTTACACTGCAGGATGAGATCTTAGCATTGGAGTATTGTGGTGCGCGATTTATCTTGTACAATAAACTTGAAATGGGAAAGGATCTTTGGGAAAAGTCTATTGATTTACGCAGAAAATCCTCTTCAAATGTGATCCCCAAAAAAATCGTAAGATGGAAAAAACTAGAACGTATGTCTGTAGAATTCGATACAGCCCGAGGACTCGAAGATATCAAAGATTTCACAGGTTACCTGCTTCAAGCCGTTCTCGTCTATCTAAGAATACTCTCGCCTAAAAACCTGGCGGCCATGAAAGCAATTATGCATGTCATAAGTTTCAAAGATATCGACGATGAAGATCCTCTCCGGTTTTGTTTGCTCAACCAACTTCTTGCGTTTAATGAAGACACTGAAAATCCAGATTTCACTACGGTTTCTCTGGCCATAAACACAGCTTTAGGATTCTTCCAAAGACATATTGAAAATGCAAGTTTGAATAACTGGACAGTGAATGTGAATATATTTCTCTATCTTGTCGACTTCATTACTTTGAACGTGTCAGTTTTTTTAAACGAATATCCTTACGAAGGGAGATATCACTTTATCTACAAAGAACTGTTATATACATCACTGCATTATTTGGAAGTCATCTTGACAGAGGAGACTGGCTCGGTACGTAGTAATGCATTCATTGCCGCTGTGAGAGAACTTGCTTGTAATAATATAACTGGTTATCCGGTATATATACTACACTTGGCAATTGAGGTTTCGCCGTACAAGGTAATTGCCTTGTTACTAGAATGTGGGGCCGATGTGAATGCCGTGGATGAAAGTGGATACACACCATTACAACTACTAAAAGAAACCTACAGTCATCATGCTGATTCCGAGAAAGCGGCCACAATGTTAATGAAACTTGAAAACAGTATGCTGCAAAATAACTTAAATACTCCTTCACATGTTAGATATTAAAATATAAAGGAAAGAGCTAAGTGCAACCCTGGCTCAAAAAAATACGGGGTGAAACAGAAATTCCTCACCACTTAAACTATCACCTGTGTAATACAAGTGAACTTGGTGATAATGGTAACACCATCAAGCTAACGTCTCTCCCCTTCCAACATTGTGATCTTAGCTTAAAAAAAAGACTGAATCTAAAATTGGCACAGTTTTTGCGATCATTTCATGTTACGTTGCAATGATTCTGTTCTGGATAGAAAATCGATACTTCTGTGGGTTGAAATTTCTATCCGGAACAGTATAATTCTGATGTAACATGAAAAGAACACAAAAAGCTAAGCGTAAAAATTAAATTTACCTGTCTTAAAAAGTTTCACAAGCAAATGCACGGTATACACCGGTCCAAGCCACGATCAAAACTGATTCTATCTGGTTGGAAACTGAAATTAGCTAAATGTGGCTACTATTGTTACTTGCTTCGGTTCACTTGTCACTACATAGGCAATAGTTAAAGATGTAATGGTGGAGGTTTCTGTCGTATTTTGTATATAGATAGCCGTTGAATTTTGTTTTCATTTGAAAAAGAGCGAAGTCGACATTATAAGAATAAAATAATTATAGTATCTTCGCGAGTAAATATATTCCTCCCTTAATTATAAAAGAAAGTGGGCATTAAAACACATCGCCTATGGAGAGATGGCCATCTTAGATTCCCCATCCCTCTTGCGGTTGGATGGGTGCATAGATTCTGCTGGTGAAAACCAAAATATACTTTGTATTAATGAATGTGATGTCGCCATATTTATGAACATTTTCCAATAAGTTTTATGTTATGGCTACTTGAAATCTAAGTGTTTTCGACTCGCTCTCAATTTCCACGAAACAACAGTAACGTTTTATATTAAGGGTATTTACGAGAGCTTAAAATAAAAAATACATTTTAATAAGGGTTTACAAATTCATAGATTTGTGTGTGTGTATGTTTATATTATATATATATATATATATAACACGTGTAAAAGGAATGCAACTATTTATATTTCTAAACAATTTTGGTGCTGGTACAACAAAAATATATTTATATAAAAATAGTCATTATATTACCCGTCCAGAGAGTATAATTTGGTGTTATCTTAATTTTTTTTAACTGAAAATTTTAATCCTCTAAGAGACTAAAACTTAAGTCTACCATATTTCTTTAATCGGCGAGTTCTTAGATTACTCTCTCTGAATCCCCTTAGAGTGGCGTTCTGGTTATTAATCTATTTTGCATGCGATGATGAGTCCCATCTTCATTTCCATTACTCCGAGGTCCACCCTGAATAAGAGTGGTTATAACTGCTTGGTTCCCATCTATGGGTCAAATAGATCTGTTTTGAAAATTATTCTAAGGGTCGCCCAACTTATATATATAATGTGTGCGAGATAGAGAATTGTTAGAGTATAAAGAAATTTTATTCATTTCATGAATTTTAATTCTATTCTCTCAACCAGTCTTTGATCTGTTTGATGGTACAAACGTCTAAGAATAGATTACTTTCGCAAGATGAGCATGCTTAGTGAGCAAGGCTTGCACACCATTGTAAGCGTGTTCGATCCTCACTTAATTCCCTTATATTTAAGGCCTTGCGTTAATCTGGAGACTGGTACCTTTTCTTGTGTAGAGCTGTTTTTAAAAATATGCCACACGCGCTTAAATTAGAATGTTTTTATACAAGTATATACTAGACAATCCGTTGAATATTTTGGGTTCCTATTATCTAAAAAAGGTCTGATATTGCTGCTTTGATTTCATAATTAACAGCAGTCCATGACATTGCTGTTTCTGTTTAGGAAGGAGTAAAAAAATAAAAAATTTGCATTTCATTTATCTTCGCTATATCAACAATGGAGGTTTTTTGTTATTTATTTTTTTTTTTTCCTTTACTCGTTCGTTACTAAGCGCTCAAATGTTTCTCTCCTCTATCAGTTATTCGAATGATCTTTTTTATAAACTCTGGGATTCGGTGTTTTTATGATTCCGTAATTTCCTAGTCGTTCACCTATTATAACGTGTACCTTTGTTAATAATTGTAAAGGTACTCGTATGCGTTCGTGGCTGGGTTGGACAATTTTACTTCTTGGGCTTTCTTGATACAGTATAACTTTTAACCAAAACCTTACCCTTTTTTTGATGTTCTATTTTCTTTTAGAGCAGATCACTTTTTTTTTTTTTTTTAGATCCCAGCGTCATTTTGTAGTTATATTGTTAATAACACAAAACATGTCTGGAGAGGGATAAGACCCCCCCCACACACAAACAAAAACAAGTGTCCTGCACATGACTCACATCCGTCAAATAGTGAGTCTCCAATCTTGAAGCTTTGAGGAATGTTCAGTACCCTTGATTGCTATTAATACTTGGTCCACTCTGACCCGGACAGTTAGTACTTGATGGGCTCGCATTTATGGGTCAAATAGAACCGTTCAATAATTTAACGGTGTGGAAACAAATAAGTGATGTTAAATTGAATTGTTAGTGCTACTTAGCAATGCTTGGAACCCTTTAACTATGAGTAAGTAATGTTGAAAAGGATTATTAGTATTAAATAGCAGTATTTGAAATCGTTTAACGGATAAAAAAATGATTATTGGTATAACATAGCAATTCTTGTAACCATTTGGGTACAAATGGAAAAATTGGGATGAATAGTTATAAGCATTTAATAGCAGTACTTGAAACCACTCGAGTGAGGGCAAACAAAAGCAATGCTTTATTGCAAGCGAACAAATTTTATTATTTATTTTTTATTTATAATTTTTTTTTAGGTCGTGTTTTTGTGTTTGTTTTTTATAAATAAAATTACATACAAATTATTCACGGAGCAATTATATCGATATCCTTTTAACTGTTCAAACAAATAACTGATTTTAAATTGCTTGTGTTACATGGTGGCAATATTTGAAACCATCTAAATATGTTCGAACAAATGAGACTCTGGCTCATTTAAAAATATTATCAAGATATTCGTTTCCAAATTTGTGTGTGTGTGTGTGTGCAGGATTTGGCATTAAATAACCAACAAGGGTTAACCTTTTAAGTAATCAGAAATAAAACTCTGAATTCAGACCTATTAAAATCCGCTTTAAAAATTGACCTTGTGTCACATTCTGCTTGTGCGGAGGGTTTTATATATATATATATATATATAAAACAGAATGTTGCATTAAATAACCCACAAGAGTTGATATGCCATAAAATCCGACCTATCAAAACTATTCCCGTTTGAGACACACACACACACACACACACAAGTCATCTTCCAGAGTTCTAGTTTTATTTTTTCGCAGCAACAACTTCTAGATAGTGCGTGATATCTATTGCTGTTTTTTCCCAGAAATTTCGTAGCCCCAAATTTCGGAATACATCTTGTACAAGATTCATTACGGTATGGAAATCTTATGGGGAATGGAAAGTAATTGTTAGACTTCAATTATTACAGTGATATTCCTCCAAAAACTGGAAATGTGGGGGGGGGGCTGGTGCGCTAAAAAAATACATGCGTGGTAATTAGGGTGAGGTGAATTCAACACTTAGTGGGATGCGCTCGATGATGAAAGTCGGTACAAAGTTGAAACGTTTATCAGTTATAATGACTCTAAAATGATAGACATACATTGTTGGTATATTTATTAGCATCGAGTAAGGACAGTGTTCTCTAGCAATGGCTCATGCAGCTGTCATCATAACCCTCAGACGCACTTTCAGCGGTGGACAGACAGGTAGTGGTGGTCATGATAAATCGACTCGTTGAGGCCGCCTTAAGTGCCAAGCAATAAACTTAGCCCTGCAATGCTGGTAGTACCCTTTTCGTGGCGAAAGCCCCATGCAGAGCGTTGAGACTCTCTCTCTCTCTCTCTCTCTCTCTCTCTCTCTCTCTCTCTCTCATAAGAGGATCCAGTCGGCTGGGGTTAGAGCATACACCGACTGCACCTTTGCAGAGTGGGTAAGACTTCCCCAACAAGTATCCTGGATATGACATTAAACAATCTGATGATGAAGTTCCAGTAATGCTGGAGCTTTGGGGATTGCGGAGTGCCCCTTTATTGCCATCGCTCCCAGGTCCACTCTGACCCGGAGTGGTTGTACCTGATAGGTTCCTATCTATGGGTTAAATAGAACTAAAATGTGTACTTAAGCTGAACTAAATTGTTTAAAATAGATCTATTTTGACTTTTAAACTGAATTTATGTTAAAGTGAACTGGTTGAAATAAAACTTGTACAAAAAATGGATTTGGCATTAAATGACTTACAATGGTTTGATATGCCATAACTGCCCCCCAATAGTCGTCTACAGTATGAAACTAAACTGCATCTGATAGTGACTATCTAGAACTAGGGAGTATGGGTAACCTTTATTACGATTACCTTTTAGTATTGTTTTGTGTTGCAATGAGTAGATTGGGTTGTGTTGTTGTGTTTTGTTTTGTTTTTTTGTTTTGTTTTTTTTCAAAGATTTTTCTTAGCCATGTCCAGGTCTTGTGTCCAATGTCGCTTGCTTGTTGCTTGAAATATCCATACAGTTGTCTTTCTTTCCATTTGTTTCCTGTTTTTTTTTTTTTGGGGGGGGGTCTTTTTTATTTCTTTTTTTTTTTACTTATATTGCAAATACTGTTATTGGGTGCTGAAATTAATCTTTGTTCTTTTTATATAATTTTCAAGTCCTTGAGTTGCTGCATCAAGGCAATCCTCAATGCAGACGCGTCCTCTACCTCCTTTTCTTGATACTTATGCCCATTCTGCCATCTCTCGCGAGTAAAATCTCATCCATAGTCATCAACTTGTCTTTTGATTCATTTATCTGGATTCCGTCATTATCTATTTTGGGAAGAGTCCCGAGTATTTTATAAGTGGGACTGCTAATGTGTTTATCCCTCTGATTTGATAGAAGGCTCCTATCGCTCTTGGGATTTGTACACAACTGGCCAACTAGTAGATGGTCTGCAACAAAAAAAAAAAAAAAAAAGAAAAGCGGTTTTCATTAAACGGAAATGGAATCATGTCGTCTTTTCTAGAGCGACAATTCTATCGTTCCACCCTGTACTTCTGCTAGGGTTTGTCCTTCATGTTTTTCATGACATGTGTGATGCAGTTTAGAATTTTGGCGCCTTATTTTCTAAGTATCCATACCAGGACTACATTTTTTTTTTTTTTTTTTTTTTTTTTTTTTTTTTTTTTCCGCCTTTTGGCTTCTTTCAGGGCATGCTGTTATATAATGTATTAGTTCATTTGTTCCTGTTGTTTTCCAGTGGCATCCTTTTGCACTACCGAAAAAAAAATTCCATGGTATATGTACCAGTAATATTTCTTTTGATCTGTCGGGTGAAAAATTTCCCACATCATTGGTAAACATGTTATTGGTCTATAGTTGCTGAGGATGGTCTATATCTTTCTTCATCCAGTTGGGTATGCTTGCTTGAGTGTTATATTCCAACCTCTTTTTCTTAAGTACTCCTACCGCCCGCTTTTTGATCAATGGCTTTTTGTATCAAAAAGTTCCAGTCTTAAGGATTGCTACAACTAAACATTCTATTGTCATTAAAAACGAATGGAGGTAATTAGGTGAAACGTGTTATACCAATAAATGTTTAATTTCAACAACCTTACTTTCATGTGCCAATTTTACTATTTTTTTTTTTTTTTTTTTTTTTTTTTTTTTTAATAAAAGATGCTCCGATAACAAGGCTTCTTTATCCCACAATTGGCTAAAGCTTTTTTTTTTTTTTTTTTTTTTTTTTTTTTTTTTAAAGCTGTTATGCACAATTTTTATCCACACTGATTCCCCATAGGAATAAACGTGGTGCAGAGGGTAACGTACTGGTCTCTGCCATCGTTGATAGCGAGTTCGAACTCCGGTCGCACTATCTACGTTAAACTTTCGGGCAGTGTCCACGTGGGGCAGTGATTAGACCACTGGGCTGCAGATCATAGTAAGCGAGTTCGAATTGCCGTCGCGTTATTGTGCTCGCTTTCGGGTAAATACCATTTGGAAAGGTATAAACTGACCCCCATATGTATTCTTGCGAGCAATGGTTAAGAGTGGATGTTGGTGGTAGGGCAGTAGATATTGATTATTTCGACTAATTAAATTTTTGGTCTTACTGGGTCCATAAGACCTTTGCACAGGTGGCTTAATGGCTAACATACTAGACTGTAACATCGTAGGAAACGAGTTCGAAATTCAATCACGCCATCACATTTACTTTCGGATAAATCCCCTCGGAGGGAAACGTTCTCTCAATCATGAGTTAAATATTATCCCTGTTCTACAATAACTCTGGCATTAAAGAACCCACGAAGGTTGATATGCCATTAAACAAAGAAACCAAACCTCCACACATGGTGGGGGTAGGATATATTTTTCTGGTATAATATTGTCTACTTTATTTTCTATGTTGGGCGCCTTGGGTAGCGTAATGGTTAGCAAGCTAGACTAGCAAACCTACACGAGTGAGTTCGAGTCTCATAGGGTGCCCTATTCATATGGCCTTGTACCACATCTAAGCAAAAAAGCTTAATAAATTACTACTTTATTTTCTATGTTATATGAGCACCTCTCGTGGTGTAATGTTTAGCAGAGCATTGTAGGTTCGATTCTCATTAGGTACCTTTATACTTTTGGCTTTTTGCCAAAGATAAGCATAGAAAATAGAAATTTTCTATGTTACATTTTTTTTTTTTTTTTTAAAACAAATTTTCAAGTTGGTTTTAGATTTTGTATCTTCTGACCGATTTATTCTTCTCGTTAACTTTTGTTGCTGCATTCCTTTTTACGGATATTGATGGTATCAAGGATTTTATTTTATTTTAACTTTTACGCATATGCTATTTCAAAGAATTTAAGAACTATCTAGACGGTGACATTTTTCCCTTCAAAAATGAATTTTTAACAGACTGTTGTTTTGATAGTAAAATAATTGTTTTTCTGAATTCAAGCAATCAAAATGCCTCAACCCAGTCAGCTGAGGCCGTAGAATACGCCGATTGCATCTCTGCAGAGTAAGGTCCCACCCAAAAATGTTTGTCCTAGATATGACATTAAACAATCTGATGGTGAAGCTCCAGTGATGCAAGAGCTTTTGGGAATGTGGAGTATTCCTTCAACGCAATCGCTCCCAAATCCACACTGGTCTGGAATGGTAGCAACTGATAAGGTCCTATCTATGGGTCAAATAGAAGTGTTTGTTATTTAAAATTAGTGTAAACAAAGGACTTATCTAAATTTGTTAGAAAGAACTGTTTGATCATTTAAATGTAAACAAATAACAGGAGTTTAATTGAATTTTTAGTGATTTGCTGCAATATTTGAAACCAATGAACTTTGTTGACTTATGCTAAATTGAATAGTGAGAAAGGAAATATTTTATCATCTGTGTGTATCGACAAAATGTTTGACAAATATTTTTGATAAATATGTAAAAACAAGATTTGGTATTATATAAATAACAAGGGTTGTGTGGCATAAAACTCGATCAACCATTCAAAATGACTTAAGAGCTTCAGTTTGGGTTTTCCATATAATGAACGACGGAATACCTAGAACTTTTGAAACCTTTTAATAACAAAACTGATTCTATGTCACTAGTCAACGTGTTGAATATACAAGGTGCCATAAAATAGATGCAACCCGTTAATGATTATCTTTTTATTTATTTTTATTTTTTAAATTTTATTTTTTTTATTTTTTTTATTTATTTATTTATTTATTTATTTATTTTTTTTTTTTTTTACTGAGATAAGTGAAATGGTGGTCATTTGGAACACATCCTTGGAAAAAAATACATTCTTTGAGCAAGAGATCATATTGTAATATAATGGCCGAGGGATTTCGTTTTATGCCTTTGGGTTTAGTTAGGCTGAGAACCTTTCGGCTCAGTGCATGGCTTACTTAGGTGCAACATTAATGCAGGTGTTCACGCGCGCGAAGCGGACGTGTCGCTCGGAGATGTCACAATAGAAAGCCGAGATGGGAAACGGGGCTAGAGAGCGCACGGAGGATTTTGGGAGATTTGAAAAAGTCAGTTAGTTGAGTTGAAAACTAGACACCAAACGAAAAGGGTCGACTTTCGGGGCTCGCAGAGGCCAGACGAAATTGCACGCTACGGGCGCCGCATTAGATGGGGAGGGGGCAGATGGAAAAGCCAGAATAGAAAGAATGTGTATCTCTCTCCTTATGTCGAAGAGCCTTTAAACTCAAAGGTAATAAAGTTTCGTACCTGAACTAAGAAGTCGTGTTTTTTCGTGTTTCGAGATTACTATGTATATATGCTATGAACAGTATATGTACGTTTCACACATAGCCATGTCTGGCTTTGGTACAATATCTATATTTAATTTTTTTTTTTTTTTATATCACCTACCAGGACATGCAATTTTTTTGAGTCAGAAATAAATAAATCATTATCATATTAATGGGTTGCATCTAATTTTAGACACTTTTGAATGATTTTTGTCTCAAAATAAGTTGTGACACAAAGTAATTTTCCTCTCTTGTCCAAGGTATTGTGATCGATTAATGGTTGTTATAGTATACTATTTTCAAATGTGAAACAAAAGAACACATTAGTAGAGTTATCAGCTGTCACATGATCCCATGTATCATTAAGACGCCCTATATTTTAAATTTCTAAAATGTTACACACACACACAGTTTCAAAAAATTTAATCTCTTGATATAAAGAAAAATAGATAACCAGGTAATCCAAATAAGAAAGATTTCAAAAGTCAAGTTGACACTATATCGTTTTGGTTCTAATGAACCATCATCAGGGCTATGAGGGATAATATTAATGATGTTAAATCAACGATGGACGTTTACAAGTGCAAAATGCAAAAACCTAGGGAAAATTTGTATAACAAGAAAAAGTTGGCCGTTTAATAAATGAATCAGCGTTTGTTGTTTTAAATTACGTCATTTGACTTATAAGAAATATTGTGGAATTTCTATTCAGTTTGTTTATCGAGAAAGATTTCGAATCAAAAGGAAGAAGAAAAATAAAGAGAAAGTATAAAATTATGATATGTTGAATATATTATCTAAAGATGGAATAAATTGTAGCTATTTAAAATGGATTTGCTCAAGGAAGGAGAAATATTATAAAAGCCAGGACGAGTATTTAGGGAATTACAGTGAAATAGCAGCGGCTTAGTCTTTAATAAATGTTAATAAGCATCTTTGCAGAATTGAAATCGAAGTTGTGATTAGATTGAAAAATGTGTTGAAATAGTGCATTGTTTAAGTTACCAATTCTTATATCTACTTTGTGTTCTTTCAAGGGAACGTGAAGGTTCCGAGATGTTTCACAAATACATTTTAATTTACAATTCTTACAAGGGATACAATATACACCGGCGTGAAGAATATGTTGCGTGGAGAGCTAGGGTACTAATTCGTGGATCGTTTTAGAGGCTAAAGAAGTAGTTTTGATATCGAGTTTAAGTTGTTTATTATGCTGTGAGATTTCAAAACTATATCTTTACCTTCTAAAACTATCCACGAATTAGTACACTCTGGCTCACTGCGCAACATATTTTCAGGTTCCAGAGCTTTAATTTGATACAGTTTTATTTGGACTCCTTTTCATCGTTTTGAATAAAGAAGACAAAAATAGTATTTATAAAAATAATTATTATTATTACTACTATTTCTATCATTTTCAGTATTTTGGTAAAGTGGGTTACACTTCGGCAAATCACTAAGCTTTTACTGAGGCCGTAAAAGTGACGAAGAACCCTGAACGGGTAGATCCCGAGTTCCTCTGATATTCTTTGATTATTTGAGTTTTATGGCATATCAACGATTGTAGGTTATTTAATGCCTGATCTTCTTAATACATATTAGGGTAGGTCGATTTGGGAACTATAAAAAGAATAAGAAGGTGAAAGTTGAGAAATCACATCAGAAGTTACCCCACGAAATATTTTTTCCAAAATTTTTTATTTTTTTGCGAAATCGCATTTAAAGACATAATAGTTTGTGATTTTAGTCGAGATACCGGTGACACTGGAAACCTGTATCCATAAAATTAAAACTGAGACAAAAGGAAAATTAAATAATAAAATTTATCAAATAATTAATATTTTTAAGTTTATTATCCATTTTCATATTATGTTAAATCAAATGACCATAAACACAAGTAAAATACATTTAAAAATACAGTTTAAAATACAAATAACGACTTACTAAACCTCGTTTTATTTACTGGATATTTTTTCGGCTTTCACCGGTGGTAATTATCTCTCCCTAGTACCTCGGTTTGTTTGTTTTTTACCCTTCTAATTAACGCAGATATATATATTTTGCAAAGTAGACATACTATTGAAATATTTTAACCTTTAATAATTATTGTAATTTATTTATATTTTAAAATTTAGAGTTTTTTTAGGTGAAAAGACGGTTTACGAGTTAATTTTGGAACTAAACTCTACAGTACTGTTGTTTGGTAAGTAGACATTATTACTTTTTTAATGAATTTCGAAATCTATTTACAATTTTTTTAAACATCTTCGTGTATTTTCTGACTATATATATTCTTTTTACAGATATTTTTATTAAAAAATGGCTGGAAAAAACACTGGAGTTTCCACTCGAAGTAAAGGTGCAATTAAATTTTCAGGTTGACCATCACCATTGGATAAAACTGAGCCACCAACTTGTCGACAAATAATTCAGTACAGCTATTTTTTGATGAACACTTATCCCCACCTTTTTGTTTTGGTATTTCTAAATTAATAGCAAAGGAAGTGATAGATATTTGGAAGGCTGTCAACCCTCGTTTGCCTTTGTTAAAGGAAATTAGTGTTGTCAACAAGGTGAAAAGTCTATGCTTTCAGAAGGCAAAGCAAATAAATAGAAAACATCTACCTGCTGCCCAAACAAAATTCTGGAAGGAAAAGTTGGATACATTGTTTGATATATCGTCATGTTCCTGCAACCTGCCCATTGTAAGTTGTGACAATATTAATGTCAAATGCACCAAAAAAAATTGCCAGACTAAGCACATCATCTACTTTTGTCCTCTAACACAGAAAGTAAGTTATTTTCTATTTTTATTTTTTAATTTGTGAAAAGGACAACTTAATAACTAAATTGTGTAAATTTTGAAAAAAATTAATTTCAACAGTTAAAATAAATATTGAAAGTCATTTTTCCATTTTATTTTACATGTAAAATAAATTTTGATTTAATCTATTAAACTGTATTTTTAATATTAGTAAAATTTGATATTCCAGGTTCCTATGGAAGACCGTGCTTATTTGAAAGACCAGAGAGGTAAAATAGGGCCCAAGGGCACATTCCAACTTGGGCCAACAAATGATAAAACTGCAATAAAGAAATGTAGAAGAGAAGGAGAAAGATTAAGCCAACAAAAAAGTATGAAGATATCCCCACCAATAGCTTCAACATCATATGTTCAGGATGATTCTTCCCATTCTTACTCATCATCTCCAAGTGATGAAACAGGATTATAAACAGCTAGATGGTCCTCTGCAAGTGCCTTATGACCTCACAAAAATTCCAAGGTATGCTCTTGAGTTAGTCAGGGGTGGTATATCTTCTAATCTTGGAGCCAGCCTTGCCAATGCCTTGCTCTTGGATTTGAGGGCTATGGGCCTTCTTATCCCTAATATAGATATAAAGAATATCTATATGGATAAATGTAAAATAGATAGAGCAAAGTCTAAAGTAAAAACAAATGCCTATGAAAATCATAATGAAAATGTGGAGAATCTGCTTTGTATAGGAGTTGATGGGAGGACAGACAAAGACGCACTACACTACAAGGAATCAGTGGAGGAAAATGGAAGTAAAATTCTGAAAAAGGCCAAAGGACCTGAACGCCACTTTACAATCACAAAGGAGACACCAAATGAGAGTATATATTTGACTCACAGGGTTCTTCCTGATACTTGTGCAACTGGTACCGTTCTTGCGGAGCAAGTGGCTGATGTTTTGGAGAAATTTAAAAGTTTGAGCACTATTAAGGTTGTCCTTGTTGACAATACCAATGCAAATACAGGCTGTGAAGGTGGACTTGTTACACTATTAAAAAAAAAAATCTTCACACTATTGGTTGCTCCTTACATCAAAATGAGCTTCCATTTAGAGCTCTATTCAAACATTTAGATGGCACCACAAAAAGCCCCACTACATTCAATGGTCCATTGGGTAAATTATGTGTAAATGATTGCCATAATTTACCCCAAAAATCTTTTTCAGCTGTTGAGAATCCCCTCGAGTTTCATTTTGGAATGAAAGATATGGATAGCTTTAGTAGTGACCAAAGACTACTCTATGAATATACAGTTGGTATTTCTAGAGGTAAGATGGACCCTAGATTTGCATCATGGAAAATTGGTCCATTAAACCAGGCAAGGTGGTTAACCTTGGCCATCAATCTCATGTGCCTATGGACTCGTGGGGCATATCCAAAGAATCTTTCGACCAAACTATATAGTTTGAAAAATTTTATGAACCTGAAGTGAGAGAAGAGGGTATAAAAAGAATTTTGGCCATTAGGTAAGTTAATATTTATTCATACAAAACTAGTTGATGTATTTGTGTCAATTTATTGAAACATTTTAAAGATTACATCTCATTTCACTAAATATTATTAAAGCAGTACAAATTGCATTTAAAAATTAAACTCAAATTATTTTTTATGTTCTTTCAGAAGAGCAAAGTCAGCCAAGAAAAGATTTAAAAAGATCCCAACGATCAACTTTAAAGCTGTGCACTAGACCGATTTAATTGATTTGTCAGTAAATGGAGTCGGGGAGCCACCACTCACACTAGACTTATCTGACAATGAATTACAGAATTCATTGTTAACTGGTGAAAAGATTGACTTGCCAGATTTCCCTTCACATTCCCAAGGAGTGGAACGGGCAGTTAAGTTAGTGACGGAGGCTTCTCAATCAGTGTACGGCTTTGAAGCAAGACACCAGCACATACTTGCAAAAGTTTTGTGCCAACAATTGAGACCAGCGTTTTCATCCAAGGGCTCATATATGGAACCATTTGATTCCATATATTAAAAAAAAAAATTAAACAATTATTTGTTTTTCCGTATTTGTTTGTTTGTTACATTTTATTTCATATCATAAAAAAAAAATTTGGCAGTATATTCGAATATTACTGCTTGAATATTTGCATTTCAAATTCAACACAGGTAAAACGGGGGGTGGGGAGTTCAATTTTCAATTTGAAGTTTTGTTCTAATTTATTTATTATATTTCCATAAAATAAAATAAGATTTCCTAATTGAAATACTGAAATTGTTTGGTTTTTACATCAATATTTAGGCCAAATCTGGTAAAAATGAGGATTTTTCAGTACGTGTTTGTTTAAAATCTTTTACGCCAAATTAGCAAAAAACCGTTGAAGATTCAGATCTAATTTTTGGTATGAGTATTTAATAGGTATATACACAACTTTCAGTGCATTATTCTTTTTGATATTTAAAAAATAGTGAAAAATCAACCTACCCTAATACATATATATTAAATATATATGACGTGTTAACACATTTGCATATAACATATTTAAACGGGCCTGAGCACATTCATTGCGCACAACTAAATGGTTTTAAGTAACTTTTGTAACAGTAACATTTTAACATCAGTTATTTGTTTGCGCGTAGTTTTATATATATATATATATATATATATATATATATATATATATATATATATATATATATATATATATATATATATATATATAATTTGTAAGAGAATAGTCTGTAGGTAATTTCATTTTTAAATGGAGAACCAATTTGTTTACACAGTAGTGTTACTGGGGGTGTCCTCGTGGTGTAATGGTTAAAGCGATGGACTGCGGAATCGTAGTACGCGAGTTCGTACTCCAGTCGCGCTATTACGTTCACATTCGGGCAAATACCCTTGGGAAAGGTATGAACCCCCTTATCCTCCCAGCTATGGGTAAAATAGTACCACTACTGTTCTTCTAGGAGAATGGCTTTGGCATTAAATAACCTAAAAAGAGTTGATATGCCATTAAAACAAAGAAACCGAAAGTTGTGTTACTATTGTTTCTAGACAATTAAATGGTCTCAATTGTACCATAGCCATGATATGGCTATTTGGGAAATGTACAACAATTGTCCATTACTCATTTAGATAACATGTATACATAAAGAACATAGGAATCTCGAAATTCGAAAACATGTAACAACTTCTTTGTTCAGGTACGAAACCTTTTTATTACTTTTGAGTTTGAGGTTTCGACATAAGGAGAGAGACACAATCTTTTTATGCTGGTTTCTTCATCTGGCCCCTATCTCATGCGGCACCCATGGCGCGTAAGTTCGTCTCGCCTCTGCGAGCCCCGAAAGTCGAACCTTCTCGTTCGGTGTCAAGTTTTCAACTCTTCAACTTTCTTCGAAATCCCCCAAATCCTCCATGCGCTTCCGGTGCGTGACGTCATTCGCACTCCGTCACCCTGTTCCTCATCTCGAGCTATTGTGACATCTCTGAGTGACATTAACACCTGCGTCAAGTTTGCACCTAACTAACCCATGTACTGAGCCGAAAGGTTTTCAGCCTAACTAAACCCAAAGGCATGAACCGAAATCCCTCGGCCATTATATTACACAATTATTTCTATCATACAACACAATTCAATTTTTATCATCGATTTGCTGACAGTTAAGTGGATACAGCTATTGCTGTTTCATTCTAATTATCCTACTAAACAATATTGGTTTGGTTGGTTGGGTTTTATGGCATATCAACCTTTGTAGGTTATTAAATGCCAAATCCATTTTTATGTAAATAATCAGTTCTATTTAAAACAATTCAGTTTAGCATGAGTACAGTTTAATTGACGAAAACATTTCAATTTCAAACTATTCAGTTTATTCAAACAGTTCTATATATAACAATTCAGTTTAGTGTAAGTACATTTTTAATGTCAAAAATGTTCAATTTCAAACAATTCAGTTTAGCAAAAGTATGCCATTAGTTCTGTTTAACCTTTAGAGAGGGCCCTATCAGGTGCTACTACTCCGGGCCAGAGTGGACTCAACCCACCAGCTTTGTTGGGTTTTATGGCGTATCAACCTTTGTAGGTTATTTAATGCCAAATCCATTTTTATGTAAATAATCTGTTCTATTTAAAACAATTCAGTTTAGCATAAGTACACAGTTTAATTGTCAAAAACATTTCTATTTCAAACTATTCAAGCAGTTATATGTAACAATTCAGTTTAGTGTAAATACAGTTTTAATGTCGAAAACAGTTCTATTTCAAATAATTCAGTCAAGCATAAGCACGCAGTTTAAATGTAAGTACGGTTTAATTGTCAAAAACATTTCTATTTCAAGCTATTCAATTTAGTCAACAATTCAGTTTAGGATAAGAATGCTGTTAGGGTCCTATCTATGGGTTAAATAGAACTATCAGGTGCTTTCACTCCGGGCCAGAGTGGACCTGGGAGCGATGGCAATGAAGGGGTACTCCACATTCCCCAAAGCTCCAGCACTGCTGGAACTTCACCATCAGATTGTTTTGTGTCATATCCAGGACAATCGTTGGTGGGGGGGTCTTACTCCTCTGCAGAGAAGCAGTCGGTTTATTCTACAGCCCCAGCTGACTAGGCAATAAACAATATTCATTCATTTGTACATTTAAATGATTCCAAGTATAGCTATGTAATGCGAATATTTCAATGTAGGCACTCAGTTAAAGAGTTTCAAGTATTGCTTTTTAACACAACTCATTCGTTTGCTTACTCAGTCGGCTGGGGCTGTAAAATACACCGACTGCACCTCTGCAGAGGGGTAACCCCCACCCATGAGTGTCCTGGATATGACACTAAACAATCTGATGGTGAGGTTCGTGTAATGCTAGAGCTTTGTGTAATGTAGAGTACAATTTCATTACCAGTGCTCTCAGGTCCATTCTGTCCCGGAGCGGTAGCACTTGATAAAGGGTTAAAGAGAACTAAACTGTGGTTTCTTGACTTAACTGCTTTTTGCATTTAAACTGCGTGTTTATACAAAACCGAATTGTTTAAAATAGAACTGTTTTGATATTTAAACTGTGTATTTATGCTAAACTGAATTATCTGAAATAAAACTGTTTTGAGATAAACCCTGTGTATTGCCCAGTTAGCTGGGGCTGTAGAATACACCGACTGCACCTCTGCAGAGGGGTAAGATCCCCCAATGAGTATCCTCGATATGACTAATGAATTTGATGATGAGGTTCCAGTGATGCTGGAGCTTTGAGGAATGCGGAGCACCCCTTCATTACCATTGGTCCCTTGTCCACTCTGGAACAGAATGGTAGCACCTGATAGGATCCTATGGGTCGAATAGAACTAACTCATTCTAAAACTGAATTGTTTGAACTAGAACTGTTTGACTAAACGGAATAGCATGAAGTAGAAATGTTTTTGAAAATAAAATTGTGTACTTACACTAAACTGAATGGTTTAATATAGAACTGCTTTGACATTTTACTGTGTGTAAGCAAAATCTATACTTATACTAAACTGAATAGCTTGAAATAGGAATGTTTTTGAAAATTAAACTGTACTTACATTTAAACTGCGTGCTAATGCTAAACTGTATTGTTTGAAATGGAACAGTTTTTGACATTAAAACTGTACTTACACTAAACGGAATTGTTATATATAGAACTGTTTTGACATTTAATTGTGTGTAAACAAAATTAGCTGAATTAGAACTGCTTGTTTAAACTGAATAGCTTGAAACTGAAATATTTTTTGACTATTAAACTGTGTACTGATGCTAAACTGAATTGTTTTAAATAGAACAGATTATTTGCATAAAAATGGATTGGGCGTTTAATAACCTACAACGGTTGACATGCCATAAAACCAAACCCACCAACCATTCGTTTGCACACAGTTAAATGCATCCAAGTACTGTTATGTAACACTACCAATTCAATCAGACTCTCATTTGTTTTCACAGTTAAAATGGTCAAGCAGTTCTATTTGTAACAATTCAGTTTAACATAAGTCATTTTTTGCACATAATTTAAAAGACAAACCGTTCTTTTTTTATCATAGATAGGACCCTATCATGTCCTACCGCTCCGGGCCTGAATGGATCGGGAAGCAATAGCAATGAAAGGGTACTCCACATTCCCCAGAACTGGAGCCTTAATTTCAAATTATGTCTTAACTAGGACACTCTTGGGAGGGAAGTTTTACCCCTCTACAGAGGAGAAGTCGGCGTATTCTACAGCCCCTGCCGACTGGGCTGGACATTCGCCGGATTTCTCTTTATGGTTTGGAGCAAGGCCTTGGGATCTACGCCTTTAGGCCAACCTGATCGTTGAAAGTCTTACAACCTGTGAAAAAGTTATTGAACTATCTGGTAGTTGTATTGTAATTGACTGCCTCTTTACTTTTCGCACAAAAAATCTTTTTGGTTACTTCGGTGGCATTATCATCCAATTCGAACTCTTAAAGCATAAGTTCCTCAATTAGATGACGTGGCACATTCATGCACAACTTGTCAGCGCACCAACTACCACGACACTGTATTTGTTGCGCGCCCTACCAAACAAGCGAGTGAGGCACAAGCCTTTTTTTTAAGTTGGATCCGGGGGTAGGGCCGAAACCCAAGCAAGCCCGTCGGCATTTCATCCCCTTCACCCCCCCCCCCAAAAAGGCTTCGCAAGAACCAGGTGATAAACCTAGCCCCTCCAGAGAGAGCCAGAGCCTACGGGAACGACCTGCTGAGGCTCGAATAGTGCCGGTCTTGGCGCGTGTGTCATGGGTGCCGACTTCTCAGGCAGCTTTGATCGAACGAAGTAAACCACGCGACCAACCCACACAAACCGATCCATTCGAGCGACACAGCCAGCATAAGACTCGGACCGTGAGGTGGGTTCATTGCAACTACCACGACCGTTACGATATTGGTAATCTATCGCAGCTTGAACTGCCCCGGTCACGAGATATGCTCTCTGCAAACTAACCAGTTCCAAATCATAGCAAAACTTTTCACTAATCTTAATATTATGATTTGATGGTATATAAGCTTTTTCTTTTTTTAAAATTTTGAAAATTTTACCCTCGGAGGTCAATTGTAAAATAACAGCACTCAATGGACCAATCGGCTGGGACTGAAGAATTTACCGACCGCATCTCTGCAAAGGGCTAAGATTCCTCAAACGAGTGTCCTGGATATGACACCAAACAATTTGATGATGAGGCTTCAGTAATGCCGGAGATTTGGGGAGTGAGAAGTACCCCTTCATTGACATCGCTCCCAGGTCCACTCTGTCCCGGATTGGTGGCACCTGATAGGGTCCTCTCTATGGGTGAAATAAAACTTTTTAAATATTGAAACTGTATTTATGCTTATATTTGAAATAGAAGTGTTTGATCATTTAGCTGTGTGTAAACAAATGACTAATGTTTAATAGAATTGTAAGTGATAAGTAGCAAAATTAAAAAACATTAAACTGTGTGCAAACAAATAGAATTATTCGTATTAGATAGAAATAAATGAAATCATTTTACTGTGTGTAAAAAAAATGATCTCAAGCTCATCTAAATATCTTATCAAAAAAATGTGCTTAGAAATTAAATATTTAATACATATGGATTAAGAGGACTTGGCATTAAATATCCTACAATGTTTAACCATTCAAATTAAATTGTTTGGCGTTTTAGAATTAATGAGAAAATAAACATTTTTCCATATATTTTTCGTATAAGTGGAAGTCAGCAAAGCAACGGTATTTGTCGACCGTCCCACCAACCGGACGAGTGTGGCACAAGGCCTTTTTTTAAGTCGGGTCCAGGTGTAGGATTGTAGCCCAGATGCACCCATAAGCTCTAAAAATGCCTTGGGCCCCGTCAGCATTTCCCTAAAGAGGGGAGCCTCAGGCGCCAGGCGATAAACCTGGTCCCTCCGAGGAAGGTTAGAGCCTGGAGGAACGGGCCCCGTGAAGCTCGATGTTAGCAAAGCAACAAACAGCTCGTTAAAGATAGGTTTTTGTTTTAGAGCGATACAGTTAAAATTCATTCAATATACATGAATGCTCATTCTCGGTGAGTTTGCATACACACCAAACTTCCTTTTTTTTCAAGATTCAAATCCTCAGTGTTATCTGTAATAAAGATTTAAATCCGTCACTCCTTTAGATTATCCAATTGCAAGGACAGGAAATCCGGCACATCATAATCTTCCAAATAATGTGTGTATGTGTGTGTGGGGGGGGGTCTGCTAAAGTGGAAAACTGAACCTATGAAATTCTATTTTTAAAATAGGCACTACTTAGGATTGTCTGCCGTTTATTTAAGTAAAATTAAAGTAGGGACAAACTCATAAGGGACGTAGTCCTGTGGACCCCTTTCACATGAAGGAGCAAAGGCAGGATGACCATCTAGAACCTACAACTCTTTACCGATACAGGATGTTGCTTTGAAGACCTACCGGAAACGATGGACGATAGAGAAGGGTAGCGAGAGAGGGCCAGGGATATCCGTGCTGATGGCGCAACATGATGATGCAGTTAATTATCATAATGCTACTCAATGATTATCAGTTACTAATTCGGCTTATTTTTGATCAGAAGAATGAGTCACTCAGTGAGAAGCGAACTCTTTAAAAATTATCGTGAAAGATTACTTTAGATTAGGTTCCCATTCTCTATTAAATAATATTTTTTCCACAAAGAATGTTACAAAAATAACAATTTGGGGGAGCATGAAACCCCAAAAGATTTTGAAGGGATGGGAACTATGTCATGTAGGGAGCCCTTGCTAGCTACATTCTCCGACCCAGATACATTATACAATAACAACAACAGACAGATCAACTGGCGCGCAACAATCACCAAAATATAATAATTCACTCAATGAAAACTTACTTAAAATCTGGTGAAATAAATGATTTATTTACAATGAAAAACACACACATATATATATAATTAAAACGTGATGAGGAAGAGGAGAAAAACTAAAAAAATAATTTGGTAGAAACAAGGATAAGCCCTGTTAGGTGACCCTCCCTCTCCGTTTAATAGTAACTTGGGTATTTGTTGCGCGCCCCACCTAACGGGCAAGTGTGGCACAAGGCCTTGTTTTGGTGGGTCCGAGAACAGGGCCGTAGCCCACACGCGCCCGGCATTTCCCAAAAATGCCTACGGCCCCGTCGGCATTCCTCTTATATTTAATAGTAACTGGGGTTCGAGATAATATTAGTTTTAACAATTATCATTGATGCATGACTCTAGCGCCCTCTTGTAGGCATTTGTCTATACTAATTTTAGTAATTAGAATTCATCATTTGGTAACCTTGGATTATTTTTGCAGATAGGGGTGTCTCGGGTTGTATAATGTTTAGCAAGTTAGACTAGCAATCTTTCGCGAGTGAGTACATCGTGTCCCTCATTCATATGCTATGCCTTTATGTCACACCAAAGCAAAAAGTTTAGTATATTACTATTTTGGCTGTGAAGGCGTAGATTTAGACTCGAACTCACAAATGAAGGCCTGGTGAACTAGCTGAGAGAAACAGTCAATTTAAATGAAAGCAAGTCTTTAAGTGGTGATAGTGAGGCGGGTTCTATGATCGGAACGAACCATTTTCTATAAGTGAGATACTACTTTGAATTAAATTTGAAAGAAATGTAACTTTAAACCAAAAATCAGATGATTAATTATACCCAACCCAACCCGACATGACACCACTAAGCATTTGACCTTTAGCAGATTTTTTTAAACGTGAGAGACAGTGTCAGATCGATTCTTTTTGGATTTATATAGAAGTGGCAATAAAGATTTTATTTCTGGAAATTTGATTAAATAATGGAGAACGCAGGTGCGTCTTCAGATAAGGTAAGTTCAGTGTTTAATAATTTCGTTTGAATTAACTTTTAACACTTTGTGCTCTTAGAGATAAGAAAATCTAGTGGAATAATTAGGCAAGCCAACTATAAAATGGCCTATTGAATGTTTCTTAGTAATTTTGTAGCGTTAATTTCGAAATGTTCATTTTTCTTTATTCATCTGGCAAAATTTTGGTGAGACGCAAATGGTGTAGACTGTAAAATCAGCTGTGATGAAATGAGTGTTCTGGAAATGCCCATAGTACTGTTCCTTCCGGATTATGGGATGTCATGGTCTGAATTTCTGAATGATGAAAAGAAGAATGGATTTGAGTATTACTCTATCTTTCGTCCGATATTTCGGAAAATAAGAGACTTATTTAAACTGACAAAATCTATTTGATCATAAATGGGAATGGCTGTAATAGAACTTCATGGATAATTTGTACCTGTTACCGGATAACATACACCCTGAGCCGCACCTTCACCCACTGAAGCCCTTCTTTAAGAAAAAAAAGGGGAAACTTGGTTTTTATATTAATGAAGGAAAAGGTTAAAATTGCTGTAGTTTGTACGCAAGTCCGGTACTTCTAACCCCTAATAGAATGCTTTATTTGGTGTGATGGTCACCGGTGAGAGGTCAAATCCTTCCCATTCAAAATACACAGATCATTTAAATGCACTATGTTAAAGAGCAAAGTGAAAATCTTGCTCCTTTTTCTTCTATGCATCTCTGCAGTGGTCTAAGACTCTTCCAACGAATGTCCTGGACATGACACTAAACAATCTGATGGTGAGGCTCCAGTAATACTGGAGCTTTGGGGAATGCAGTGTACTCCTTTATTGCTATCACTACCAGGTCAACTTTGTCCAGGAGTGGTAGGACCTGATCTCTGGGTCAAATAGAACTAAAGTGTGCACTTATGCTAAACCGAATTGTTTGAAATAGAACGGTTTATATGGAAAAAAAATGGTTGATATGCCATAAAACCAAACCAAACATTCACAGGCACTTCATATTAGTGGATGAACGGAAAGAATGTAGCGAAAAAATCAGCTGATACTGTAAACAGCCTGTGAGCTCTGGCAAAGTGGTTTCCTTTCTATACTGTTGTGCAGCATTATGGAAAGAGTGATCTAGTTTATAACTAATTATTTGAATGGCTGTATTAAGTATTTCAGACTGTTTCGACTCTGTATATTTTCTTTGGTTTGTCGAAATATACATGAACCCAAAATTAATTTCCAATGCAATAAATATAATGTCGGCTGTATAATAAAATTGTTTATGCCTGCTTCTATCACAGAAGAGTGTCCGGAAAAAAAAGCGTCACCCCCTCCCGCCCAACCAGAAACGACAAAAAATGCAATGATAATGACGTTTAACGCGAAACTTTTTTTTTCCATTTTCAGATTATCTTTTCGAAACAAGAGTTAAAGAGTATGTGTAAGGTTTTTGATAATCTTATAATTACTAAAAATCTGGAAGAGATGAGACAGGCAATAGAGCAGATACCGAGGGATTCTCGCAAACATTTGATAGACAACGGCTCAAGTAAAAAAAGCATGATGTTTAAAGCTTGCTTTGCAAATGCTACGGAAATTGTTGAATATTTTATTACTAGATGTAATGCCGATATTAACGAGGTCACTAAAATTGGAGATGAAACTTTAACCCCTTTGTTTGTGGCTATCAAGACGGCCAACAATGATCTACTCAATGTACTGCTAAAACATGGCGTTGACATAAATTGGCAAGATCCTGAAGGGAGATCTGCCATCGTCTATGCTTGTGACATCAATAAAATGGAAGCGGCGTATACGTTGAAAAATCACGGGGCCAATATTAATAACAACACAAGTCAGAATTTGTGTGTAAAAAGTTTGTCTTATTTTAAGAGGGCGCTTAAGCTGGGGACGGATGTGAATTATGTTGATGAAAAAGGGGAGACTATTCTTATGAAAGCTGTTTCTAATTCTGATATCAGTATCATAAACCTGCTGCTTAAAGAAAAAGCAGACATTTACTTGAGAAGTTATGAAAGTGGTAGAAATGCCCTGGACTTGGCCCACTTCCTTGAGAAAAACGATATTCTAACTTACTTCAAAGAAAATTCAGTCTATACACTGGCAGACAAAGTTATAAGCCTAGAATTATGTGGATCCCTGGCAATTCTATTAGACAAAGATTTTAAGGGAGGCTTACAATTGTGGAGAATGGCGTTAAAGCTACACAAAAAAAACTGGGGTACACTGAATGTTTTAATTAAAGACATCCCAGCTCTAGATAGAGATTTGGATGTTGATTCAGAGGAATTAGGTGAAATACTTTATACTATAGCCGACTACTTAAGCATGGCATTGCGAATGGTGTGTAGAATCATTGAAAAAAACCACCGATTTATTGATAGAGTTTTTGCTAAAACCGCCTATAGTTCTTATTTTCTCAGTAAATTTTTGACGTTTGACGACTTGAAAAGACTCAGCCAATTGAACTCTACCTCAGAAAAGCCAATGCATAGCGGAGTTTTTCTGGGAATAACGGGGGCTATTTTTATGTGCGAGACACAGTTGGTGAGTGATGAAAGCAATGATTCTCTTTTTCTTTTTATTGAAAACATGGTGACTTTGATAACTGAAGTCTTTGTTCCAATTCTTAAAGATATGCCGACGCACTCATTCATGCTTCAGATTTATAAGCAAATGCTCTTCGTGGTGCTTCAGATAATAAACTTCCTGGTAGATGTTGAGTCCTATGCTAGTGTGAGCCTGGATAACTGCATTTCGAAAATTGCTCGGGTGTATATGAAACATTTCCCAACGAGCGTTCTTCTCATAGCCATTGAAAGGGGTTTGGGATTTAAGACGATATTAAGCTTGATCGCTGGTGGAGCCGATGTTCATGCTATGGATTTTCATCACAATACACCACTTCATTTACTTTGTGAGCAACCTGCCCATTTACCAGACAAGATTAAGATACACCAGCTTCTTGTTGACGTCGGTGGAAGAATCGATGCCACAAATGATTATGGAGTAAAACCTAGAATCTCCCTCACAACTAAGTAATAGAAACACCTCTTGTGTTCTTGCAATGGTTTTAGTTTCCCAAGAATCAACCTATATACTTGTATATAGGTCGAATTTTAATGATTTAATTTTTATATCAAAACACTGGCACAGACTTTTTATATAACTACACACTTGATATTTCTAATATGAAGGTCAAGGATAAAACCATGGAAAATAATCTTAATTTAGTTAGAGAATATACTTTCTATGGTTGGTAATATTCTTGTGTAAATTAAGAAAAAAAATGAGCAAACAGATCATTGGTTTCTGTCCGGTGACCAAAATAGTTCAACGCTGGTGTGAATGACTAAGTTTTTTTTTTTAATTTTATATTTTTATACCTTAGTAAAAGTAAAGTTGGCGACCATAGTCGAGGGTAACCCGAAGGCTCCCTTTTCGATAGCTACTACACCAAGGTGTAGGGGGGCGCTACTCCTTCTCTGGATTGCTCTACTTTACCCTTGATCCCTACCTTATAATGCTGAGTGTTAAGCAAGGAGGCATCAAGTACCATTTTTTGAGTCTTTGGTATGACTCGACCTGGGATTGAACCCAGGTCTCCCGGGCCATTGGCGAACACTCTAACCCCTAGGATCTTTCTAGGGTGAACGTATTTCAGGAGGTGTGGATACTTTTTCTTTAGCAGTAAAAGTTAGAGTACACTGAATGCCCAACCCTGTATTTCTTTGCCCCACTAGACTAGGACCCCTGTCCCACCTAGGGTAGGTCCAGCTTGTTTTCGGACACTGGAAAACAGTCGGCCTCCATTTTCGTAGACGTGGGGGATGGGAGGGCAACCAAACGGGGAATTTTTTCCTTTGTTTTCGCTTTCATATTTTTGTATATTTTTCGGGGGGGGGTTTCCCATTCCCATCATATATACTCATTGTAAATAAATCATAAATTGTAAATAAAACCATACATCACATTTTGGGTTTTAAGTAGGCCTCTTTCATAGAGCAAATGTGGTATTTTGGTGATTTCTGCGCGCATGGCGATGGATGAATGGTTATATATTGTACTGTTGAATGGGTCGGCGAATGTGGCTAGCTAGGTCCCCTTAGTATATATAGACAATGCAAGACCGCTCCCTTTCCCATCCCCCACAAACTTCTCGGCTTTGTGCCTTCCATTTTTGTATTAAAATGGAAATAAGTGTCCACTGAATGCATTCACTGATGAGGGCTTTGACACCTACCCTAAATTGTTTTACCCTGAGTATAAAGTAAAATAAAGTTGGCGAACTTAGTCGAGGGTGACGCAAAGGCTCCATTTTCAATAGCTACTACACCAAGGTGTAGGGAATGGCGCTACTCCTTTCACTGGATTATTCCACTTTACCTTTGATCCTTACCTTATAATTGTGAGTATTAAGCAAGATGGAATCAATTACCTTTTTTTTTTGTCTTTGGTATAACTCGACCTGGGATTGAAACTCGGTCTCTCGGACCACTGTCGAGCACTCTACTCAAGCAAAATGAAGATGAGAGAGGTAAAATGAATACTAAATGTAACGGATGAGCAAACGAATGCTAAAGGGTATATCATCATCATCATCATCATCATCATCATATCGTGCTGGCAGCACGGATATCCCTGACCCTCTCTCGCCACTCCTCCCTATCGTTCATACTGCGAGAAAAACTAAATGAATTTTGATCAAACAAATTTGTTTGGTTTCGTTTGTAGGGCTTTATGGCATATCAACCTTTGTAGGTCATTTAACGCCAAAAATATTTCTGGGGGTGTCCTCGTGGTGTAATGGTTAAAGCGATGGACTGCGGAATCGTAGTAAGCGAGTTCGAACACAGTCGCGCTATTACATTCACTTTCGAGCAAATACCCTAAGGAAAGGTATGAACCCCCTTATCCTCCCAGCAATGGGTTAAATAGCGCCACTACTGTCCTTCTAGAAGAATGGCTTTGGCATTAAATAACCTACAAAGGTTGATATGCCATTAAACTAAAAAAAATATATATATATTTCTATTTCAAACTATTCAAGCAGTTATATGTAACAATTCAGTTAAGTGTAAATACAGTTTTAATGTCGAAAAACAGTTCTATTTCAAATAATTCAGTTAAGGATAAGCACGCAGTTTAAATGTAAGTACGGTTTAATTGGCAAAAACATTTCTATTTCAAGCTATTCAGTTTACTCAAACAATTCAATCTAGCATAAGTATGTTGTTAGTTCTATTTAAGCCAGAGTGGTCCAGGGTGCGATGGCAATGAAGGGGTACTCTGCATTCCCCAAAGCTCCAGCATCACTGGAATCTCACCATCAGATTGTTTAGTGTCATTATCAGGACATTCGTTAGGTGGAGGGGGGTCTTACCCCTCTGCAGAGGTGAAGTCGGTGTATTCTACAGCCCCTGCCGACTGGGCAAGCAATTCAGTTTAGCATAAGTACGCAGTTTTAGTGTCAAAACAGTTCTATTTTAAACAATTCAGTTCAGCATAAATACGCAGTTTGAATGTATAAAAACAGTAAACGCCAACCAATGGTTTGGTCAAACAAATTTGGAGAAATATAACAATTGTCAGAGATTTCGATCTACCAAATGTAGAGAAAGTAATTGATTTGTTTGCCTCATGTAAATTCAATTGGTCAACATTTTAGAATACAAAATGTACATTTTTGATTGGTTGACCACAAAAAGACTTTATTGATTTATAGAAGATTCTAAATGTGTAATTGGAAAGATCAGTTTAGAAGCACCGTAAGGTAAGATTGCTTGTGTATGTACTGAAAAACAAAAGGTGATACCGAAGGTATCACCTTTTGAAACTAAGAAAAGAGTTAATACCAGAAAAGGGAAGAGAATGTCAATTAGGATTATTAGTCAAAGACTGAAATATTTGAAAAATGTCCCTAAAGTTGTATAATTCTCTGAATAAAATAAAATTCGTTATACCGAATATAGAGAGAAATTCTTAGGTCTCCTGTAAATTAAATTGGTCAACATTTTAGAATACAAAAAAAAAAAATAGATTGGTAGACCACAAAAAAGACCTTATTGATTTATTGAATATACTAAATGTCTTCTAGTTAGAAAAGTGACAAATCTACACTTGATTATATTTGTTGAAATAGTAAATGTTTAATAGGAAAGGTCAGTTTAGAAGCACCGTTAGGCGAGATTGCTTGTGTCTGTATTGACAAACTAAGGTAAAACAGGATGTTGATATAAACACAAACTGGTCTAAACTTAGAAAAGAGTTAATTCAAGAAAAGGGAAGAGTATATCGATTGGAATTATTAATCGAAGACTGATAATTAATGAATTACTGGATAAATGAAATATATGAAACAAATATGAAAAATGTTCCTAATGTTCTGAATAAAACAAGATCAATTAGCTGATTACTTTCCTAAATTTTTAATCTATATTTTAGAGTACAATTGGTGTTTTTAGAATTGTCGACAACAAAAGGACTGTATTGGTTTATAGAAGATACTAAATATAAACTAGTGGGGTGTCCTCGTGGTGTAATGGTTAAAGTGATGGACAGCGGAATCGTAGTACGTGAGTTCGTACTACAGTAGCGCTATGATGTTCACTTTCGGGCAAGTACCCTTGGGAAAGGTATGAACCCCCTTATCCTCTCAGCTATGGGCTAAATAGTACCACTACTGTTCTAGGAGAATGGCTTTGGCATTAAATAACCTAAAAAGAGATGATATGCCATTAAACAAAGAAACCAACCAACCAACCTAAATATAAACTTGTGGGAAGATAGATGAATCTATATTTCATGATATTTGTTGAAATATTAAATGTTTAATAAGAAAAGATAAATTAAAAATCAGTAATTTACTAAGCATTTTGCTTTGATGTGGCACAAGATCGAATGAATGGAGCACCCAATGAGACTCGAACTCCCTCTCGCAGGGTTGCTAGTCAAGCTTGCTAAACATTACACAACCTGAGGCGTCCGAGTAAGTCTAAAATCTCCGTTAAATAAGGCTGCTCGTTCATGTATTGAAAAAGAAAGTGTAACCGGATGTTGATTTAATAAAATAGAACTTAGAAAAAGGAAGAGAATGTCGATTTGGATTATCAGTCGAACACTTAGAAAATTAATGAAATAGATACAACTGATTGCGAAAATGTTTCTGGTTTTATTTAATTCTGAAAAAGAAAAAAAAAAAGATTACAAAAGAAATCTGAGGAAAGTAATCGGCTATCTCGTAAAAGAAAATGTTAAAGTTTAGAAAGAATTTCGAACGATATCATAATAAGTAAAATGAATGTGAAAAATCGTATACGTAATAATCGAGAAATCCTTCTCTTAGTCTTGCGCAGAGTATTCTTTGAGTACTTGAATAATGGCTAGTACTATTGCTATGGTACGGGAATATTAGTTATTCGATTATATCAATCATAATTATTCAATTAGGAAAATAAATGTGAAAACCCGGAACTAAATGGAAAATCGAAATCAGAAAATAAGATTAAAAATATTAAATACAGTTCTAAATGATTATGTAAAATCACAAACTAAAATTCATAAAAACGTTAGTACCATTAAAAAAAGACAGGTGAACTAACAAACACACCAGTTGAAACAGCAGGTATATTGGAAAGATTGATATTTTTTTTCACTTTGCTCATTCTTTGGCAGGGTTCAGTCTCATGCTGGAAAGTTATTATGAAGATCGTACAAAAAGATTTTGGGTAATCTAAAAACAAAAATATTATTTTATAAGTTGGATTCGGTACAAGTCTATGACCTCCTGAAATAAATCCGGAATTTTTTAAATAGTAACCAAATGAATATTATACCAATATAAACTGTTTGAGAAATGGTTGAGATATGAAATATTTTTGAATATTTGGAAACTGCAACTGACATACCGCTGTAACACTATGTAGTAGGTCCGCCAAGCAGACGATTCCTTTGTCTGTTTTGTCGCGAAACCAGACAAAGGGTTTTGGACTCGAGATCTCGGGTGACCGGAAGTAGGAAGGGAACGACAGTCAGAGAGTTGGAAAAGGAGTTCGAGGAGGCAGTTGGCGAAGGGTGACGCGAGTGACCAGTCGACACGGGACAGCAGAGAGACCAGTCGGCATGAGATAGGGTCCGGCCACAGTGAAAGAAGACCGATCAAGATGGGTTGGCATTCCTAGTGGCGTTGTAGAATTTTCGCTTGAATCCACGCTAGCATTAGTCTACATATGCACACAGGAAATGCAGTGTTGCATAACTCTCTTCTTGCGCTTGAATTAACCCAAGCATATTGTTCGTTTGATCTTTTTCTCCCACTCCCTCGATTGTATTTCTTGTAGCCGTAAGGAAATGTGCGATGCCCCTTTCGGAACCACTGGTTGATCACCGGCCGTAAAGTGAAATGGTTCGAAGAAGTTGATGTAATGTGGGGGCCGATGGGGTAACGTCACACCGCCACCCAAATACGATTCCATACACAGTAAAATAATTACTAACCATTTTAAATGATTTCTAAAGAAATAATTAGAAATCACCTATTAAATTTAATTGGGGATAATATTGTAATCAACATTATCGAATATTTGGAAAATATTTGCATAATGAATGAGTAGTTGGATGAAAGTGGATAATGCAAATATTGTATATTTGCATTTTAGCAAGTCATTTGATACGATATCTAATGATCATTTACTAGAGACGGGGAATGAAAAACTTTACTATTTCATTAAAAAATATTAAATATTATAAGAGACTTTTTTTTACGGAACTATAAAAGAAAATTTACCTCCATGTCAATGCTCCCAAAACTGAATATATGTGCTATAATCAAACAGGCGGCATTTCCACACAAGGCGGAACCTCTCAGAAACTAGTAGACGAATTCACCTACCTAGGAAGCAGCGGCTCATCGACCGAAAAGGACATCGACACGCGGCTAACGAAAGCATGGACAGCTATCGATAGGCTATCGATCATAAGGAAATCAGACCTAACCGATAAAATGAAACGCAGTTTCTTCCAGGCAGCGGTCGTATCGATACTGCTGTATGGATGCTCTACTTGGACGCTAACTAAACGACTGGAGAAGAAGCTAGACGGCAATTACACAAGAATGCTTCGAGCAATATTGAACAAGTCCTGGCGGCAACACCCCACAAGACACCAACTATACGGCCACTTGCCTCCCATCATGAAAACTATCCAAGTTAGACGAACCAGACATGCAGGACACTGCTGGAGAAGCAGGGACGAGCTCATAAGTGATGTACTTATATGGACCTCCACATATGGCCGGGCAAAAGCAGGACGACCAGCAGCTATGTGAGGATACGGGATGTAGCCCTGAAGACCTACCAGAGGCGATAAACGATAGGGAGAAGTGGCGAGAGAGTGTCAGGGATATCCGTGCTAGCGGCACGACATGATGATGATGATGATGATGATTCTGTGCAAAACTGTTAATTTCTTTTGCACACAGGTAAATGATCCAAATATTCCTATCTTACATGAACCATTCTATTGAGTGTTCATAATTTGTTTGCGTACGCTTAAATTACTTCAAGTATTACCAACAGAATTAGTTTTATTTACAAATAGTTGAATAGTTTTGGGTATTGCTATTTAATACGATGCATTTTAGCATCAGTCATTTGTTTGCACATAGTTAAATTGTCAAACAGTTCTATTTGACCCTTAAATTGAACCCTATATAGTAATACCAAACGGGTCGGAGTGGATCTGGGAGTAATAGTGGTGAATGAGTATCTTATATTCCCAAAAGCTTCTGGACAAAAGCCACATCATCATATGCGGTGATAGAATGGACCTGGGAGTGTAATATAGCCAGATGTAACTATACGTATAGATATACATGCGGAAACAAAATCAACAATAATGACGAACGAACACACTTCTTTAGAAAAATATACCTCTCACATTTTATTCGAAAGTGTTAAGAAAGGGTTGTGTGAGAGAGATGAGTTGGAGACTGAACAGACTGCCACATATTGACCCCAAGTTCCTTTGTCTTTAGCAGCACTTCTTTCTCATTCTGCTGGGCTGCCCTGCTTCGAACTCCAACAAACTGGCTCGAACTGTGGCACCTGGTTATATAATTGTTTGACATCCACCTGCTTCCTGTGAGCGTCGCATTTGCACCGAATTCAACCCGTCTACGGTCAAGGCTATATCTTGATGTCTTCAACCGGATGCACCTGTTCCTTGATTGACGACTGGGTCGAAGGTCAATATGTTACAGGAGTAATAGCGATGAAGCGGTAACCTATATTCACCCAAGCTTAATGACTGAAGTCATATCGTTAGAGGCAGTATAGTGTCATATACCGGATACTCGTTGCAAAAATGCAATCAATATATACTACAGCTCCAACCAACTGAACAAGTATGGTGCAAATGGAATTAGACAATTGAAAATCATAGCTCTAACCATTCTTTTTTTTATTTATTACGATCATGTTTCCAACCGGTGCGCACTGTCCTTTCCGCAGTTTGATTGTTTTTTTAAAGACCGCTGAATCTATAATTTCTTCACAGAGAGGTTTTCGTGCTCTTTTCATCTTACATCCGAATGATGCTGTTCCAAATAGAAACAATCGTTACTGCTATGGAATGAAAGCTCACTCGGTCCATCGGTAGAAAACATTATAGTGAATGGTTTTATTTGAAAAAAATAATACTAAGATATTAGTTTTATGGAACTATACAGGACACTCGTTGCGGGTTCATATCCCCCTACAAAAATGCAATCGCTGTGTAATACAGCCCCTGCAGAGTGGGCTTGTATGGATATGGTTCAAGTGAAATTAGGCAATTAGTATTGATAGCTCTAACCATTCTTTTTTTTTTATTATTTGTTACTATCATGAATTGGACCGGTGCAAACTGTCCTTTCCGCGGTTTGATCGTTTTTTTTAAGACCGCTGAATCTATAATTTCTTCACTGAGAGGTTTTCGTGCTCAATTCATCTTACATCCGAATGATGCTGTTCCGAATAGAAACAATCGTTACTGCTATGGAATAAAAGTTCTATCCGTCCACTAGTCGAAAACATTATCGTAAATGGTTTTATTTGACAAAAAAATTATTTTGAAAAAAAACATTATCGTAAATAATATTTTCGTAAAATATTATTGACGTAATATTATTTACGTTATTATTATTTACTTAATTATTATTTAGGTAATATTATTTACGTAATATTATTTACATAATTATTATTTACGTAATTATTATTTATTACGTCATTATTATTTACATAATTATTATTTATTATAATTTAACTTTTTACTTTAATCTTTTATATGATTATATTACTATTTATTATAATTTATTACGTAATTATTATTTACGTAATTATTATTTATTTATTTAATTATTATTTACGTAATTATTATTTACGTAATATTATTTACGTAAAAATCATTTACGTAAAATATTTTCGTAAATGGTTTTATTTGAAAAAAAAAAAACACTAAGATATTAGTTTTATGGAAGTACCATTGCTAGATGCTTTATTTCACTAGTATTAGACAGGTAAAAGTATAAAATGTGGGAAATATTTCTCCAGTAGTATTTTCTAGTGAGTAACTGGAAAGCAGCCAAAAAGCTCAACATAGCAAGATTTTTATATCAGCAATATTCTTAAAATTCATAAGAAAGTAAAACAATTTCCGATGCAATTCAATGAACGATCATTTTCTCGAGGTCAACATACACGCTAAACTTAATTTATTTAATATTCAATGTCTCCATATAAGGGAGATAAGTATGAAATTCGATTTCTAAAAAGAAGGATCAATATTATCAAGGACGGTTGCTATATCTACGTGATCTAGTACATTAGATTATTCAAGACCAATTTAAAGGAAATCCGTAGCAACATGAGCTACTATATAAAAAGGTCTGCTTGCCAAGAAATAGTAAATTCAAGTCTGGCTTCTTAACCATGACACAGCACTACAATTGTAATTTTCAAAGTTAGCTTAGTTGAGGCATAAGGCTAGAATATGAGGAGAAGTCCGGGATAATGTCTAAAGTGTTGAAGAGTGACATCGTTGGATGTATTTTAGCCAACCCTCCCCCATGGGCAAGATGTGACAGAATGTCCAATACAAGCGGATTTTAACCGGTTTGAATCGTAGTAAGCGAGTTCGAACGCCAGTAACGCTATTCACTTTTTAACTAATACTCTGGAAAACGTTATGATTTCTCCGATATTCTTAGCTATGTGTAAAATAATACAACCACCGTCTTTCTCCAAGGATAATCATCATCATCATCATCATCATATCGCGCTGGTAGCACGGATATCCCTGACCCTCTCTCGCCACTCCTCCCTATCGTTCATCGCCCTAGGTAGGTCTTCAGGACAACATCCTGTATCCTCACATAGCTGCTGAATGTACGTTCGAGCTGGTCGTCCTGCTTTTGCGCGGCCATGTGTGGGGATCCATAAGAGTACATCTCTTATGAGTTCATCTCTGCTTCTCCAGCAGTGTCCTGCATGTCTGGTTCGTCTAACTTGAATAGTTTTCGTGATAGGGGGCAGGTGGCCGTACAGTTGGTGTCTTGTGGGGTGTTGCTGCCAGGACTTGTTCAGGATTGCACGCAGCATTCTTGTGTAATTGCCATCTAGCTTCTTCTCCAGTCCTTTTGTTAGCGTCCATGTAGTAAGGATAATCGTGGCTTTAAAAAAACCCACGAAGGTTGATATGTCGTTAAACAAAGAAAGCAAACCGACCTGAAATTTGAGTCACCCAGTGTGAATCGAATTCCTTAAGATGATCTGTTAGCCTATCCCATTAACCATAACACTAGACGAGGATTGTCACAAAATTTAATTAGTTATGACACAAAGACTGAAGTATCAATCACCCAGTGAGGACCGAACTCGCTAACAAGGATCTTCTACGCAAGCTATTTAATCTTCACCCTACATAATGCACTCGAAATACCCAAAGTGAGCCTATTAATTCATCGGAGTTTTAAGAAGGCCTTTTTCATAGAGCAAATGTGGTATTTTGGTGGTTGCTGCGCGAATGGCGATGGATGAATGGTTATATATTGTACTGTTGAATGGGTCGGTGAATGTGGCTAGCTAGGTCCCCTTTGAATATATAGAACAGCAAGACTGCTCCATTTTCCCCTCTCCCCAAAACTTCAAGGCCTTGTGCCTTCATTGTATTTCTGCAATGAAATACAGAGCCTATTAATTCATTGATTTCAACGGCATGTCAACCTGTCAAGGTTAATTCTATCCTTAGAACTTAGGAAATCGCTTTCATTGTTTGTTCATATTCACTTTTTTTTGTTTTTAAATTTGTTTTGGGGTTGTTGTTTTTTGTTTTTTTTTTTGTGGGGGGGGGTTGCATCGTCCTGGAAAAACGGATTAAATTGAATCTGGCTATCAAATGCGGTTTAGTATCATACCAACGAAGTCCAATGTTTTTTAGTTGTGGTATCAGTGTGTGTGGGGGGGGAGGTGATATTACCGCTCTGCAGTGGACACATTCAGCATGACGTCATCATCATCATCAAGACGTGCCACCAGCACGGATATCCTTGACCATCTCTCGCCACTTTTCCCTATCATTCATCACCTCCGGCAGGTCTTCTGGGTTACATCCTGTGTCCTCACATAGCTGCTGTATGTAAGTTCGGGCTGGTCATCCTGCTTTTGCTTGGCCATATGTGGGGGTCCATAGTAGTACGTCACTAACGAGCTCGACTTTGCTTCTCCAGCAGTGTCCGGCGTGTCTGGCTCGTCTGAAGTTCCTTTATTTCCATTAAGTATAAAAATAGTAGGCACAAGGCCTTGAGGTTTTGGGGGGATGGGAAAGGGAGTGGTCATGCTATTCTATATGTTCTAAGGGAACCTAGCTAGCCACATTCGCCGACCCATTCAGCAGTACAATATATAACCATTCATCCATTGTCATATGCGCAGCAACCACCAAAATACCACCTTTGCTCGATGAAGAAGTCCTACTTAAAACCCGAAAGGGATGTATAATTTTATTTTACAATATATGATTTATTTACAATGAATATGATGGGAATGGAAGAAAAAAAAAAGAAATATATACAAGCGGAAAGCATGACGTAAGTTCCACTCGTAAAGCGAGAAGCTTTATCTCAAAGATGGGATAATGAGGTATCCTGTGAGAATTGAACTCCTGATCAATAATCTGAAAGACAAGCTCATTAAACATGACATTGGTCCGGGTGCCCTAATCACTATTAATTATTAACTGACTTTCGAGACGAGCTTTGTATTATTAATCATCATTGATGTACTAATAGGAAGTCATCTGAATTAGGGGTGAATGCAGCGAGCCTGGTCGTGCGAAAGGGGGCAATGTTGGAGTCATCCTTCCCTCCTCTGCCGACTCATGGCGTCTACGGTACGGGTCCTTAGGGACCCCACCCCTGCTGAGTAGAACTGTTTCCCCTTTTCTCTTTTGGTACCTAGGTACCTAGTTAGCAGTATGTTGTGTGTCATTGTCCCCGTCATCTAGTTGTTAGTTCTCAAGATCTTCCCCATCCCCATTATTTTTGGTACCTCAGCCTGTGTCCCAGCCCACGTTTACTGAAGATCTTGAACACTCATATGTATATATCAAAAAATATAAAATCATATCACCCGCTTGTATTAACCCATTCCGCGCCCGACCCGTTATTTCTTTTACCCCCGTAGATTAGGATCCCAATCCCACTTAGGGCAGGTCCGGCTTGTTTTCGGTTCCTTTCGCCCCGGAAAACAGTCGGCCTCCGATTTTAGAGACGGGGGGATGGGAGGGTAACCAAATGGGGATTTTTCCTTGTTTTTCGTTTTTTTCGGGGTTTTTCTCCCATCCCCATCACAAGCATTGTATATAAATCATGAATAAAAATCATCCATCAATTTTCGGGTTTTAAGTAGGACTTTTCATAGAGTACATGTGGTATTTTGGTGATTGCTGCGCATATGGCGACGGATGAATGGTTATATATTGTATTGTTGAATGGGTCGGCGAATGTGGCTAGCTAGGTCCCCTTAGTAAAACATAGTTAATGCAAGACCGCACCCTTCCCCTTCCCCCCAAAACTCAAGGCCTTGTGCCTACCTGTAAATCTACAGGAAATAAAAGTCATCTGAATTAGTTTTATTTACTTGAATAACATTCATCTTTTGATAAGTTCGGTTTATTATGGCATTGGGGGCGTAAAGTTGGACTCGAACTCACCCAGGAAAGCCTGTTAGACTAGCTTGCAAAATAATACGTGAAGAGAGACCAAGTCAATTTAAATAAATATATGTCTTTAAGTGCTGGTCAGGTGGCTGTGTTTTTTTTTCCTCGGTGTGATACCACATTTTATTAAATTTGATAAAGAAGCTCCTATAAACCAGAAATCAGACGAGTACTTACATAGAAACCAGAAAGATATCGCTCAGCATTTGACTTTGAATTTGTGAAAATTTAATTTAATAATGGATGATTCTTCAGAGCCGGTAAGTCCAGTGTTTAATAATTTCATTTTTATTTATTTTAAAAACTTGATACTCTTAGATATGAGAATCTAGTGGCATAATTATACAAGCCAATAATAAAATGGCCTCCGGAATGTAATTTTCTGACGCTGATTTCGAAGAATATAGTGCATTGTTATCGATCTTGTATCATATTTTTGTGACGAAAATGCTGAATATCTGGTGAAATCAAAGTTTTGGAAATAGCCGTATCATTTTTTCCTTCTGGATTATGGGATTTTATGTTTAGAATTTCAGAAGGAATACAAGAGTTTTCTTTGGAATCTTATTAATCTTAGACAAAAAGCCTGGTAAAAGTAATCCGAATCAAAATGTTTTTGACGCTTCTTTTCAGATGCAGATATTATGGGCGAACGGAAAGTTTAGATAAACGGGCCGGTGTTTTATCAGGTTACCAAAAGGTTCGGCTAACGCCTACCTTCTCGCTTTTAAAGTTTTTTTAATAGGTTTTATTGGGAAGGAAAACTTATACATGCAAGTTGGCCGTCAGCAGTCGAGTGAGGCCCAAATGTTTTGTGTTTGTTTGTCTTTTTTTCCAATATCTATTATACTCCGCAGTGTATGGGGAGGGCACTTCTTCTTTCCCTGGATATGTGTGCGTGTTTCATCAAGACTCTCGGTTCTTGTAAAATCACAAACTTATCTTTAAAAAATCTCATTGATCGATCCGTAAAAATTTGAACATTATGACCCGAAAGTAACAATATGTATAGAGGGATCTTCAAGTAGACCAATCAGTTTGATGGACATTGGCGCGAGTATTACAATAGTAATGTGAAAAACTTTGTCGATGGACTCGAATAAGAAACTAAATATTTAAAAAGAACATGTTATCCTGAAATAGACTTATTTAAATAAACTGAAGTATGTTTACTTGAATTTGCAATATTATCTTTGTAAAAAGAAACTTTCTGATATTGACAAGTATTGTCAAAGAAACTAGTGACATCAATTTAATTTTTTTTTTTTTTTTTGTTCATTACAAACATTATCAATAAAAAAAACCGTTTCTATGAATAATTCTAGTGTTTTAAAAGTTTTTTTGTATACTAAATGTCTGTCTTGTGTGACAAAGAAATGATATATCGTCATTTACACAGTGAAATAAATGAAAAATTCAAGTAATAAGAATCATCAGTGTTATAATTAAATGGACTGAATTCTAATATTTCACTCTTCTTTATAATATATAACAGTTTAGGACATTATCTTGACAATATCGTATTAGACTTTTTTTATTAACCTTTATTGAATAACGAATTTAATTTTTTTATTATGTTTCCACCTTGTGTAACAAAAAAATGAAGATTTTAACGTTTTACACAGGGAAATTAATGAAAAATTCTAGTTAGTAAAAAGAATGATCTGTGTTTAATTAAATGCACTAAATTTTTAATATTTCACTACTTTTCTATATAATATACATTTTAGGACATGGGCTTAACAATATCATATTAAAAATAAATTTCAAATTATTTTAAACAGTGAAAGTCAAAACAAAAATGGTAATCTTAGAACTTTCTCAGACTTTTTTCTTTTTTGGAATGACGAATTTTAAAAACCTGATTTTAATGACTAATTATTTTCTTTACAATACACTTTTTAAAAAGTATAATTAACCTCCTTTTTATGAAAAAGCCAAAAAATGAATCTAACTCTTTTCCTTGCTCGAGTTATGAAAAATGTCATGAAAATCGGTAAATTTAGATTTTTTTTTTTTTTACACCTGTTCCGAAATATAGCGCTAAATAGACAATATACAGACAAGATATTTTTAGAGTTAGCTGAAATTTTAACCATTTTATATAATATAATATAATATATATCTGGTTAATTTTGTTTAGCTAATTAAATTTTACGAGAGATAAGTGAGTGATCTACTCCTCCGTGAATAATGTCATCAATCATTTAAATTTGTTGGTTACTTCAACGAGCATTGAAAAAAAAACTTTAAATTACTTTGAAACCACGTAATTTTAATTCCATAACGACAACAGGAAGTAGCCCCATTTTCTCATTCTACTGGCAGGGAAGTGGGTGATCGATTTTTAAAGGAAAATAAACGGGATCCCTTTTGTGGCTCACTAGCTGGACTGCAACATCGTAGAAATCGAATTCAAGCTATTCACGCCATTACATTCACTTTCGAACTAATATCCTTATCTGGTCAGCCGTAGATTAATTAGAATCACTTCAGATAATCTACATGGATTGTGTTGGCATTAAAGAATCTACGGCTTTTGATGTCATTAAAGAAGCCGAAAAACTGGGTGATGATAACTGTTTATTTTATCATTTACCAAACCATCCACCCGGGCAGGATATGACACAAGATCAATTTTTAAGCGGAGTTTAACAAGTTTGAATTCAGTTTTCCTTCTCCTAGACTGGTTGTTTCACCAAGGCTGAAGAACCCAGTCTGTCCTATTTACCCATAGTTGGAGGGAGAATAATTGGATTCATACCTTTCCCAAGGGTATTAGTGCCGTGTGAAATACAATTAGCCTGGTCCAGGATTTGAACTCGTGTCGTCGTGTCCATTTCCTACGACGATAACCATTATACCTCGAGCACTATTTATTTTTTATTTATTTTTATTTTTAATAACAACTTAAGACAAATTTCCAAAGGGAGTAGGATTCGAACCTCCACCCATTTTAAAAAAAACTGTAAATCACTGGAAAATTCTTCCAGGAATTGTTTGGTAAAATAAGTAGATCTAAATGATTTTTACCCGTATTCTTACAGACAAATCTAACTGTTTGCGAAAGGAATTTCCCATCTGATTATGAAACGATGGTTAATAGAGGAAAATAAAACTGAAAAATTCTCTCTCGGTATTTGATCATTTGCCGTCCAGTCCATCACAAAGTCCTCAACAAAAGAATATATAAAACATACGTTTGTGCGTGATGTGCTAAGCAAGTTTCTAGAAAAAAAGGGAAATAATCAGTCTTGAAAAACTTCAATAAAACTGATCGAAAAATCAGTTCATCCAGTCTAGTGATTTTTATTTATTTATTTTTATTTTTTTTTTTCTAACTATATATATATCTCGAAAAATTAATATTGAATTCTACAGCACGAGTATACATACAGAAATTTTTTTTCGCTTTCAAAGAATGGCTATCAATGTTTCAGCACTGGTCAAAGATCTGATCAATTCGTTTTCCCTGCCAACTAAGAAAAATTGATAACAATTGAAGAAAAAAAAAAAAAAATATATATATATATATATATATATATATCTCCCCAAAAAGTATGAGGACAGAACATGGTTCTGATATTCTCATCAGGGTTTTTAAACATTTTGTAACATCTTGGTTACTATATAAGACTGAAATTTTTATTTTTTTTACACTTCGTGCAGACTATCAGCTTTGACCTGAAAAAGTCGGAACATTTAAATGACTCTAACTTTCTTGCTGATATATTTCATAAAGTTTCTGAAAAATGGAAACAATGCTTTGTCTTAATTTTTGAAGTCTATGTAAGTGCAACGCTTCAGTATCTCCAGAAAATTTTATTCATTTTACTCTTTTAAATCTAAAGGATTAGAAAAAAACACTACTGGGCAAGATGCTTAAATTACGCGAAATTAGGACACTTTTCATTTGAAAAGTTTCAATATTAGGTTAATCAAACAATAAAATCAGTTAATTGCAGTTGTATATGATAGCGACAACAGCAGGATTAATAATTCTTTTTCTAGAGATTTGACATCGTTTATGATTTACTAAAAATTGCTTGTAATTACTGTTAAGATTGTCCACCTCTTTAAAAAGATATATCCAGTTACTTACTAAAGCTTCTTCTGAATGACTATTTTAGTCTCCAGACAAATGGGAAATTCTAAAAGTTCTTTTCAAACATGAAAAGACTATTTGAGCTAAAAGAAAAAAAAAATACCTAATGTTGCAGTTTACTCAAAACTTGTTAAACAAATATTTTCAATTGTTAATTTTTTTTATCAAACAAAACTGGAAATTAAATTGCTATCCTTAAGGAGTAGTGCAGAAAGGGTCAACTTCATTCAAATCATGTTGCACCATCAGCGCGGATATCCCTGACCCTCTATCGGCCATTGCTTCCGGCAGGTCTTCAGGGCTTCATACCGTATCGGCACCGAACTGCTGTATGTAAGTTCGAGTTGGTCATCCTGCTTTTGCTCGTCCATGTGAAATGGTCCACAGAAGTACATCACTTATGAGCTCGTCTCTACTTCTCCAACAGTGTCCTGCATGTCTGGTTCGTTTAATTTGGATAATTTTCGTGATGGGTGGTAGGTAGCAATACAGCTGCTGCTTTGCAAAATTCGTAATGTCAAAGAAATATATGGTGACGTAAAGAAAAAAAAAATGATCCACTGGAAAAGAAAATATTAAGATGTGAATGATGAAAATTTGATATTTCGTTTTAATCTTGGAAAAACATCAAAGAATGGAATGAAATATTGCAAATAAAAAAAAAAAATATCAAGGGATACATTTGCATAATGGTTAGTGTTCGCCAATGGCCCGGGAGACCTGGGTTCAATCCAAGGTAGTCATATCAAAGGCTCAAAAAATGGTACTTGATGCCGACTTGCTTAACACTCAGCTTTATAAGGTAAGGATCAAATGTAAAATGGAGCAATCCAGGGAAAGGTGTAGCGCCCTCCCCCAACACTTTAGTGTAGTAGCTATTGAAAAGGGAGCCTTCGGTTCGCTCTCGAATATGGTCGCCAACTTTACTTAGACTAATAATTGACAAAACTTACAATGATTAAATTGGTTTTTGTAGTAAAGTAGTGGGTTTAACTTTTTCCTAATTCACCAAGCATAACAGAATATTTAGAGGAATCTGGTAAATCAAGATAGGATGAAATATGCATCGCCAGAAGTCTCTTGAAATGTTTTTAAAATAAACAAAACTACTTCAATTAAATGTTGACGTTTTAAAAAAAAACAACTTTGATACGCGCCATAATAGGTAAAAAGATATGTTGGATGAAATTTCCGGAGAATATATTAGATAACTTGCCAGACTAAAATACTAAGAACACAAAATATATTAAAATGTATCTTTTTGTACATAGCAGACGGTGTTGCAAGAAAAAAAATGGTCCTATAAAAGAGGAAATGTACTATAACTGTACTTTTTATTTTTCAAGAATTATGGAAATTTTTCCATAAAAAAAATAGATCGTAGTCCTTTAAAAATTCCGCTCGATGCCACAGTTCACAGGCTTTGTCTGTTATTGTTTGTTAAATCAAAGACTTGCAGAAATTCTTTGACAAAAATCTGTCGGTTTTTGATATGCATCATTTCAATATGACGACGGCATGGAATTATTTTGACAATATATATTTATCAAAAATTTTATTTTTCTTTTGGTAACAAAAGAACCTACTCTAAAGTCAGAAATTCTTAAAAATCTATAAAATGTTGATATAATTCTCAAGACATACATAAACACTGATGCTTTTATTTTCCTAATGGTAAGACTCGCATACAGGTTACTTTTGTTCTTTGTACATTTAATTTATGGAAACAAGACAATTAATAGCTGCTTTTTAATATGTATAGTTGCTAATTATTTCACATTACTTAGAAATTCCTTATAAAAAAAAAATTAACTAAAATTCAGTTGTAATTTAAGTCTCCACATGTCTGACCGTTGGTGCATGGCGTCCAGCGTCTCGTAAGGATCAATAAGTATGGTTAGGTCATAGTAAAAACTATCAACGGATTTTGTTTCTGATTTATGGAATCATCATACCAGGAAGTAACCTTAGGGCAGTTTTGGGGAAGATCAATTTGGTTAATCCTGCAGTATTATTTACATGGCTATATTAATTATTATATATGACTTTGTTCGTTAAACAGACTTCTTTCTGCTTTTTTTTTTTTTTTTTTTTTTTTTTTTTTTGTCGTTCTTTCTCTCCCCACTCCCAAATAAACGCAATTTTGATAACGTTTTAAGACGAAACTATTTTTCCCCATTTTTCAGATTACCTTTACGGAACAAGAATTGAAGAGTATGTCGAATACGTTTAATAATCTTATAACTACAAAGAATCTGGAAGAGATTAAACGAGCAATAGATCAACTACCGACGGTTACTCGTAAATATTTGATATACAACTGCTCAAGTAAAAAAAGCATGATGTTTAAAGCTTGTTACGCCCAGGCTACGGAAATAGTCGAGTATTTCATCACCGGATGTAAGGCCGATATCAACGAGGTCACTAAAATTGGAGATGAAACTCTAACCCCTCTATTTATTGCCATAAAGACCTCCAACAATGATCTAATCAATTTACTACTAAAACATGGAGCTAATATGAATTGGAGAGGTCCTGAAGGGAGATCTGCCATCGTCTATGCTTGTTTCATCAATAAAATGGAAGCGGCGTATACGTTGAAAAATCACGGGGCCGATATTAATGACGACACAAATCAGAATTTGTGCGTAAAAAGTTTGTCTTATTTTAAGAGGGCGCTTAAACTGGGGACTGATGTAAATTATGTTGATGAAAATGGGGAGACTATTCTTATGAAAGCCGTTTCTAATTCTAATATCGATATCATAAACTTGCTGCTTAAAGAAAAGGCGGACATTTACTTGAGAAGTTATGAAAGCGGTAGAAATGCCCTGGACTTAGCCCACTTCCTTGAGAAAGACGATGTTTTAACTTACTTCAAAGAAAACACCGTCTATTCACTGGCAGACAAAGTTATAAGCCTAGAATTATGTGGATCCCTGGCAATTCTATTAGACAATGATTTTGAACAAGGTGTAAAACTTTGGAAAATGTCGATGAGGCAAAAAAAAATCAATTGGAATACCCTCGAAGTTTTGAGAAGAGACATCCAAGCTCTGGACAGAGAATTTGACCTTGCATCAGAGGATAGTGATGAAAATTGTTTGACTGATTCTAACTATTTCAACCGAGCATTAAAATCGGTGTGTAAAATCATTGAAACAAACCACCTATTTGTTAAAAACATTTTTATTAGATGTGCATTTAGTCCTAACTTTCTCAATGAATCTCTGACCATTGATGACTTGCAGAATCTCAGCAAATTGAACTCTTCCTCAAGAAAGCCAATGTGTAGCGGAGTTTTTCTTGGATTAAAGGGGGCTGTTTTTATGTGCGATACATATTTAAAGACTTATGAAGACAATGAGTCACTTTTTCTGTTTATTGAAAATATGGTGTTTTTCATTACTGAAGTCTTAGTTCCAATTCTGAAAAATATGAACATGCACGTATACGTTTTTCACACTTATAAGCATCTACTGTTCATGGTGCTTCAGATGATAAGTTTCCTAGTAGATGTTAAATCCTATGAGAGGTTCGATAGCAGTATTTCGAAAATTGCTCGAGTGTATATGACGCATTACCCAACGAGTGTGCTTCTAATAGCCATTGAAAGGGGTTTTGGATTTAAGACGGTATTAAGCTTGATCGCAGGTGGAGCCAATATTAACGCTATGGATTGGTTTCAAAATACACCACTTCATTTACTTACAGAGCAACCTGACCATTTGCCAGACAAGATTAAGATACACCAGCTTCTTCTTGATGTTGGTGGAAGAGTCGATGCCACAAATGATTTTGGCGTAAAACCTCGAATCTCTCTTACAGCTAAGTAGCTGAAACATCTCTTGTGTCCTTGCAATGGGTTTAGTTTCCTAAGAATCAAACTATGTACTCGTATATTGGTCGAATTGTAATGATTTAATTTTTATAACGATACACTGGCGCAGACTTTTAACTTGACGTTTCTAATCTGAAGATCCAGGATCAAACCTTAGATGAGAATTTAAAGCTTTTCTAAGGATATATTCTCTATGAAAGTATAGTTGGTATTCTTCATATATATTTAAAAAAGCATGAACAAATATATTATTGGTTTTTATTCGGTGACCAAAACAGTTCATCGCCGGTGTCAACGACAATTTAAAAAAATTTTTATCCTTAAGCCAAAGTTACTAATTTATCTTTCTAAGGCAAACGTATTACGGGAGCGAAGGCTAGTTTTCCTTTGGCAAACTTGGAGTACACGAAATGCATTAATTTGTAGAGGTGTAAGACCCCTACCCTAAATAGATGTACCCTGGGCGTGAAAGTACAAAACATTATTAATGAACTAAATGAGTGCTAAAGGGTATATACTGCTAGAACAACTAAATAAGGTATCATTTGGGTCAAACAAATTTGAAAAAAATCAATGGTCGGGGATTTAGATTTATCAATTTTCGATAAACCACATTTGTTCTTGCAATGTTTTTCGTTTCCTCGAAATAAACCTATGTACTCGTACATAGGGCGAATTTTGATGATTCGGTTTTATAACGAAACACTGGCTCAGAATTTTTACATGACTAAAAACTGGATGATTTTAATGAAGCTCTAAGATCTGACCTTGCCACAGAGACTCATAATTTGGAAATCAGGTATTTTATACGGTTCGTAAACTTGGGTAGAAAAATGAAGAGATTATTTTCTATCCGGTAACCAATGTATTTCAACGCTGGTGTCAATGACAATTTTTAAAAATCTTATATTTTTATTCCTTAAGCCAATGTGATAAACTTGGATTTCGGTACGACTTATCTTTCTAAGGCAAACGTATTTTAGAATGCGAGGCTACTTTTCCTTTGGCTGACTTAAAGTACACGGAATGCATTCACTGTAGAGGGGTAAGACCCCTACCCTAGATAGTTGTCATCATCATCATCATATCGTGCTGGCAGCACGGATATCCCTGACCCTCTCTCGCCACTCCTCCCTATCGTTCATCGCCCTAGGCAGGTCTTCAGGACAACATCCTGTATCCTCACACAGCTGCTGAATGTACGTTCGTGCTGGTCGTCCTGCTTTTGCGCGGCCGTGTGTGGGGATCCATAAGAGTACATCTCTTATGAGTTCATCTCTGCTTCTCCAGCAATGTCCTGCATGTCTGGTTCGCCTAACTTGAATAGATTTCGTGATAGGGGGCAGGTGGCCGTACAGTTGGTGTCTTGTGGGGTGCCGCTGCCAGGACTTGTTGAGGATTGCACGCAGCATTCTTGTGTAATTGCCATCTAGTTTCTTCTCGAGCCGTCTTGTTAGCGTCCATGTAGTGCATCCATATAGCAGTATCGATGTGACCGCTGCCTGGAAGAAACTGCGTTTCATTTTATCGGTCAGGTCCGACTTCCATATAGTCGATAGCCTATTGATAGCTGTCCATGCTTTCGTTAACCTCGTTTCGATGTCCTTTTCGGTTGATTCGACGCTGCTTCCTAGGTACGTGAATTTGTCTACTAGTTTAAGAGGGGTTCCTTCTAGAGTGGAGATGTCCCCCGTTTGGTTATAGCACATATATTCCGTTTTGTGTGCATTAACATGGAGGCCTATGCTTGCTGCTGCTCGTTCCAGGCTATGCAGAAGTGTTTCGGCTTGGTCAGGTGTATTTGCCAGTATCGCTATGTCATCGGCGTAGTCGGCGTCGGTAATTGTTGTTGCGGGATATCTTCTGCTTCTTTTCTTCGTCAGTTCGAAGCCATTCTCTTTGATTTTGTCAATCGATGTTCTAAGTACGTAGTCTAGACAAATGATAAAGAGATACGGAGCCAGCGTGTCCCCTTGTAGTACTCCTGCTACAATGTCGAAGTATTCTGTGTCTCCATCTGGTGATCGTACTTTTACTTTAGTGTTTCTATAGAGAATCGTTATTGCCGCTACGGTTTCTTTAGGTATGCCGTACGCTAGTAGGATTTGTTCCATCTTTCCTCTGTGAATGGAGTCGAAAGCCTTGGTAAAGTCGACAAATATTAATGTCGCTTGTAGGTTCTTTGCCCGTACACCTTCAAGGATTCTGCGGATGGTTAGTATTTGTGAGGTCGTAGATCTATTTCTTCGGAAGCCATTTTGGTTTTTTCTAAGTATGTTGTCGATTTTGGGTTCTATGCGGTTTCGTAGTAGGGCATTGTAGATTTTGGCAGCTATGGATGTAAGTGTTATGCCTCGGTAGTTTTTGGCTAATCCGAGGTCCCCCTTTTTAGGGAAGGGGAGTATGCATCCCTTCGTCCATCTATCTATCGGATTTTGATTGTATACTGCGTTGCAGTGTCGGAGCAGTATGTCGTCGAATTGTCTGGTCTTCCATACTTCCGGGGGAATTTCGTCCAGTCCTGCAGCTTTCCTATTTTTAATTTTTCTGAGAACCGAGTCGAGTTCTCCTTGTGTGAACGGTCCATGTTTAATGTCTAATTGTTTGCTAATTATTCTGGTGATTGGTTCATGCGTTATTTTTGGTGGGTTTCCAAGTAAGTTTTCGAAGTGCTGTTTCCACAGTTTTATTCTTTCTTGTTGGTTTGCTGCTTTAAGTTTTGCTTTGGCTGTGCTCTTTCTTCTGCTCACTTCGTTTATTGTTTGCCAGGCAATTCTAGATTGTCTATCTTCTACCGAGTCTCTGATCTTATCTATCTGATTTTGAATGTATTCTGTCTGTTCCTTTATATATATGCCTGCTAATTGATTTTGTGCCGTTTTTAGTTTTAAGGCATTTGTGTTTGTTGGGTTTTTTCGATAGTTTTTGGAGGCTGTTTTCACTAGTGCACGTTTTTCTCTCACCGCTAAGGTTTCCCATGGGACTCTATATTTAGTTTTAATTTTTGTTGGAATGTATTTTGCTGCTGCCTCAAGGTGTGCATTGACGAAATTTTCGTATTCGTCGTTTGGTGTACTTTTTTCCGTCTTTTCTTGTAGTATTGATGAACTAATGAGTACTAAAGGGTATATATTACTAGAACTAAGGTATCATTTCTGTCAAACAAATTTGAAAAAATATCACAATGGTCGGGGATTTCGATATACCAAATGCAGAGAGTAATTTGTTTGTCTCCTGGATATTCAATTGGTCAACATTTTAGAATACAAAAAGAATATAGATTGGTTGACCACAAAAGACCTTATTGATTTATAGAAGATACTAAATGTCTTCTAGATAGAAAAGTGATAAATCTACACTTGATTACATTTGTTGAAATAGTAAATGTTTAATAGGAAAGGTCAGTTTAGAAGCACCGTTAAGCAAGATTGCTTGTATGTATTAAAAAAACTAAAGGTGAAACCAGATGTTGATATGTGACACTATGAGTTGAATATCTGTGTGTATATGTATGTATATATATATATATATATATATATATATATATATATATATATATATATATATATATATATATATATATATATATATATATATATATATATATATATATATATATATATATATATATAAAAAATGGCAAGATGAGTTAGATTCGGCCTGGGTATCAAATTTCTAATGTTAGGAAAACCCATTAATTAGATTAAGGAAATCTAGATAAGAAAATGTTTATACATATGGCCACGGACGTGGGTAAGTGTCAAGAACTTGTCGAGTACTGGACAAAAACTTAAGAGTCTGAATTTAATGTCCCTGTATCGGAGACGGCCAGTCTTGAAAATATTTTTATGTCCAGTTTTTTAAGAGAAAAATGGCTCCCCAAAAAGTTATGGGTTTATTCGTGGGTGTCCCATTAGCCGGAAATAATAATGAAACATTCTGTATATATACAGGTGCGTTTTGGGTTCGAGGAAAGTTGATTAGGCCGGGACAAAGAAACAACGAAGTGACACTACCAGCCGGACCCAGTGAGTTAAGATAATGTTTTGCCAGCCGAAACTCAAAGTGGAATTAATTATCCACAAAGAGTTACACGCTCCCATCTTTCCTTGGCGTTTTAACCACAAGTTGTTGAGAATTAATTTTTATTTATTGCGGACTTTGTCCTCATCTTGGTATTTATTTATTTTTTTTTTTTGTTTCTTCTTGACTACGTTTCGGCCAAATTTCCCCTCTGGCCTTCTTCAGGCGATTAATCGCGACCTCGGATAGGAATGCTGAGTCTTGTAACCGTATCCCTAGTAATTACTGCCTTCTATAGTTGTCTATCGCACCACCTTTTTTGACCAAGTAAACCTCTGGCCGGCTTGGGTAGGATTTGAAACCGCTATATTCTGAAAATGCTCACCTGGAACCGTAGAGAATCAACGCCCCTATCCGCTGCGCCACGGGACCCGCTAGACAACACGTGGTGCGATAGACAACAACTATGGAAGGCAGTAATTACTGGGGATACGGTTACAAGACTCAGCATTCCTATCCGAGGTCGCGGTAAATCACCTGAAGAATGCCAGAGGTGAAATTTGGCCGAAAAATACCAAGATGAGGACAAAAAGTCCGCAGTAAATAAAAACTAATTCTCAAAATGATTCCACTTTAAGACAATTACAAATTCGGTACGGACCCGACTATGGAAGACCAGATAAGAACAAATAATTGGATTTATAAGACCAAAACATCCATTCTTGATCGGGTTCCGTAGAAGAAAAACCACACAAAAACTACCAAGATGTGAACAAAAAGTCCGCAATATATAAAAATTAATTCTCAGATTAAGAATCCTCATCTCAAAATGATTCCAATTAAAGATAACCCAAAGTGTTGTTTTGTTTTTGTTCTTTTTCTCTGTGAACCTACTTCTCGCTTGATCCGGCCCCACATAAGTTCTCGACGAAGGACTTAGTAACTTATGAAACGAGTTGCAGAAGCGGGTATTATCACAGATAAACGGAAAGTGGTATAAACTTGGAAAAGATTATCGGTTGGGATTATTAGTCGGACCCTGAAAATTAGTGAATTGTCGGATTAATTATATAATCCTGAATAAAACAAGATCAATTAACCGATTAATTTCCTCAGGTAAATTTTAATCTCGTAAAAGGAAAATTTAAAGCCTAGAAAGAATTTCGAATTATTGTCATATCGTAAATGATATACAATAACAGCTTCTTCTAAGTGATAAATAATAGACAAAATTAAGTAGATATAACAAAAGACAGATTTATTCGTAGTCCTTGTGGGATTTTTTTCTTTTGTTGTGCCGACCAGGAGACTGGCATTGATGACACTTTATGGGCTGGCTAAATAGAACTGGCTCGAAGCGATGATTATTTGGATGAGGCAGGTTTAGTCGGTAATTAAGGCTATTTTTCTTCCGGTTCTTCTAAGGAGGGGGGCATTCAGGCCTTTGAAAAAGTCAGTTTATGAATTAGGCTCCTCCATAGTTGTTTGAGGCAACTAGGAGGAGAGGGGCTGAATGTTAAAGTAAAGTTTGTATGTTAATAATATGAATTTCGAATGATGAAAAACAAGATAACAATAACAAAACATTAATCGTAGATTGTCCAACCCCAAAACAAAATCAAAACGATAACGGTTGTTTGGGGAAGGTTACTAATTTTGAACTTTGAACAAAAACAAGCTTTTGAGAATCTTGCGTTATATACGTAATAATCCAGAAATCCTTCACATTGTCTTGCGCAGAGGGATCTGTGTGTACTTAAATAAGGTTAGTACTATTACTATGGTACGGGAATTAGTCATTCCATTATATCAATCGTAATTCTTTAATAAGCAAAATGAATGTGTAAAACCGGAAGTAAATGGAAAATTGAAATAAAAAAATAAGATTTAAAATATTAAATACAGTTGTTAACGACTATGTAAAATCACAAACTAAAATTCATAAAAACGTTAGTACCATTAAAAAAAAGACAGGTGAACTAACAAACACACCAGTTAAAACAGCAGGTGTTTTGGAAAGATTGATTTTTTTTTTCCCCACTTTGCAGGGTTCGGTCCAATGCTGGAAAGTTGTTACGAAGAGCGTACAAAAAGATTATAGGTAATCTAAAAACAAAAATATTCTGTACAAGTCTATGACCTCCTGAAATAAATCCGGAATTATGGAAATAGTAACCAAATGAATATTATACCAATATAAACTGTTTGAGAAATGGTTGAGATATAAAATATTTTTGAATATTTGGAAAACAGCAACTGACATACCGCCACCCAAATACGATTCCATACACAGAAAAATAATTACTTACCATTTTAAATGATTTCTAAAGAAATAATTAGAAATCGCCTATTAAATTTAATTGGAGATTATATTCATTTTAATCAACATTATCAAATATTTGAAAAATATTTGGATGATGAAAGTGGATAATGCAAATATTGTATATTTGCATTTTAGCAAGTCATTTGATACGAAATCTAATTATCATTTACTAGAGACGGGGAATGAAAAACAATTTCATTAAAAAATACTAAATATTGTATGATACTTTTTAGGGCACTATGAAAATAAACTAGTAATACTTGCTCTGAAACAGAATGTGAACTGACTCTATCGATTTTTTTTCCACTGCTCATTTTTTTGAGTCCAACGCTGGAAAGTTATGAAGAGGGTACAAAAAAGATTATGGATAATCTAAAAACAAAAGTTGGATTCAGTACAAGTATGGTATCCCCTTATAGTCAATCCTGAATAATTGAAATACTTACTAAATGAATATTGTATCAAGGTAAAGTGTTTGAAAAATTGATAAGATATGAAGTGATTTCGAATATATGGAAAATCAGAAATTATAATACCACCAGACAAATACAATTCCCTAGATTGAAAACTTATCACCAACCGCTTGAAATATTTCTCAGAAGAATTAATAATCACATTTTAATCCTTATGGAAGATAATGGTTTGGTTTGTTGGGTTTTATGGCATATCAACCTTTGTAGGTTATTTAACGCCAAATCCATTTTTATGTAAATAATCTGTTCTATTTAAAACAATTCAGTTAAGTACACAGTTTAATTGTCAAAAACATTTCCATTTCAAACTATTCAAGCAGTTATATGTAACAATTCAGTTAAGTGTAAATACAGTTTTAATATCGAAAAACAGTTCTATTTCAAATAATTCAGTTAAGCATAAGCACGCAGTTTAAACGTAAGTACGATTTAATTGTCAAAAACATTTCTATTTCAAGCTATTCAGTTTACTCTATTCATTTTAGCATAAGTATGCTGTTAGTTCTATTTAACCCATAGATAGGGCCCTATCAAGTGCTACCACTCCGAGCCAGAGTGGACCTGGGAGCAATGGCAATGAAGGGGTACTCTGCATTCCCCAAAGCTCCAGCACTGCTGGAACCTCACCATCAGATTGTTTAGTGTCATTTCCAGGACACTCGTTAGGGGGGGGGTTTACCCCTCTGCAGAGGTGCAGTCAGTGTATTCTACAGCACCAGCCGAATAGGCAATATTGAAGATGATATTAATCATCAAATGTTTGGAAAGTATTTTCATGATTAATGAATAGTTTGATGGAAGTGGATAATGCAAACATATATATATATATATATATATATATATATATATATATATATATATATATATATATATATATATATATATAATTTTCCTTTCTATTCCATTAGAAAATATTAAATATTGTAAGATACTTTTTAAGGGCACTCTGAAAATAAACTTGTAACATTTGCTCTGAAACAGAATGGACAAATCGTTATTCCTCACGAATCTGTAGTGGGACTTCAGTTGTTGTCAGTATTCATAAATGCTTTATTTTTTTGATTTACAATTAGACATAAAACTATTTGGTGATTGTGTCTAACTACTTGTTAGACAATTATCGAAAGCAAGAACTCTGTTGGATCTCAAATTGTCATAATGGGAGCAAATTTAGAAATTAATATAGAAAAATGTAAACTACTCCATATTGAATGTAAAAACATTCAAAGGTTTTAAGCAACAAGGAAATGAAAAAGTAAATAATGGGACCTAAAGGTTGTCTTTGATGATACAGACACGCAGCTGAAATGATTGTCTCGAAACATTATTGCAAGGGATGTAGTTTGAAAGTTGCGTCAAATCGTCTTCAGACTGTGGCGCAATATGCATCAAGTTGGATTTGGTCGAAAGCGAGACGTTTTCAGCATGACTGAAATACACGCTGAACCACCATTCCCGTGTGATTACGTAAGAAACGGTTACTGTAAACGCGTAATAACATCAACGGCCGAAAGTAAACGCGTTTTCTTTAAAATCACAAACTGCACACGAAAAATGATTAACGTCGAATGTAGTCACTGCTGTTAGTCGATCTGGAGTGTATATATATATATATATATATATATATATATATATATAATTCTTTTAATACCCTGTCCGTTAGCAAAGGCTGCTTGCTAGTGGCAGTGGCGCCTTGAGCTACCGAAACTGTAATAGCACCCCTTGTTGGCGGCTGATGAGGGCAGGGTATTGCACGGGCTTTCACGCGTTGTTCGATGAAAATTTTAAATATATATATATATATATATATATATATATATATATATATATAACCTATCGTCCACAAAGAGAATATTTGACTCCACTTCACTTTTAGAGTATAATATTGCGATGGAAGGACATACCGAAAATACGGAAAAAATTATCTTAAAAACTAAAAATTCGCAATACGAATGTATTAGTGTAATCACTATAAACTATTTTACAAGAAGGAATCATGAGAGATAATCTATTTGAAACTAATTATGATAGAATCTTTTTAATGTCTCTGAAATAAACTATTGGTATTAAGTATAGTTACTGGAAGTTGCTTAATTATATTCTGTGGCATATCAACTCTTGTGGGGTATTTCATGTCAAATGATATTTATGCATACATTCATTAAACATAACTTACAAACGAATTGATATATCATATTAATAGTTCAATTTAATTTCAATCGCTTGCTTGCACACAGTTGAATGGTTTAAAGTATAGTAAATGTATTTCACCCATAGATGGGACCTAAGAGATATCACCACTCTTTTGTTTACACAGCTGGAGCATCCTGTTTAGAAATCCCCCACTTGAAATACGCAACGAGAGTCGACATTAGAGTAATAGAAATAAGTTTCCTCTTTACTCAAAGCTTAAAACCTGGAAACTCGCTCATCTGATGTTTTCGCGTTATATCCAGGACATTGGTTGGGAGAGGGTCTTACACTTTTACAAGACATGAATCCTTTGCTACAAATGTGACCCTCTTTATTATATACCACTGGCAAGAACTTAAAAGTCGAATGTTCGATATATTGATATTAAATTTTGTTTACTCTATCAACGTTCCTGAGAATACATTGACTACATTCAGTAGTGACACCATCTAATGATTTCGCGTTATATCCAGGAAATTTGCTCAGTGGGTGGTCTTACACTTTTGTTGTGATGTATTCCGTATATTCTACTGTCGAAACTAACTAGGCCGACTTACTAGAGGATATATTTCCTTACTTTGGATACTTATTTGTTATTTGAAAATATTTAACTGTGTGCAAACGAATCCCGGTCATTGAATAGAAATAATTACTTGAAAACATACCATTATTAATGGGGTGTCCTCGTGGTGTAATGGTTAAAGCGGTGGACTGCGGAATCGTAGTACCCGAATTCGTACTCCAGTCGCGCTATTACGTTCACTTTCGGGCAAATACCCTTGGGAAAGCTATGGGTTAAATAGTACCACAACTGTTTTTCTAGGAGAATGGCTTTGGCATTAAATAGCCTAAAAAGAGTTGATATGCCTTTAAACAACCTAACCAAACCACAATTATTAATACAACTCTGAAGAATGCAGAATAACCCTTACCGAACATTTTTCAAGGTTCATTTTGACCGAGTGTGATAGTCCCAGGCAGGGTCCGAACTATGGGTCTGGTTTAAAATTGTTTTTATTGGATAAGATGGTTTAAAAGCATATAAATGTGCTTAACTTATTCAAAGTCGAATGTTTGATTTATTGACACTAAAAATTATTCACCCTATCAACGTCCTAGAGAATACATCAACTACATTCAGTGGTAAGACTCGACATCTACAGCTCTGGAAAATACGGAGTGCTCTTTACTGGACATTATTTCTAGGTCCATTTTGACCCTGAGTGATAGTCCTAGATAGGGTTCAATCGATGGGTCTATCAGATCTGGTTTAAAATTGGATAAGAAAGCTTAAAAGCGTATGAATGTATTCGGTAAAAAAGAATCGAAAATAAAACTATGCAAACAAATGACAATGATTTAAATTGGCTTAAGTACTTGAAATCACATTGTTTTTAAATTAGACGTATTGAGTAGGAATATTTTATAGCATATTATTGGACTATGTTGATGAAAATTAACAGATCTTCTTTTTTAGGGTTCAATCAATGGGTCTATCAGATCTGGTTGAAATTTGTTTCTATTGAATAATGGGCAAAAAGAATATAAATATACTTAACGTATTTGTAGTGGGTAAGAAAAACTGAAATTATAACCGTACAAACTGACTAAATAAGGTTCATCATCATGCTGCGCTATCAGCACGGATATTTCTGACCCTCGCTCGCCACCCCTCCCTATTGTCCATTACTTTTGGCAGGTCGTCAGGGCTACATCCCCTATCGACAGAGCTGCTGTATGTAGGTTCGCGCTGGACGTCCTGACTTTGCTCGTCCATGTGAAAGGGTCCACCAGAGTACATCACTTACGAGCTTGTCCCTACTTCTCCATTGGTGTCCCGCATATCTGGTTCGTCTAATTTTGATAGTTTTCGTGACGGGTTGTAGAATATAAATGTGCTTAAACGTATTTGTAGTGGGTAAGAAAAACGGAAATTATAATCTTACAAACTGATTAAATAAAAATAATTACGTAATTGTTTTTAGTTTATCGCTCAATTAGTCCCGGGCCTAACTAATATCATAATTGTTTTTTTAAAATTAGAAGTATGAAAAAAGAAAATTAGATACTATATAAATGGGCTATGTTGAAGAAAATTAACTGATCCTCCTTTGTTCATATCTCTCTTGTTAAATACAGCTTCGGTCTGTGTGCTAATCATTCGTATTAAGAATATTTGCTTAAAGCTATCGTTGGTAACTAAGAAATATTTTTATCAGATATCATCATCATCATCATCATCATGTCGTGCTGGTAGCACGGATATCCCTGACCCTCTCTCGCCACTTTTCCCTATCGTTCATTGCCTCGGGCAGGTCTTCTGGACAACATTCCGTATCCTCACATAGTTGCTGAATGTATGTTCGTGCTGGTCGTCCTGCTTTTGCACGGCCATATTTGGGGGTCCATAAGAGTACATCACTTATGAGTTCGTCCCTGCTTCTCCAGCAGAGTCCTGCATGTTTGGTTCGTCTAACTTGAATAGTTTTCGTGATAGGAGGCAGATGGCCGTACAGTTGGTGTCTTGTGGGGTGTTGCCGCCAGGACTTGTTCAAGATTGCTCGCAGCATTCTTATGTAATTGCTGTCTAGCTTCTTCTCCAGCCGTTTAGTTAGCGTCCAAGTAGTGCATCCATATAGCAGTATCGATACGACCGCTGCCTGGAAGAAACTGCGTTTCATTTTATCGGTTAGGTCTGATTTCCATATGATCGATAGCCTATTGATAGCTGCCCATGCTTTATAATGGCTTAAAAGTCATTAGTGTTCGATTGAAATTATTGTTACTATAATGCTATGTTTAAAAGAAGGCTATTATTAAATGGTAAATTAGACGAACCAGACATGCGGGACACTGCTGGAGAAGTAGGGACGAGCTCATTAGTGATGTAATCCTATGGACCCCTTCACATGGCCGAGCAAAGGCGGGGTGACCAGTTTGCACCTAGATACAGCAGCTCTGTGAGGATACAGGGTGTGGCTCTGAGAACCTACCAGAAGCGATGAACGATAAGGAGGGGTGGCGGAAGAGGGTCTGGGATATCCGTACTGATGGCACCACAAGATGATGATGATGAATGCTATGTTCAAAAGAACGTTATTATTAAATGGTAATAGTTACTCTAAATGTTTGAGTATGAATTATCTATATCAAATAGGAATAATTGATAGGCAACTCTAGCTCCAGGTACAAGATTAATTATTGCTTAATAAGTGCTATTAAAAAAGAAGGTTAAATAGAACATTAGAAATTATTTTTATCATTATATTCAAACAGAAAAAATTACTAGAAGGCTAGATAAAAATTTAAAAAATCTGAATATGAGCACAGGTAAAAATTCATACATAATAGTAGTAATCCTAGCCAAAGTAAGAACATTAAGTTTATAATACCCAAAAATTCACTTATGAGCTCGTCCCCACTTCTCCAGCAGTGTCCTGCATGTCTGGTTTTTCTAACTTGGATAGTTTTCGTGATGGGAGGCAGGTGGCTGTATAGTTGGTGTCTTGTTGGATGTTGCCGTCTAGCTTCTTTTCCAGCCGTTTAGTTAGCGTCCAAGTAGTGCATCTATACAGCAGTATCAATACGACCGCTGCCTGGAAGAAACTGCGTGTCCTTTTATCGGTCAGGTCTGATTTCCATATGATCAATAGCCTATCGATAGCTGTCCATACCTTCGTTAGCCGCGTGTCTATGTCCTTTTCGGTTGATGAGACGCTGCTTCCTAGGTAGGTGAATTTGTCTACTAGTTTCAGAGGGGTTCCGTCTAGTGTGGAGATGTCGCCTATTTGATTATAGCACATATATTCCGTTTTGTGTGCATTGATATGGAGGCCAATGCCTGCGGCGGCTCGTTCCAAACTATGCAGTAGTGTTTCGGCTTGGTTGGGTGTATCGCTATGTCATCGGCGTAGTCGGCGTCGGTAATTGTTTTTGCGGGGTAAAAATGCCTAAACTTGGAGAATAAAAAAATTACAGTGCAATTCAATGAACGATAATATTTGTCACTGCCTCCCACCAGACAGGACTTGACACAAGGTCAAAAGCCCGAAGGCCGGTTAAAGTAGGGATAAAGGGGAGGGAAAGGTCGAGAACGAGCCGAGACTCGAACCCTGCTAGTCATTGACCCACTAAGTGCAATGTGGATCTAATGAGTCAAGCCGTATCACGGACCTAAATCTAGGTCCGGGCACGTATGCCAGCATATAGCTTGAACTTGACCGTCAGGTCTAGTGCTATTCAAGGCATCTGAAAAGCAGCTCGCCCACCCGAAGGTTGCCCAGCCGAAGTTGGGGGCCTAATCGGTCACGAGTCTGCTCTTGGTTTCGATCGCCCATCCGGCACAAATGCCAGACGGCCCAGCCAAAAGGCCGAGAAACGATGTGCAATTCAATGAACGATAATTTTTTAGAGGTCAGCATACGCAATAAGTTTCATTTGTTCAACATCCATTTTCTCTATATAAGGGAGATAAGTATAAAACACTAATTAGAATACTTCACTCATTTCTAGATAGAAACATCAGAATCATAATGGACGGTTGCTATACTGAAGTCATCAAGTACATTAGATTTTTCTAGAACAGAAGAAGGGCAAATTAAAAGGAAATCCGTAGTAACATGAGCTACTATATAAAAAGGTCTGCTTGCCAAGAAATAGTAAATTCAAGTCTGGCTTCTTACCCATGACACTGCACTACAATTGTAATTTTCTAAGTTAGCTTATTTGTAACCCAAGGCCAGAAATGGAGAAGGTCAGAAGATGAGGATAAGGCCAGAAGATGAGGTGAAGTATGTGGTGTAATATCAAACGTGATGGACAGTGACATCGTAGTATGTATTTTAGCCCACCCTCCACCATGAGCAAGATATGACACAATGTGAATTTTTAAACGGCATTTAACAGGTTTGAATTGAAGTAAGCGAGTTCGAACCCCAGTAACGCTATTCAGTTTCAAATTAATACTCTTGACAAAGGAATTAATCCTCCTATCTCCTAAGCTATATGTAAAATAACACCACTACCGTCCTTCTACAAAGAAAATTGTGGCTTTAAAAACGCCACGAAAGTTGATATGCTGTTAAACAAAGAAAGTAAACCAACTAGAATACAAGTTAACCATTGTAAATCGAATTCCTTAAAATTATCTGCTCACCAATCCCGTTAACCAGGGTACTGGCCGATTGTCACTTACTAAGTTAGCTTAGTTGTGACACAAGGACTGAAGTATTAGTTACCCAGTGAGAACCGAAATCGCAAACAAGAATTTTCTAGGCAAGCTATTTAATCTGTTCCCTACATAATCCGCCCTAAAAACCGAGTCAATTGATTCGTTGATTTCAACGACATGTCAATCCGTCAAGGGTAATTCTATCCATAAATGTTAGGGAATCAATATTCCTTCATATTCACTGGAACCACAACCATAGTGTTCAACCTGCCAGACAACTTGCACGGTTAAACACATTCTTATAGAATGCAGAACTTTCGCTGTTATCAGAAAGCGATTTTTCAAAAAAAATAACTTAACCGATCTGTTCGAGGACGTCAAAATAGATGACATTCTGTCCTTCTTGTGAGAGACAGAGTTGTACCAAAAAATATGACAACTTAAAACTGGTTAATCTTGTGCAAACAAATGAAATCCTGCTTATAGAAAATTTTACCTATCTTAATATTCGTTTTGAAATCTTTGGTTGAATATGTATGTATATACAGACAAAATTTGGCGTTGAATGACCTACAAAGGTTGATATGCCATAAAACTCAAACAACCAACCAAATTATATTCACATTGTTTAGTTAGTTTTTTTGTGAGGTTTTTGCATCGTCCAAGCCAACGCGATAAATTCTTAAATAGATTCAACTGACCTCTAGATGAGACCATAATCGATAATACCACATCGGGTCGAAGAGTACCTGATCAAAATCATGAAGGCGAACTCCACACTCCTCTGGTCTCCATAAATTGAATCTCCCAATCAAATGCGGTTTAGTATCCTACCGACTAAACCCAATGTTTTTTGTGGGTAAATGTTACCCTCTACAGAGGATACATTCAGCATGACGAAAGTTCCGGTTATAGAGCGATAATCTGAACTTAGAATTATCTCAAACACGGGATTATGAGGTATCCAGTGAGAACTGAACACCTGATCAATAATCTGCAAGACAAGCTCATTAAACATAACATTTGTCCAGGTGCCCTAATCACTATTAATTAGTAACTGACTTCCGAGACATGCTGGGATTTGTTGCACGCCCTACCGAACAGATAAGTGTGGCACAAGGCCTTTTTTCGGTGGGTCCAGGCGCAAGGCCGGAGCCCACACGCGCCCGGCATTCTCTAAAAATACCTACGGCGACGTCGGCATTCCTTTATTTATGGCGCCTCTGGCGCCAGGCAATAAATCCCCCCGAAATGGGTAAAAGCTTGGGGGATGGCCCCCTGAGGCCGGAGGAAATCCCCCCATCAACAAGCCAGATCCGCACCCTCTTCCGAGACGAGCTACGGTTTATTTCCATTTACATTCAAATGGTAGGCACAAGGCCTCAAGTTTTGGGGGGAGGGGAAGGGAGCGGTCATGCTTTTCTATATGTTCTACGGGACCTAGCTAGCCACATTCGCCGACCCATTCAACAATAGAATATATATAACCATCCATCCGTCAACATTTACGCAGCAATTACCAAAATACCACATGTACTCTATGAGAGAAGCCTACTTAAAACCCGAAAGTGATGAATGATTTTTATTCATGATTTATATACAATGAATGTGATGGGAATGGGAGAAAAAACCCGAAATAAATGAAAAACAAGGAAAAAAAAAATCTCCGTTTGGTTGCCCTCCCATCCCCCCGTCTCTAAGATCGGAGGCCGACTGTTTTCCGGGGCGAAAGGAACCGAAAACAAGCCGGGCCTACCTTAAGTGGGACAGGGATCCTATTCTACAGGGGTAAAAGAAATAAAGGGTCGGGCGCGGTATGGGTTGATACAAGCGGGTGATATGATTTTATATGTATATATGAGTGTTCAAGATCTTCGGTAATCGTGGACTGGGACACGGGTTGAGGTAGAAAAATAATGGGGATGGGGAAGATCTTGAGGACTAACAACTGGATGACGGGGACAATGACTCACAACATACTGCTAACTAGGTACCTAGGTACCAAAGAAAAGGGAAACAGTTCTACTCACCAAGGGTGGGGTCCTTAAGGACCCGTGCCGTAGACGCCATGAGACGGCAGAGGAAGGAAGGATGACTCCAACATTGCCCCCTTTCGCACGACCAAGCTCGCTGCATTCACCCACCTTTTGCTGAATGTTATGCGATCCAAGCGTTTTCTATCGCATCTGATTTTGACCCTCAGCTGATGCCGAAAATACAAAACCAGATCCCGATGAGAAAAGTTTGCATCGTCATACAATCCCTTGTTTCGCGTCGTCCACACCACCATTCTAGCTACAGCTAGGATCGCGAGAAACACCACACGCTTCTCACCCTGAAACGGAGGAAGAACGTTGTCTACGACGTAACCAACGTCGAGCAGCACGAGCTGTTTGGGCTCGATGCGAGCCGTCCACTCGCCGACGTGATCCCAGAACGGACGAACTCGCTCGCAGTAGTAGAAGGCGTGCTCAGCCGTTTCTTCCAAGCCACTTGCCGCAGCGAGGGCAATCAGGCATGTTTGCCAGGCCCGCTCTGTAAGCCGACAAGGGGTAACGCATTTCGCACAAGTCGCCAGGTGAGCGAGAACTCGGAGTTGTTCAAGAAGCTCGATCCTGGCGCCCAATTCCAATGAGAGCGGATCTCCTCCGTCGTCCAGCCGCGCCGCTCGCTGAGAGGATCAGAAGCGGAACCCACCACTAGCTCCCGATATAGTTCTTTTCGAGGCCGTGAAAGGTCACTGGACCCAAGAAGTTTACGAAGGGCCTTTCGGCACTCGGGGACAAACAGTGTTTCGCCCAAAGGCTTACGTCGACCTTCAGCCTTTGGGTCTGACTGGAGGCGAGGAAAAGTCCGACTCGCCTTCAGCCTCCACACTGCAGTCCCCGTCAAGACTCTGCCCAGGTATGCAAGTCTTTCGGCAAGCCAGTGGCTCTCCAGATCAGGCATACCCAGACCCCCGTTGCGCGTGCGTTGGATACAGACCTGCCTACAGACCATCGGCCTTGCACCTCCCCAGAGCAATCTGGAAAGGGATCGTTGCAGCGCCAACCGATTTACCTTAGGCAGAGGAAGTACAGCCAATCGGTAAAGGATCAGGGAGAAGACGTACACGGCGCACGCCTCGGTCCTGCCCTTTAAGGACAACCTCCTTGAAAGCCAGATTCCCACCTGAGCATTCACCTTAGCTTGTACCTCCGACCAATTTCGCTCCAGTTGGAGGCCGAGTCCGAACCACACCCCGAGGATGCAGACGGGTCCGTCACTCCAGCGGAAGGGCCCCGGAAGAGTATCGCTACCCCTCCAAGCACCAAGCCGCAAACCTTCTCTTTTGTCAAAGTTGACCTTGGCCCCTGCAATCCGCTCGTACTCGCTAACCGCCTTCTTCACAGCCTTTATATCCAGACGGCGGGATACAAACACTGATATCATCGGCGAACGCGGAAACCCTTGCCGTAAGAGGGCTAGCAAAAGGGACACCGCGCAGGGCCGGAGTCGTCGTCCTATCCCTAAGCCTACGGAGCAGGGGCTCCAAAGCTAGGACATAGAGAAGAGGAGACAACGGGCAGCCCTGCCGGACCGAACGCTCGATCGCGAAAACCTCCGAACGCCTTCCGTTCACCTGCACCACTGCCTGAGGGTTGTGGTACATCATGCTAATCCATCTGCGGAACTCCGGTTGGAATCCGGCAGTCTCCAAAACAGTCGCCAAAAACCGATGGTCAACCCTATCGAAGGCCTTGGACTGATCTAAACTGATCAGCGCGGCCTCGGTGCCGTCTTCTATCCCCTCTAGGACCTCGCGAATCAAGTGCAGGTTGTCCTGCATCGATCTTCCCTTCACAGCAAAGGTCTGCTCGGGGCCGATCAGATCACTGATGACAAGGTGTAAACGATTCGCTAAGACCCGGGCCAAAATCTTTAACTCTGTGTTAAGCAGAGTTATGGGCCTGTAATCATCTAAGCCCTCCCAAACATGCCTGCCACCTTTCTTCAGCAATGTGATCACGCCCTTGGTAACGCTACCAGGGATGGCTCCCTGGGCGAACCAATGGTTGAACATATCCGTCAGAATAGGCACAAACATGTGCGGCATCCTCAAGTACACTTAGTAGGGCAAACCATCCAGCCCCGGCGACTTGTTCAGGCCGACCTGCTTCAACGCGTCACGGACTTCGCATTCAGTAACCACACCCTCGCAGCCAGCCGCTTCAGCCGCCCCAAGGCGGGGGAAGTCGGCAAGATAGCTACGAAACTCCCGGATCGGGAGATCAGTGCAGCGGGCAAAGCGACCCCGAAAGTGCGCCCGAAAGGCATCACATATCTCACGACTCGAACGCAGCAGTCGCCCGTCCGGGGCCTTGACAGAAACGATATACCGATCGGGGAACCTTCGCACTTCTTCACGCGCAGTCGCGTTCGTCTTCACAGCTTCGTTGAGAACTCTCTTTAACCTAGATCTAACTACGAAACCCTTGTAGCGCTCGCTACTCTCGCGCTCAAGGTCCCCCCTAGCTAGCTCTACGTTTAGGGAATTCCCCCCAGCCACCGCCCGGGAAAGTCTATCTTCTATAGATTTCGCTTCCTTGGCCCTGTCTAAGTTGAGCTGTTGACCGTACTTGGTAGCGAAATCTCTAATTCTATGCTTAAGAGATCCCCACCACCTATTCCCGGTAACCGCCCCCACTAACGCCCGCTGAATTAGGGATTCCAGCCGGTCCCGGAAGTCCCTTATCTCCAGTAAGGAGGTATTGAACTTCCAGTAGCCGGCCAGACTAGGCCTATTAGCTAACTGTAGACTGACTAACAAGTTTATGGTCAGTCCACGCTATCAAGTGGAACGTGGGACAACTAACAAAATCAATGTCAGCTCTTCTAACTAACACTCTGTCCAAGTAGGTACCCACTCTGGCAGAGGGCGAGCTTTCTAACCTCGTCCACATCTCCCACCCTGGGTGATCCAGACGAAACCTGTCGACGAGGTCATGACGAGTCATGAGGCCGGCAAGGCTGCTCTCACACCTTCCCAATCTGCTAGCTCCCCGCCCGACCTTATCTATCTTGGGATCAAGGATCGCATTCCAGTCACCCATTAAGACTAGCCGCTTCGAATCGTCCAGGAACGGCGCTAACCGACAAAAAAAGGAAACCCTCTCCGCAACGAAATTGGGCGCATAAACCGCAACCAGACGAAACTTGAAACTTTTCACGGCAACATCGGCCCCAACTAGTCGGCCCCCGTCACCTACAAAAACAACGTCAACATCGGCATCGAGGCTGCGTCCAACTAGCAAGGAAACCCCAGCGCTGGTACGGCTGCCCTATGCTGAGAAAACGTTAAAATCGTTCCCCAGCACACGACAGTCCGCACCGCAAGTGAAGTGGGTTTCTTGCACTGCAGCAACATCTATGCCGAGGGTCTTGAGTTCACCAAGCAAGCACGCACACTTGCTTGAATCCCTCAATCCCCTCACATTCAAAGTAGCAAGGTTAAGAGCCATCAATCCCACTTACCTTACTCACTGTCGACTACGGGCCGGAAATCCTTGGGAGTAAGGATGCCGACGGCCTGACGCAGGGAACCGGTACCGAGCTCAGTGCTCACTCGGTCGTCTCTGGTAATTCCCCCGACATCCATGGGGTACCTCAACTTTAGGGACCTGTAGAAAGACGGGTGAACTAAAATCGGGACCCTGCCCGCACAGTAAGGTAACATTTTTTTTAACATTATATTTGTTGTGTCGGCCAGCATTACGTCCGCACGACTGGCCTCCTCAATAAATTGCCACAGCTCCTTAGTTCGGCCGCCAGCCGTACGGACGAATGTGGTCAACATTGGGGCATTTTTAAAATTATGCGGGTTGGTAATGTCTATATTGTCAATTTTTTTCATAGTAAACAGGGGCTTCAGGGCTTTTTTGAGGATATGGTCAAGGTGCTGGGGCTCCAATATGTCCTCGCAAAAGTAAAATGCGTTGATCGCCCGTCGCACCTCAGTTGAAGCCGACTGTGAGCGCTGCTTTGTTGCTGGTGGTGGAGGAGGAGTTGTTCTGGTCACCGAGTGGGACCGTGTGATTAGTTTGGGTGTAGTGATGGGTGAAAGTTGAGGTCATTTCAGGGAGAGTGGGAAGTCATCAGTGAGGGTATTTTTTGTTTGTTGTGGGAGAGGGATTAGTTGGGCTGGTCTTTCGGGGGATTTTGTGATGTTTTCCTCCCCCTTAGGTTGAGACTGGGATGGTGTTTGGGAATGTATTTTGGTGTCTTGGGGTGGTTTCTTGATATGTTTTTTCTCACCCCCATCTTTCTGTGAGTCCCCGCTATCCCTTCTCCTTTTTAAATTAACTGAGACTTCCATGCACTCAGTTTCTTTGTTGTTTCTTTCTTTTTCTTTCCCTTGGCTCTTCTTTGTTGTTGCTGCTGCTGATGATGATTCTGGTAGCTGTTTTGCTGGTTGTTGTTTTGTTGTTGCTGGTTGTTTTCCTGTTGCTGATGATGCTGCTTGATGTTCTTTTGTTGTGCTAGTAGTAGCAGCCATAGTAGTGACGGCAATGGTGGAAGTTGTTGTGTTTGTTGTCATGGGGTTTTTCTTCTTTTTCCCCCTTTGTACCTGGGTCCACCCTTCTTCTTTATCAGGGTGACCCCCAGTTTCTGAATGGGGACCTTCGCTTTCAGTTGTTGTTGTCTTTTCCTTAGTCACTGTTGCTGCTATGGTCGCTGTAGTTGCGGTTACTGCTTGTGTTTGGTTTGTCTTTTGAGGGCAGGATTTAGAAAAATGCCCCAGCTGTTTACAGTTCCAGCATTGGGGCTTCCTGCCCTCCACAACCACCGTCATTACCTGGGTCTCGTACTCTAATGTGTGGGGAATGGCTTGAAACCCCCTCGGTCCAAACACATGGTGAAGATATAATCACCGTGCGCAGTCCCGCTGCTAGACTTGGCCTTTGTTATGTCTTCTATGTCGCCATACTTGCATAGAAAAGCAGCTAGTACTTCCTCGTTTAGTTCAATGGGGACATTGCACACGGTGATGCGAATTCTTCTTCTTCCTATGTATTCAGGTTAGAGTCGGAAGTATTTGGAATTTATGCTTTCTCTGGCCAGCTTGGCTGCTAACTCTTGGGATGGCAGTAGTACATCCCAGGTGGCAAAACTGCGTCTGCAGTAGTACTTTGCCGGGATGGCCGCCGCCTTTAGCAGTTCTTCGAAGGTTTCCTTCCTGATGCCGGCCAACCTTCGGGTTTTCAAGTCCGTTATAACGAACGAAATCGTCTTTGGCTTGACTTGATCAACGAGCTCGGGAATAGGAAGAATCCTATTCCCTTCAAAATACTTTTCGTATTTCTCCCTTATTTTCTTGAAGTCTATATTTTGTGCATTGTGGGAGATTTTTTCCGTCCAGGAGGCCGGCAATGATGGCACTTTTTGTGCGGGCGGAATTGTACTACTGGCCGGAGAAAGAGTAGGCCATTTGTTTTCAGCTTTTGAGGGGGGGGCTTGAGCCGTCAAAAATATCCGTAAGCGACGGTGATGGTGAAGGTGTCGCTACTGGTACGGGGGATTCCTCTGCCATAGTTGCGTATCAGGCAACTAGGAGAGTAAAAGCAAATATTCTTTTTCTTTCGAATGAGTGTAAAAGGTGATGAATGTATCTTTTTTTTTTTTTGGTTCCAATGAAATTTTCCAAAGAAATAACGAGGTTTGACCCCCCTCAGCAAACAAATAACAATTGTTTGGGGGAGGGGTAGTCAACAAGAAATTTCAACAAATAACAGTTTCAAACAAGAACAATCTTTTAACAATCAACGCTTACTTGACCACAGAAACACACTTAATAGGGGTATAGCCAGAATTGAGAAAAACTGCTTCCGAGACGAGCTACTGTATTAATAATCATCATTGATGTACTTATAGGAGGTAATCTGAATTAGATTTATTTATTAAAATAACATTCCTCTTTTGATAAGCTTGGTTTATTTTGGCATTGGGGGCGTAAAGTTGGACTAGAACCCACCAAGGAAAGCCTGTTAGACTAGCTCGCAAAATAATACATGGCAAGACAATTAGTCAATTTAAATAAATATATATCTTTAAGTGCCGATGCGGGGGCTGGTTTTTCCCTTGGTGTGATGCTACAATTTATTCAAACGTTTTATCAAATTTGCTAAAGAAGCACCTATAAACCCGAAATCAGACGAATACTTGCGTAGAAACTGGCAAGATATCGCTCAGTATTTGAACTTAGTAGATTTTTTTAAATGTTAGAAACGGTCTGATATTTATTCTTGGACGTTTTATATAGAAGTGGTAATAAAAATTCCTTTGTGAAAATTTCATTTAATCATGGAAGCGTCTTCAGAGCCGGTAAGTTCTGTATTTGATGAGTTAATTTGTATTTATCTTTAAAACTTGATGCTCTCAGACATGAGAAAATCTTGTGGACTAATTAAATAAGCCAACAATAAAATGGCCTTAGACATGTAATTTTCTGATGATGATTTCGAAAAATATAGTGCATTATTATCGATGCTGTATATCTGGTAAAATCAGAGCGGTGATGAAATCAAAGTTTTGGTGATACCCATGTCATTGCTCCTAGCAGATTATGGGATTTCAAGGTTGAAATTCCAGAAGGAATACAAGAGTTTTCTTTGGAATATTATTAATCCAGACTAAAAGCCATGTAAAAGTTTTTCGAATCAAATTGTTTGACATTTCTTTTTCAGATGCAGGTATGATAGGCGAACGAAAAGTTTGGGTAAATGCCCCGGTCTTTGGTCACCTTACCGTAAACTTTCACCTTGCTAGGATTTTTTTTTTTTTTTGTTTTTTTTTGTTTATTATAGTGAAGAACTTATATACAAATTTGGCTGACCCCAGTCATGACTGATCAGAAGGCTCTCTTTTTTTAAGTAGCTACTATCATCATCATGTCGTGCCGCTAACACGGGTATCCCTGACCCTCTCTCGCCACTTCTCCCTATCGTTCATCGCCTCAGGCAGGTCTTCAGGGCTACATCCCGTATTCTCACATAGCTGCTGTATGTATATTCGAGCTGGTCGTCCTGCTTTTTCCGGCCATACGTGGGGGGGTCCATAGGAGTACATCTCTTATGAGCTCGTCTCTGCTTCTCCAGCCGTGTCCTGCATGTCTGGTTCGTCTAACTTTGATAGTTTTCGTAATGGTGACCGTATAGTTAGTGCCTTGTGGGGTGTTGCTGCCAGGACTTGTTCAATATTGCTCGCAGCATTCTTGAGTAATTACCGTTTAGTTAGCGTCCAAGTAGTGCATCCATGTAGCAGTATCGATACGACCGCTGCCTGGAAGAAACCGTGTTTCATTTTATCGTTCAGGTCTGATAGCCTATCGATAGTTGTCGATGTCCTTTTCGGTTGATGAGTAGGTGAATTTGTCAACTAGTTTCAGAGGGGTTCCGTCTCGTGTGGAGATGTCGCCTGTTTGATTTTAGCACATATATTCAGTTTTGTGTGCATTGACATGGAGGCCAATACTTGCGGCGGCTAGTTCCAAACAATGACTCGAAAGCCAAATATGTATGTATGTATGAAGTAATTCTTGAGTGGAGCAAGAATATTTCACTAGTAACAGTAATATGAAAAATCGGATAAGAAATTAAATATTAACAAAACATTTTATCCTTTAAATTAACTTATTTAAATTTACTGAAGTATGTTCATTTGAATTTGAAATATTATCTTTGTTATTCTCCCTCCAGCTATGGGTTAATAGTAGGGCAGACTAGGTTCTTCAACCTTGGTGAGGCAACTAGTCTAGGAAAAACTCTGAATTGAGACCTGTTAAACTCCGCTTAAAAATTGACCTTGAGTCATATCCTGCCTGAGCGGAGGGGTTGGTAAATGACTATTATCGTTGTAAAAACTTTCTGTGGCGAAATTTGAGAAGTATTGTCATAAAGAAACACATAACATCAATCGAATGGTTTTCTATTTTTCTTCATAGACAAACGTTTTTGTGAATATTTTTTTAGGTTTTTTTTTTTTTTTTTCTTTTAAAAGAATCTTCTTTGATGCTAAATGTTTCCGTTTTGCGTCACAAAGAAATGAAGATGTTAACGTTTTACACAGGGAAATTAAAGAAAAATTCTAGTTAGTAAAAAGAATGATCTGCGTTGGTTTAATTAAATGCACTAAATTTTTAATATTTCACTACTTTTCTGTATAATATACAACAATTTAGGACATGGTCCTAACAATATCATATTTAATTTTTTTTTCTTTTTTGCAAACGATGAAAATCAAAACAAAAAGTTATTCAGAATTTTCTCTCAATCTTTTTGGAATGACTAAAATATTTTCTTTAAAAACAACATTTTAAGTATTTTCCTTACAACACGCCTTTTAAAAGTATGTTCATACCCTCCTTATGAAGAGGCCAAAAATGAATCTAACTCTTTTCCTTGCTTGAGAAATGAAAAATCTCATAAAGATTCTAAAAGTTAATATCATAATTAAAATCTGTAAATTAGATTTTTATTTTTAAAACTGTTCATAAATATACTGTAAAAATACAATATTCAGACAAGTTATTTCTTATAGAGTAAGCTGAAATTTACTATCATAAAAAGATGTATACAGAAAAATGTTTATTAAAACTGGTTAATTTTGTTTAAGTAATTGAATTTTACGCGAGTTAGGTGAGTTATCAATTCATCCATTTAATAATATAAAGATTTTTGAATAGTTTATTATTCAAAATTTTTCAAATAAGTTGAGCGTAAAACTGATTTAAAAAAAAAAAAAAAAAAAAGATTTGAAATACCACGTAATCTTAATTCCATAAAACAACGGCAAGTAACCCAATTTTCTCATTCCTCTAGTAAGGAAGTAGGTGATCAATTTATGTTTGAAAAGATCTATTTTTATATCTCAAAAATTGTTTGATTCTCCTTAGGCAACAAAAGAACCAACTTTAAAAATTCAGAAACTATCTTAAAATTTTATAAAATCTTGATATTCTCAAAACTACAAAAAATAATTTCTTTTAAATTTTCTAAATAGTAGCAAATATACATGGGGTTATTTTTTGTCTTTATATTTTGTTTTAAGGAAATCGGTCAGTTATTATAAGCTGCTTCCTAATATGTACAGTTGATAATTAATTTCTTGATAATACCAACCAATTCCTTATTAAAATATTTTCTAAATTTAGATCTCCACATGTTCGACCCCTGTTGCCTTGTTGCCATGCCCCTTAAATGGATCGATAAGTAGAGGTAAATATTAGCCAACGCTGTAAATGACTTTTTTTTTCCCCTGACAAATGTGCAGCATTATGGGACATGTGATCTACTTAGGACTGCTTGATAATTTAATTTGGTTTCTTTGTTTAATGGCATATCAACCTTTGTATGTTATTTAATGCCAAAGCCATTCTCCGAGAAGAACAGTAGTGGTACTATCTAACCCATAGCTGGGATGATAAGGGGCAAGGGTATTTGCCCGAAAGTGAACGTAATAGCGCGACTGGAGTTCGAACTCGCTTACTGTGATTCCGCAGTCCATCGCTATAACATTACACCACGAGGACACCCACTGATAATTTAAGTGGCTGTATTATTTCTTATCTATAACTTATTCGACTTGGTATATTTTCTTTTTGTCATATGTGTGTGAGTGTATACATATACAAGAAATTAATTTCTGAGATTGATACAACCACTTTTGCCATAAATAACATGCAGACGGTGCAATAAAATGATGCACTGAAAGAGATCCTCTCCTTGTAAACCCACTCAAAAAAAAACAAAAAAAAAAATCAAAAACGCAGTATTGATGTTTTTAACACGACACTTATTTTCCACTTTTCAGATTACCTTTACGGAACAAGAATTGAAGAGTATGTCGAAGACGTTTAATAATCTTATTACAACTAAAAATCTGGAAGAGATTAAGCAGACAGTAGATCAACTACCGACGGTTACTCGTAAATATTTGATATACAACTGCTCAAGTAAAAAAAGCATGATGTTTAAAGCTTGTTACGCACACGCGACGGAAATAGTCGAATATTTCATCACCGGATGTAAGGCCGATATCAACGAGGTCACTAAAATTGGAGATGAAACTCTAACCCCTCTATTTATTGCCATAAAGACCTCCAACAATGATCTAATCAACTTACTACTAAAACATGGAGCTGATATGAATTGGCGAGATCCTGAAGGGAGATCTGCCATCATCTATGCTTGTGACATCAATAGAATGGAAGCGGCGTATACGTTGAAAAATCACGGAGCCAATATTAATGACAACACCAATCAGAATTTGTGTGTAAAAAGTTTGTCTTATTTTAAGAGGGCGCTTAAACTGGGGACTGATGTGAATTATGTTGATGAAAAAGGGGAGACCATTCTTATGAAAGCTGTTTCTAATTCTAATATCGATATCATAAACCTGCTGCTTAAAGAAAAGGCAGACATTTACTTGAGAAGTTATGAAAGCGGTAGAAATGCCCTGGACTTAGCCCACTTCCTTGAGAAAGAGGATGTTATAACTTGCTTCGAAGGAAATTCAGTCTATTCGCTGGTAGACAAAGTTATAAGCCTAGAATTATGTGGATCCCTGGCAATTCTATTACACGATGATTTTGATCAAGGCGTAACATTGTGGATATTGTCGATGGGTCTATACAAAAAAAACTGGAGTACCCTCAAATGTTTAACTAGAGACAACCCAGCTCTGAACAAAGTTTTGGATCTTACAATGAAGGATTTTGATGAAAAACTTTCAAGTTGTTCCAACTATATCATCCTAGCCTTACACGTGGTATGTAGAATCATTGAAGTAAACCACCGATTTATTAAAAGAGTGTTTGCTAAAACTGCTTATAATTCTAACTTTCTAAACAAGTCTCTGACGTTTGACGACTTGAAAAGACTCGGCAAATTGAATTCTACCGCAAGAATGCCAACGAGTAGCGGAGTTTTTCTCGGAATGAGGGGGGCTGTTTTTATGTGTGATAAACAGTTAAAGACTTATGAAGACAATGATTCACTAGTTCTATTTATTGAAAACATTGTAATTTTGATAACTGAAGTCTTCGTTCCAATTCTTAAAAATATGCCGACACAACTGTACATTTTTCAAATTTATAAGCACCTACTGCTCATGGTGCTTCAATTAATAAATATCTTGGTAAATGTAGAATCCTATGTTAGTGAGAGGCTCAATGGCAGTATTTCGAAAATTGCTCGAGTGTATATGAATAATTACCCAACTAGTATGCTTCTGATAGCCATTGAAAGGGGTTTTGGATTTAAGACGTTATTAAACTTGATTGCAGGTGGCGCCCATATTAATGATACGGATATGCTACACAATACACCACTTCATTTACTTGCTGAGCAGTCTTCCAATTTACCAGACAAGATTAAGATACACCAGCTTCTTCTTGATGTCGGTGGAAGAATCGATGCCACAAATGATTATGGTGTAAAACCTCGATTCTCTCTTACAGCTAAATAGCTGAAACATTTCTTTTGTTCTTGCAATGTTTTTCGTTTCCTCGAAATCAACCTATGTACTCGTACATATGGCGATTTTTGATGATTCAGTTTTATAACGAAACACTGGCACAGAATTTTTACATGACTAAAAACTGGATGATTTTAATATGAAGCTCTAAGATTTGACCTTGCCACAGAGACTCATAATTTTGAAATGAGGTATTTTATACGGTTCGTAATCTTGGGTAGATTATGAAAAGTAAAGAGATTATTAGTTTCTATCCAGTAACCATTGTATTTCAACGCTGGTGTCATCGACATTTTCAATTTTTAAATCTTTTTTATATTTTTATTCCTTAAGCCAATGTGAAAAATTTGGATTTCGGTCCGACTTATCTTTCTAAGGCAAACGTATTTCAGAATGTGAGGCTACTTTTCCTTTGGCTGATTTAAAGTACACGGAATGCATTCACTGTAGAGGGGTAAGACCCCTACCCTAGATAGTTGTACCCTAGGTATAAAAGTACAAAATGTTATTGAACTAATGAGTACTAAAGGGTGTATACTGCTAGAACAACTAAAAAAGGTATCATTTCGGTCAAACAAATTTGAAAAAAATATCACAATGGTCGAGGATTTCGATATACCAAATGCTGAGAGTAATTTGTTTGTCTCCTGGATATTCAATTGGTCAACATTTTAGAATACAGATTGGTTGACCACAAAAAGACCTTATTGATTTATTGAATATACTAAATGTCTTCTAGTTAGAAAAGTGATAAATCTACACTTGATTATATTTGTTGAAATAGTAAATGTTTAATAGGAAAGGTCAGTTTAGGAGCACCGTTAAGCAAGATTGCTTGTGTATGTATTGACAAACTAAAGGTAAAACAGGATGTTGATATAAACACAAACTGGTCTAAACTTAGAGAAGAGTTAATGCAATAAAAGGGAAGAGTATATTGATTGGGATTAATAGTCGAAGACTGAAAATTAATGAATTGCAGGATAAATGAAATATATGAAACAAATATGAAAAATGTTCCTAATGTTCTGAATAAAACAAGATCAATTAGCCGATTACTTTCCTAAATTTTTACTCTACATTTTAGAGTACAAATGTTTTTAGAATTGTCGACAACAAAAGGACTGTATTGGTTTATAGAAGATACTAAACATAAACTAGTAGGAAGATAGATGAATCTATATTTCATGATATTTGTTGAAATATTAAATGTTTAATAAGATCAATTAAACATCAGTAATTTACTAAGCATTTTGCTTTGATGTGGCGCAAGATCGAATGAATGGGGCACCCAATGAGACTCGAACTCCCTCTCGCAGGGTTGCTCGTCAAGCTTACTAACCATTACACTACCCGAGGCGCCCAAGTAAGTCTAAAATCCCCGTTAAGGCTGCTCGTCCATTTTTTGAAAAAGAAAGTGAAACCGGATGTTGATTTTATAAACAAACTTAGAAAAGGGAAAAGAATGTCGATTTGGATTTTCAGTCGAACAACGGGGAAAATTTTTGAAATAGTAAAAATGTTCTTGGTTTTATATAATTAACAAAAAAACAAGACAAATTACAAAACAAATCTGAGGAAAGTAATCTGCTATCTAGTAAAAGAAAATGTTAAAGTTTAGAATTTCAACTGAATTCATAATGCCTTAAGAAGGAGAAGGGACCGAATGTTCAAGAAAAGTTCGTATGTTAATAACTATGAATTTTGAATTATAAAAAACAAGAACAAGAAAAATTTTATCGTACTTTCTCATCCAAAAACAAAACCACCCAAACGGTAACGGTTGTTTGGGGAGGGTCACTAATGTTACCAACTTTGAACAAAAACACAAACTTTTGCAAAGCTTTTGACAAAAATCTTACGTTATATACGTAATAATAAAGAAATCCTTCACTTAGTCTTCTTTATTCGCATTTAAATACAAAAATGGAAAGCACAAGGCCTTGAAGTTTTGGGGTGAGCGGTCTTACTTTGACTATGTATTCTTAGGGAACCTAGCTAACCACATTCGCCGACCCATTCAACAGTACAATATATAACCATCGCCATGCGCGCTGCAACCACCAAAACCCTTCACTTAGTCTTTTTATTACATAATATATTTTATATAATGAAGGCACAAGGCCTTGGAGTTTGGGGGGAGGGGAAAGGAGCGGTCTTAGCTTTAACTAAAATTTCTAAGGGGAACCTAGTTAGCCACATTCGCCGACCCATTCAACAATACAATATATAACCATCCATCCATCGCCATGCGCGCTGCAACCACCAAAACTCTTCACTTAGTCTTGCGCAGCGGGGTCTGTGTGTACTCAAATAATGGTTAGTACAATTGCTATGGTACGGGAATATTAGTCATTCTATTATATCAATAATGATTATTTAAAAAGCAAAATGAATGTGAAAAATCGGAACGAAATGGAAAATCGAAATCAGAAAAATAAAATACAGTTGTAAATACAGTTATAAACGACTATGCAAAATCACAAACTAAAATTCATAAAAACGTAAGTACCATTAAAAAAAGACAGGTGAACTAACAAACACACCAGTTTCAATATGGAGGGCGCGCTTTTTCCTAAAAAAGCACCCCGGAGCCTGTTTTTGACTTCGGTCCGGAGCGTTGCTTTGCAAAAGGAACAATGGCAGACTTGAGGCCTTTAGGCTCCTAGTTTCGACTAGGCTACCCTCGGGTGGGCGAGCTGCACTTTTGTCTCCTTTGTAACCCACGTATGGCACTAGACCTCGGGTCTAGTTTAACCCGTAAACTGGCATACGTGCCCGGACCCACATTTGGGTTCGTGAAACTGCTTGCCTCATCGGGCTCACATTGCACCGAGAGAGCTGATGAGCAGCATAGACCAGCAGGGTTCGAGTCTCGGCTCGTTCCCGACCTCCCCTCCCCTTTATCCCCACTTTAATCGGCCTTCGAGCTTTTGACCTTGTGTCAAGTCCTGTCTGGTGGGAGGCAGCGATAAATGACACCAGTTCCAATATGGAATAAGAAATGTGTTTGACCCGTAGAGGACTCCCTAAGAGTTATGATAAGTCCGGGTTGGAGTGGACCAGGAAATAACAGAAATAAGTCTTTCACCTTACTCAAAGCTTCAAACCTGGAAACTAACCAGGCAGGATATGATGACAAGGTCAATTTTTAAGTGGAGTTTAACAGGTTTCAATTCAGTTTTCCTTCTAGACTAGTTGCCTCACCAAGGCTGAAGAACCTAGTCTGCCCTACTATTTAACTATAGCTGGAGGGAGAATAATTGGATTCATACCTTTCCCAAGGGTATTAGTGTTATGTGAAATGTTGTCAGTCTCGTCCAGGATTTGAACTCGTGTCGCCGTGTCCATTTCCTACGTTGATGACCATTACACCACAGGCACCTCCCAAACCTGGAAACTAACCATCTGATGATTTCGTGTTTATATCCAGGTCATTCGTTGGAAGGAGTCTTGCCTTTCTGTATAGATGCAATCAGTATATTCTACTGTCTCGGTCAACTGTCCGAATTGCTGGAAGATATAATTGCTTACTAAGGATTCTTATTAGTGATTTGAAAACCTGTAACTGTGTGCAAAAATTAATTATCAAAAAGAAATAATTACTTGAAAACGTACTATTATTATTAGATAGAATTAACAGAAACGATAAAACTGAAAATTATTTTCATTATATAATACTTGACATATAAGCCAAAAAAATCTTAATTATTCAAAAATGTGAAAGTACCATGCGTAAAATTCCCTAACCTCTATACAAAAAAATGACCTTAGATGTTGTCCAGTTGGTTGAGGCTGCACCACTGCAGAGAGATAAGACGAGTGTTCTGGATATGGCACAAAATGATCTAATGGTGAAGTTCCACTGATGCTGGAGCTTTGGGGAATGTGGAGCACTCCTTCATTGCCATCGCTTCCAGGTCCACTTTGGCCCAGAGTGGTAGCACCTGATAGGGTCCTATTTATGGGTGAAATAAAACTAATCTGCATACTTACGCTAAACTGAATTCCTTGAAATAGAATTGTTTTGATATTTAAACTGCGTACTTATTCTAAACAGAATTGTTTGTTATAGAACTGTTGGACTAAACTGAATAGATTGAAATAGAAATGTTTTTGACAATCAAACTGTGTACTCTTGCTACACTGAATCGTTTGAAATAGAGCTGATTTTTTGTATAAAAATGGATTTGACATTAAATAATCTACAATTGTTGATATGCCATGAACCCCGAAAAACAACCAACCAACTAACAAACCGTAGACGATTTCCTTGCAGTTAAAATCAAACGTTGAACATCAGATATTCTGTAAAAAAGCTCACAAAAGACTCTCTGAGGTCCTTCGGGGACGAAAACCTTATTTCTATTAAGACTAAGCTTTTTATTATTAATCTTAAAAATTTACGTAAACACACACAATCAAGTTGGAAGACGCCTCTGGTGGTGTAATGGTTAGCAAGCTCGACTAGCAGACCTACACGAGTGAGTTCGAGTCTCATTGGGTGCCCCTTTCATATGGCCTTGTGCCACATCTAAGCAAAAAGCTTAGTAAATTAACACACAATCAAGTTGGAAATTACTACTTCGAAGCAAAAGCATTCAAACCAAATTTCGCTAACAATCTCGCTAAGATGCACCATTTTTGTAACGTCTTCAAGAAAGAGAGAAAAAATGGAGATATATAACCAGTGAACATTATTCATGATAACTAACTTGTCAGAGGCATATTCTTCGTTGTTACGAAAAAAGTTACGTTAAGAGGTGATTATCTTGTTTCTCTGGTCTAGAAAGGGAAGTGAAGTCGTCTCTTTAGTAGATCAAAATTCTCGTTGTTAAATGAGGAGGTGCCCGTGGTGTAATGGTTATCGTCGTAGGAAATGGACACGGCGACACGAGTTCAAATCCCGGATGAGACTGATTGCGTTTCACCTTGGGAAAGGTATGAAACCAATTATTCTCCCTCCAGCTATGGGTAAATAGCAGGGCAGACTGTGTTCTTCAGCCTTGGTGAGGCAACTAGTCTAGGAGAAGGGAAACTCTGAATTCAAACCTGTTAAACTCTGCTTAAAAATTGACCTTGAGTCATATCCTGCCCGAGCGGAGGGGTTTGTAAATATGGTTAAGTGAGCAGAATTTGTGGCCGTATTACATGGCTTAGGCAAGTTTCGTTGATAACTCACTCTGATCTCTCCCTGCTTCTTCAAAACCTAACAAATTCGGGAAAGAAATTATTATCCCGATATGAATAGGGACGACTGAAAAGTTTTAAGAATTTGTGATGGATGTTAAAAAAATGATTATTCTGATGAATAAATTATTTTGCACCCTCCCCTTTTTTATAAAAAAAAACAATATACAGAAAAGTTTTCCCTGATAGCAGTGGATAGGTATTGTCAATACGAAGAATTCCCAGTCAGTAGAAAAGATTTGTAGCATGAAAATGTTAAATTCAGTTTCTGAAAATTACATGCAATCTTACAAGAATTATGGGACAGGTAGTTATTATAGAATCATGATGCGCCCGAAATATGCCTGTTGTTCACTGAATCTTTAGGTCTATAAGTCTTCTTGCCAGACAAAGATCTTTACTACAAATCATAATCTTTGATATATAGTACTGTCAAAAACTTTAAAGTTGAATGTTTGATATATTGATACTAAAAATTGTTCACCCAATCAACGTTCCTGAGAATACATCGACTACATTCAGTGGTAAGACTCGACATCTACATCTCTGGGAAATACGGAGTGCTCTTTACTGGACATTATTTCTAGGTCCATTTTGACCCTGAGTGATAGTCCTAGATAGGGTTCAATCGATGGGTCTATCAGATCTGGTTTAAAATTGGATAAGAAAGCTTAAAAGCGTATGAATGTATTCGGTAAAAAAGAATCGAAAATAAAACTATGCAAACAAATGACAATGTTTTAAATTGGCTTAACTACTTGAAATCACATTGTTTTTAAATTAGACGTATTGAGTAAGAATATTTGATAGCATATTATTGGATTATGTTGATGAAAGTTAACAGATCTTTCTTTTATGGTTCAATCTATGGGTCTATCAGATCTGGTTTAAAATTGTTTCTATTGGATTAGATGGGTAAAAAGAATATAAATATACTTAACGTATTTGTAGTGGGTAAGAAAAACTGAAATTATAACCGTGCAAACTGATTAGATAAGAATAATTACTTAATATTGTTTTTAGCACATCATTCAATAAGTCCCGGGCCTAACTAATATCATATAACTGTTTTTAGAATTAGAAGTATGAAATAAGAAAATTAGATACTATATAAATGGACTATGTTGAAGAAAATTAACTGATCCCCCTTTCTTCATATCTCCCTTGTTAAATACAGCTTCGGTCTGTGTGCTAATCATTCGTATTAAAAATATTTGCTTAAAGCTATCGTTAGTAACTAAAAAATATTTTCATCAGATATAATGGCTTGAAAATCACTGGTGTTCGTTTCCACTTTGGCTGGGCCCTTCTTAATAACAAGGATATTAAAGATAAGTATGTTATAGCATTAAGAAATAAATTCAATGCACAACAGGAGTAGACAGAAACACGTACTCCGAATGACGAATATGAGAATTTCGTCAACGCGAACGAGAAGCAGCAGTGAAATACATACCAATAAAACATAGAACAAAATATAGAGTCCCATAGGAGACATTAGCGGTTAGAGAAAAACGAGCAGACATGAAAACTGCTTCCAAATGCAATAGGAAGAACCCAACTAACACAAATGCCCGGAAAGTAACCAAAAAACGTACAAAATGAATTAGCAAACATATACCTAAAAGAATAGACAGAATACATACAAAATTAGATAGATAAGATTTGAGACTCAGTGGAAGATAGGTAATCAAGGATAATATGGCAAACGATAAATGAAGTGAGCAGAAGGAAGAGCACTACCAAAGCTACCAACCAACAAGAACGAATAAAACTGTGGAAACAGCATTTCGAGAATCTACCAGGAAACCCACCGAAAGTTACACATGAACCAATCACGAGAATTATTAGTAAGCAATTAGACATCAAACTAAAACCGTTTACTCTAGAAGAACTCGACTCAGTACTTAGAAAAATTTAAAATAGAAAAGCCGCAAGGCTTGATGAAATTCCTCCAGAAGTATGGAAGACCAGGCAATTCGAGGACATACTGCTTCGACACTGTAAAGCAGTTTATAATCAAATCCCGATAGACAGATGGATGAAGGGATGCATATTCTCTTTCCCTAAAAAGGGCGACCTCGGATGAGCCAAGAACTACTGAGGTCTAACACTTACATTCATAACTCATATTAGTATAAATTATTTATATTAGATAGGAATAATTGATAGACAACTCTAGCTTCAGCTACAAAATTAATAATTGTCTAATAAAAGTGCTATTAAAAAAGATTGTGATTAAAAAAGGAGGTTAAATAGAATAATAGAAATAAATTTTAACACTATATTCAAACAGAAAAAAATATCTAGTTATATATTAGTAAATGACCTCTGAAAATATATTGCTTATAATCAAAGATATACAAATAAATCAAATATTAGCATTAAATAAAACATCAGTTTGATAATTTATAAAATGAACAAATTGATTAGATCAAACATCTCTCCCATCTCTCCTTCGTTAGATATCATACAAAGAGAATATCGATATTAAATAAACCGTAAGTAGTTGATTTGCTGTTGAATAAACCAGTCTAATGACTGTTTAATTAAGTTTGATTAATTACTGATGTTAACAATTGACTTGTCACTGTGTAAATTATCCAATCTATAAAACCAACTCTTTACAATGGTCGATTGACCATTGCAAGGGCTGTTGAATTAACTGACACATGTCTACAGTTTGGTAAGACCGCTCCCCACAAATAAATGTCATGGAAATGACGTTAAACCATATGATACTAAGACTCCAATCCCGGGGCTTTGTGGAATGTGGAATACTCCTTTAACGCCATTGCTCCAAGATCCACACTGACTCGGAGTGGTAGCACCTCACTGGGTCCTATCTATGGGTCCAATACAATTGTTTGAGAATTCAACTCTCTGTGAACAAATAACTTACACTGAACTGAATTTTCAGAAATAGAACTATTTGATAAATTTAACTGTGTGCAAAAAAAAAAAAAAATGACAGTTCAATTGAGTTATGAATATACAATAATGGTAGCTCTCCGAAACTGGTAGACAAATTCACCTACCCAGGAAGCAGTGTTTCATCTACCGAGACAGACATCGACACGCGACTAGCAAAGGCATTGTCAGCTATCGATAGACTATCAGTCATATGGTTGTCAGACCTGACCGATAAAATGAAAAGCAGTTTTTCCAAGCAACGGTCGTGTGGATACTACAGTATGGATGCACTACATGGGTTCTAACTAAACGTATGGATAAAAAGCTTGACGGCAACTACACAAGAATGCTGTGAGCAATACTGAACAAGACCTTGAGACAGAACTCCACAAAGCAGCAGCTATATGGCCACTTACCACGCCTCACGAAAACTATCCAAATTAGACGAACCAGACATGTGGGACACTGCTGGAGAAGTAGGGACGTGCTCATAAGTGACGTAATCCTGTGGGCCCCTTCACATGGACGAGCAAAGGCTGGACGACCAGCTAGAAACTACATTCAGCAGCTCTGTGCCGATACGGGATGTATCCCTGAAGACCTACCGGAAGCGATGGACGATAGGGAAGGGTGGCAGGAGAGAGTCCGAGGGATCCGTACTTCTAACGCTAGATGATGATGCTGATGATGATGATGAATATAACCATTCTTGAAACTCTTTGTTAGCCTAATCTGAATTTTTTAGATTACGTATGCTTTGAAAGTGATTAATTTTTGATAAACTTAATTTTAAATGGATTTGGGGTAATTGATTTGCATACTTGTATTCATATTTACCCAACCCCTCCGCTCGAGCAGGATATGACACAAGGTCAATTTTTAAGCGGAGTTTAACAGGTTTGAATTCAGAGTTTTCCTTCTCCTAGACTAGTTGCCTCACCAAGACTGAGGAACCCAATCTGTCCTACTATTTACCCATAGCTGGAGGGAGAATAATTGGATTCATACCTTTCCCAAGGGTATTAGTGCTATGTGAAATGCAATTAGGCTTGTCCAGGATTTGAACTCGTGTCGCCGTGTCCATTTCTTACTTTCTTTCTCTCAGATAGATAGGTAGATAGATAGATAGATAGATAGATAGATAGAATGATAGATATAATTTCGGTATTACATTTTTATCTTACATTTTTTTGTTGTGGGGGTTATTTATGTGTATGTGGAACTATTTTTTCTTTTTTTGTTTGTCCTCGTGGTGTAATGGTTAAATCGATGGACTGCGGAATCGTAGTAAGCGAGTTCGTACTCCAGTTCGCTATTACGGTCACTTTCGGGTAAGTACCCTTGGGAAAGGTATGAACCCCCCTTATCCTCCCAGCTATGGGTTAAATAGAACCACTACTGTTCTTCTAGGAGAATAGCTTTTGCATTAAATAACCTACAAAGGTTGATATGCCATTAAACAAAGAAACCAAACCAAAACCTAAACAAGGAACCCATGGTTGTTATTATTAAACTTAGTTCTGCTTTGAACAAGATTAGAAATATTGAGAACCTATTAAATAGAATAATTAAAAGGAAATGGTTACTTGTAAATATCTATTGCTAGTATTAGATTGGATTACTGGAACCATATACTTTTCGAATTATTTGTATTTGATAAAAATACTTGCTAACATATCGCTGTAGATTATTTGTATTAAGAATAGTTACTTGAAGCTAGAATTGTTTACTAAGGATTATTATTTTTAGTTACATAAAAGCATATAAAAAGTAAAAGTAAAATTGGTGATGGTTGCTGAGGGCAACCCTAAAGCTCCCTTTTCAATAGCTACTACACCAGGGTGTCGGGGAGAGCAGTACTCCTTTCCCTGGATTGCTCCACTTTACTCTTGATACGTACCTTATATTGCTGAGAGTTATGCAAGGAGGTATCAAGTACCATTTTTAAAGTCTTTGTTATGACACGACCTGGGATTGGCGAACACTCTACTTACTAAACCAATGAGCCGGTTTAAAAGCATATAATTGTGTGCAAATTATTTGTATTAAGAATAGTAACTTCGTTGTAACATAAGGACTGAAGTATTAGTCACCAAATAAGAACAGAATTCGTTAATTCTAGTCAAGCTAGTTAATATTTGCCCAACATAATGCACTCGATAATCTTAACTGAGCCTATTGAATCATTGATTTTAACGGCATGTCAACCTGTAAAGGATAATTATATCCCTAGATGTTAGGAAATCGCGCTCATTGTTCGATCTTATTCATATTTTTTGTTGTCAGGTTATTTTTTGCATTGTCCAAGTAAACACTATAAATTTTAAAACTAAACTGACCCACAGATGAGACTATTCAGGTCAAAGTGGACCTGATCGAAATCATGAAAGAGTACTTCACATTGCTCAGATCTCCTTGAATTGAACCTGACTATCAAATGCAGTTTAGTATTATGCCAACTAAACCCAATTTATTTTGGTGGGTGGAGGTTAAATGATACCCCTCAACAGAGGATTCATTCAGTATAACGTAAGTTCGGCTAATAAAGCAATAAGCTGAGCCAAGATTAATCTTAAAGTTGGGATTATGAGCTACCCAGTTAGAATTGAACACCTGATCAATGATATAAAAGAAAAGCTCGTTAAACATATCATTACTCTTGGCGCCCTTATCACTATTAATTAGAAATTGACTAGCGAGACGAGCTTTGTATTAATGTAATTTACGAAGCTCTTTGCTTTGATGTGGCACAAGGCCGAATGAATGGGGCGCCCAATGAGACTCGAACTCACTCGTGTAGGTCTGTTAGTCTAGCTTGCTAACCGTTACACCACCAAAGGTGCCCACGAGCTTTGTATTAATAATCATCATTGATGTACTTTTATTTCCTGTAAATTTACAGGTAGGCACAAGGCCTGGAGTTTTGGGGGGAAGGGGAAGGGTGCGGTCATGCATTATCTATGTTTTTACTAAGGGGACCTAGCTAGCCACATTCGCCGACCCATTCAACAATACAATATATAACCATTCATCCGTCGCCATATGCGCAGCAATTACCAAAATACCACATGTACTCTATGAAAAGTCCTACTTAAAACCCGAAAATTGATGGATGATTTTTATTCATGATTTATATACAATGTTTGTGATGGGGATGGGAGAAAAACCCCGAAATAAACGAAAAAACAAGGAAAAAATCCCCATTTGGTTACCCTCCCATCCCCCCGTCTCTAAAATCGGAGGCCGACTGTTTTCCGGGGCGAAAGGAACCGAAAACAAGCCGGACCTGCCCTAAGTGGGATTGGGATTCTAATCTACGGGGGTAAAAAGAAACAACGGGTCGGGCGCGGAATGGGTTAATACAAGCGGGTGATATGATTTTTATAAATTTTATATATACATATGAGTGTTCAAGATCTTCAGTAAACGTGGGCTGGGACACGGGCTGAGGTACCAAAATAATGGGGATGGGGAAGATCTTGAGAACTAACAACTAGATGACGGGGACAATGACACACAACATACTGCTAACTAGGTACCTAGGTACCAAAAGAGAAAAAGGGGAAACAGTTCTACTTACCAGGGGTGGGGTCCCTAAGGACCCGTACCGTAGACTCCATGAGTCGGCAGAGGAGGGAAGGATGACTCCAACATTGCCCCCTTTCGCACGACCAGGCTCGCTGCATTCACCCACCTTTTGCTGAATTTTATGCGATCCAAGCATTTTCTATCGCATCTGATTTTGACCCTCAGCAGATGCCGAAAGAACAAAACCAGATCACGATGAGAAAAGTTTGCATCGTCATAAAATCCCTTGTTCCGCGTCGTCCACACCACCATTCTAGCTACAGCCAGGATCGCGAGAAACACCACACGCTTCTCACCCTGAAACGGAGGAAGAACGTTGTCCACGACGTAACCAACGTCGAGCAGCACGAGCTGTTTGGGCTCGATGCGGGCCGTCCACTCGCCGACGTGATCCCAAAACGTACGGACTCGCTCGCAGTAGTAGAAGGCGTGCTCAGCCGTTTCTTCCAAGCCACTGCCGCAGCGAGTGCAATCGGGCATGTCTGCCAGGCCCGCCTTGTAGCTCAAGCCGGCAAGGGGTAACGCATTTCGCACAAGTCGCCAGGTGAGCGAGAACTCGGAGTTGTTCAAGAAGCTCGATCCTGGCGCCCAATTCCAATGAGAGCGAATCTCCCCCGTCGTCCAGCCGTGCCGCTCGCTGAGAGGATCAGAAGCGGAACCCTCCACTAGCTCCCGATATAGTTCTTTTCGAGGCCATGAAAGGTCACTGGACCCAAGAAGGTTACGAAGGGTCGTTCGGCACTCGCGGACAAACAGTGTTTCGCCCAAAGGCCTACGTCGACCTTCAGCCTTTGGGTCTGACTTTAAGCGAGGAAAAGTCCGACTCGCCTTCAGTCTCCACACTGCAGTCCCCGTCAAGGCTCTGCCCAAGTATGCAAGTCTTTCAGCAAGCCAGTGGCTCTCCAGATCAGGCATACCTAGACCCCCGTTGCGCGTACGTTGGATACAGACCTGCCTACGGACCATCGGCCTTGCACCTCCCCAGAGCAATCTGGAAAGGGATTGTTGCAGTGCCAACCGACGTGCCTTAGGCAGAGGAAGTACAGCCAATCGGTAAAGAATCAGGGGGAAGACGTACACGGCGCACGCCTCCGCCCTACCCTTTAAGGACAACCTCCTTGAAAGCCAGGTGGCCACCTGAGCATTCACCTTAGCTTGTACTTCCGACCAATTTCGCTCCAGTTGGAGGTCGGGCCCGAACCACACCCCGAGGATGCGGACGGGTCCGTCACTCCAGCGGAAGGGCCCTGGAAGAGTATCGCTACCCCTCCAAGCACCAAGCCGCAAACCTTCGCTTTTGTCAAAGTTGACCTTGGCCCCTGCAATCCGCTCGTACTCGCTAACCGCCTTCTTCACAGCCTTTATATCCAGACGGCGGGATACAAACACTGTGATATCATCAGCGAACGCGGAAACCCTTGCCGCAAGGCTGCTAACAAAAGGTATACCGCGCAGGGCCGGACTTGTCCCCTCATCCCTAAGCCTGCGCAGGAGGGGCTCCAACGCGAGGACATAGAGGAGAGGAGACAGCGGGCAGCCCTGCCGCACCGAACGCTCGATCGCGAATACCTCCGAACGCCTTCCGTTCACCTGCACCACTGCCTGAGGGTTGTGGTACATCATGCTAATCCATCTGCGGAACTCCGGTTTGAATCCGGCAGTCTCCAAAACAGACGCCAAGAACCGATGGTCAACCCTATCGCAGGCCTTGGCCTGATCTAAACTGATCAGCGCGGCTTCTGTGTCGTCTTCTATCCCCTCTAGGACCTCGCGAATCAAGTGCAGATTGTCCTGGATCGATCTTCCCTTCACAGCAAAGGTCTGTTCAGGGCCGATCAGATCACTGATGACACGCTGTAAACGATTCGCCAAGACCCGGGCCAAAATCTTTAACTCTGTGTTAAGCAGAGTTATGGGCCTGTAATCATCTAAACCCTCCCAAACATGCCTGCCACCTTTCTTCAGCAATGTGATCACGCCCTTGGTAACGCTACCAGGGATGGCTCCCTGGGCGAACCAATGGTTGAACATATCCGTCAGAATAGGCACAAACATGTGCGACATCCTCAAGTACACTTCGTAGGGCAAACCATCCAGTCCCGGCGACTTGTTCAGGCCGACCTGCTTCAACGCGTCACGGACTTCGCATTCAGTAACCACACCCTCGCAGCCAGCCGCTTCAGCCGCCCCAAGGCGGGGGAAGTCGGCAAGATAGCTACGAAACTCCCGGATCGGGAGATCAGTGCAGCGGGCAAAGCGACCCCGAAAGTGCGCCCGAAAGGCATCACGTATCTCACGACTCGAACGCAGCAGTCGCCCGTCCGGGGCCTTGACAGAAGCGATATACCGATCGGGGAACCTTCGCACTTCTTCTTCACGCGCAGTCGCGTTCGTCTTCACAGCTTCGTTGAGAACTCTCTTTAACCTAGATCTAACTACGTAGCCCTTGTAGCGCTCGCTACTCTCGCGCTCAAAGTCCCCCCTAGCTAGCTCTACGTTTAGGGAGTCCCCCCCAGCCACCGCCCGGGAAAGTCTATCTTCTATAGATTTCGCTTCCTTGGCCCTATCTAAATTGAGCTGTTGACCGTACTTGGTAGCGAAATCTCTAATCCTATGCTTAAGAGATCCCCACCATCTATTCCCGGTAACCGCCCCCACTAACGCCCGCTGAATTAGGGATTCCAGCCGGTCCCGGAAGTCCCTTATCTCCAGTAAGGAGGTATTGAACTTCCAGTAGCCGGCCAGACTAGGCCTATCAGCTAACCGTAGACTGACGCTAACAAGTTTATGGTCAGTCCACGCTATCAAGTGGAACGTGGGACAACTAACAAAATCGATGTCAGCTCTTCTAACTAACACTCTGTCCAAGTAGGTAGCCACTTTGGCAGAGGGCGAGCTTTCTAACCACGTCCACATCTCCCGCCCTGGGTGATCAAGACGAAACCTGTCGACCAGATCATGACGAGTCATGAGGCCGGCAAGGCTGCTATCACACCTTCCCGCACTACTAGCTCCCCGCCCGCCCTTATCTATCTTGGGATCAAGGATCGCATTCCAATCACCCATTAAGACTAGCCGCTTCGTATCGTCCAGGAACGGCGCCAACCGACGAAAAAAGGAAACCCTCTCCGCAGCGATATTGGGCGCATAAACCGCAACCAGACGAAACTTGAAACTTTTCACGGCAACATCGGCCACAACCAGCCGGCCCCCGTCACCTGCAAAAACAACGTCCACATCAGCATCAAGGCTGCGTCCAACTAGCAAGGAGACCCCAGCGCTGAAGTTGCTGCCGTATGCTGAGAAAACGTTAAAGTCGTTCCTCAGCACCCGACAGTCAGCCTCGCAAGTGAAGTGGGTCTCCTGCACTGCAGCAACATCTACGCAGAGCTTCTTGAGTTCACCAAGCAAGCGCGCACACTTGCTTGAATCCCTCAGTCCCCTCACATTCAAACTGGCAATGTTTAAAGCCATCAATCCGACTTACCTTACTCATCGTCGACTACGGGCCGGAAATCCTTGGGCGTGAGGATGCCGACAGCCTGACGCAGGGAACCGGTACCAAGTTCAGTCGTCACTCGGTTGTCCCTGGTGATTCCGCCGACATCTATCGGGAACTTCAGCTTTAGGGCCCTGTAAAGAGATGGGTGAACCAAAATTGGGACCCTCCCTGCGCAATATGTAATACATTTTTTGAGGGAGGAGTGCTCCAACTCCGCCAGCTTTATGCCCGTATCAGTCTGACAGACCGTACTCAGGTACTTCCATACGCCCTTAGTACGGTCGCCAGCTGACCGGACAAAAGTGGTCACCATGGCTGCACTCCTAAAGTTTGCTGGATTTGAGACTTTTAGATCCTTAATTTTTTCCAAAGCGGCCAACGGCTTTAGTGCCTTCCGGAGCTGGAAGTCCCCAACTGCCTCCAGCTCCGCAGAGCACAAAGCCGCCGCCCGCTGCATTTGTCCGATTGTCAGTTCAGTCTTCTTTTTTTCGGGTGGTTTTCTTTTTGGGGAGATCATGGCGGGGAATAATTCCTGTGAGGAAAAATCAGTAGGGCTAAGTGAGGGGAGGGACGGAGTTCGGGCTAGGCCCGAGGGTTGTGCCCTTTCGGCAGATTGAGATCTGGGGAGGGGGATTTTATAGGGGCGGTGATGCTTCTTAAAGAAGAGTTCTTGCTGGGGTGAAAGGGGGGCCATTTGTTGGGGAGGAGATGGTAATGTGATCTTTGGGGGTGGAAATGTTGGTGAGGGTAATGGAGGTAGTGGTGAAGGTGCTGGTGGTGATGGTTGAGAGGAGGGGCCTGCCTCAGGAGGAGTTTTTTCTGGGCATAATTTCTTAGCCGCCCCCTCCCCACTGTCCCTTCTCCTCTTGAGATTTGTGGTTGTTTCCATGTCTTCGTATGTTTTTGTTGTTGTTTTTTTCTTTTTTGGTGATGGAGCTGTTGGTGTCTTGGGGGTTGCTGGTTTCTTGGGGGTTGCTGCTTTTTTGGGTTTTTTTGCTGCTGCTGCTGTCTGTTGTTCTGTTGTTGTTTTTGTTGCTGCTGTTTCTGTTGTTTTGGTTACTGTTGTTTCTGTTGTTTTTGTTGCTGTTGCCTCTGCTGGTGTTCTCGTTGTTGTTGTTGCCGCTGCAACTGCTGCTGCTGCCGCTCTCGGTGGTTCTGCTGCTGCTACTGCTTGGGCCCTGGTCTGCTTTTGAGGAGGGGATGGGCTTTTTTCTCCCCCTTGTTTAGGGGATCCCCTCCTCTTTTTGGTTACTTCAGTCCAGCCCTCCTGGTTGTTTTGGGGCTGGACCTGACCCGGGCCCTTGGCCTCCGCTTCTTTGGTGATGGTGGGGGCCGCCGCGTCCTTTGTTGTTGTTGTTGTTGTAGACGTCGACGCCTTTTCCTTATTTTCAGGTCGCTGGGGGCAGAACTTGGCGATGTGTCCAATCTGCTTACACCCCCAGCACCTGGGGCGTCTTCCCTCCACCATCACCATCATCTGCCGATCCCCGCTGATCAGCATTTCAGGGATGGCTTTAAAGCCATCCCTGGTCAGGCACAGCCGGAAGGCATAGTCCCCGTAGGCTGTCCCGGCCGGGGATCTGAGGAGGTTGAATTCCTCGACGTGTCCGTAGGCGCTTAGATACGCCGCGAGGACCTCCCCAGTGATAATGGCCGGGACGTTACACACCGTGACCCGGAGCCTACGGGCGCCCTTGTACTCCGGCTGCAGCCTGAAGTTCTTCGTGATGACGTCCGACTCAGCCACCTTGGCTGCCTGCTTTTCCGTAGGAAGGAGGACATCCCATGTCGCAAAACTTTTGCGGCAAAAGTATTGGCATGGGATGCCTGCCTTCCTTATCAGGTCCTCAAAGACCTCCTTGGTGAGCCCCACCAGTCTTTTGGTCTTCAGGTCGGAAACGACCAGAGAGAGGACTCTTGGGGCGATCTTGTCGGCTATCTCCGGGATGGGCAGTATTTCATTCCCCTTGAAATATTTTGCAAATCTGCCCACCCGGTCCGCCTCGTGTTCTTATCATCATTGATGTACTTTATTTCCTGTAGATTCACAGGTAGGCACAAGGCCTGGAGTTTTGGGGGAAGGGGAAGGGTGCGGTCATGCATTATCTATGTTTTTACTAAGGGGACCTAGCTAGCCACATTCGCCGACCCATTCAACAATACAATATATAACCATTCATCCGTCGCCATATGCGCAGCAATTACCAAAATACCACATGTACTCTATGAAAAGTCCTACTTAAAACCCGAAAATTGATGGATGATTTTTGTTCATGATTTATATACAATGTTTGTGATGGGGATGGGAGAAAAACCCCGAAATAAACGAAAAAACAAGGAAAAAATCCCCATTTGGTTACCCTCCCATCCCCCCGTCTCTAAAATCGGAGGCCGACTGTTTTCCGGGGCGAAAGGAACCGAAAACAAGCCGGACCTGCCCTAAGTGGGATTGGGATTCTAATCTACGGGGGTAAAAAGAAACAACGGGTCGGGCGCGGAATGGGTTAATACAAGCGGGTGATATGATTTTTATAAATTTTATATATACATATGAGTGTTCAAGATCTTCAGTAAACGTGGGCTGGGACACGGGCTGAGGTACAAAAATAATGGGGATGGGGAAGATCTTGAGAACTAACGACTAGATGACGGGGACAATGACACACAACATACTGCTAACTAGGTACCTAGGTACCAAGGAGAAAAAAGGGGAAACAGTTCTACTTACCAGGGGTGGGGTCCCTAAGGACCCGTACCGTAGACTCCATGAGTCGGCAGAGGAGGGAAGGATGACTCCAACATTGCCCCCTTTCGCACGACCAGGCTCGCTGCATTCACCCACCTTTTGCTGAATTTTATGCGATCCAAGCATTTTCTATCGCATCTGATTTTGACCCTCAGCAGATGCCGAAAGAACAAAACCAGATCACGATGAGAAAAGTTTGCATCGTCATAAAATCCCTTGTTTCGCGTCGTCCACACCACCATTCTAGCTACAGCCAGGATCGCGAGAAACACCACACGCTTCTCACCCTGAAACGGAGGAAGAACGTTGTCCACGACGTAACCAACGTCGAGCAGCACGAGCTGTTTGGGCTCGATGCGGGCCGTCCACTCGCCGACGTGATCCCAAAACGGACGGACTCGCTCGCAGTAGTAGAAGGCGTGCTCAGCCGTTTCTTCCAAGCCACTGCCGCAGCGAGTGCAATCGGGCATGTCTGCCAGGCCCGCCTTGTAGTTCAAGCCGGCAAGGGGTAACGCATTTCGCGCAAGTCGCCAGGTGAGCGAGAACTCGGAGTTGTTCAAGAAGCTCGATCCTGGCGCCCAATTCCAATGAGAGCGAATCTCCTCCATCGTCCAGCCGTGCCGCTCGCTGAGAGGATCAGAAGCGGAACCCACCACTAGCTCCCGATATAGTTCTTTTCGAGGCCATGAAAGGTCACTGGACCCAAGAAGGTTACGAAGGGCCGTTCGGCACTCGCGGACAAACAGTGTTTCGCCCAAAGGCCTACGTCGACCTTCAGCCTTTGGGTCTGACTTTAAGCGAGGAAAAGTCCGACTCGCCTTCAGTCTCCACACTGCAGTCCCCGTCAAGACTCTGCCCAGGTATGCAAGTCTTTCAGCAAGCCAGTGGCTCTCCAGATCAGGCATACCCAGACCCCCGTTGCGCGTACGTTGGATACAGACCTGCCTACGGACCATCGGCCTTGCACCTCGCCAGAGCAATCTGGAAAGGGATTGTTGCAGTGCCAACCGACGTGCCTTAGGCAGAGGAAGTACAGCCAATCGGTAAAGAATCAGGGGGAAGACGTACACGGCGCACGCCTCCGCCCTACCCTTTAAGGACAACCTCCTTGAAAGCCAGGTGGCCACCTGAGCATTCACCTTAGCTTGTACTTCCGACCAATTTCGCTCCAGTTGGAGGTCGGGCCCGAACCACACCCCGAGGATGCGGACGGGTCCGTCACTCCAGCGGAAGGGCCCTGGAAGAGTATCGCTACCCCTCCAAGCACCAAGCCGCAAACCTTCGCTTTTGTCAAAGTTGACCTTGGCCCCTGCAATCCGCTCGTACTCGCTAACCGCCTTCTTCACAGCCTTTATATCCAGACGGCGGGATACAAACACTGTGATATCATCAGCGAACGCGGAAACCCTTGCCGCAAGGCTGCTAACAAAAGGTATACCGCGCAGGGCCGGACTTGTCCCCTCATCCCTAAGCCTGCGCAGGAGGGGCTCCAACGCGAGGACATAGAGGAGAGGAGACAGCGGGCAGCCCTGCCGCACCGAACGCTCGATCGCGAATACCTCCGAACGCCTTCCGTTCACCTGCACCACTGCCTGAGGGTTGTGGTACATCATGCTAATCCATCTGCGGAACTCCGGTTTGAATCCGGCAGTCTCCAAAAAAGACGCCAAGAACCGATGGTCAACCCTATCGAAGGCCTTGGACTGATCTAAACTGATCAGCGCGGCTTCTGTGTCGTCTTCTATCCCCTCTAGGACCTCGCGAATCAAGTGCAGATTGTCCTGGATTGATCTTCCCTTCACAGCAAAGGTCTGTTCAGGGCCGATCAGATCACTGATGACACGCTGTAAACGATTCGCCAAGACCCGGGCCAAAATCTTTAACTCTGTGTTAAGCAGAGTTATGGGCCTGTAATCATCTAAACCCTCCCCAACATGTTTGCCACCTTTCTTCAGCAATGTGATCACGCCTTTGGTAACGCTACCAGGGATGGCTCCCTGGGCGAACCAATGGTTGAACATATCCGTCAGAATAGGCACAAACATGTGCGACATCCTCAAGTACACTTCGTAGGGCAAACCATCCAGTCCCGGCGACTTGTTGAGGCCGACTTGCTTCAACGCGTCACGGACTTCGCATTCAGTAACCACACCCTCGCAGCCAGCCGCTTCAGCCGCCCCAAGGCGGGGGAAGTCGGCAAGATAGCTACGAAACTCCCGGATTGGGAGATCAGTGCAGCGGGCAAAGCGACCCCGAAAGTGCGCCCGAAAGGCATCACGTATCTCACGACTCGAACGCAGCAGTCGCCCGTCCGGGGCCTTGACAGAAGCGATGTACCGATCGGGGAACCTTCGCACTTCTTCTTCACGCGCAGTCGCGTTCGTCTTCACAGCTTCGTTGAGAACTCTCTTTAACCTAGATCTAACTACGTAGCCCTTGTAGCGCTCGCTACTCTCGCGCTCAAAGTCCCCCCTAGCTAGCTCTACGTTTAGGGAGTCCCCCCCAGCCACCGCCCGGGAAAGTCTATCTTCTATAGATTTCGCTTCCTTGGCCCTATCTAAATTGAGCTGTTGACCGTACTTGGTAGCGAAATCTCTAATCCTATGCTTAAGAGATCCCCACCATCTATTCCCGGTAACCGCCCCCACTAACGCCCGCTGAATTAGGGATTCCAGCCGGTCCCGGAAGTCCCTTATCTCCAGTAAGGAGGTATTGAACTTCCAGTAGCCGGCCAGACTAGGCCTATCAGCTAACCGTAGACTGACGCTAACAAGTTTATGGTCAGTCCACGCTATCAAGTGGAACGTGGGACAACTAACAAAATCGATGTCAGCTCTTCTAACTAACACTCTGTCCAAGTAGGTAGCCACTTTGGCAGAGGGCGAGCTTTCTAACCACGTCCACATCTCCCGCCCTGGGTGATCAAGACGAAACCTGTCGACCAGATCATGACGAGTCATGAGGCCGGCAAGGCTGCTATCACACCTTCCCGCACTACTAGCTCCCCGCCCGCCCTTATCTATCTTGGGATCAAGGATCGCATTCCAATCACCCATTAAGACTAGCCGCTTCGTATCGTCCAGGAACGGCGCCAACCGACGAAAAAAGGAAACCCTCTCCGCAGCGATATTGGGCGCATAAACCGCAACCAGACGAAACTTGAAACTTTTCACGGCAACATCGGCCACAACCAGCCGGCCCCCGTCACCTGCAAAAACAACGTCCACATCAGCATCAAGGCTGCGTCCAACTAGCAAGGAGACCCCAGCGCTGAAGTTGCTGCCGTATGCTGAGAAAACGTTAAAGTCGTTCCTCAGCACCCGACAGTCAGCCTCGCAAGTGAAGTGGGTCTCCTGCACTGCAGCAACATCTACGCAGAGCTTCTTGAGTTCACCAAGCAAGCGCGCACACTTGCTTGAATCCCTCAGTCCCCTCACATTCAAACTGGCAATGTTTAAAGCCATCAATCCGACTTACCTTACTCATCGTCGACTACGGGCCGGAAATCCTTGGGCGTGAGGATGCCGACAGCCTGACGCAGGGAACCGGTACCAAGTTCAGTCGTCACTCGGTTGTCCCTGGTGATTCCGCCGACATCTATCGGGAACTTCAGCTTTAGGGCCCTGTAAAGAGATGGGTGAACCAAAATTGGGACCCTCCCTGCGCAATATGTAATACATTTTTTGAGGGAGGAGTGCTCCAACTCCGCCAGCTTTATGCCCGTATCAGTCTGACAGACCGTACTCAGGTACTTCCATACGCCCTTAGTACGGTCGCCAGCTGACCGGACAAAAGTGGTCACCATGGCTGCACTCCTAAAGTTTGCTGGATTTGAGACTTTTAGATCCTTAATTTTTTCCAAAGCGGCCAACGGCTTTAGTGCCTTCCGGAGCTGGAAGTCCCCAACTGCCTCCAGCTCCGCAGAGCACAAAGCCGCCGCCCGCTGCATTTGTCCGATTGTCAGTTCAGTCTTCTTTTTTTCGGGTGGTTTTCTTTTTGGGGAGATCATGGCGGGGAATAATTCCTGTGAGGAAAAATCAGTAGGGCTAAGTGAGGGGAGGGACGGAGTTCGGGCTAGGCCCGAGGGTTGTGCCCTTTCGGCAGATTGAGATCTGGGGAGGGGGATTTTATAGGGGCGGTGATGCTTCTTAAAGAAGAGTTCTTGCTGGGGTGAAAGGGGGGCCATTTGTTGGGGAGGAGATGGTAATGTGATCTTTGGGGGTGGAAATGTTGGTGAGGGTAATGGAGGTAGTGGTGAAGGTGCTGGTGGTGATGGTTGAGAGGAGGGGCCTGCCTCAGGAGGAGTTTTTTCTGGGCATAATTTCTTAGCCGCCCCCTCCCCACTGTCCCTTCTCCTCTTGAGATTTGTGGTTGTTTCCATGTCTTCGTATGTTTTTGTTGTTGTTTTTTTCTTTTTTGGTGATGGAGCTGTTGGTGTCTTGGGGGTTGCTGGTTTCTTGGGGGTTGCTGCTTTTTTGGGTTTTTTTGCTGCTGCTGCTGTCTGTTGTTCTGTTGTTGTTTTTGTTGCTGCTGTTTCTGTTGTTTTGGTTACTGTTGTTTCTGTTGTTTTTGTTGCTGTTGCCTCTGCTGGTGTTCTCGTTGTTGTTGTTGCCGCTGCAACTGCTGCTGCTGCCGCTCTCGGTGGTTCTGCTGCTGCTACTGCTTGGGCCCTGGTCTGCTTTTGAGGAGGGGATGGGCTTTTTTCTCCCCCTTGTTTAGGGGATCCCCTCCTCTTTTTGGTTACTTCAGTCCAGCCCTCCTGGTTGTTTTGGGGCTGGACCTGACCCGGGCCCTTGGCCTCCGCTTCTTTGGTGATGGTGGGGGCCGCCGCGTCCTTTGTTGTTGTTGTTGTTGTAGACGTCGACGCCTTTTCCTTATTTTCAGGTCGCTGGGGGCAGAACTTGGCGATGTGTCCAATCTGCTTACACCCCCAGCACCTGGGGCGTCTTCCCTCCACCATCACCATCATCTGCCGATCCCCGCTGATCAGCATTTCAGGGATGGCTTTAAAGCCATCCCTGGTCAGGCACAGCCGGAAGGCATAGTCCCCGTAGGCTGTCCCGGCCGGGGATCTGAGGAGGTTGAATTCCTCGACGTGTCCGTAGGCGCTTAGATACGCCGCGAGGACCTCCCCAGTGATAATGGCCGGGACGTTACACACCGTGACCCGGAGCCTACGGGCGCCCTTGTACTCCGGCTGCAGCCTGAAGTTCTTCGTGATGACGTCCGACTCAGCCACCTTGGCTGCCTGCTTTTCCGTAGGAAGGAGGACATCCCATGTCGCAAAACTTTTGCGGCAAAAGTATTGGCATGGGATGCCTGCCTTCCTTATCAGGTCCTCAAAGACCTCCTTGGTGAGCCCCACCAGTCTTTTGGTCTTCAGGTCGGAAACGACCAGAGAGAGGACTCTTGGGGCGATCTTGTCGGCTATCTCCGGGATGGGCAGTATTTCATTCCCCTTGAAATATTTTGCAAATCTGCCCACCCGGTCCGCCTCGTGTTCTTATCATCATTGATGTACTGATAGGAATTTATCTGAATTAGTTTTATTTATAAGAATAACATCCATCTTTTGATAAGTTCGGTTTATTTTGGCATTGGGGGGCGTAAAGTTGAACTCGAACTCACCTAGGAAAGCCTGTTAGACTAACTTGCAAAATAATACATGACCAGAGACCTAGTCAATTTAGATAAATATCTCTTTAAGCACTGGTACGAGGGGCAGTATTTTTATTTTTATTTTTTTTAAAGTGCAACACCACATTTTATTCAAACGGTTTATTAAATTTGAAAAAGAAGCAAACATAAACTCGAAATCAGATGGATACTTACATAGAAACTGGCAGGATATCGCACAGTATTTGACTTTGGTGGATTTTTTAAACGCTAGAAACGGTTTGATATTGAATCTGTGACGATTTATATAAAAAAAAAAATAAAGTAGCAATAAAGCATTCCCTTTCACAATTTTGTTTTAATTATGGAAAACAGAGGTGCGTCTTCACAGTCGGTAAGTTCAGTGTTTAATCATTTCATTTGAATCTACTTTTAAATTTTGAGATTCTTAAACACGAGAAAATTAATTTGACTGATTAGAGAAAACAACCTATAAAATGGCTCCAGGAATGTAATTTTCTTACCCTGAATTGGAAAAATGTAGATGATCATTCATCCGTCTCGTATCATTTTTGTTTGACGAAAATACCCTATATCTGCTAAAATCAACTTTTGATAAAAGCCAATGTTTGGGAAATGCTTATGTGTTTTTTTTCTATCCGGATTATGGGATTTCATAGTCTGAATTACTGAAGAAATAGATTTTCCTTTCAATACAATATTATTAATACAGATTAAACGTCCGGTAAAGTAACCCGAATGTCAATATTTCTGATCTTACTTTTCGGGTGCAGGTATTATAGGCGAACGGAAAGTTTGGATAAATGGGCCGGTGTGTTGTCAGGTTACCAAAACCTTCGGCTAAGGGTTACCTTTTACTTCGCTTAAGTTTATTTTTGTTTTTAATAATGAAAAGTTTTTTATGGAAGGAAAATTTATACATGTAAGTTGGCTGACCGTCGTTGAGGGTGGCCCGAATATTTCTTTTCAATAGTTACTATACTCTGAGATATTGGAGGGCACAACATTTTTTCCTAAAATGTTTCAGAAAGGCTCTCGGTTGTTATGGAATTACGAACTAATCTTTAGAAAAAAGAAAACTAGTTTAAAATTGATCGATCCCTAAAACTTTGAAATCAATGATCCAAATGTAACTCGTATATATATATACGTATGTAGGAAGTAAGTGATTCTCAAGTGGGCCTGTCAATTTGATTTGGACGCTGGAGCGAGTATTATAACAGTAACATGAAAAATTTGTCGCTAGAATCTAAGAAATTAAATTTTGAAAAAGAATATTTTATCCTTAGATTCTTATTTAAATCTACTAAAATATGTTCATTTGAACTTGCACGATTTTAGTGTTCACCAATGATCCGGGAGACCTAGGTTCAATCACAGGTCGCGTTATACCAAAGACTTTAAAAATGGTACTTGATACTTCCTTGCTTAACACTCAGCAATATAAGGTAGGTATCAAGGGTAAAGTGGAGCAACTCAGGGAAAGGAGTAGCGCCCTCCCCTACACCTCGGTGTAGTAGCTATTGAAAAGGGAGCCTTCGGGTGGCCCTCGACTAAAGGGAGACAACTTTACTTACTTAATCTTAGTTGTAAAAAGAACTTTCCGTTGCGAAATTGACAAGTATTGTCATAAATAAACAAGTGACATCAATTTAATCGAATAGTTTTCTAGTGTTCTTCAAAGAAATATTTTTTTTTTGTTTGTTTTTTTTTTGTTTTTTTGTTGTTTTTTTTTTTTTTTTTCAAAGAATTTTCTTTGATGCTAAATGTTTCCGTCTTGTGTAACAAAGAAATGAAGATGTCAACGTTTTACACAGGGAAATTTATGAAAAATTCTAGTAAAAAGAATGACCTGTTTAATTAAATGCATTAATTTTTTAATTTTTCACTACTTTTCTATATAATATACATTTTAGGACATGGGCTTAACAATATCATATTGAGAAAAATTTTTAAATTATTTTAAACGCTAAAAATCAAAACCAAAAAAAAAAAAAAGTTATTTTAGAATTTTCTCACAAAAACATTTTTCTTTTTTGAAATGATAAATATCCTTTCTTTAAAAAGCTGATATTTTAATGACTAATTTTTATTTTCCTTACATCACACTTTCAAAACGTACGTTGATATCCTCCTTATGAAGAACCCTAAAAATGAATCTAACTCTTTTCCTTGCTTGAGGAATGAAAAATGTCAGAATAAAAAAAAATTAAAAAAAAAAAAAATTCTCAAAGTTAATATCATAATTAAAATCTGCAAATTAGATTTATTTTTTTAACTTTTTAAGGTAGAGGCTTCCGTCTTGTAACAAAAATAAAGTTATTAAATCTTTACACGGCGAAATTAATGAAAAAATTCTAGTTATTAAAACGAATTATCATGGTTACCGTTATAATTCTATACACAAAATTTAACATCCCCCCCTTTTCATTACATTCAACAATTTAGGACATTGTCTTGATATACGAGGATTATTAAATAAGACTTCGTATGGGCACTTTTATTGATAGTACACGCATGAAACTCTTGCCTCCGTCGAAGTAATCTCTTCCGGCTGCAATGCACTTGTACTGTTCCAACAACTTCTGGAAGGCCCCATGGAAGTCGTCTTTTTTTTAGTGTGTCAATGACCTTCGTCACAGCCTCCTCTTATCTCCTCAATTGTCTCATAACGATAGCCTCTGAGCTTAGGGAATAGCCAAAAGTCACAGGAAGCAAGGTCTGGACAATAGAGAGGCTGAGGAACTGTCTTGATACCCATCTTGGTCAAATAGTCTGTGACAAGAATGGAGTTGTGGACTAGTGCATTGTCCTGGTGGAAATGCCACTGACCCGATTTGAAGAGTGCTGGCCTCTTTCGACCGAATCTCTTCCTGAACTCCCTTAAAACCTCAACATAGTAACACTAACCCTATGGCCAGTCAACTATGGTGTATTGACTTACTTACTCCCCACACCTCATCATCCCTCACAGACTCCCTGCCTTCCTTTAATCTCTTGTCAATCAAAAACTGATGCTCGATTCATGCAAGATGGTCGAAAAGCAGTCTGAAGCATTATTTATATATATATATTATATTATATTATATTATATGTGTGTGTGTGTGTGTATATGATGCGACCTGGGATTGAATCCCGGATCACAGGGCCATTCCGAAAAAGTTTATTATACAGCAGGTTAATTTTTTGTTCTTTGTACATTTCGTTTTCTGAAAAAGTCAATTGTTAGCTGCTTCCAATATCTATACTTCCTGATTACTTGACATTACAAATTTCTTAAAGTTCTCTTTATTTCACTTGTATTTTAAGTCTCCATATGTCCGACCCTTGTTGCATAGTGTCCAACGCCTCAGAAGCAACGGTAAGTATGGATCGGTATTAACGTCGATTGTCAACGGCTTTTGTTTCTGATCAATGGGGTCATACGTGGCTTCATTAACTCTTTAGTACTATTTCTACTTATATTTTCTTAGTCTTGTCTATATATTGTTTGTGTTTCATGGCATATCAACCTTTGTTGGTTAATTATTACCAAATCCACTTTTTATAGAAAGTTTCATTTCAAATAATTCAGTTTAGTTGTCAAAAACACTTTTATTTCAAGTTATTTACTTTAGTCAAACAGTTCTTATTCAAACAAATGAGTTTAAATATCAAAACGATTCTATTTCAAGTAATTCCTTTTAGCATAAGTACGCAGTTTAGTTCTATTTAACCCATTGATGGGGCCTTTACAAGTGCTACCACTCAGGGCTAGTGTTAACCTGGTAACGATGGCAGTGAAGGTTTACTCTGCGTTCCTCCAGGACACTTGTTGGGGGAGTCTTAGTCCTCTGCAGAGATGCATTCGGTGTATTCTACAGCCCCAGACATCTATCTATCACCGTTTTCTGTTTGTTTTTGTATTTTAGGATTATAAATTTATTGAGCTCTCTACCAGGGAAATTTAAATGTTCAGCTCTTGAATGATTTGCTTGTCCTGAAGTAATTACTCCCAACTCTGGTTTAACTGGACCGAATGATGCTTATATATAATCTCCCAAAATTGATTTCGAAGATTGATGCAACAACATTTGGAAGAAGTGTAATGCAGGCTGTACAACAAAATGTTATGACTCCCCCTTTACATTCCACCCACTAAAAAAAACCGCTATGTTGATGACGTTTTAACACAATACTTATTTTTCCATTTTCAGGTTACCTTAATGGAACAAACGATAAAGAGTATGTTGAAGACGTTTAATAACCTTATTCATACTTCAAATCTGGAAGAGATCAAACGGGTAATCGATCAACTACCGACGGAAACTCGCGAATATTTGATAAACGACCGCTCCAGTATAAGAAAAATGACGCTTAAAGCTTGTTACGCACTTGCTACAGAAATTGTCGAATATTTCATCATCACATTTATGGCTAATATTAACGAGGCCACCAAAATTAGATATGAAGTTGTAACCCCTTTGTTTATTGCTATAAAGACGGCCAACAATGATCTAATCAACTTACTACTAAAACATGGAGCAAATATGAATTGGCGAGACCCTAAAGGGAGATCTGCCATCGTCTATGCTTGTGACATCAATAAAATGGAAGCGGCATATACGTTGAAAAACCACGGGGCCAATATTAATGACAACACAAATCAGAATTTGTGTGCAAAACGTTTCTTTTATTTAAAGAGGGCGCTTAAGCTAGGGACTGATGTGAATGATGTTGATGAAAAAGGGGAGACCATTCTTATGAAAGCTGTTTCTAATTCTAATATCGATATCATCGACCTGCTGCTTAAAGAAAAGGCAGACATTTACTTGAGATGTTATGAAAGCGGTAGAAATGCCCTGGACTTGGCCCACTCACTTGAGAAAGAGGACGTTTTAACTTTCTTCAAAGAAAATTCTGTTTATTCCCAAGAGGACGAAATTATAAGCATAGAATTACGTGGATCCCTGGCAATTCTATTGAGCAAAAAATTTAGGAAAGGAACAGAATTGTGGAGAACGGCAGTAAAACTACGCAGAAGCCACCATTTAATCGGAGACGTATCTATATATCTAAAAAAAGATTTTGATCTTCCATCGGTGGAATCAGTTGACGATTGTTTTACTACTTCTGACTACATAAGCCTGGCATTACGATTGGTGTGTAGAATCATTCCTACAAACCAACTAATTGTTAAAAAAGTGTTCGCTATAACTGCTTATAGTTCTAGCTTTCTCAATGAATCTCTGACGTTTGACGACTTGAAAGGTTTAAGCAAAATAAACTGTACATTAAGAAAGCCCATATGTAGCGGAATTTTTCTCGGAATGACTGGGGCTATTTTTATGTGCGATAAACAGTTAAGGAGTGATGAAGACAATGATAAACGTGTCTTGTTTGTTGAAAAAATGGTGAATTTGATAACTGAAGACTTTGTTCCAATTCTCAAAATTATGCCTTTAGACCGTTTCCTATTTACAATTTATAAGCAAATGCTGTTCATGGTGCTTCACTTGATAAATTTCCTGGTAGACATAGAATGCTATGATGATAATAGTCTCGATCGAAGTATTTCGAAAATTTCTCGAGTGTATATGAAGCATTTCCCAACGAGCGTTCTTCTCATAGCCACTGAAAGGTGTTTTGGATTTAAGACGGTATTCTGCTTGATCGCAGGTGGGGCTCTTACTAACGCTCTGGATTTCCAAAACAATACACCACTTCATTTACTTTCAGAGCAACCTGCACATTTACCAGACAAGAATATGATAGAAGAGCTTCTTATTGGTGCCGGAGGAAGAATCGATGCCTCAAATATTTATGGGGTAAAACCTAGAATCTCTTTTACAGCTAAGTAGCTGAAACATCTCTTGTGTTCTTGCAATGTTTTTCGTTTCCTCAGAATTAACCTACGTAGTTGCATATGGGTCAAATGCTGAAGATTCAGTTTTTATGACAAAAAACACCGGCGCAGACTTTTTATGACTTAACACTTGACGTTTCTAATCAGAAGATCCAGTATCAAACCTTAGTGAAATTAAAGCTTTTCTAAGGATATATTCTCAGTGAAAGTATACCGCTGGTATTCTTCCTGTTTTATAGGGAAAATGAGCTGATTCTTGTTTTCAGTCCAGTGAGTAAAATAGTTCAACGCTGGTGTCAACGACTAAATTTTTAAAACTGTTTTCATCTTTTAATCAAATGAGAAAAAAATCGATTTGGGTCCTTTCTCCAAAGACAAACGTACTTCAGAAGTTGAGGCTACTTTTTCTTGACAATTAGCATTACAATACATTGGATGCATTCAATTCAGATAGATAAGTCCCCTATTATGCATTTTCTGCGAATGAAAGTAAAATTTAGAATACACTGAATGCATTCATTGTAGAAGGGTAAGAGCCCTACCCTAAATAGTTGTACCCAGGGTATAAAATTACAAAATGTTATTGATAAACTAAAAAGTGCTAAAGGGTATATACTGCTAGAACAACGAAATAAGGTATTGTTTTGGTCAAACAAATTTGAAAATATTAAAATGCTCGGAGATTTTAATTAACCAAATTTAGATCAATTTGGTTGTCTCCTTTTAAATTCATTTAGTCAACATGTTAGAATACGAAAGGAATTTTCAGATTTGTCGACAACAAAAGGGTTGTATTGGTTTATGGAAGATACAAGTGGGGAAATAGATTAGATAAATCTAAATTTGATCATATTTGTTGAAATCTTGAATTTTTGGTGAAAAGGTCAGTTTAAAACATTGTAAGATATGCCAAATGGTGCATGTATTGAAAAAGAAAAAATGAAACCAGATGCTGGTCTTAACTTAGAAAAGACTAAATGTCTGAAAAATGAAGAGAATATCGATTGGTATATTTGTCGAACACTGAAAATTGATGAAATGCGAAAATAATGAAATAAATTAAAAAGAATATTCAGGAAGATAAAGAGATCGATTTGAAAAATTACTTTGGGAAGGTAATCGTTTATTTCTTTTGGAAATGTTAACGCTTAGAATTTCGAATGATATCGAAACTAAATAGAAAATTGATTTCGGAAAATAAGATTAAAAAATATTATTTACAATTGTAAATGATTTATGTAAACTCGAAAATTCCTGGTTTTGACTTTTTTTTTTTTTCTTAAAAACCACCCACAAATTTTCGATTGGATAGACATCCGGACATAGGCTTGGTCAATCCAAAACTTGTATCATCTCTTAGCCCTTTTTTTTTTTTTTTTTTTTTTTTTTTTTTTTTAAATCGATTTGGCTGTATGTTTCGGGTCGTTATCATGCTGAAATATCACACGGGATCCCATATCAAAAGCTTCGGCAGACTTTTCCAAAATCTCTCTCAGAATTGGTCTTGATTCATGATGCCTTCAAGCCTTCCAGTTCCATTCATGGAGAAATAACTCCAAAACATAGGATTCCTACCATTGTTTAACAGATGGGATAGTGCTTTTAGGTTTAAAAGCTTCACCTTTTTTTTCTCCAAACAAAAGAAACGCCCCTATGACCGAAAATTCAATCCTCGTCTCATCTGATCATACAACTAATGACCAGAAGCTAGTCTCTTAATATATTTTCTGACAAAATATAATCCGGCTTTTACGTGTCTACAGCAACAAGGTGTTTTCCTTGGCCTACATCCGTTAAGTCCTTCCGTCGTAAGTGTTCTTTGTAGTATTTCTCACGAAATTTTATTCCGGCCATACTGATATTTCGCAGAAGCACGTTTCCCGTAATTCTTCTGCTTTTACTAATTTCTGACACAACTAGCCGATCGAAGTGAACGTTTCTCCTTTCTTCCCCGTCCTGTAAGGTTTCGAATAGCGTTAAACTTTAAAACTTCTCTACGTTCAAATCAACTGTTCAAAGAACAGTTGATTTTTTTTTTGGTGGGGGGGTGTATCAAATCGCTTTAAAATGGATATGTAGCCACGACCATTCTTATGAGCTTTTACAATTTTTCTTTTTCCTGATTCGATAGACCTTCTTTTATCTTTACCATATTGTGTTTACGTGGCTAAAAAGTAAATTGTATATCTTATTGATGCTAACGCTATATAGAAATGCTCCATAATTAGCTAGAATATCAAAATCCATTCATAAGCCAATAATATTACTTAGTTTAACTATGAGTGCTTTGCAGCAGATGATTGCAGAGGGTACGAATAAATATAGACATGCTTCCTTTTTAGTTTTGGTCTACAAAATTACCTTTTTTTTTTTCAATTTTGCTTATTCTAGAATAACTTTGTAAATTTCAATATAACCATTTTTTTAAAAAATTCTGATACTGAGATTTTTTTCAAAAACATTCTAGAATTATACAGGGGGAAGAATAATTTATGTCGTACCTGTAAATATGTACTTAACTGTTGCATGAAAATGTTAAATTCATTTTCTAAAATTTACATGCAATCTTACAAGAATTATGGGACAGGTAGTAATTATAAAATCATGATGCGCCCAAAATATGCCTCGCATTTTCAGTACTTAAGCCTTGTAAACATTTTTTTTAACTAGACAAGAATCATTTGCTATAAAATGTGACCCTCTTTATTATATACCTCTGAGAAGTTGAAAGTCGAATGTTTGATATATTGACACTAAAAATGGTTCACCCTATCAACGTTCCTGAGAATACATCAACTACATTCAGTGGTAAGACTCGACATCTACAGCTCTGGGAAATACGGAGTGCTCTTTACTCGACATTATTTCTAGGTCCATTTTGACCCTGAGTGATAGTCCTAGATAGGGTTCAATCGATGGGTCTATCAGATCTGGTTTAAAGTTGGATAAGAAAGCTTAAAAGCGTATGAATGTATTCGGTAAAAAAGAATCGAAAATAAAACTATGCAATCAAATGAATGATTTAAATTGGCTTAAGTACTTGAAATCATATTGTTTATAAAATAGAAGAATTGTGTAAGCATATTTGATAGCATATTATAGGACTATACTGATGAAAATTAACAGATCTTTCTTTTATGGTTCAATCTATGGTTCTATCAGATCTGGTTTAAAATTGTTTCTATTGGATTAGATGGGTAAAAAGATTATAAATGTGCTTAACATATTTGTAGTGGGTAAGAAAAACTGAAATTATAACCGTAAAAAATGACTAAATAAGGTCCATCATCATGCTGCGCTATCAGCACGGATATTTCTGATCCTCTCTCGCCACCCCTACCTATCATCCAATGCTTTTGGCAGGTCCTCGGGGCTACATCCCCTATCGGCACAGAGCTGCAGTATGTAAGTTCGAGCTGGACGTCCTACCTTTGCTTGTCCATGTGAAAGGGTCCACAAGACTACATCACTTACGAGCTTGTCCCAACTTCTCCAGCTGTCTGGTTTTTCTGATTTTGTTAGTTTTCGTGACGGGTTGTAGATGGCCATACAGCTATTGCTTTGTGGGGTGCTGTCTCCAGGACTTGTTCAATATTGCTCGCAGCATCCTTGTGTAATTGCCGTCAGGTTTTTTTTTCTCCATACGTTTAGTTTGCGTCCATGTGGTGCATCCATTTAACAGTATCGATACGACTGCTGCTTGGAAGAAACTGCACTTCATTTTATCGGTCTGGTCTGACTTCCATATAACCAATAGCCTATCGATAGCTGTCTATGCTTTGTTAGTCGCATGTCGATGTCTGTCTCGGTTGATGAGACACTGCTCCCTTGGTAGGTGAACTTGTCAACTAATTTCAGAGCGTTATCGTTTAATGTGGAGATGTCGTCTGTTTGATTGAAGCACATATATTCCGTCTTGTGTGCATTGACATGGAGGTCGATGCCTGCAGATGCTCGTTCCAGACTATGTAGCAGGGATTCGGCTTCTGCGGGTGCATTTGCAAGAAGCGCTATATCATCGTAGTCAGCGTCGGTAATTATTTTTGCGGGGTACCTTCTGCTTCTTTTGTTAGCTTGAAAGCGTTTTCTTTGATTTTATCGATAGATGTTCTAAGTATGTAGTCGAGACATATGATAAAGAGGTATGGGGCTAATGTGTCTTCTTGCTGTACACCTGCTACAATGTCGAAGTAGTCTGTGTCTCCTTCCACAGAACAGACTTTTACTTTAGTAAATAAAACTAATTACTTTGTGCTTGTGGGGGGGATTCTACAGTTAATCCTAAATGAATTTTTAAAAATATTTTAAAAATCGTTCCGAGAGACTCAAAGTAAAATATCTGAAAATTTTATATCTAAATTATCGTAACTTATCTTTTATATATTAAAAACTTAAGATTCTTGGTTTGTAATAACAATATAAAAAGTTTATCTAGCAATATGCACAAGATTTGATTTTTCTGAAAATCTTTTGTTGAAAAATCTCTAAAGTTTAAAATTTAATGTAGAATATTTTCATAAAATAATTCTAAAATAAGTATTTTATGGAAAATCTGTTGAAATCTCTGAAGGACGTGATATTTATAGTTTTTGAGCTGTATAAATTAAAGTTTACTATAAATTTTTAAATGTAAACAAACTTTAAATCTTGCATATTTCTGCAACTACTTTACTACAAATTTTGTTCAATTTAAAAAAAATCTCCGATCTTTTACAACGAAAACAATCGATTGAAAAGAAAAGATATTCATTTTTAACAAGTTTTAAAGATCTATATTTCATATTTGCCCAACCCCTTCCGCTTGGGCAGAACACGACACAAGGTCAACTTTTAAGCGAAGTTTAACAGGTTTGAATTCCGTTTTCCTTCTCCTAGACAAGCTGAAGAGCCTAGTCTATCCGACTATTTACCCATAGCTAGATGATATCCTACATTGGAAAGTTTTTATCATAGATTTTACATAGATGAAATAAATCTTTAATCAATTAAAATATTTCATCTTAGGTGGAAGGGTTCGAAGGTTTTCAAAATACTCTGTAAAATTTTAAAATGAATAAACAGTTGGTAAATTGCATCGGTTTAAAACTCGACTCGAAAAAAGAACTCTGTGTAAAAAATCTGTTTTTGAGTTTTTTTTAAAAACAAAAATAACTTTTTCAGTGTAATCACATAAAATTAATTCTTTTTTTTATGAGGTCTTCTTGTTTTTTATCTCTCTGGGAATGTACAAATTGACCAAATGTTGAAACCCTCCTGTTAAGTGATAAAATATTTTCTCAAACACTTTTAAATCAGAGGTATTCATAATAAATTTGATTTATTAAAAAATAAAATTGTAAAAGTTTCATTAAAATTTTAATGTTCGCAAGTGATTTTAAATAATTTTATTTTGATTAAAAATAAATTAAAAACGATCCAAAAATAATTTTGCTCAATTATCTCAATACAGCCCGAAGCCGTTTTCTCTGATTTTATCAGTCGATGTTCTAAGCACGTAGTCTAGACAGAAGATCAAGAGGTATGGGGGCTAGCGTGTCACCTTGTTGTACTCCTGCTACCATGTCGAAGTATTCTGTGTCTCCATCCGGTGAACGTCTCATCAACCGAAGAAGACAGACACGCAGCTAACGATAGGCTATCGATCATATGGAGATCTGACCTGAACGATAAAATGAAACGGTTTCTTCCAGGCAGCGGTCGAATCGATACTGCTGTAGGGATGCACAACTTGGACGCTAACTAAACGGCTGGAGAAGAAACTAGACGGTAATTGCTTAGATGTTGCACAAGGCCGCATGAATGGGGCACCCAATGAGAATCGAACTCACTCGTGTAGGTTTGCTAGTCTACCTTGCTAACCATTACACCACCCGAGGTGCCTCAATTACACAAGAATGTTGCGAGCAATATTAAACAAGTCCTTGCGGCAAGAACCAACAAGGCACCAACTATACGGCCACCAGCCTCCCATCACGAAAACTATCCAAGCTAGACGAACGAGACGTGCAGGACTCTGCTGGAGAAGCAGGGACGAGCTCATAAGTGATGTACTCCTATGGACCCCCACATATGGCCGAGCAAAAGCAGGACGACCAGCGTGAACATACATACAGCAGCTATGTAAGGATACGGGATGTAGCCTTGAAGACCTCCCGGAGGCGATGAACGATATGGAGAAGTGGCGAGAGAGGGTCAGGGATATCCGTGCTAGCGACACGACATGATGATGATCTCAATACAAAAACATAGGGACGTAATATATACATTGTTTGTAGAAGATATAGAATATAGTGGGGACGTCTCTTCATATGAACCTGTGGTCCTGTAGTCTCAGCAAGAAGTCACTTACAGCAGGGTTAGATCAAAGTACCGACATCTCAGATAGTCACCTGATTTTAGTAAAAGCCGAGAACGCCAACAGGACAAACTGTCATGTGTTTGTGGTCTTCCAAACAAAAAGGAATTAATATAAAAAATTGAATAAAAAAAAAACAACAAATATTTTATTTCTTTTTTGAGTAAAAATGAATGATTACTCCATTCTTTTTTTTTTATTTCTTTCTTTTTTGCCCCTCAAAATGCAGCCCTCGTGAAATGCCGCCCAGGGAATCGCGCACCTCCTTTAATCCGTCGCAGGTTATCTCCAAGGTTGTATGTGCAAGACTATTGCTCGATGTTAGTCAAAGAAAAGCTTTCTCTTCCTTTTTGATTGTGATTATTTTTATTCGTGGGTAAGCGATGATTTATGTAAGAAAAGGATTTTTACAATTTGTCTGTACTTTGGCCGCGTCAGCTGGAGCAGTAGAGTTTACGTTTCTGTGTTTAATGGCATATCAACCTTTGTAGGTTATATAATGCCAAAGCCATTCTCTTATAACAACAGTAGTGGTCCTATTTAACCTATAGCATTGAGGATAAGGGGGTTCATGCCTTTCCCAAGGGTATTTGCCCGAAAGTGAACGTAATAGTGCGACTGGAGTTCGAACTCACTGACTCCGATTTCGCAGTATCTTACACCACGAGGACACTCCTGGGACAATAAAGGACACCGACTACATCTCTGCCGAGGAGTAAGATCCTCCAACGAGTGTGCTGGTAATATGACACTAAACAATCTGATGGTGAGGTTCCAGTAATACTGGAGCTTTGGGGAATCCGGAGTACCCCTTCTTTTCCATCACTCTCAGGTCCACTTTCATCCGGAGAGGTAGCACCTTATAGGATCCTATCAATGGGTCAAAGAGAAATGAACTGTTCATATGCTAAACTGCATTGATTGAAATTGAACTGTTTTTACATTTAACTGTGTGTAAACAAAAAAAAACTGTATACTTATGCAAAACTGATTTTTACAAATAGAACTTTATAGGAATAAAAATGGATTTGGCATTAAATAACATACAATGGTTGATATGCCATAAAACCTAAATAAACCAAATCATATTTAATAGATATGTATAAAGAGGATTTGGTATTAAATAACCTGCAATGATTGAATTGCCCAGGAACCCAACCAAACCAAATCATATATATTTAATATATAGATATAAAGAGGATTTGGCATTAAATAACCCACAATGGTTGATATGCCATAAAACCCAACCAAACCAAATCATTTTTATTATATATGTATAAACGGGATTTGGCTTTAAATTACCTACAATGGTTGATATGCCATAAAACCCAACCAAACTAAATCATATTTAATATATATGTATAAAGAAGATTTGGCATTAAATAACCTACAATGGTTGATATGCCATAAAACCCAACCAAACTAAATCATATTTAATATATATGTATAAAGAAGATTTGGCATTAAATAACCTACAATGGTTGATATGCTTTAAACCCACACAAAGCAAAGCAAACCAAATTTTGACCTTAAATAACCCATAACAGGTGGCCATGCAGTTAAACATATAAACCAAACATATTTTTACTGATTGGAATAAACACTTGAAATTTGTAAGCAGACATTGTCATCATCAAGGCGTGTTGACAGTATATATTTTGTCGCACATTCCGTCCCTATCGGCTATCGCTTTTAATGAGTCATCTAGACGGCATCCAGTGTCAGCACAGATGGTAAATATATGTCTTTGCTTGTCGGTCAACGCTGGTGTTTCTATGTTTACGAGTTCGTCATTACTTCACCAGTTGGGCCCAGCAAGTATTGCTCGCCGGGACGTACACGAACGAATCACTAATGCTTTGTGGGGTACTGATTCTAAGCAGCATCCTTTTGTAGTTTCCATCTAGCTTTTTTCTCTAAGCATTTAGTTAGAGTCAAGATAGTGCAACCATATAGTAGTAGTAGTGAACTGCATGATATATGTTTGAATCTCTGCAGAAGACATCTGATATACATACACCAAATGGCAAATATGAAAACTTTGTTACTGCCTGTTTGGAAATAGCAGCTGAGTACATACCAACCAAAGCAAGAGCCAAATGTAGAGTTCCCCAGGAGTCAAAATCAGTTATGATTGGTTTTCATTGTTTTCATGGCATGTAGACCTTCGTGAGTTATTCAATGCTGAAGCCATTTTTGTAAAAGAACAGTGGTGGAACATTTTAACCTATAGCTTGAGTGGATTAGGGGGTTCATACCTTTCTTAAGCGTATTATTATGAAAGTGGGCGTAATAGCGTGACAGAAAATCAAACTCTAATTACGATGTGGTTTTATACTTATGGAGCTTAAATTTCAATGCTGTGTCGGTGAGTGTGATTTGGTTTTATTGGGCTTTCCGGCATATCAACCATTTGTAAGTCATTTGATGCAAAATCCATTTTTATGCAAATAAACAGTTCAATTTCAAACAATTCAGTTTAGCAAGTCAAAAAAGCAGTTCTATTTCAGATAATTCCGTTTAGCATTAGTACACAGTTTCAAAGTAAAAAAAAAAACAAACAGTTCCATCTCAACCAATTCAGTTAGGCATAAGTATAGAGTCTCAACGTCAAAAAACAGTTCCATTTAAAACAATTAAGTTTAGCATGAGGACACAGTTTAGTTCTATTTAACCCAAATATAGGACACTATCAGGTACTACGATTTCGAGCCAAAGTGAACCTGGGAGCGATGGCAATGAAGGAGTACTCCGCATTTCCCAAAACTCCAGCATAACTGGAACCTCTCCATCAGATTGTTTAGTGTCATATTACCAGGACACTCGTTACTATGGGGGGGGGTCTTACCCTTCTGCAGAGAATCAGCAGGTGAATTCTACAACCCTAGCCGACTGGGAAAGTTACATGTGTGTTCACGTATAAAAGCAATTATTAAATAAAGAAACAACGAAAATATTGTTTGTTAGTTTTTACAACAAACCGTTTTTGTTTTTGTTTTATGAGTTTTACGGCTAAGAAAGTTGTTGAAAGTAATTTTCTGATAATAACATTTGCATAATCTGCTGATTTAGAGATATAGAAAATTGGCCAATATGAATTGAATTTTTGATTGGTTTGGTTTGGTTTCTTTGTTTAATGGCATATCAACCTTTGTAGGTTGTTTAATTCCCAAGCCATTCTCCTACAAGAACAGTAGTGGTACTATTTAACCCATAGCAGGGTGGATAAGGAGTTCATACCTTTCCCAAGGGTATTTGCCCGTAAGTGAACGTAATAGCGCGACTGGAGTACGAACTCGCTTACTACGATTCCGCAGTCCATCGCTTTAACCATTACACTACGAGGACACCCCCTTAAATTTTTGTCTCACAGAAAATATTTTACAGTTTTATGTTGATATTGATTTAGTAGGGCTTCTTTATGGCTAAGAAACAACGGTTGAAAAAGAAGCTAACCACATTCATGCGACCTGCCTAAGGAAGATTTTCGGCATCACATGCCAAAAGCACGCCCCGACACCGAAGTTTTTTTTTTTGTTGTTTTTTTTTTTAACTCGGGCTTCTCTTCCAAGCATCTACTCCATCTCGATGCAATTGCAGCTTCATTGGACCTGTCATGTTGTCCGCATAAAAGATCACCGCCTTCCGAAGAAACTGCTAAATGGCAAACTGTCTGAAGGCAAGCGCTATCAAGGAGGCCAGAAAAAGCGCTTCAAACACACATTGAAGGTCTCCATGAAATCTTTCGGTCTCAACCCTAGTAGTCTATATTTGGTGCAGGACAGAGGCAATTGGCAAGTTGTCAAACGTGGAGCAAAAACCTGTGAAGCAAGAAGGAGTGCAGGAATCTTAGAAAAGGCACTTTCACATCAGCCTCTGCTGCCACCATTCCTTGTTCTCATTGTAATAACTAAAAACACGAAACTTTACAAAATTAGTTCAGGTACGAAACTTTTATTCACCTTTTTGAGTTTAAAGGTTTTTCGACATGAGGCGAGAGAGACACAATCTTTCTATGCTGACTGCTTTTACATCGTCAGCTCTCAAGCCAACCAACACGCGGCGCCCGTAGCGCACAAAGTCGTCTGGCCTCGCCCAGCTCTGAAAGTCAACCTTCTTCTTCCGAGGCAGGAACTCAACTAAGTGCTTTTTCTCAAATCTCAGCCCACGCTTCCGGTGCGTGACGTCATCCAAATACCCTGGTCTCAATTCCTATCTGGGATTTTTATTTTGACATCTCTGAATGACACACCCTCTCCGCGCGCGCGTGAACTCAGGCGTTAATGTTGCACCTAACTACCCCATGCGCTAAGCGAAAGGTTCTCAGCCTAACTAAACCGAAAGGCAAGATATATAAAACGAAATCCCTCTACCATTATATTACACTACAATCTGAGTCAGAATGGACCTGGCAGCCGTGGCTATGAAGAAATACATCGTACTCCTCAGAACTCCATAAATGGACCCTCATCATCAGATGCTGTTTAGTATCATGCCCTCAACCACCCCGTTTGTTAGGGTGGTTTTACCCCTCCCCAGGTGATGCAGTCGGCATATTCAAAGTCTAGTTCAAAGAACACTTAGCTGAGATTACTCCAGGCGCTTAATCACTTTTGTGATTGGCTTTCGTGACAAGCTTGATACTACTACTACTAATAATAATTGAGGCATGACACCAACTCACACTCGTTTGGTAGATATCTGAAATAGCTTAATCTATCAAAATGACTTCCATCATTTGATAAACTCGGGTTATTGTGGCATTGAGGGCTTTGTGTGAGAATCGAACTAAAAAACGTAAGCTTCTTTGTCTAGCACACTAAATGGGGACGCAATATAATACTCATTCCATTTAAATGATTGTTTAGTTTTGATGGTGATGTTGGGGAGGGGGAGCTTTATGATTGGAAAGTGCCATTTGATTTTGGTGAGATGGAATAGCCTTATACGTTGTACTAAATTAGAAAAAGAAGTAACTTTAAACCGGAAATCAGACGAATACTTGTACCGAAACCGATACGACAGAGCTCAGTATTTGACCGAAACAGATTTTTTAAACGTTCGAAACAGTTTAATTTTGAGGATTTAAATAGAAGAGGCAATAAAGATTTAACTTTTGAAAATTTGATCAATAATGGAAAACATCGGTGCGTCGTCAGAGCGGGTAAGTTCAGCGTTAAATAATTTAATTCGAATTTATTTTTAAAACTTGATTCTCTTAGACGTGAGAAAATCAGGGGGAATAATTAGGCAAGCCAACAATAAAATGACTCCACGAATGTTTCTTAGTAGTTTTATGGTACTAATTTAATAATTAGGCAAATCAACAATAAAATGATCCCCATGAGTGTAATTTTCTGACGCTGATTTCGAAAAATTTAACTCGTTTTTACCCTTCTTGGATCATTTTTGTGTGATGAAAATACTATATACCTAGTTTAATCAGTGCTAAAAAGAAATCAATGTTCCGGAGATTCCCACTGTCTTGTTCCTTCTGGATTATTATTATGACATAGCTTGGATTTCAGAATGAATACAAGAGGATTATTCTTTGGAATAAAAAAACTTTTGGTCGAGGTTAAAAGCGAGGAAAGGGTAAATCGATGAGGTTTTTGCAATGTGGGTATAATTAGAAAACGAAATCAGTTTTGATGAAGGAACCAAAACGTGGACCGTTTCCTAAAACGGTTTTCGGTTATTCTTTCTACAATTTTAAGATGGACTTCTTGATTTGATAATTCATTTAGTTATGGAGAATTTTAATATTTTTATGTGGTTTAATGATATTAGGCTATAACAACGAATTTGGGTTTTGCTTTAGTTTTTTCTCGAATTATAATATTTTTATAGACTTTATTTCAACCTGTCGGTAGGGAAAATCACTTTAAAAATATATTAATGAGTTTTAATAAATATCGGGAATTGGAAGAAATCTTAGAAATTTCTATCAGCATTTTAACGTTTTCGTATTTCATTTATGCCGCTAATATAGAGACTTTGAATTTTTTTTTTTTTTTTTTTTTTTTTTTTTTTAAATTTCAAAAACCGTTTAAGTTCATTGAGCGACTCTCACGTGGGGATGCAAGTAGGAAAATTTCTCATCGAAACTCGGGTAAAAGAATGTTTACTCCAGAAAATGAGTTCGAGCATGTCCCCTTTATTTATTTATTTATTTATTTATTTATTTATTTATTCAAATCTCTGTATTATTCAGTCTTCTAAACAGGTTCAAGATAATAGAGATGTGGGCTGTGTTTTCTTACAGGATTTAGTTGTGGTGTAGACGTGAACTGATCGATATTTTTTTGATTTGATTGGTTTTTAGTTTTATGGTATATCAACTATTTTAGGTGTCCTGGTCCAGGAGACCAGGGTTCAATCCCAGGTCGAGTCATACAAAAGACTGAAAAATGGTACTTGGTGCGGCCTTGCTTAACACTCGGCATTATAAGGTACGGATCAAGGGTAAAGTGGATCAATCCAGTAGCGCCCTCCCCTACTGTGTGTTGTAGTAGCTATTGAAAAGGGAGCCTTCGGGTCACTCTTGACTAAAGGGAGACTACTTTACTTTCTTAATGCCACATCCTTTTTATAGATATGTTGAATATAAGTACGATTTGTAAACACATTGTTTTAAGATTCTTAAACGAGCTTTTTTTTGCTTTTGTTTTGCACACACTGTTTTATTTAACCCATAGATAGACCCTATCAGGTGCAAACACCCTGGGTCAGTATACTAACGATCAATGGCAATGAAGGTGTAGTCCACATTCTCCAAATCTCTAAGACTGGATCATTGCCATCAGGTGGTTTATTGCCCAGTCGGCTGTGGCTGTAGAATACACTGACTGCATCTCTGCATCTAGTGTCCTGGATATAATACTAGACAATCTGATGGTGAGGTTGTAGTAATGCTGGACCCTTAGGAAATGCGGAGTACGCCTTCATCACTGGCCCAGAGTGGTAACACCTAATAGAGCCCAATCGATGGATTAAATAGAACAAGTCTGCGTACTTGTGCTAAACTGAATTGCTTGAAATAAAACTGTTTTAACATGTAAACTGCGTACTTATGCTAAACTGATTGTTTGAAATAGAACTGTTTTTGACATAGAAACTGTACTGCGCTAAACTGAATAGTTCAAAATGGAACTGTTTTAACATTTGGGTGTTTGTAAACAAAAACTATGTTAAGCTAGGAGTTATCAAGTACCATTTTTAAATTCTTTGGTATGACGCGACCTAAGACTGAACACAGGTTCTCGGATCAATGCATTCTTAATAAAAGTTCTTAAATTTGTGACATTAATTTCATTTTCTTAAACTTTGTCGGAAAAAAACCATTATTTGGATAAGAGGATCTTAAAAAATTTTTTTAAATTTTTTTTTAACTTAGATAATTTTTTTCTAATATGAAAATTTCATATTGTGAAAGAATAAAAATAGCTAGTAAAATTTGGATGCGAACAGCGTTTACTTTTTTTTTTTTTTTTTTTTCCGGTAAATCTTTACATTATTAATGATGTATAAAGTCGTCTTTCGAAAAATATTCAAATTTTAAAACGGATAAACCCCCACTGAAACTATTTGATTGTTTTAACGTGACATGGCCGGTAAGTGACACTTGATGTCTGTAGATACTCTGGGATTCAGTCGCAGAATGCACCCAAGGCCAAATAAATAATCACCAAGGCTGAAGAACCAATAGCTGGAGGGAGAATAATTGGATTCATACCTTTCCTAAGGGTATTAGTGCTATGTGAAATGCAATCAGTCTCGTCCAGGATTTGAACTCGTGTCACCGTATTCATTTCCTGCGACAATAACCATTACACCACGGGCACCAAGATTACGTATCATGAACGCTTACTGATCTAACAAGGAAATGGTTTCACATTAAAAAGACAAGTATTAGAAGATATTCCCCAGAAACTAAAATTCGCAAACTACGCTTAGGATCTAGTTTACTCTAGCCAAATTCCTTTTGCATATACTAAAGCAAGAGACAATGGTCTCTAAAACGCAGATAAAACAGTTCATGTGTTTTAAAGAAGGTTTTAAAGATGTTTATTTTAAAAGGCAAACTTCTGGAATTATCTCATTAACCTACCTCGGCAGCAATATCTCATCTACTGAAAGCGATGTTGGCATACGCATAAGAAGGTCGTGGACTACTATTGGTACGTTTCTGATCGTATAGAAATCGTTATGTATGTATGTATTATTCGGTCCTGTTAAACCGGAGTTGGGAGTAATTCCATCCGGACAAAAAAAAAAAAAAATTCAGCAGTGAACATTTAAATTTTCCTGGTAAAGAGCTCAATGTAACTGACATGATAGAGCAATAGTTTCTAAAAAATATATGATGGTATTTCTTCCGAGTTGTAGTCGTGTCGGTACTACTGTAGGGATCAACCACCTTAACTCAACCAAAATGTTTGGAGAATAATCAAGATGGGAACTACATAAGAATGCAAAAAGTTGTTTTGAACAATTCCTAGAAGCAGCGCCCCCCACAAAAAACAACTATATGCCCACTTGCATCTCATCCCAAGTCCGCCCTGTCGACTGGGGCTGTAGAATACACCGACTTCACCTCTGCAGAGGGGTAAGACCCCCCCCCCAATGAGGCCACCTGTTGGCCGTGGGTTGCGACCCGTAAGGCGCTAGGACGGATCCCTGGTGGTTGAGCAGTCATTGATCCGGCGACAGAGTGGTCAATGGCTTGCAACACGGGCGGTCGGATTGGGCCCGACCCGATCAATCGGCTGGTAATGTCAAGCCCTAGCACCTATATATTTTATCCCGACCGTACTTTTAAATCTGCACTTGCAGTAAGTTCCCAACCCTTATCTGTTAGTTGCTAGAAGGCGGTGGCTGAGGGTCAATTTTGTTGAGAATAGGAATTTGACCAGCGCTGAGAACTTGAAATTAGCAACGGCTCGGAAGCCTACCCTCAACTCGAGTATACTGGTCGCGTATCCCCCGTCTCAACCAAGGCGAATGTGTTTCCCCGTTGGTTTATTCCCAACCCAAGTTGAACTCCGTGGTGGGTGGTGGAGCGCAGGGCCAGTGAAAAATATACATCATATATGGCGTCTTCAAACAAAAAACAAAACGGAACCTCTCAGAATCAGACTCGGAGAATGAGGCAGCAGACTTCCCCAGATTCATTGTTATTGAATCTTTGGAGGAGGTATGCCTAGCCAAATTCTCACCTTTCCGTATAGAAAAGGTGATATCTACAAGAGCTAGTCCGAAAACTGTTAAGAAACAAGGAATGGTAACTTGCTTGTCGAGGTAGACAGCCGGAGACAGGCAGAAATCATATTAAAAATAAAAACGTTTCATGCAAGCAAATGCAGGGCGTATCCGCATGAGAAACGCAACACTTCCAAAGGAGTTATCAGGAATAGAGAGTTGGCATTGGCTAAAGAAGACGAGATAGCGTCAGGGAGTTAGAAATATAAAGAGGATCTCCATTAGAAAAGGTGAAGAACGAATCCAGACCAACACTTACATCCTAACATTTAATAAGCCCCAAACTCCAAAAGAAGTGAAGATCGGCTATTGTCTTGAGAGAGTTGAGCAGTACGTCCCAGTTCCTCTGAGGTGCTTAAAATGTCAGAAACTTGGACACCACAGGGAAGCCTGTAGAGGACGATAGACATGTTCCAAATGCGGTGAAAAGGACGCAGACCATGCAGAGGAAGATTGCTTAAAAGAAATTCGACAAAAAGAAATGATTGAGGTCAAACACAAGAGGAATGTTTCCTTTCTGGAAGCTAGGAGAATTGTGGGGAGCTATATGGGAGAAAGCAGGTACGCCTCCGTTGCACGGAGGACAGATAGAACCAATGACGTCAGTAAATATAGAACACTTGTGGATAAATTGCTCAAGCTGGAAACCAATGATTGGCCAAAGTTTCAGGAGCACCTGAAAAAATTACATTCGGTCGAAGTTTACCAAGCACCAGCTCAGCAACAAGTTGCGAATAGGGAGAGATCCAATGTTGTAGTTCAAACAAAAACACACTTAGGATCTATCAGTCCAACACGAACTACTCTAAAACTGCAAGATCTCCATCAAAACAGCCGTTACATAAATCACCAATACGTCCACCAAAAAGCATTAAAGATAGACTAAAAAACCTGTCTCCCATGCGACCTGAACGACTGAAACAAAAATCACAACTCCCCGTTAGTCAAACTACGAAAATACAAATGAACACCAAAGTGAATAAGGAAAGACCAGGAAGTACATTCAAAATACCCTCAACAGCAAAGTCGCCTATAACAACCAAACAATCCAATTCTCAACAACCAACAAAACACCTACAAAGGACGTATAGTATAGAGAGTATGGACAGCAATACCGCGTAGTTGCCAGCCTTTATCTTGAAGAAATAATCAAAAACTACAATACTTGAAACCACTTAACTGTCGGCAAACTTATAAGCTCAACCACTTTTTTGAATTGTTAATCTCTTACATATCATATGTATCTATTTAAATGTGTGGTAACGAATGACTAATGTTAAATTCTTATTGTTACATAGAAATTCTTGTAATAATTTAACTGTGTGCAAACAAATGAGAAAAAGTAAATGGAATGATTTATGCTGCCTGCATATTTATACCAAACAGAATTGTTTCTCATGCTAAACTGAACTATTTGAAATAGAACTGTTTTTGACATTGAAACTGTACTTATACTAAACTGAATTGTTATCTAACTGCTTGAATAAACTGAATTGTTTAAAATAGAAATATTTTTGACAAGCTGTGTACTCGTGCTACACTGAATTGTTTGAAATAGAACTGATTAGTTACATAAAAATGGATTTGGCGTTAAATAACCTACAAAGGTTGATATGCCATAAAACCCACCTAACCAATCATCCCAAGTGGTGTGATTGCAAACAAGCAAACCTTCAGTGTCTCATTGGGTGCCCCATTTATACGGCCTGGAACCACAACTGAGCAAAACCCTTTGTAAATTATTACATCCCTTCTCACAAATTACCAAATAAAGTCTGAGAAAGTAATGCCGGGCACTGTTGGAGATGTAAGGACAAACACATTAGCGAAGTTCTCCGATGGACTCCTTCAGATAGTAACACCAGTGTCTGCCGACCAGTAAATACATATTCATTAGCTCTATACGGACTGGAGGACTTTCCCAGAGTGATAGTTTATTGAAATAGCGATAATAAAGGGAACCCTGCTATCTACACAGGTCTTATACATGTGTGTGTGTGTTTTACATATATATCATCTCGAGTGCGATATCTCGAGTGGTGTAAGGGTTTGCCAGCTAGACTAGCACACCTTCACGAGTGAGTCTGAGCCTCATTGGGTGCCCCTTTCATAAGGCCTTGTGCCTGATCTTAACAGAAAGCTTAATAAATTACTTTATCTTCTCAAGTGCTTACAATAAATCGTATATATATATATATATATATATATATATATATATGTGTGTGTGTGTGTTAGCATAGCGTAGATAGTCAACGACGCTTGGTTTGGTGTCTAGTTTCGTTGTTTATTAGCATAAAACCTTCGTTAGTTATTTAATGCCAAATCTATCCTTGTTGATAAACAGTAATGATAAAATTCAAGCTGGGGGTATGAGTGGGTTCATGCCTTTCCAACGGGTCCTAGTCCAAAAGTGAACCTAATGGTGTGGCTAGAATTCGAACTCTCTTACTTCGTGGTCGCAGTTCAGCACTTTAGCCATTATGCCTCAACCTCAACGGCGCTTAATGTCTCAATTTCTCGTCTGTGCCATAAGACCACGAGTTTTACCTTTATATTATAGGATGGGTGATCAAGTTCATAATTAGTGTGTCGGAGGGGGAGATCAATGCTCTGTCAATTCTTTTATTTTTATCCGATTTGATAGTATTTTTACAAATATCTTCTTAATTTGGTTGATTTTATTTTAATTTTTCAAACCAAAAATAAATTTTCAAATCCCGATTACTTGATATAACGTAGGCTTTAAAACGTGATACCATTATCTTTTGATTCAGACTGAAAAAAAAAACATCAGAAAATGTAATACTAATGATTGTTTTAACTCTACACTTTTTCTCTATTCAGATTAACCTTTCGGAACAAGAGGCCAAGAATATGTTTAAAGCTTTTAAAAAACTTATTACTAATAACAGTCTGGAAGATGTCAAACGGGAAATAGATCTGTCACCGATGGAAATGCGTCAGAATTTGTCATACGATCGTGAAATTGAAAAAAAAATGATGTTTCAAGCCTGCTTTGGAAAAGCTACGGATGTTGTCAAATATTTCATTATCAGACGTAAGATAGACAGAAACGAGTTTACCAAAATTGGAAGAGAAATGTTCACCCCTCTGTTTATTGCCATAAAGACGGCCAACAGTGATCTAATCAATTTACTACTAAGATATGGAGCTGATATGAATTGGCGAGATCATGACGGGAGATCTGCCATCGTCTATGCTTGTGACATCAATAAAATGGAAGCGGCGTATACATTGAAAAATCACGGGGCCAATATTAATGATAACACAAATCAGAATTTGTGTGTAAAAAGTTTGTCTTATTTTAAGAGGGCGCTTAAACTGGGGACTGATGTGAACTATGTTGATGAAAAAGGGGAGACTATTCTTATGAAAGCTGTTTCTAATTCTAATAATATCGATATCATAAACCTGCTGCTTAAAGAAAAGGCCGACATTTACTTGAGAAGTTATGAAAGCGGTAGAAATGCCTTGGACTTGGCCCATTTACTTGAGAAAGAGGACGTTTTAAATTACTTTAAAAAAAATTCAGTTTATTCTCTGGCAGACAATGTAATAACTTACGATTTATCTTTTGCTTTAGCACTTCTGATCGATAACAACGTTAATAAATCGGAAGAATTCATGAAAACGTCGATGAGGTTACGTAAAAAATACCATAGTACTCTGGAAGTCTTGGGTAAAGACAACCCAGCTTTGAAGCTGGATTCTGATATCGGATCACCAGAGAATATTTTCGACTCTCCTACTTTGGCTAAAAGCTTATACATTGCATTACAAATGGTGTGCAGAATCATTAAAATAAATCACCCGTTTATTGAAAAACTGTTTTTTACAATTTCTCGTAGTCGTCGCTTTCTTAATAACTCTCTGTCGATTGATGACCTGAAAAAATTCTGCAAACTGAACTATACCGTCGACCAACCAGAGATTAGCGGTGTTTATATTGGCATGGCGGGGGCTTGTTTTCTGTGCGACATACAGTTCTGGTCCTCTTGTGAAACTGAGATGTTTGTCCAGTTTATTGAACAAGTTGTGGATTTGATATCTGAGACCTTCTTTCCTATCCTGAAAAATAAGTCGGTCAGCTGGCCCTCATATGTTGTTTATGAGCATATGATGTCTCTGTTGCTTCAATTAATAGATTTCGTAGTAGACGAGGAATGTGCTAATAATGAGAGACTAGAAATAAGTATTTCGAAAATTGCTCAATTGTATATGGAGCATTACAAAACGAGTATGCTCCTAATAGCCATTGAAAAGGGTTTTGGATTTAAGACAATATTACATCTGATCGCTGGTGGAGCCGATGTTAATGCTCGGGGTAACTTCAACAATACTCCTCTTCATTTACTTGCTGAGCAGCCGGCTTCTTTACCAGAGAAGAGTGAGATATATCAGCTTCTTATTGATGCCGGAGGTAGAATTGATGCCACTAACGATTACGGAGTAAAACCTCAAATATCTCTTGCAGCAGAGTAGCAAAACCATTTCTTGTATTTTTGCAATAGTTTTCGTTTTGGAGTTAGGAATGGGCTCGTGTCTCGGTCAATGTCTGAAGATTCCATTCCAATTCGAAAACACTGGTTCAATCTTTCCATGACTAATAAAATTTCTACTCTAAAGGAATAGTCAAATCTCGCACAAAAAATCATTTTGTGTCTATACAGTATTCACGGGTATACACGGTATATATTTTTCTCGTGAAATTTATATATACAATTTTATGGACACATTCGTGGTCTCTACCAAGTAACCAAAAAAGATTAAAGCTGGTGTCAACAACAGATGTTTATAATTATTTAATTGATTTTTTTTCTTTTAGACTAAGTAAAAAAAAAAAGTTTGGGTACTGTCCCTTACGAAAAATGGCGTATTTAGTACACTCTAAATTGTACGTCAAGGCTAAGATCTACGTCGGTGACTCTGGGAAATGTTTAGGATCACTTCAGTACCATTACTCCCTCGGGCCAAATTGAACTAGATTTATGTATTTAAAAAATACTTGTGAGTAATGCTTCATAGTACATAATGTATTATTTGTATTAACAGTAGTTACTTAAAGCTATAATCATTTTCAAAGCATTATTAATTAGGTATTTGATAGGGTGTTTTTATGGCATATCAACCATTGTAGGTTATTTAATGCCAAATCCTCATATATATATATATATATATATATATATATATATATATATAATGTATGTGATTCGGTTTTGATTGGGTTTTATGTCATATCAACCATTATAGGTATTTTTAATGCCAAATCCTTTTACATACATATATATATATATAAGGTTTGGTTGGGTTTTATGGCATATCATTTACATATGGTTTGTAAACACATTTTGTAGATAACATTCTTAAATGAGCCTGCGCTTTAATTTACCTACAATAAAATCGTTTCAAGTATTGCTACATAAAAGTCACAGTTTAATATCAGTCATTTGTTTGCAAATAGTTTGTTCTGCTTGACCCATAGATAGGACTCTATTAAGTGCAACGCCTCTGGCTCAGAATGGACCTGGAAGCAAAAGTAATGAAGGGGTATAACACATTTCCCAAATCTTCAAGGCTGGAGCCTGGCCATCGGATGGTTTTAATGTCATATGCAGGACACTCATTGCAGTGGTATTACCCTTCTGTAGAGATACATTCGGTTTATTCTACAGCCTCATCCAAGTGGACTGCTTGGTATTTGAAGCCATACAATTGTGCATAAAAAATTTTGTATTAGATTGAATTACTTGATATAGTATACCTGTGCAAAAAGCTTAAAAGGTACAACAAACAATGTGTAAATAAAAAAATATATACACGATACCTTGAACTCGAGGTAAAAAATAACCCAATAAAAGTTGACATGGCATTAAAACCAAACGGATTATGTACACTCCCAACTGAACATTTCATTTTACATATATGATTTTGTATGAAAAAATATATTTACCATTAAAAAAAATGGAAACAATACCATTGCACAAGGGAATGCATCCTCAAACTACGCTTGGGAATGATGCAAGTATTTCAATGAACTATGGTGTTGCCACTTGAATGCTGTAGCTTAGAATTATCTTATCCTTTAATTTGCATCCCAGCTATGGGTTAAATAGTACCATTAATGTTCTTCTAGGAGAATGGCTTCGTCATTAAATAACCTACATAGGTTGATATGCCATTAAACGAAGAAACCAGACCAAACCTTTAATTTGCATCTTTTGTGGCACTGCCGCTTGTGAAAGTGCATAAGCAGTAAAAATACATTTGCTGGTTGTTTTTGATTGGGTTTTATGACATATCAATCATTGTAGGTTATTTAATGCCAAATCTTCTTTTATACATATACATGAAATATGTATGATTTGGTTGCGTTTTTTGGCATATTACACATTGTAGATTATTTAATAGCAAATATATTGTTTCTTTTTAATACATCTCCAAGATAATATTCTTAAAACGAGACTGAGCTCTTTTTATTTTATATTTGTGCAAAGTAAAACGGTTTCAAATGCTATCTAATGTAATAATTTTATACTAGTCATTCTTTTGCTGACAGTGAAGTGGTTCTAAGTATAACAACTTAAAGCTAATTATTCTGTTCAGCCTTATTCATTCATTTGCACTCGATCAAATAGTTCCATGTATTGCTATGTAATACCTATAATTCAATTCAGTTAGTTTCAAGTATTGCTATATAACACAAATAATTCTTTTTAGAATTACTCATTCATTTTTTACACTGTGAAATAGTTCCAAGTATTGCTATGTATCTCTAACAATTCAATCAAACATCAGTCATTTGTTTACACACAGTTAAATGTAAAAACAGTTCTATTTCTGACAATTCTATTTCGCATAAGTCAACACAGTAGGTTACAAGTATTGCTATGAATCATAAACAATTCAATTAAACATCAGCCATTTATTTATTCATTGTTAAATGTCAAGAGTTCTATTTCTAACAATTCAATTTAACAAAAGTCATCTGTTTACATTTAGTTTAATTTTCAAACATATATATTTGACCCATAGATAGGACTCTGTCAGGGGCTACCACTCCGAGTCAGTGGGCCTTTGAGCGATGGCAATGAAGGGGTCCTCCACATTCCTCTAATCTCTTGGGTCAGAGCCCCACCATCAGTTGGTTTTGTGTCATATCTAGGATACTCGTTGGTGGGGTCTTATCCCCCTGCAGAATTGCAATCAGTGTATTCTACAGACCCCACCGACTGAGCTCTACACTCTTTGGGTGTTTTCTTCGAGTGTAATGGTTATGAAGCTAGTCTTGCAGAACATTTATTGAATACTGAATAGGATCCTCACCAGGTGAGCCTTGTGCTTAATATGAACTTTGATGACACCTCAGCGTCATGTAATGATTAAACTAGTCTTGAAGATCAGTTACAATTGAGTTGGTAGTTAGATCCGCACTGGGTGTCAAAGCATGTGGGCTCTGCCAAAAGCTGAGCTACGCTTAGTTTTAAGGATACAGAAAAGTAGCGGCGAGTCTGTTTTCGGACTATTGTCTTCATCTTTATTGATAAATTCACAACATTTGGGTCGGTATCTCCTTCCCGCCTTCTTCAGGTATTTCTTGTCCCACTCGGGAGCTTACACGGAACACCGAACCACGCCCTTTATTCAATTCACGGGGCTCGCTTGTTCTGATTACGTTAACCATAACCGGATACAAGTGTTAAGCATTCCTGTATTGCTACTCGCTTGCAGTCAGGATTGAACCTGAACTGTCACGCTGAACTATCCAGCAGGATACATAACGTAACGGTCATAAGCGTTGGTTCTCTGTTTCTAAAGAGACAATCATCTGGAGGGTGCAGAACATGCGACAAAATCTCTGCAGAGGGGTAAGGCCTCATCACCAACCTATATGATGGTGATGCAACTGTCCTGGTGCTGTGAGGAGAACCATTACTCTTGTGTCTACTCAGTCTGTTTAATCATTTATTATACTTTGAAACCATTTAAATGTGTGCAAACAAAAAATAGCAATAATTGAATCCATTTAATTTTGTGCAAACAAATGATATCTGGCTGTTTTAAAAATGTCACCGACAAACTATTCGCTACCAAATCACACACATATATAATTCAAACTTTTGCATTAAATAAACCACAAGGGTTGATTATGCCATAAAACACAACCAACTAGCATTGAGTGGCTCCAGGTTAAATAGTTAAGATAAAATCTAATTTCTAACTTCTTGAATTCAGTTACATAACGAAACAATCCTCCAATGAGGACCAAGTTTTCAACGGCTCTTAAATGTTATCACTTGTCAATTAAACTGAGTTGACATTAGCAAGAAACAATAACCTCTTTGCTGGGTACTATTGTTTAAATCTTTATAAAATACTCAACAATGTACGTTTAAGGTTGAAAAAAAAAATTAGAATAATAATAAAAAAATAAATATTCCTATTCGTCGCACAATTTTGTTGATATAAATATTTTGTTTTCACGTTTGTTTGTTTTTTAAATTTTTTTTAAGCAAGTTGTAACAGTGCATTTTAAACTTTCATTGTTTTAAACGTAAGCAGAAACTACTTGATTAATGAGTGCTTTCATCGGTAATTTTTATTTCCGTAAAGAAAGTGTGTATGATAATTTTAATCTATGATTTCTTGCTCCCAAAATTGAGGAACTGAAAGTGCATAGTCGACATGCAATGTTATGGAGTTGAATAATAAAAACGCGACAAAATAACAGAAATTTTCTAGTTATGGCCACATGCAATTTTCTTGGTGATGGCGATTGAGAGATGAACCCAAAATTGGACGCTGTTCAGATCTTGAACATTATGCTTGAACGGAATTGGTACAATATAATCCGTTCAAAAGTAATCGACAACTAGCATTTGATCTCAACTTTTCCCATTCGTCAATCTGTACCAAATGTAGAGAAATCAAGCAAGTTTGATGTTTCTTCTTTATTTACTCAATGAGAAGATCAAAGAAATATTGCATGTGCCGAGCGATTACTCTTCTTTCAGGACAATTCTCAGATCAATACAACGGTCTTACGAAAATGGGTCTTCTAATCTCTGCAACCTCACACAAAATCTTCGTGGGAGAACATTTATCATGTGTGTATAGTTGGATTACCGCAGCATTATTCCTTTTGTGTGTGTGTGTGTGTGTGTGTGTGTGTGTGTGTGTGTAAACTGAAGAAATAAAACTCAATGTAGATTTAAACTCTCGGCAGCTGTACCGTGCGCATGAAAATCTTTTAAGAGAACGCTACGCAGTTGTCAACAAGAGAAATCATGTGCTTCTTTGTGATGATGCAAACCACATTTAGTAAGAATCATGAAGCGGAAATATTACTTTAGATTTTTTTTTTTTTTTTTTTTTCAACTACATCGTATTCAACCGACCTTACGCCAAGTGATCTCCATCTTTTTTTTTTTCTCTACAAAATACTCTGAATGACAAATCTTAATTTCTGGTGAAACCATTTGTGAAAAACTTCTTGCCTTCGAAACCAGCTAAAATTTTACTGATGGCTACCAAATGAATAGCAAAAGGTAATTCAAACAAATAGTGAATATATAATTGATTGAAATTAATTAATTTCTTAAATTATTCCTGAGTAGCGAGGATTTTAATAAAACAAATTATTTATGACCAAACCCAATCAACGATTCGATTAATCTACTATTAAACATTAGGAGCAGCAGTTAATATGTACAGCGAAAAACCCGTCAACTAAACTAAGAAAAGCTTAAATGATATGCAAGCTCTTCCAAAGTTCGATAAAAATAAGGAAATTATGGGCCTTTTGCGGACATTATATACCAGAATCGTCAACTGTCCATTTACGATTGACTGTATCACGAATTCCTTTATTTCAAAATAGTAATTAAGTCTTTAACAGGACATAGTATCTATTTTAACTTTATGTAAAGATTATAATAATTTTTAAAACTTATGAATTCTGTTATGGTAGTATTTATCTTCTGTTTCTTTGGTTTTATTTTAATTAAACTTTTGTAAAGCAAGGGAATGAGCGCATGAAATAGGCTAGAGCACGAGGTATTTTAATGGTTAAATACGATTCTGATTAGTCCTCACATGATAGCGTAAATTTTCCTTTTTATAAAGCATTTTATCGGAGTACTCAAGTAGACAACAGGGTTTAGAATATAATGGCGATATCCTCCTGCACAAGAGAAGACCCCCTCAAAAAAAGGGGAGTATTCAGACTATGATGCCAAACTGCATCTGATGGAGAGTGCCGAGTTATCCCTTTATTGATAGGATTCTTTGGTCAAACTTGACCCGGGGTGAAAATAAGATACGATCCTATACTTAGCTGAAATTAATTTTGGTTAAAAATCATTTGTATTTAACAGGACCTTTAGGCGCCGAAGCGGGGGAGAAATTAAAAATCTACACGAAAATATATGAACGTGATTCCCAAATGTCTAAGCATAAAATACCCATTTAAATACTTGATAGCAAATAACTGAAATATTGATATTATGCATAGATACTTAGATATAATTGTTTACTCAAGAATTCTTAGTTATTTGTATCAACTAGTAGCAATTTTTAAATAGAAATTACTCCTACAACTATTATCTTGCCCAGTCGGCTTGGGCTGTAGAATACACTGACTGCTTCTCTGCACAAGGGTAAACCCTTCCCTCAATATGATATTAAACAATCTGATGTTGAGGTTCCAGTAATGTTGGCACTTTAGGGAATGCGAACTTCCCCGTCTTTGCCATCGCTCGCAGAGGTAGTACCTGATAGGGTCTTTTCTATGGGTCAAATAGAACTAAAATGAAGTGCTTGAAATAGAACTGTCTTTGTATGCTAAACAGGTTTGCTTGAAATAGAACTGTTTTTGACATTGAAACTCTACTTACGCTAAACTGAATTGTTTTAACTAGAACAGTTTTGACATTTGACAGTTTGTAAACAAAACCTATACTTATACTAAACTGAATAGTTTGAATTAGAACTGTTTTACAAAACTGAATTGTTTGAAATAGAATAGTTTTTGTTTAAAATGGATTTGGCTTTAAATAACCTACAAAGGTTGAAATGTCATAAATTTATTTTATTTGATAATATCTTAGATATGAAACTTCCCTGCACAAACAGGATGCGACACAATGTTATTTTAAGCAAAGTTTAACAGGTTTGAATTTAGAGTTGGCCTTCACTAAGAACGGTCCTCTTTGCGAGACTAAAGAGCACAGTCTCTCCTATTTACCCGCTGCAAAGAGAGAAATGTTAGATTGATATCTTTCCCAAGGTTATTACAGCTATTTGAAATACAAAAAACTTCCTTCTGTTAACTACACAATATCTTAACATCTATGCGTAAAATAATCTGAGAGGTTTTGCTATGCCCTTTTTATTTTTATTTTTTTAAGATAAAGGATACATACAATCTCGTGAAAACTTAATTAAACACCTAATTTCTATGCATAAAATAAACGGGACGTGTTGACCCACCGTTGAAACTAACCCGCCAAACAGTGAAATTGATTAATTTTTTTTCTTCTAGACCGTCACCATCCCCAAACTAAAAATCCCATTATACTCTACTATTTACCCATAGCTGAAGGGAAATACTTGAATACATATCTATCCCAAAGGTACTATTAACGCTATAGGAAATGCTCACAGCTTCGTCCATTTTCTCGGACGATGACCATGACTCAATGAGCGCCTACTTTTTATAATATAACTTCAATCTCCACCCTACTAACTACTCAAATGCATAAATGTACAATGAATGCAATTCCCGAACTTTTATGCATAAAATAAACGTGACGTGTTGACACGTCTTTATGTTGTATACCCGTCATCATAACATTGATTTACGAACTTCAATGAACGAACGAACACACTACTTTATAAAAATATATCTCTCACGCTTTATTGTCGAAAGGGTTGATGTTTCTGTGGTGTGTGAGAGATGGGTGGAGACAGGGACAGACTGCTATATTGACCCAACTTCCTCTCTTGACCATAGCACGCTGTGTTATCTTTAAGAACCCACTTAGCACTTCTTCCGCATCTTGGCTGGGGTTGCTCAACCGGGGATCGCTGAGGGCAACGTACTCAGTCTGCAAGCTGGTTCTCACTCTGGCCTTCCTGTCACCAACTAACTCAACGGCCGCCAGCATCTGCCTATATTATTTCATAACACCCACTTGCTTCCGCTTCTTCTTCCGATTATTTACACAGGTGCATCTCTAATTGACGGCTCGGTCAAGGGTCATTGTATAACATTTAAAACTAAATTACTAAACCGTGAAAATTGATTTATTAAAGACTGATGGGAAGGTAATGCTGAAAGCACTGGGAGTTAAGAGATGAATGAGTCTGATCAGAAATTAGATGGGTGACCACTTAGTAACAGCAGTTGTTTATTTGCCAGAATTTTTTCAAAAAAAGCGAAAAACGATTTTAATACATCAATTAAATTTTGTGGGGTCTGCCACTGGCAATCGAGTCTTCAGTAAATCAAACAACTGTCATTCAGTTTTTGTAGTCTTTTGAGGGCTATATTTGGCTCTCATACCTTCTTTTTTAATATAAAGGATGCAAATATCTAATTCTCTTTGTACTGTGAAAGGGGTTAAAGAATGTTAACTTGTCTTTAAGTTGATCGTATTTTTATTATATCCCCTTTTCCGATGGCTAAATACTGGTAGCAGAAATGTACAAACGTTTCATCTGACTCATTCTCCAATATTCTCAATCTCATTTCACTACTAATGCCACCATCGTAAACCCCTTGACAAGCAAAAGCACCAATTTAAAAGAATGGAACTCTGTAACGAAATATATCATAACGGCTACAGTTGCCCTACGAAAGGAAAAGTCGTTTTGATAAATTCGAATAACAAGCAGTTTTTGTTGTTTGAATTAAGCAAAGCATTTTTTTTCTTAAGTGCTATAGTTTTTTTGCTGAATCCCGATTTACAGTGGAATACTTGGAGCTTTCGAAATTTTGTAATAAAACAATTTCCCTGCAAAACTTCATCCATTTTTGCTATCTTAAATATTCTAAAATAATATGGAGAGTGTTGTGGGTGTTTTTTGTTTTTTTTTCAATTTATTTATTTATTTTATTTATTTTTTTGTTAAATAATTCAAACATACTCTTTGTGTGCTCCACAAAGTATTATTCAAGCCTTTCTGACATTGCTTCATCGTCGAGATTCTTGTTACCCATGCGAAATTGATTGAACCATCTATTTACTGTATTGAGATTAACTGCGCCTTCATTTTCGCAGAAGAAATTTTTTGGTTACATCTACGTCGCTATGGCCCATTGTTTTTTTAAGGCATGGACAGCTATCGATAGGCTATCGATCATATGGAAATCAGACCTGACCGATAAAATGAAACGCAGTTTCTTCCAGGCAGCGGTCGTATCGATACTGCTGTATGGATGCACTACTTGGACGCTAACTAAACGGCTGGAGAAGAAACTAGACGGCAATTACACAAGAATGCTGAGATCAATATTGAACATGTCCTGGCGGCAACACCCCACAAGGCACCAGCTATACGGCCACCTGCCTCCCATCTCGAAAACTATCCAAGCTAGACGAACCAGATATGCCAGACACTGCACTCCTATGGACCCCCACATATGGCCGAGCAAAAGCAAGACGACCAGCTCGAACATACATACAGCAGCTATATGAAGATACGGGATGTAGCCCTGAAGACCTGCCAGAGGCGTTAAACGATAGGGAGAAGTAGCCAGAGAGGGTCAGGGATATCCGTGCTAGCGGCACGACAGAATAATAATGATGGCCCACTTCGAACTTTTAAAGGAACTTCCCGATAGGCTGCATCACACATTCATCAGTCAGGCTTTCAAATCACTCACAGATTAATTATACAGTGCACAATGTCTTAGCGCATTGCCTATCATGATAATCCTAAACTCAGCAAGTGGCCAACGTGGCTTGAACTGTTTTGGTCACCTGCTATGCTCACTGCAAACTAGCACGTGCTAAATAATTTCAAAACTTTTCACACGTCCTCGAATTATCATTTAATGGTTCGTAAACTTTATTAGCTTTAAATAGCAAATATTTTTTTAAATACTTATAATGAATAAGCTGTCGACTTAGAAATCACATGCGGGCAATTAGTTTAATGAGTAGAATGTTAGCTAATGGCCCGGGAGACCAGGGTTCAATTCCATGTTGAGTCATACCCAAGACTCAAAAAATAGTATTTAGTGTGATCTTGCTTAACACTCAGCATTATAAAGTATGGATCAAGTGTAAAGTGGAGCAATCCAGGTTTGGTTTGGTTTGGTTTCTTTGTTTAATGGCATGTCAACCTTTGTAGGTTATTTAATGCCAAATCTATTCTCCTAGAACAGTAGTGGTACTATTTAATCCATAGCTTGGAGGATAAGGGGGTTCATACCTTTCCCAAGGGTATTTGCCCGAAAGTGAACGTAATAACGCGACTGGAGTACGAACTCCCGTACTACGATTCCGCAGTGCCTTCGATCCCCTGTGCACTAAGGTCGCCAACTTTACTTACGATAGGAATACCTTTCACATTTTAGACGACCATTTTCATGGTGCAAGTGCACTTTGTATTTATGGTAGCTCCATCCAGCTAATCTCTCAACATTTTTTTCCGATATGATCATTGTTTTGGTCTGATGCACACCCTGTGATTGCAGTTGAATCGTTTTTCAAGACTGAAGAAATTACTGAATTCACCAAATAGATTTACGTACTCATTTCATGTAATGCTTGAATGATACTGTTCCCGATAGAAAAATTGATGCAACTTAGGGATTAAAGTTCTACCCGTGCATCGGTCCAATAAATGATCTTAAATGATCATATCTCTAAAAGATGAAAGAAAGAAAATAAAAATAGATGCTAAGACTTTAGCTAGATGAATCTAAAATTACCATTTGACTAAGTTCAATTGCACTATACAGATGGCAGTTTAAAATCTGGGAGGTATTTTGCCAACACCCTGTATATGTGTGACTGGAAGCCAACAAAGAAAAAAAGACACAAAGAAGAAATTGCAAGAAAAAAAAAAAAACGCTCATTATAGCAAGATTTTCTCTAATTGAGCAATGCACTTGAGCTCTTACAAGATAAAAATAATTTCTTCTGCAATACAAACAAAAAAATATTTCTTAGGGTCTGCATCTGAGCTAAACTTTATTTTTTTTTAAAAACATACACATTGTCGATATAAGGGAGATAACTATGAAATGCTAATTAGAATCATTCACTCATTCCCAAAGAACTGTACTAGTATTCTTAACTGTACTTTTACCATAATATAAAGTAATATTTCGTTAGCTGTGTTCTACCACGTTGTGGCAGTGTCAATGCTACTGTATGGATGTACCAGAAGGGCGCAAACAAAATGCATAGAGAAAAAGCTAGAGGGGAACTACACAAGAATGCTATAAACTATTTTGAACAAATCCTGGAAACAACATCCGACAAAGCTATACTTGTACGGTCCCTTACCTCCCATCGCAAAAACCATTCAAGAAAGACGAACAAGACACGTGGGGCACTACTGGAAAAGCAAGGACGATCTCATTTGTGGCGTTCTTCTTTGGACCTCCTACACATGGACGTGTCACAGATGGCCGACCAGCAATGAGTTATTTATATCAGTGCAGACACAGAATGTCGTTTGGAGGACCTGCAAAAAGAAATGGATAATGAGAGAGAGAGAGAGAGAGAGAAATCCATGCTATCACCACGACTTGAGGAGGAGGAGGATGATGATGATGATGATGCCATAGTAGTCTTTTAGTATATTAGGTTATCCTAGTAAAAGTGAAGACCAAATTAAGGATCAGACACCTGGCGCAACAAAATCTTCTAGAGAATGGGAGTCTGTCTACCTGGAAAAATCAACTTGTAAAATTCTAGTTCTATACTAGCCAAGTTCGTTTTCCATAACACTAGACGAATACTTTCATCTACTAAGTTTAGTTATTTGAGGCATAAAGACAGAAAATTAGTCACCCAGTGAGAATCAAACTCAATACAATAATCCTTTTGCCAAGCTAGTTACACGAGGACATTCAATTTCTAAATTAGCTTAGGTGTGGCATAAAGACTGAAGTATGAATATTCCAGGGAGAACTAAACTCCTTAACAATGGTCTGCTAGCTTAGTTCGTTAACCATAACTAAGCCCCAAATCACTATTAAGTCATAAATTAGCTTTAGAGACTCGCTCCGAGTTAATAATTATAATTGATACATAACACTAAAGCCCTCTAGTCGGGAGTTACCTGGACGAACTAGATTTACCAAAAATACTTTCAGTATTTGATAAGCTCAGTTTATTTTGGCATTGAGGACGTTCAGTGAGAATCGTATTCAAAAAAATGTCTTCTTTGCCAAGCGATGCATTTAATTTAAATGACAGCATGTTGTTGAATTGAGCACTGTATTATTGGAACATACCATTTATTTCGATGAGATGGAATAGCCGGAAAGAAACAATTGTATTAGATTTCAAAGAGAAGTAACTTTTAACCCGAAATCAAACGAATACTTGCATTGAAACCGACCTGACACCGTTTAGCTGATTTTCTTAAACGGGAGAAAAAGTTTGATATTGATTCTGTGAGGGTTAATATAGAAGTGGCAATAAAAATTCCTATTTTGAAGATTTAATAATGGAAAACACAAATGCGTTTTTAGAGCCGGTAAGTTCAGTGTTCAATAATTTCATTTGTATTTATATTCAATACTTTATGATTTTAGTCATGAGAAAATTATGAGGAGAAATTAGATAAGTCAATAATAATATTTCCCCATGAATGTTTCTTGGTAATTTTGTAACGCTGATTTCGAAAAATCATAGTTCATTTTTATCCATCTTGTGTCATTTTTATTGACCAAAATACCATATGTCTGGTTTAATAAAAGCTGTGGTAAAATCACTGTTCAGGAAGTACTCATGGCATTGTGCCTTCCAGTTTATGGGATATCATGTTCTGAATTTCAGAATATGTACATATGGATTATTCTTTCTCATGGAAGACTTTTACTCCAACTTATAAGTAAGGTAAGGGTGAATAGAAGTTACTTTTGCAAAGCGGGTATCATTGGAGAGCGAAAAAAGTTTTGATGTCGGAACCAAGATTTGAACAATTTCCTAAAACGTTGGGTTTTTTGGTTATCCTTTTGCACAATTTTAAGATGGACTTTTTGATTTGATGATTCATTGTGTTATAAAGAATTTTAAAAGTTTTGTTTAGTTTAATGATATTTAAGATATGGTAATGAATTTGAGTATTGCTTAGATTTTTCACGGATTACATTTTTATAGACTTGATTCAACCTGTCAACGGTGAAAATCGTTTTAAAATATTAATTACGAGGTTTAATAAAAATCGAGAATTTGAAGGAATTTCTTAAACTTCTTTCATTATTTTTACCATTTTTTTTTTTTTTTCGTATATCATGTATGCTTTTGATATACGGACTTATTTTTATTTGGAAAAATTTCCAAAATCATTTACCTTCATTGAGTGAATCTCGTATTGAGAATGCTAGCAGGAAAATTTCTCATCGAAGTTTAGATAAAAGAATATCTACTCCAAAAAATTAGTTAGAGCTCGATCATTTTTGTTAGTTTTCCTTGGAATTTTGGAATTATGCATTCTTGTTAAGTTTTGGTGAGTGTGTGTTTTTAATGATATTTTTCAGCCTAGACGTGAATTGATAGGTATTTCTTAATTTGGAGAAATTATGCACAAAGCAAATATTACATTCTTTATCTCTGTGTCACCTTTCCCCACTTTAGGGGTGTGTTTTTTCTTTTTTGTCTCCAATCCAATCTATGACAACAACGTGTGTTAAATTAACGCTTTTCAAAGTGATCCATAAACAAGTTGGAATAAATGAATCGCTTTATCCTAAAGAAAAACGGCTGGATCATGTGAAATACTTCCCAGATATCGTACACTCAGGGATGGACTTTCACTTTCTGAAATCATAAACTATATGACATTTTTAAAAAGTGTGAGTGATATATATATATATATATACACAATATTTTTAACCAAGTGTATTAAAGAATAAAAACTAATAATTTAAAAACAGATTCGAACATAAGAGGCTATCAGAGTGTGTGCCATATTAAGTGTGACAGTAATTAGTGATGTATCATTTACATAGGACCTGTTCAAAATCGACAGATCATTTGATTGAAGAGGAAACTGTAAATCTACGCTCCTCCCTCGCCTTTTAAGAAGTTTCTATCTTGAAGTGAAATCCAGTACACATTCAAAGGAATTGGATATTACTGGATGAACCGGAAGAATGTATCAAAAATCATCAGTTTTGTGCCAGTTTTATTTTTAGTCCGGTAAAATGTACCTTCTTATAGCATTTTTAATGCTATATTTTATACTCGATACAAAAGACTAAAAAAGAGATTCTATTTCATATTTGCTATTATTCTTTTCTTTACAAAAATCGCCATTCACCTCAATAAAGAATGGCTATTTTTGCAGCGCTTCACAAGTAAGATCGAAAGCATTGATTTTCATGAAACCAGCAAAGTTAAACAGCGATGATCATTGTCAGTTCTGAAAAGGGAGACCACGTAGCAACAGTTGTCAATTTATGGAGCTCGATATTTGTCGCTGCCTCCCACCAGACACGACTTGACTCAAGGTCAAAAGCCCGAAGGCCGATTAAAGTGGGGATAAAGGGGAGGTCGGGAACGAGCCGAGACTCGAACCCTGCTGGTCTATGCTGCTCATCGGCTCACTTAGTGCAATGTGAGCCCGATGAGGCAAGCAGTTTCACGAAACCAAATGTGGGTCCGGGCACGTATGCCAGTTTACAGCTTAAACTAGACGTGAGGTCTAGTGCCATACATGGGTTACAAAGGAGACAAAAGTGCAGCTCGCCCACCCGAGGGTAGCCTAGTCGAAACTAGGTGCCTAAAAGGCCCCAAGTCTGCCAATGTTCCTTTTGCAGAGCCACGCTCCGGACCGAGGTCCAGAACGGACTCCGGGGTCCAATTTATGGAGCTCTATGAATTGGACGCTTAATAAACTTAACAAAGTGAAGATCTACTGTAAAATATATATAATGTGTAGATATCCTTTTCGGCAAAAGAAGAAATTCTTGATAAAATTTCCTAAACTTGCAACATGAATTTAATTTAATTAAATTTTTTCATAAAAAGCATTATTTGGGTAAGAGGATCTATAAAAAAAGAAAGTTTATTTTTTTATTTTGTTTTTTCACAGAATTAAATTTTTTTTCTAAATTTTACTAGTGATTCTTACCATTAAAATTTTCATTCACAATGTCAGAACTTGTTTCGTGATTTTAAAGTCCTAATGAAGGTGTATTAAAACCGAAACGTTTTAATGCCGAATCTTCATCAAAATAAATTCATTACTTTTGAATGACTATTTTCCAATTTTCTCAATCTATCTATGTCTGTTTACACACACACACATATATATATATATATATATATATATATATATATATATATATATATATGTGGGGGGGGTGCATTTGTACGATTGTATTTCTGTCTCATTCTGTATATATATATATATATATATATATATATATATATACTGATTTTTTTTCTCGATCTAGATATTCTATTTCTGTACGTGAAGTCTTTGATGAGATTTGATACGCTTGATGGCGACTGTAGCTTCCACCTACCTAATTAAGCCAAGACTGTTTATTCCAATAACGAATAAAATTAGCAGCCGGCACCACTCTGAGATATATATATATATATATATATATATATATATATATATATATATATATTCTCTCTGTCTTCCGTCTCACCTTCTATTTCTCCATTTTTTCCTTTTTTTTTTTTGTCTCTCCTTTATAGAATAAGATAGTCATAACGACTGTCTCCTGTCAATATCTTCAATAGAATGCAAATGGCTACCACCTTCCTCTTATATATAGATACGTCCAGGGGCAGATCACTCTGTTCTGCTTCTACATCCAGGGACAGATTACTCTGTTATGCCTCTACGTGCCCCTCCCCACTGTGACCAATGAATTGAAGTGGTCATCTTTGCCCGTATGCGCCTAAATACTCATGCGATTGTCCTCGCATTTGTGGGGACAAAGTTCTTGGCGCTCGTACCCTGCGACGCGAAGTTTGTCATAACGGTCGGGGTTGGACCTAGTGTAGGTATTCTGTGTTGCCTTCTGTCATACCTGAAGGCATTGTCAACCTTCATTTCTTCTACTTTGGGTTCGTGCAGTCCACTGGGCGACGCAATATTGACGCCTCTGTCGGTATCCATTGCTTCCTTCGAAGGTTGTTGCCGCAGTGACTCGGAATTTGTGAGGAGGTCCAAAGTTTTCAGTGTATAAAACTTTGGGCCGTCAAAAACTGGGTAGATTTTACGGAGGAAGCGACGGTTGCGTAGCGTTATCGGATTGCTCCCATCCACCCACACCTGGTATAGCCGGTAACCACACGTCTCAAAGACCTTCTCCGTTTTTGTCCATCAAAGAAGGTAGCGATTATCCTGGTTCTAGATATGGATGAAGTCGCCGATTTGTAACTCCTGAAGCGGACGGCAATGCTTGTTGTAGAACTGTTCGTTCTGCATGTTCCTCTCAGCCATCACAATTTCCCTTAGTTCATTGTCCAGCGGCTGCATCTATGCAGAAGGGTAAGACCCCTCTCCAACACGTGTCCTGTTAATGATACTAAACAATCCAATGGTGAGGTTCCACTAATGCTGGAGTTTGGAGAATGGGAAGTACCCTTTCATTGCCATTGTTTTTAGGTCCACTCTGCCCAGAGTGGTAGCAACTCATAAAGGTCCTATCTTAGGGTTAAATAGAACTAAACTGTGTTTTCTTGAGTTTACCGTTTTTGGCATTTAAACTTTGTATTTATGCAAAACTGAATTTTTAAAAATATAACTGTTTTGGCATTTAAACTGCGTACTTATGCTAAACTGAATTGCCTGACCTCTATACTGTGTACTTACATCTGAATAAAACTTTGACATACATTCTGTCTATTGTTTGGTCGGATAGGGCTGTAGAATACACCAACTGCACCTCTGCAGAGGGGTAAGAAACCTCTCCAAACGAGTGTCCTATTAATGACTCTAAATAATCTGATGGTGAGGTTCCAGTGATGCTGGGGCTTTGGGGAATGCGAAGCACCCATTGCCATTGCTCCCAGATCCACTGTGGCCCGGAATGGTAACACCTGATAGAGCCCTTTCTATGGGTTAAATAGAACTAAACAACATTCTTATGTTAAACTGAATTGTTTGAATTGTAAGGTTGGCAACTGTAGTCGAGGGCGACCCGAAGGCTCCCTTTTCAATAGCTACTACACCGAGGTGTAAGGGAGGGCGCTACTTCTTTCCCTGAATTGCACCACTTTACCCTAGATACGTACCTCATAATGCTTAGTGTTGAGCAAGGCGGCATCAAGTACCATTTTTTGAGTGAATTAAAACTGTTAAACTAAACTGAATAGCTTGAAATAGAGATGTTTTTGACAATTAAATTTTACTTACGCTAAACTGAATTGTTTGATATAAAAATCTTTTAACATTTAACTGTGTGTAAACAAAATCTATACTTATACTTAACTGAGTTAGTTGACTCAGAACTGTTTGAATAAACTGAATTGCTTAGCGTAGAAATGTTTTTGACAATTAAACTGTGTACTTACATTTAAATTGCGTACTTATGCTATACTGAACTCTTTGATATAGAACTGTTTTTGACATTTAAACTACGTACACTAAACTTAATTATTTGAATTAGAACTGTTTGACTAAATTGAATAGCTTGAAATAGAACTGTTTTTAACTCTGTACTCAAGCTAAATTGAATTGTTTGAAATAGAACATATTATTTGTATAAAATGGATTAGGTATTAAATAACCAACAAAGATTGACATGCTATAAAAACCCAACCAACCAGCATCCCTTAATTGTCTTTAATTGGAATCATTTTGAAATGAGGCTTCTTATTCTGAGAATTAATTTGTTATTTATTGTGGACTTTTTGTCCTCATCTTGGTAGTTTTTGTGTTGTTTCTTCTTTCACAGCGTTTCGGCCAAATTTCACCTCTGGCCTTCTTCAGGTGATTAACCGCGACCTCGGATAGGAATGCTGAGTCTTGTAACCGTATCCCCAGTAATTACTGCCTTCCATAGTTGCTGTCTATCGCACCACGTTTTTGACCCGTGGCGCAGCAGATACAGGCGTTGAGTCTTTACGGTTCCAGGTGAGCATTGTCAGAAGATAGCGGTTTCAAATTCTCCCCAAGCCGGCCAGAGGTTTACTTGGTCAAAAACGTGATGCGATAGACAACAACTATGGAAGGCAGTAATTACTGGGGATACGGTTACAAGACTCAGCATTCCTATCCGAGGTCACGGTTAATCACCTGAAGAAGGCCAGAGGTGAAATTTGCCCGAAACGTAGTGAAAGAAGAAACACAAAAACTACCTATATGAGGACAAAAAGTCCGCAATAAATAAAAAAATTAATTCTCAGCATCTCTTAGTTCCCTTATTTTCTTCTACTGCTTCCGTTTTTGGTACTTGTTTTGTAGGACTGGGAGATGTTCCTTGATAATTCGACCATAGAGCATTATAGACGGGAACATGCTGACACCCTGAACTGGAGTGTTGCGATGTTCAAACAGCACGATCATGGCATAGACGACCGCAGTTGTCTGTATTGTCAACGAGTATACGCTTAGCTGTCTTAAAGGCTAATTCAGCACGACCTTTGCTTTGAGGGAAGTGGGCTGATGATGTACTTTTGCTTATACCGTAGTTATTGAGAAAGGAGTTATATTCCTGGGATTCAAATGGTGGTCCTTTATCCGATGATAGTTCTTCAGGTGCACCATATGTGCTGAACCAAGTTCTCATGATATCCATATTTACCAACCCCCCCGCTCGGGCAGGATATGACACAAGGTCAACTTTTTTTAAGCGGAGTTTAACAGGTTTGAATTCAGAGTTTTCCTTCTACTAGACGAGTTGCCTCACCAAGGCTGAAGAAAACAGTCTGCCCTACTATTTACCCATAGCTGGAGGGAGAATTGGATTCCTACCTTTCTCAAGGGTATTAGTGTTATGGGAAATGCAATTAGCTTGGTCCAGGATTTGAACTCGTGTCACCGTGTCCATTCCCTACGACGATAACCATCAGGCACCTCCACATTTTTTCCTACGACGATAACCATCAGGCACCTCCACATTTTTTCAACAACCCCTCCGCTCGGGCAGAATATGACACAAGGTCAATTTTTTTTAAGTGGAATTTAGTTCTGTTGATATCATATACAGTCTTTAGGGCTACTTCCACCCAGCCAGTGTATTGATCTGCGTATATGATATCTTTGCCGTGTATGACGACAAAGTCGTCCACAGCTTGTTGGAATGAAAATTCAGGGACTTCTGGTGACACCAAGGGCACCATCGGTTAAGATGGTGAAATCGTGTTGCAAATATGGCACTGGGTTCTAATCTACCTGACGCTAGCACCCAACCAGGGCCAGAATAATCGTTGTCTTGCGTTCGCTAGCATGTCGTTTACGCCTTGATGAGCAGAATGGAGTGACTCGAGTACCTCTGCACGAAGTTGTCTGGGTATGAGACTTTTGTAGCCTTTGATTGGTACTCCTTCAAGGCAGAATATTTCCTCACACAAGAGCAGGAAACACGAACTATGGGTGGGGGGTCGTTACGTGATTTGGGAAGCCATTCTGCACAAAATCTGTTAAGGCCCCACATTCTTCGTCTGTGGCCACTATGGCGACAATCTTTTCCCATGTTATAGCCTTCAGTTTGGGGTCGCTTTCGTATATCGACGTATAGGCCGCTTTAACAGCACTGTTGACCGTTTGGGCTGTGTAAACCATGACTTTCTCAAGGGGCTTATTATCGAGTCTTGCTGTGCCTTTGCTGCTGATGCGCGATCATCTTCTCTCGTGTTCTCAGATAGGGTACCTGCTGGGTAACGGGAAGTGCAATCGGGTGCTGCATTGAGTTTTTCGGGGCGGTGTTTAATCCGGTATTTGTACATTAGTGGAAGTTCTTTTTATTTTCTAGGGCCTGGAATAAAAAGTAGCTGATTCTTGTCTTGCTCTACTCTATTGCCAGGCACGTTGTTCTGAAGATTTCAAACGTCTTGACTTCTTTCTAAGTCTTCTGCACAATCACACGCTTCAACATTTTAAGTATACGTTCCAGCGTCATATCCTAAAAAAAACTTTAGGTTCTATGTTTGTTGTAGCTCTCGGAAGAAAGCTATCACTTCAGCTTGTAAAAAGGCATATGATTGTTGATCCACAAATCCAAACCAAGACCTGACGCCCGTGATACTCGTGGGTGTGGGGAAGTGATTAATAGCTTCTGTCATCTTTTTTGTAGCTTTAATACTGTTGGTGGTGATAAGAAATCCAACAAATTCCACCTCTATTTAGGGGAAACGGAACTTATCAGTGTTAAACTAAAAAAGTTGGCGACCGTAGTCGAGAGGGACCAGTAGGCTCCCTTTTCAATAGCTACTACACCAAGGTGTAGGGGAGGACACTACTCCTTTCTCTGAATTGCTCCACTTTACCCTTGATACGTACCTTATATTGCTGAGTGTTAAGCAAGGAGGTATCAAGTACCATTTTTGAAGTCTTTGGTATGACCCGACCTGGTGTTGAACCCAGGGCTCCCGGACAATTGGCGAACACTCTACCCACTAGACCAATGAATTGGTCTAAACACTATGCTCTTATTAGCCCAGTTGCTGATGTAGTCGACTGTGTGTGCCAGAACAAGGACTCTATTGAATTTGCATTCCATAGTAGGCTATCATCTATGCCCCTGGTTTTCATATCGACGGGTATACCCCTCTCTCGATCTGTAGCATCCTTGAGGGGCCCAACGATACATATACCGGCCCCACTTGGTGATAAGAGTAGTAGCGTCTCGTGTGGCAGGGGAAAGTTGAAGAATATGAAACCCTTTCAACGCATCCAGGACCGTTTTCCAGGTGTGAGCAGGTATAACAGACCTGATTAAATGGGGGCGTGGTGTGATGGGTTTCTCTCATGGTGGCGGCATTCAATTTTTGCTGATCCACCGTGCGTTTCGGAGAGCCGTCCTTTTTTTGTGTGACCACCATCCTTGAGCAAAGCTAGTTGTGGTCCCGGCTGGTACTGCTTCTATTATGCTTAGTGCAGCTTCTTTCTCTCGTCTTGTTTCACCCTCTTCCAATGTTGAGAGACTGGTATTGGTGTGAAGAATGCTGTCGGCGTTCCACCAGGAACGAACGTGATGTCTAACAGTTTACCTGTCATTGCTTGTTAACACTTCCTGTGGGCATGTATTAAATGCACTTAATTTGTAATGTTCTTTTATCCATTTTTCAAGTTAGTGCTGGTTGGTTTCCGTAGGTGGAAATGGGATCGTATCTGGTTTCGATGGAACTGATGTTCTACCCGGACATCTGCATAGTTCTATTGACGAGTTATTTTGTGATACTGAGGTTGGAGAATAAGGGGTCAATAAAATCACCTCCTTCAAGATATGATACAGATATAATCCGGATGTATTGTCTGCCATATTCTTTGGTGAATTCACAAAATATCAAGTACGACAAATTTTCTCGAATATTCTCAACCCCTCCCCAGGGGAGACATTCACAAAACATGGTAGGGCTTCTACCAGTAACCAAAATCGATTATCCCAACTTCACAAATATGCAAAAATATATGCGCATTCTTCAGACAAACCACCGATGTGCAAAATTCCAGATCTTGGACTGAAATTCTAATTTCCAATTACTATTTTTCTCGGACCACTGACAAGTTACTACAAAATTTTACTCACAAAAACCCCGTTTACCATAAAATTTCATTCATAAAAATTGTTTACTATAAAAATTCATTCATAAAAATTTAAAACTCAAAAGTTTACTTTATGGTTGTCAATCACTTCAAAGTCGGGCCATCTTTCTTTCTTTTCTTTTCACTGCTACCTGCTTGTCTGTTTCACTTACTCTCTTTCTTTTTCTCCCCCTCACTACGATACAATATTACACATAGCAGTAACTGTCATTTTTCTATCCTTCGGGCTCAATCTTTTTCTTTTCTTTTTTTTCTTTTTTGTAAGTTATCTCCAGTTTTATCCTTCTAGAAAGGCCCTTGTCATTAAAACTCATGCTTTCACCATTATAATCTATTTAAATTCTTTTTTCACGAACCCAAATATTAGTTGACAGCAAAGACAAAATTATCTGAAAGAGCAATTTACTTACAGTCTCTTAGGCATTTCTCTTTCTTTTTCTTTTCTCTTTTTATTTTTGTTCTTCGTTGCTGCTCTGTTCTTTTTTCTCTTTTTTCTTCTTTCCATCCAGCATGTTGCAGTTTTTCCTTTGTTCTTTTTCGTTGGTCTGTTCCTTTTTCTCCTTTTTTCACTGGGATTTTTCTAAATTTCCCCTCGCTCGCCTCCCAAGTGCCGTATTCTTTCTGTCTTTGGTCGCTTCGTGGATCGTCTACCCAGGCTCGAAACTATGCCATGAACGACATGCCTGGTTTAAGGCACAAAATTAACATATGTTGTATAGCCATGACCAATTACACAAACACATATGCATGCAGAATCATAACGACGACTCAATAAAGACGAGCGGCACAATTCTTTAGAAAAATATCTCTCACTTTATAGAAAGGGTTGTGTGTGATAGGGAGTTGGAGACCGAACAGAACTGCAACATATTGACCCCCACTCTATTGGCCATAATTGCGTTTTTTCCCGTTTTCCTGGGCTGCTCAACCGGGGGCCTAGGAGCGCATACTCTCTGAGTGCTGTTTTTATCTACCGCATCTTATCTCCAACTCATCTGATCCAACTGATTGAATTTCATGTGCACTGAGTTATATAATAGTTCAACGCACACCTTCTTTCTGTGGGTGTCACAAATCGCACTTATTCAACCCGTCCACGGTCAAGGTTATATTCTGATATTCCTCCACCGGATGCACCTGTTATTTACACTGGTGCATTTCCTATTATGACAGCCCGGCCGGGTCGGAGGTCAATATGCAACACCGTCTGTGTAAAAGAGGTGACTATTTGGAGTATTGGTGGCGGACATGACCGACTCCTCACTCCTTGATGCTCTGTTTGTAGCTTCCTCTCTGAGTACCACGAGCTTCTGGCGTACCTACATAAAGAGCCATGTCAATCAATAATTATGGCATCCCAGCCTAATCTCTGAGCAGTCTTTTCGACAGCGGTGCAAAGTCTTTTTACATCTTCTGCAAGGCATTGTGTAAAGTGAGGTTGAAGAGGTTTTGGTTTCCTGGGACCGTCGTTCATACACTGAACAATGCAAGGGGGTGCATAGTGTTGTGGAGTTGAGGGGTCAACTTGTTCATTGTCTCTAGGCTGACTAACCTTCTACTAGACTAGTTGCCTCACCAAGGCTGAAGAACCTAGTCTGCCCTACTATTCACCTATAACCGGAGAGAGAATAATTGGATTCATACCTTTCCCAAGGGTATTAGTGCTATGTGAAATGCAGTCAGTCTCGGCTAGGATTTGAACTTGTGTCGCCGTGTCCATTTCCTACGACGATAACCATTACACCACGGGCACCTCTACTCTGATTCTTCATGTTAGCAAGTTGTCAGAACTGCAGCGTCTCATTAGAACAGTCTACTTGTCGACCACAGTTCATTTCATTTAGGCAAGCAACTCAGAACTCGCAAAATATGGCCATATCACGAAATAGAGCTAGAAAATGTGTCACCGATTCACCCTCTTTCTGCTTCATCGAATGGGAATTTTGTCTGTGGTCTTTTTTATGTAGATCCAGGATGGCAACGAGTCGTATCTATTGTAACAGGTATTCTTTCGTGGCAGAGTTGAGTGTCTCAGGTCCTATCAGATCAAACTACAATCTGTTCACGTTGGGAGTACATGCCGTCCTTAGCTCGTTTCGAATAACTTCCCGTCCTCTCACCCCGCATATGTTCTTATACCGGGTCCATGTATCGATGAACAACTCCCAGTCGCCTCTTCTTGCGTCCAGTCGTTTTGAAGGACACTCCGGTCTCCTAACTTGGTCGGCTTATCACTTATCCCTTGCTTCCTGCGTGCAATATTTTCTCGTTGCAACTCAGCAAGTTGCTTCATCATTTCTTAATATTGTTGATCCATGGTAACTGGTGGCCTAGCCATGTCTTTTTCGTAAAATAATCTGCCGCGATGTTGGTAATCTTTATGATTCTAATCCTGTTTGCAGCGCCATGTAAAATACGAGAGACGTGACAACGTCTGGAATAAAAAAGCTAATGGCTGCCTTCTTTCTCTCGCTATGTATAAATCTGTCCAAGGGCAGATCACTCTGTTCTACCTCTACATCCCTCTCAGGACCCTTCCCTCCTTTTATTTTATTTTTGCCTAATCTACTTATTTTTCTTCTTCTCGTTGGATTTACAAAATTCACCATTTCTCTCTCTCTCTCTCTCATATATATATATATATATATATATATATATATATATATATATATAAAGTAAGTAAAGTTAGCGACCATAGTCGAGGGTGACCCGAAGGCTCCCTTTTCGATAGCTACTACACCAAGGTGTAGGGGAGGGCGCTACTCCATTCCCTGGATTGCTCCACTTTACCCTTGAACCGTACGTTAAGCAAGGTGGTATCAAGTTCCATTTTTAAAGTCTTTGGTATGACACGACCTGGGATTGAACCCAGGTCTCCCAGGCCATTGGCGAACACTCTAACCGCTGGGCCAATATCGCGAGTTAATTTTGTAATTGGCTCCACTCGTGTTGAGCATTCTTGTAATGGTAGCATTGAGGCATTTTACGGTGGGTTTTCTTTTTCTTTTGACCAACTGACTGCATATCTCTTGATTTTTTTTTCAACTGGTGTGACGGGGTTGGCCTTTTCTTTTTTTTTTTTTTTTTTTTTTGTCCTATGATATTTTTTCTTTTTTCCACTGGGCGGTGGTTCGAGATATTTTTATCTCTTGTTCCTGGATGTTTTTTTTTTCTTTTTTCCTGGTAACCGTGAATGCTGGTAGATAGTAGGTTAGTAAATATATATATATATATATATATATAGTCATCCACAGACAGATCTGTTTCGTTCTATCAGAACTCATCAGTGTGGCTAGACAGTAGCTACCCATGGCTCGGATCGAAACCCGGTTTGACTCAAACGCCAAGTCAAAGCTTCTAACCATTCAGCCACGAGCAGCTATTAGCTGCGAAGTAAATTTTAAACGGTTATGAATCACAATTACTATTGTTTACATACATCCGTTCAACGGTTGCCGAGACCTCAATTCAAATACGAAGAGGCTTGCAATCAACGCTAATGGCAACACGATTACTTCTTATATATATCCTCTCGAATATCTGCACAAATACTTCCGGCCATACAGCAGCACTGAGCCAGCAAATCTAATCTTCTGTCATTCATTGCTCGTCACCCATTGGACAATCCGGTTTGTGCAGCCGAATATAAAACCAAGTTGATTACCGTATTCGTTAATTCAAATAATTATTTTCAGTTGTCAACATTAGAAGCCTTGCTTATAACATCCCATTTAATTTTCAACAAACCCATTGGACCACAAGACGAATACATTATTTCTTGTGCCAAATCTTCTGGCTAATGGTAATTTTGTGGCCCTCAAAATTGTAATTTTGAAAATAAAGCTTATGGTAATTTTTGTTTTATTAGTTTTCTTCTCTCACCTTCAGGCTTTTTCAGTGGATAATATCAAATATTTGATCCCTTCAATATAAAATTAATTGTCACTGACATAATTCCCTGAAGAGATGAGACCGAAACAAAACGTTCCTGTTTTTAGGATTTTAAAATCTTTTAATAGCTTTAAAAAAAAAGTTCAATTTTGTACCTACCACAAGATCTTAATATCTATGCAATCTGTGCATGTATGTGTTATATAAAATGTGTGTATTTATCAGTGTTTATATATATATACATATATATATATATATATACACACACACACACACACATGATGCCTTCAATAAGTTTCCAGACTTTTTCTGTACGGGATTTTAGAATTGTTGTAGACTCTTGAAGATTTAATATATTATTACTATGAATATCATGAGATGACGGACCAATTTTTAGGATTTCAGGTTCAAAGGAACAGCTACAGTAGGAATTGGAATACATCCTACTAAAGCCTGATTGTCACAGCTGGTGAACTTCAAAAATGCAATCTGACACTTTAGAAGAACGATATGCAATAAAATTCTGTTTTAAACTTGGAAAAAATGATGCCACAGAAACGTATGGAATGCTTCAGACTGCTTTTCGACCATCTTGCATGAATTGAGTATCAGTTTTTGAGTGGTATAAGGGAGGCAGGGAGTCTGTGAGGGATGATGAGAGGTGTGGGATGAGTAAGGTAGTCAATACACCAGAGTTGATTAGCCAAAGGGTTAGAGTTACTATGTTGAGATTTTAAGGAAGTTCAGGAAGAGATTACATCGGAAGAGGCCAGCACTCTTCAAATCGGGTCAGTGGCATTTCCACTAGGACAATGCACCAGTCCACAACTCCATCCTTGTCACAGACTATTTGACCAAGATGGGCATCAAGATAGTTTCTCACTCTCCCTATAGTCTAGACCTTGCTTCCAGTGACTTTTGGTTATTTCCTAAGCTCAGAGGCTGTTGTTATGAGACAATTGAGGAGATGAAAGAGGCTGTGACGAATGTCATTGACACGCTCCCACAAGAGGACTTCCATGGGGCCTGCTAGAAGTTATTGGAACGGTACAACAAGTGCATTGCATCTGGACGAGATTACTTAGAAGGGGACTAGAGTTTCATGTGTGCGCTATCATTAAAAGTGCCCATACGAAAAAAGTCTTGAAACTTATTTAATGATCCTCTTATATATTCTTAAGTGTTTGTATGTATGGATGCATACACACACACGTATACTTAAATGCAAATGCATATATATATATATATATATATATATATATATATTTGTGTGTGTGTGCGCGTGCACAATATATTAAGTTAGGATCGTGTAGAAAATCATCGGCGCTTTGTGAGTTATACTTTTTTGAATTTCATGTGAAAGATAACGTGGTTATTCTTTTTTCTTCTTTTATTTTTGGCTTATTTATTTATTCATTTTACTATTTGACTGTCATAGATAGAAAATTATCCTAACTTGGAACAAAGAGCCTAAGGTTAATGACAGTGTGCTAAACCGAACCTTTTTTCTATTTTCAGATTATCCTTACAAAAGAAGACGTAGAGAGTATGTTTGTGACATTTGATAATCTTATAATTAGTAAAAATCTGAAAAAAATCAGAGATGTAATGGAGATGTTAACGACTGAAATTCGCAACGATTTGATATACAATTGTCCAAGAAAAAAAAATATGATGTTTCAAGCTTGCTTCGCAAATGCCACGGAAATTGTCGAATATTTTATCACCAGATGTATGGCCGATATCAATGAGGTCACCAAAATTAAAGATGAAACTTTAACGCCTCTTTTTGTTGCTATAAAGACGGCTAATAATGACCTAATAAACTTACTACTAAAACATGGAGCTAATATGAATTGGCGAGATCCTGAAGGGAGATCTGCCATCGTCTATGCTTGTGACATCAATAAAATGGAAGCGGCGTATACGTTGAAAAATCACGGGGCCAATATTAATGACAACACAAATCAGAATTTGTGTGTAAAAAGTTTGTCTTATTTTAAGAGGGCGCTTAAGCTGGGGGCTGATGTGAATTATGTTGATGAAAAAGGGGAGACCACTCTTATGAAAGCTGTTTCTAATTCTAATATCGATATCATAAACCTGCTGCTTAAAGAAAAGGCGGACATTTACTTGAGAAGTTATGAAAGCGGTAGAAATGCCCTGGACTTGGCTCACTTCCTTGAGAAAGACGATGTTTTAACTTACTTCAAAGAAAATTCAGTCTATTCGCTTGCAGACAAAGTTATAAGCTACGATTTAGATTTCGCTCGGGCTATTATAATAGACGAAGACATGAACAAGTCGGTAGAATATTGGAAAACATCGAGAAAGTTGCGCAAAAAACATCATAATACTCTGAGTAAACACAACCCAGCTCTGGAGATGGATTCAGATATCGGATCAGAGAATATTTTCGAATCTATTACTTTGGCTAAACACTTGAATATTGCATTACAAGTGGTGTGCAGAATCATTGAAATAAACCACCCATTTGTTGACGAAGTGATTCTCAAAGTTGCTCATAGTTCTCACTTTCTCAATAACCTTCTATCGATTGATGACTTGAAAAGTTTCAGCAAACTCAACTTACGCAATCCAATGTCTAGTTGTGTTTATATTGGGTTGGTTGGGACTAGTTATCTGTGCGAGATAAAATGTTGCTCCCCTGGTGAAACAGATACGCTTGTTCTGTTTATTGAAAAAATTGTGGATCTGATAATTGAGTCCTTCGTTCCAATTCTGAAAAATATGCCGCCTAAATTATCCATATTTCACGTTTATAAACATATGATGTTCCTGGTGCTTAGATTAATAGATTACGTCATAGATATTCCGTCCCGTCTTAGTGAAAGACTCGTTAGGACGATTTTGAAAATTACTCCAATGTATATAAAGCATTACCCCACTAGTATACTTCTGATAGCCATTGAAAGGGGGTTTAGATTTGAGATGATATCAAGCTTGATCGCAGGTGGAGCTGATGCTAATGCTATGGATTATCATCAGAATACACCTCTTCAGCTACTTGAAGAGCAACCTGCAAATTTACCAAACAAGATGAAGATATTCCAGATTCTTATTAAAGCTGGAGGTAGAATTGATGCTACTAATGCTTATGGAATAAGCATCGCTAATCCCTAAAAGCTGATTAGCTAAATCATTTCTCGAGTTTTTTTTTATTTTTTATTTTTTTTTATACTATGGTTGTCGTTTCAAAGGAATCTATTCATGTACTCGTGTAAGAGTCGATTTTTAAAGGTATGATTTAATGCCAAAGAATTGAAGAATTTTTTTTTTACATAAATTGTGAAATTTTGAAATTTTTAATCTAAAGGAATATTCAAACCTGGCCGAGAACTGATGATTTTGTAACCACATATATACAATACGAATATACGAGATAGTTTTTCTTCACATGAAATGTGTGTGTGTGTATATATATATATATATATATATGTGTGTGTGTGTGTTTCGGGATTCCTATGTTATCTATGTGCGTTATGAACACTCTATGTATATTTCCCATATTTCGAATGGCTATGTAACACAATCTGTGTGAAAGAACTCGAGAATTAGCACTTGAGCGGTGCCCGTGGTGTAATGGTTATCGTCATAGGAAATGGACACGGTGACACTAGTTCAAATCCTGGACGAGACTGATTGCAATTCACATAGCACTAATACCCTTGGGAAAGGTATGAATCCAATTATTCTCCCTCCAACTATGGGTAAATAGTAGGGCGGACTAGGTTCTTCAGCCTTGGTGAGGCAACTAGTCTAGGAGAAGGAAAACTCTGAACTCAAACCTGTTAAACTCCGCTTAAAAAAAATTGACCTTGTGTCATATCCAGCCCGACCGGAGGGGTTGGTAAATATGGAATTAACAGTGGCGCTCAACACATCACAATCAATATCCGTCGCAAAGTGAAAAATATCAGCAAAGTGAGCAAGCTGTCCGTTTGACTTTTTCATACCCTAAGAAGAATAAAAAAAGATTGTATATAGATTGTGGAAACCTTCTTTCAAAGCAGACATTATACGTTTCTGAAAAATTTCATAACATATGACAAGAAAATCGGTCTTATATGACAGTGTTCAATGCAAAAGGCAGCAGATTGACAAGAATGAATCTCTGCGGCTAACCAAAATTTGAAGTTTCTTTGGGGGAAAAAACATTGCTGTGTTAGATGTACGCAGAATTATCAATTTTTGAAACAAAGATATAAAACTCGATTGAGCTTAAAAGCAGCACCGTGTCATGACAAAGAATGGCACTTATTTGTGCACTTGTCGTCAAGAGAAATCATGTGCTTTTGTGTGATGCAAAACCACATTCAGTAAGAATCATGAAGCTAAAATATAACATTTAGACTGATCTGTTCCACTCAATACACCATATTCAACATTCCTTACACCAATTTCTATCCATCTTCTTCTTTCTCTACAAAATACTCTAAATGACAAGGATTTTTCTCAAGAATATCAATTGAAACCATTTGGTCGGGGGAAACTTCTTGGGCTCGAAACCATTTGAATATTTCTTTGATAGGAATCAACAAGCAATCTGATAAATAACAAGTAAAAGTAAAGTTGTCTCCCTTTAGTCGAGGGTGACCAGAAGGCTCCCTTTTCAATTGCTACTACACCGAGATGTAGGGGAGGGCGCTCCTCCTCTCCCTGGACTGCTCCACTTTACCCTTGATACATTCCTTGTATTGCTGATTGTTAAGTAAGGAAGTATCAAGTACCACTTTTAAAGTCTTTGGTATGACGCAACCTGGGATTGAACCCCGGCCAATGGGTGGTGATTTAAAATAAAGATGGGGAAAGCAAACAAGTTTGGTGTGTTGCTTCTCTGTTTACTTAGATGAATGAATATCGTATAAGTCTGTCTTTATTGGAATCCTTTTGAGATGAGGCTTCTTAATCTGAGAATTAATTTTTTATTTATTGCAGACATTTTGTCCTCATCTTGGTAGTTTTTTGTTGTTTCTTTTCACTACGTTTCGGCCAAATTTCACCGCTGGGCTTCTTCAGGTGATTAACCGCGACCTCTGATAGGAATTCTGAGTCTGATAACCGTATCCCCAGTACTTACTGCCTTCCATTGGTGTTGTCTATTGCACCACGTTTTTGACCAAGTAAACCTCTGGCCGGCTTGGGTGGGAATTAAAACCGCTATCATCTGACAAGGCTCACCTGGAACCGTACGGATCCGACTATGGAAGACCAGATAAGGAGAACAAATAATTGGATTTATAAGACCAAAAACAAATCCAACCTTGATCACCCGTGGCGCAGCGGATGAGTCTCTACGAGTGACAACGATGGAGTTGTGAACTGGTGCATTGTCCTGGTGGAAATGCCATTGATCCGATTTGAAGAGTGCTGGCCTCTTCCGATGGAATCTCTTCCTGAACTCCCTTAAAACCTCAACATAGTAACCCTAACCCTTTGCCCAATCTACTCTGGTGTATTGACTACCTTACTTCTCTCATTATCCCTCACAGACTCCCTGCCTTCCTTGAATCTCTTATGCCACTCAAAAACTGATGTTCGATTCGTGCAAGATGGTCGAAAAGCAGTCTGAAGCATTCCATACCTTTCTGTGGCATTTTTCCAAGTTTAAATCAGAATTTTATAGCATATCGTTCTTCTAAATTGTCCTCACGTCCAGATTGCATTTTTGAAATTCACCAGCTGTGACAATCAGACTTTAGTAGGATGTATTCCAATTGCTGCTGTAGCTGTTCATTTGAACCTGAAATCATAAAAATGTGTCAGTCATCTCATAAGATGTATAGAATAACATACTGAATATTCAAGAGTCTACAACAATTTTAAATGCCCGTACTAAAAAAGTCTGGAAACTTATCGTATGCACCTCGTAAATCTAAGTATTAGATTGGAATCCCTGAATACCTCCAACCGTGTAAATCATTTTTATTAGAAAATACACTTTATATAAAGAACGCGTCAGCACTAACAGGCTACGACACCAGGTCAATATTTATGAGTTTAACAGGTTTTTAATCTTTTTTTTCTTTGGGACCGGTCACCATCCCAAGACTAAAAAAACCATTCTTCCTTACTATTTATCCTAAGCTGGAGGAAAGATACTTGGACGCACACCTATTCCAAGGGTAGTATTAACGCTAGATGAAATGCTAGCAGCTTCGTCCAGGATTTGAAATCGGGTCGCCATGTCCATTTTCCTCTGACGATGACTTATAATATCACGAGCAACTCCTTTTTTGTAATATTACAGCAAGTCCCAGCCTACAAGCTACACAAAGGTATAAATGTACAATAAATACAATTCTCTAACTTCTATGCATAAAATAAACGTGACGTGTTGACACACCGTTAAAACTAATTTACCAAACAGTGAAAATGGATTAATTAATGACCCATGTGGAGGTAATGCTGAAAACACTGGGAGTTAAGAAATGAATGAGCCTGATCAGAAATTAGACGGGTGACCGATGCAGTTACTCTTCACAATCTATTACTTGTGTTCCAGAATTTAAAAAAAAAAATCGAATCATCAACCGAGACAGACATTGACACGGGACAAGCAAAGGCATGGACAGTTATCGATAGGCTATCGGTCATATGGAATTCAGATCTGACTGATAAAATGAAACGCAGTTTCTTCCAAGCAGCATTCGTATTGATACTGCTATATGAATGCACCACATGGACGCTAACGAAACGTATGGAGAAAAAGCTCGACGGCAACCACACAAGAATGCTGTGAACAATATTGAATTCATCCTGGAGACAGCACCCCACAAAGCAGCTGCTGTACAGCCAACTGCCACCTATCACAAAAACTATCAAAATTAGACGAACCAGACATGCGGGACACTGCTGGGGGTGTAGGGACGAGCTCATAAGTGATGTACTCCTGTGGACCCATTCACATGGACGAGCAAAGGGAGGACGATCAGCTCGAACCTACATACAACAGCTCTGTGCCGATACGGGATGTAGCCCTGAGTACCTGCCGGAAGCAATGGACGTTAGGGAGGGGTAGTGAGAGAGTGGCAGGGATATATGTGCTTTTAGCGCGACATGATTATGATGATGATGATATCTATTAAATATTTTTTCTGGATTCTACCCCGGTTGTTTAATAAATTGGCAACCGAGTCTTCATTAAATCACAAGAGTGACTCATTCATTTTTTAAAAATATGTGTGAGAGTCTTATATGGCTCTGTTTCCTGTGACACGTTTGAAGGCAATATGTGGCTCTCAGAACTTTTTATTCATTTATTTTTTATAATCTCGTGATTAAACACCGAATTTGCTTTGAACAGTGAAAGGGTCAAAGAATAATAACTTGTCTTTAAGTTGATCTTCTTTTTATTATCTCCCCTTTACCGATGGGCCAATTCAGGCAGCAAAATATACAAACGTTTCAACCGACTCATTCTCCAGTGTTCCCAACCTCATTTCACAACATCTACGGATGCCACCATCGAGCATCCCTCGATAAGCTAACGCATCTATTTAGAAAAAAAAACAGAACTCTATAACGGAATATATCATAACGGATACTGTTGCCCTACGTAAAGAAAATAGTTTTACTTAATTCAAACAAGCAAAATGGCTTCTGAAGTGCCGTGGGATTTTTTCTAATGACTCTCGATTGACCGCGGAATACCTGCAGCTGTGAATTTTTTTAATAAAATAGTTTCTCTGCAAATTTTTTTTCTTAGTCTTCATGTAAAATATTCTAAATATTTTTTGAAAAGTTATGCATGTTTTGTTTTTTTGTTTTTTTTTCATATGAATTGTGTAATATATCATGTGTGTGTATGTGTGTATATATATATATATATATATATATATATATATATATAAAATGTGCGTGTCATGTACCAGTTGACTTAGATTATCTCTTTATGAGAGCTCCCCCCCAAAGAAAAAACATATCAGCGTTTGAAGCCTTAAGTAAGAAGTGTTGTTATAAAAATTAGGCTTGGTTTGGTTTGATGGCAATCAATCATTGTTGGTTATCTAATGCCAAATTCTCTGTATACATATATATCAAATATATAAGATCTGGTTAGGTTGGATTTTATGGCATAAACACTATTGTAAGTTATCTAATGCTAAATCTTTTTATATATTTATATTAAATATTTCATGTAGTTTGGATAGGTTTTATTGCATATCAATCAGTTAAGGTTGGTTGGTTGGTTGGTTGGTTTGTTGGGTTTTATGGCATATCAACATTTCTTGGTTATTTAACGCCAAATCCATTTTTATGTAAATAATCTGTTCTATTTAAAACAATTCAGTTTAGCATAAGTACACAGTTTAATGGTCAAAAACATTTCCATTTCAAACTATTCAAGCAGTTATATTTAACAATTCAGTTAAGTATAAATACAGTTTTAATGTCGAAAAACAGTTCTATTTCAAATAATTCAGTTAAGCATAAGCACGCAGTTTAAATGTAAGTACGGTTTAATTGTCAAAAACATTTCTATTTCAAGCTATTCAGTTCATTCAAGCAATTCAGTTTAGCATTAGTATGCAGTCTAGTTCTATTTAACCCATAGATAGGGCCCTATCAGGTACTACCACTCCAGCATTGCAGGAACATCACCATCAGATTGTTTAGTGTCATATAAGGACACTCGTTGGTGGGGGGGTCTTACCCTTCTGAAGAGGTGCAGTCAGTGTATTCTACAGCCCCAGCAATACACAGTTAAATGTCAAACAGTTTTATTTCAGATAATTCAGTTCAGCATTAGTACATAGTTTAGACGTCAAAACAGTTCTATTTTGAGCAATTCAGATCAGCACTAGTACGCAGTTCCAATGTCAAAACAGTTCTATTTTAAACAATTCAGTTTAGCATAAATACGCAGTTTAAATGCAAAAAATCAGTATAGTGAAAGGAGCACGGTTTAGTTCTATTTAACCCGTAGATAGGACCCTTATCAGGTGCTACTACTCCGGGCCAGAGTGGACCTGGGAGCGATGGCAATGAAGGGGTACTCCGCATTCCCGAAAGCTCCAGCATTGCAGGAACATCACCATCAGATTGTTTAGTGTCATTAACAGGACACTCATTGCTGGAGGGGTCTTACCCCTCTGTAGAGAAGCAGTTGGTGTATTCTACAGCCCCAGCCGACTGGGCAAACAAGTTTACGTATTTAATGCCTAATCGTTTTTTATACATATATATTTTAAATATATGATTAATATTTCTAAATGACCCTGAATTCATTTTTTTTCACATATTTAGATTATTTCACTTTTTTCTATTTTATTCGAATACACAGAGAATAGTAATAACAGTTCTATTTCAAACAATTCCCTCTAGCATAAGTACAGTTTAAATGTCAACTGTTCTATTTCAAACAATCTAGTTTAGCATGATTAAACAGTTTTTGTTTGCTCACAGTTAAATGATCGATCAGTTCTATATCAAGCAATTCAGTTTAAACTTGGAACAAATGTGTTTCACTTTCAATTCAATTAAACATCAGTCATTTGTTTACACACTTTTACATGATCAAACAGTTCTCATTGGCCTTGTGGGTAGAGTGTTCGCCAATGGTCTAGGAAACCTGGGTTCAATCCCTAGTCGCGTCATACCAAAGACTTTTAAAATGGTACTTGATACCTCCTGACTTAGCACTCAACAATATAATGTACGCATCAAGGGTAAGGTGGAGCAATCGAGGGAAAGGAGTTGCGCCTTCCCCTACACCTCAGTATTGAAGCTATTGAAAAGGGCGCCTTCTGGTCGCCTTCGACTAAGGTTGTCAACTTTACTTACAGTTTAAAAGTCAAACAGTTCTATTTGACTGATAGATAAGAGCCTATCAGGGGCTACTACTTCAGACTAGAAGGGACCAGGGAGCAATGGCTATGAAGGGGCTCTCCACATTCGCCAAGGGTTAAGGATTACTGACACCTCACCATCAGATTGTTTAGTGTCATATCCCGGATACTTGTTAGGAGAGTCTTACTCCTCTACTGAGATGCAGTCGGTGTTTTCTACAGCCCCATCTGAATGGGCTAATATAAATATGTCAATAACGACAAGTCCCTCCCGGATCTTTTCATTCTTAGCAACATGTGGAGGGATTTGTTGTCAAAATTTCTGAGACGAAGCTTCTTGATTTTTATCATTAAGGTTTTTCGGACTACTGTCTTCACCTTTATTGTTATTTCCGCAACGTTTCGGCCGATATGTCCTCCGGCCTTCTTCAAGTGTTTGTTGAACTCGGGAACCTTCACGGAACTTCGAACTACGTCTTTTATTGAAACCACGGGGGTCGCCTGTTCTGATTCCGTTAGCTATAACCGGGTACAAGTGTTAAGTATTCCTGTATTGTTACTCGCCTGTTGTGAGGATTGAACCTGGAACCTTCAGATGAGTGTCTCCTTAGAAGCTCAGGGAACAAATGCCTATAACCGTTATGCCATGTGTCCTGCTGGAAGGTTCCCGAGTTCAACGAACACCTGAAGAAGGCCGGAGGACATATCGACCGAAACGTTGTGGAAATAACAATAAAAATGTGGGGGGATGTATTTATTTTATTTTGTTTTAGTTGTTTATTATTTTATTTATTATATAGGAAGTACAATCAGACCCCTTTATATCAGAATTAAAGAACACCTCAACACACGTGCATCCCCATTCCAAAAACGTTTAATCAAATGCAAATTAATGATAATAATTTTTCTAATAAATTAGAAGCATTAGTACGTAATGTTGGTGATCTCAGCTATTAATAAAGCTCCCTTAATTCTAAGTTACACTCTCAAATTAACCGAAAGTTAGAATTATATACTAAATACATCAGTAATTAACATGCACATTTTAAATACATGTTTAAGTTTTAAAAAAAAAACAAATAAAATAAAATAAAATAAAATTGATTAGGACAACTGAAGTCACATCTATTCCACGTGACACCATGGTTAAAACATCCAACATGGCGTCCTAAAACCCCACGTGACACCAGGTTTACACCGTCCAAAAAAAATTGAACCTCCAACATCGTGTTCATGTTTTTAAAAAAAAAAAAAGTCTCTGCCGATGAAGTTTTATTTTGAAATCAACTTGACTCAAATAATTATTATTTTGGATTCTAATAACCCTCAAAATTAATTCACTACTATTGGCTTTGTGGGTAGAGTGTTCGCCAATGATCTGGTAGACCTGGGTTCAATCCCAGGTCGCGTCATACCAAAGACTTTAAAAATGTTACTTGATACCTCTTTGCTTAACACTCAGTATTATAAGGTACGTATCAAGGGTAAAGTAGAACAATCCATTTCTGCAGAGGAATAAGACACTTCCCCCTTGCGTGTCCAAAATATGACACAAAACCATCCGATGGTGAGGCTCCAGTCCTGGAGATTTGGGAAAATATGGAGTACATCTTCATTGCCATTGTTCCTTGGACCACTCTGACCCGGAATGATAACATCTGATATGGAAAAATAAAACTCTTTGACAATTTAAACTGTGTGGAAACAATTGACTCAGGTTAAATTGACTTGTTAGTGATACACAGCAATACTTGGAATCATTTAACAGTATGCAAATGAGTATACAATATTAGTATTACATAGCAAAAGTTGGAACTGATTAACTGTATACGAACGAACGAATGAATAGTGTTGAATCGAATAATTAGTGTTAAATAGCAATTCTTGTATCCACTTCACTGTGTACAAACAAATGATTAATAGTAACTAAAATTATTTGTATTAGATAGGATTAATTGAAACCATTAAACTCTGAAGAAACAATATCAGTAAGTCGGACCTAACCGATAAAATGAAACGCAGTTTCTTCCAGGCAGCGGTTGTGTCGATACTGCTATATGGATGCACTACATGGACGCTAAGCGGCTGGAGAGGAAACTAGACGGAAATTACACATCCCTGACCCTCTCTCACCACTTCTCCCTATCATTCATCGCCTCCGGCAGGTCTTCAGGGTTACATCCCGTATCCTCACATACTTGCTTAATGTAAGTTCGTGCTGGTCGTCCTGCTTTTGCACATCCATATGTCGGGGTCCACAGGAGTACATCGCTTATGAGCTCGTCCTTGCTTCTCCAGCAGTGTCCCGCGTGTCTGGTTCGTCTAACTTGTATAGTTTTCGTGATGGGGGGCAAGTGTCCGTATAGTTGGTGTCTCGTGGGGTGTTGTCGCCAGGACTTGTTCAATACTGCTCTCAACATTCTTGTGTAATTTCCGTCTAGTTTCCTCTCCAGCCGCTTAGTTAGCGTCCATGTAGTGCATCCATATAGCAGTATCGACACAACCGCTGCCTGGAAGAAACTGCATTTCATTTTATCGGTTAGGTCCGACTTCCATATGATCGAGAGCCTATTGATAGCCGTCCATGCCTTCGCCAGTCGTGTGTCGATGTCTTTTTCGGTTGATGAGACGCTACTTCCTAGGTAGGTGAATTTGTCTACTAGTTTCAGAGAGGCTCCGTCTAGTGTGGCAATGTTGCCCGTTTGGTTGTAACACATATATTCAGTTTTGTGTGCATTGACATGGAGGCCAATGCCAGCTGTGGCTCGTTCCAGACTATGCAGTAGTGTCTCTGCTTGATTAGGCGTATTCGCCAGTGTAGTCTAACACGTGCTAAGACGAAGCCATAAAAGAAAGATGACTCCTCCTCCTCTCTCTCTCTCTTTCTCTCTCTCTCTGTCTGTCCAGATTACATACAAATCATATTTAAATGTGTGGAAACAAATGATTGATGTTAAATAAAATTGTTATTGTTACATAGCAACACGTGAAACCATTTAACTGTGTAAAAAAAACCAAAGAGCTCAAACTCTTTTAAAAATGTTATCTACAAAAGTGTTAATAAATCATATATATATAAGTTAGCGACCATAGTCGAGGGTGACCCGAAGGCTCCCTTTTCGATAGCTACTACACCAAGGTGTAGGGGAGGGCGCTACAAGAGTTGATATGCAATAAAACCCAGCTAACCACGAACAGTAATACAGGTGGGTCAAAAGATTTGCAATATTTTGCTAACATCGGACGCATTTCGAATGCTCTTTTTCGAATGCATTTGCCGAGTTCGTGAAAGTGACAAAACACTTCAGACTATAAGATGTTGAGCTTACCTTATACTCTCCGTGAGCTGGTTGCTTAGTTGGGTTTAATGGCATATCAACCTTTGTATTTTATTTAAAGCCAAATCCATTTTCATGCAAATAGTCAGCTCTATTTAAAACAATTCAGTTTAGAATGAGTACACAGCTTAATTGTCAAAACAGTTCTAATTCAGCTAATTCAGTTTAGTATAAGTACTGATTTTGTTTACACACAGTTAAATGTCAAAACCGTTCGGTATTAAACAATTCACTTTAGTGTAAGTACAGTTTCAATATCAAAAACAGTTCCATTTCAAACAATTCAGTTTAGCAAAAACACGCTGTTTAAATTAAATACAGTCTAATAGTCAAAAACATTTCTATTTCAAGCTATTCAGTTTAGTCAGACAGTTCTAATTCAAACAATTCAGTTTAGCATAAGTACGCAGTTTAGATCTATTTAACCCATTGATAGGGCACTATCAGGTGCTACCATTCCGAGCCAGAGTGGACCTAGGTGCAATGACAATGAAGGGGTACTCTGCATTCCCCAAAGCTCTAGCATCACTGGAACCTCACCATCAGATTGTTTAGTGTCAAATTCAAGACACTCATTGGCGTGGAGGGATTACTCCTCTGTAGAGAACTAGTCACTGTATTCTACGACGCCCCCCAGCCGATTGGGTTACTCCGTGTGCTACTCACCGGATTTTTCTCCATGGCTTAGAGGACGGCTGCAGAATCTACGGCTTTAGAACTCCCTAACCTTGCAACCAGACCAACATTTCTTTGGTTACTTTACTGAGTTCAACTGAGGAAATTTACTAAGCTTTTTTTTGCTTAGATGTGGCACAAGGCCATATGAAAGGGGCACCCAATGAGACTCGAACTCACTCGTGTAGGTTTGCTAGTCCAGCTTGCTAACCATTACACCACCAAAGGCGCCTTACTGAGTTCAACTGAGCCTTCACCAAAAACTCGTTGGTTGTTGGTTGGTTGGATGGTTGTTTGGGTTTTATGTCATATCAAACTTGGTTGGTCATTCAACGCCAAATTCTGTCTATATATACATACATATTCAGCCAAAGATTTCAAAACGAATATTAAGGTAGGTAGAATTTTCTATTAGCAGGATTTCATTTGTTTGCATAAGATTAACCAGTTTTAAGTTGTCATATTTTTTGGTACAACTCTGTCCCTCTCAAGAAGGACAGAATGTCATCTATTTTGACGTTTTCAAACAAGTCGGTTAAGGTATTTACTTTGAAAAATCGCTTTCTGATAACAGCGGAAGTTCTGCATTCTATAAGAATGTGTTTAACCGTGCAAATTCGTATTGAGTTTTTTGAGATTTTTTTACTCACAGTAAATATTTTCTAATTTTATTTTGATACTGTTTCAGTCGGAAACATTTTTCAAATTATTGAATGGAGACTTTACCATAAAAAATATTAGAAAGTACAAAAGTGACGAACCACACTGGATTGTGAAATGCTGAGCTTGCCTGATATTCTCTGAATACTACTTGGTGGATTTTCCTCCTTGAGCGTCGAGATTGTTGTAACCCGAGCGAAATTTATTGAACAAATCTGATGATTTGATGCGTCTTCACCTTTTGCGCAAAATATATTTTGGAAACTTCCGCAGGCTATTAGACAACGATGCTCTTTTATCTGTGAGGCTTTCAAGTCACACACGGATGATGCAATGCACAACGTGTCAGCGCATCAGTTATCGTGATAATACCAAACACAGCGGTTAGTCTAAAGAAAGAAAGAAAGAAAGAAAGAAAGAACCATTATTTGTAGAAAAAATATAGAAAGAAGAAAGAAGCATTAATAGAAAGAAAGAAAGAAAGAAAGAAAGAGCCTTTGTTTGAAAAAATATGGTAGGAATAAAGCATTTGCTTGAAGAAAGAATCTTTGTATGAAGAAAAATAATAGAAAGAAGAAAGAAGCATTTGCCTGAAGAAAGAAAGAAAGAAAGAAAGAACCTTAGCATGAAGAAAAAAATATTGAAGAAAGAAAGAAGCATTTGCCTGAAAAAGAAAGAAAGAAAGAATGAAAGAACCTTAGCATGAAGAAAAAATATTGAATGAAGAAAGAAGCATTTGCCTGAAAAAGAAAGAAAGAATGAAAAAACCTTAGCATGAAGAAAAAATATTGAAGGAAGAAATAAGCATTTGCCTGAAAAAGAAAGAAAGTAAGAAAGAAAAAACTTTTGTTAGAAGAAATAATATAGAAGAATAAAGAAGCATTCGACTGAAGAAAGAAAGAAAGAAAGAGAGAAAGAAATTTTGCTTGAAGAAAAAATATAGAAGGAAGGAAATATTTGCTTGAAGAAAGAAAGAAAGAAAAAAAGAAAGAAAGAACATTCGTTTGAAGAAAAAATGTAGACGAATAAAAAAGCATTAGTCTGAAGAAAGAAAGAAAGAAAGAAAGAAAGAATCTTCGTTTGAAGAAAAAATGTAAACGAATAAAAAAGCATAAGTCTGAAGAAAGAAAGAAAGAAAGAGAGAAAGAAATTTGGCTTGAGGAAAAAATATAGAAGGAAGAAAATATTTGCTTGAAGAAAGAAAGAAAGAAAGAAAGAAAGGCAATGCTTTCTTGACCGAGCAAATATTTCGATTTTTTCCAGGACATGGCTTGGACCAGTGAACATCATGCTTTTGTAGTTGAATTGTTAGTTTTTTGTTTTGTTTTGTTTTTTTAAAGACTGCTAAATCTGGAATCGCTTTAAAGAGAGTTTTCCGTGCTCATTTCATATAATATTGGAATGATGCTGTTCCAGATATAAAAATGATACTATTATGGGTTGAAAATTCTATCCGTGCCCTGATTCAAAGCATAATTGTAAACGCTCGGATCGACAATAAATGGTAAAACATTAGCAGGATGGATGGTTTGGTTTGTTTTTTTCGGATTTTATGGCATATCAATCTTCGTAGGTTATTTAACGCCAAATCCATTTTTATGAAAATAGTTCAACTTCAAACAATTCAGTTTAGGATAAGAATGCAGTTTAAATGTAAGTACATTTGATTGTTAAAAACATTTCTATTTCAAGCGATTCAGTTTAGTCAAGCAGCTCTAATTCAGCTAATTCAGTTTAGTATTAGTACAGATTTTGTTTACACAGATAAATGTCAAAACAGTTCTATATTAAGCAAATCAGTTTAGTGTAAGTACACTTTCAATGTCAAAAAACAGTTCCATTTCAAATAATTCAGTTTAGCATAAGCACGCAGTTTAAAATTTAAGTACGGTTTAATTGTCAAAACTATTTATTTCAAGCCATTCGGTTAAGTCAAGCAGTGCTAATTCAAACAATCCTGTTTTGCATAAGTATGCCGTTAGTTCTATATAGATAGGGTCCTTATTAGGTGCTACCACACCGGGCCGGAGTGGACCTGGGAGCAATGGCAATGAAGGGGTGCTCCGCATTCCCCAAAGCTCAAGCATCTCTGGAACCTCACCATCAGATTGTTTAGTGTCATTATCAGGACACTCGTTGGGGGGAGTCTTACAGAGATGCAGTCGGTGTATTCTACAGCCCCAGCCGACTGGGCAACGCTAGTTGGAGCAACCATTGCTACTTGCCTTGGCCTAGGGGTTAGAGTGTTCGCCAATGGCCTGGGAGACCTGGGTTCAATCCCAGGTCGAGTCATACCAAAGACTGAAAAAATGGTACTTGATGCCTTGCTTAGCACTCAGCATTATAAGGTACGGATCAAGGGTAAAGTAGAGCAATCCAGGAAAGGAGTAGCGCCCTCCCCTACACATTGGTGTAGTAGCTATCGAAAAGGGAGCCTTCGGGTTACCCTCGACTATGGTCGCCAACTTACTTATGCTGGTGACAGTGTAAAATGTGGGAGGTCTTTCTCCAGCTCATCATATATTAGAATTATTCTCTCAATCCTAAATTAAAGAATCTCATTGAGTGCCATTGCCATAATGGAGTCGTCCGATGTATTAGATTATTCTATTACAGGAGAAGTCCAAATAAAGGATCGGAAATCTGGAGCAAGATGATTTTCTACATAATGGGAGTCTGCCTACCAGGAAAAATCAACTTGTAAAAATGTAGATATGAGCTAGCTTAGCTCGATAACGATGATACTAGACGATAATGGTCAGTCACTTAGTGACTTTATTTGTGGCATTAAGACAAATATATGAGACCCTGAGAGAGAATCAAATTATGCAACAATCTACTAGTTTCATTCGTTAACCTTCATCTCATTACAAGTTGTTTTTAAAAGACACGATTGTTGGATAAAATAAAGTGTCACCTAAGAATTGTATCTTCTATTTTATAAAAGATATAGGAAACTATTAGTCATGAGATGAAAGTAAAAAGGTGAAGATCCAAATTCCTTTTAGTATATATATATATATATATATATATATTTACAAACTTATTAACTAACAGCATCTACGGTAACAAAGAAAAGGAAAAAAAAAACGACAGAATTCGGAGATAACAATATATCTCGAATCACTGCCCGGGGAAAAGGGAAAAAAAAAGTTATCGGGAGAAAAAAAAAAGAAAAGGCCAACCTTGTCACACCATCATCATCATCATATCGTGCTGGTAGCACGGATATCCCTGACCCTCTCTCGCCACTCCTCCCTATCGTTCATCGCCCTAGGTAGGTCTTCAGGACAACATCCTGTATCCTCACATAGCTGCTGAATGTACGTTCGAGCTGGTCACCCTGCTTTTGCGCGGCCATGTGTGGGGATCCATAAGAGTACATCTCTTATGAGTTCATCTCTGCTTCTGTTGTCACACCAATAGAATAAAAATCGAGAGATACGCAATCAGTTGGTCAAAAGAACAAAAACTCACCGTAAAATGCTGCAAAGTTACAATTACAAAGAGTGCTCAATACTAGGTAGAGCAAAATTACTAAAATTAATTAATTAATTCCCGACTCTCGAATTAATTTATATATATATATATTCGATAGGCTCTCGATCATATGGAAATCATACCTGACCGATAAAATGAAACGCAGTTTCTTCCAGGCAGCGGTCGTATCGATACTGCTACATGGATGCACTACTTGGACGCTAACTAAACGGCTGGAGAAGAAGCTAGACGGCAATTACACAAGAATGTTGAGAGCAATATTGAACAAGTCCTGGCGGCAACACCCCACAAGGCACCAACTATACGGCCGCCTGCCTCCCATCACGGAAACTATACAAGATAGACGAACCAGACACGCAGGACACTGCTGGAGAAGCAAGAAGGAACTCATCAGTCATGTACTCCTATGGACCCCCGCATATGGCCAAGCAAAAGCAGGACGACCAGCTCGAACATACATACAGCAGCTATGTGAGGATACGGGATGTAGCCCTGAAGACTGCCAGAGGCGATGAACGATAGGAAGAAGTGGCGAGAGAGGGTCAGGGATATCCGTGCTAGCGGCATGACATCATGATGATGATGATGACACACACACAGATATACAGCCTAGTTAGCTGGGGCTGCAGAATACGCAGACTGCACCTTGGCAAAGAGGCAAAACTCCCTCAATGAGTGTACTGGATATGACACTAAAAAAATTAATACGAGGCTCCAGTACTGGAGTTTTGGAGAATGTGGAGTACTCTTTCATTGCCATTGCTCCCAGGTCCACCCTGACCTGGAGTAGTAGAACCTGATATTTAAACTGTGTGCTAACAGATGATTTATGTTAAACTGAATTGTTAGAAATAGAAGTGTTTGACCATTGAACAGTGTGTAAACAAATGATGATACATGGCAGTACATTTAACTGTGTGCAAATGAACTAATCACTAAGTGATTGACTTTCCTGACATGCAAATACTAATAATCATAATTGATGTTTGACTCGAGCACCCTTGAATAGGTAGTTACCTAAGGTAGCATGATCTATTAAAATCATTTTCATCATTTGAGAAGCACGGTTTATTTTGGCATAGAGAGTGTTCAGTGAGAATTGAAATAAAAAATTATGGCCTCTTTGCCTTGCTTACTAAATGGTACACGACGTGAAACTCACTCAATTAAAATGACTGTTTGGCTTTGGTGGTGATAAACGGGGAATTTGTCATCCGTCCCACCACCGGATAAGTATGGCACAAGGCCATTTTTGTGGTGGGTCAGGTCACAGAGCCGTAGTCCACACGCGTCCGGCATTGTCAAAAGTACCTTCGGCCCAGTCAAAGTAATTTAATAAGCTTTTTTACTTAGATATGGCACAAGGCCGAATAAATGGGGCACCCAATGAGACTTGAACTCACTCTTGCAGGTTTGCTAGTCAAGCTTGCTAACCATTACACTACGCCAGGCGCCCTTGGTGGTGATAGACGGGGGAGGTTAATGATTGGGAAGTGCCATTTTATTTCGGTGAGATGGAATAGTCTTATACAAATCGTTCTACTAAATTTGAAAAAGAAGTAACGTTAAATCGGAAATCAAACTAACACTTGCACCGAAACGGCTTAGCTCAGCTTTTGAACTTAGTAGATTTTTAAACGTTAGAAATAGTTTGATATTGATTCTTAGATGATTTATACAGAAGTGGCCATAAAAACTGCTTTTTGAAGATTTTATTGGATAATGGAAGACACAGGTGCGTCTCCAGAGAAGGTAAGTTCAGTGTTTGATAATTTCATTCGTATTTATTTTTAAAACCTATAAAAACATGAGAAAATCGCGAGGAATAATTAAACAAGCCAAGGATAAGATTTGCCAAAAGATGTCTTTTTAGTAATTTTGTTGTGCTGATTTCGAAAAGTGAAAAGCATTCTTATTCATCTCATATAATTTTTGCGTGACGAAAATACAGTATAATCTGGTTCAGAGCTGTGATGAAATCCATGTTCTAGAAATTCACATGGTATCGTTCTGGTATGGAAGACCTTTTTAGTCGAGGTTCAAAACGCGGTAAGGGTAACCCAAAGTTGAACTTCTTTAGAATTTGTTTTTCCGAATTCGGTCGCATTGGAGAATAAAATTTTGATAAACAGACCAACGTAGCTTTTGATTTGATAATTCAGTGTTTTGCAGAACAAATTTATTTTCATGTGATGTGTGTAGTGTAATTATATTCACGATATGGCAATGAATTTGAGTATTGCTAGACCTCTTTTCGGGGGGGGTATAACAGTATTAAACACTAGGCTTCAGCTTTTCCACGGGAAAAATCACTCAAAAGCACAGTACGAAGCTTATTAAAATGGGTGAATTTGTCTAAGTTTGTACAGAAACTTTGGTACTTATGCATCTTTGTTATCACAAAAAAGCCGAACATTCCCGAGAGTTTCCGGAAAGAATCGGAATATGCCGAAATGCCCATCTAATCAAATTTAAGATAAAATAATTCAATTTGTTTACTAAGTTACAAACAAGTGTAACCCTGAATTTATCGCAGCTAAGCGAAAATCTACAATGTGTAGAAATGGTGATCCACTTTTGCTAAGAAAAAACTTTGACTAAATTAAAAGTAACTGGGCATGTGAGCATCCTTGCCACCTTAAAAAAAAAAGGGACAAAGTTATGCCTTGAGATGCCGTAACACTAAATGCAGGACCTGGATAATTACATTGTTAGGTGAAAGCACAGAATAGTAATAACCTCCCCATGGTAAGAATGGATTTCTAAAGTAACACGTTATTACTTCTACACGGTACAATAAGTGCATAAATATGAAAAAAAATTTTGAAAAAGACAATGATCTCCTCCCCCCCACCCCGAAAAAAAAATAGAAATAATTCGCACTATTTTTTTATATTCATCACTTTTACCATTTCATCACGAGGACCCCCGCAAATGGTACTTGATATCTTCTTGCTTAACACTCAACAATGTAAGATACGTATCGAGGGTTAAGTGGAGCAGTCCAGGAAAAGGAGTAGAGCCCTCCCTTATACCTCGGTGTAGTAGCTATTGAAAAGGAACCCTTCTGGTTGCCCTCGACTACGGTCGCCAACTAACTTAATATTCCATAAAGCAAAGAAACTAATTTGTGTGTATATAATATATATACACACACAGGGTGAAACGATGAAATTGTCGCCCTAAAGAAAACATTACAGCTTTATTTTAAAACTCTTATTGAAAAAATCAATTCAGGTAACTTGATTATGCAGTAGAGCTGACATCGATTCAATGTAGCCGCTTTCAGCCTCGATACGAATTGGGAACTGGGAGCATGCCTTTTCCACAAGCGCCGGCAGGAGCTCGGTGGATGGCGGCAATCAGGCTGGCTTTGGTGTTGTGGGAGGTCATGTTGGTCATGTTCTCGACGTATGACCAAACGAAATAGTCCATGCCCCACTCTCGCTCAGAGTGGTAGCACCTGATAGGGCCTTATCTATAGGTAAAATAGAACTACTTACTTATGCTAAACTGATTGTTTGAAATGGATTGGGTATTAAATAACCTACAAAGGTTGATATGCCATAAAACCCAAAGAAAGTAATATACACCATTTAATTAGTATCCGAAGATATTTAAAACCTAAAACAAACCTATCAAAATGACTTGATTTGGTATTAAATGACCCAAAAAAGGTTGATTTCATAAAACAAAATCAACCAACAAATCTAGCGCCTCATATCAGTGATCGAGCAAATATACGAGGATCATTAAATAAATTTACAGACTTTTCTTCGTGTGGGCACTTTTATTGATAGTACACACATGAAACTCTAGTCCCCTTCGAAGTAATCTCCTCCGGCTGCAATACACTTGTTGTACCGTTCCAACAACTTATGGAAGTCCTCTTGTGTGAGCGTGTCGATGACCTTCGTCACAGCCTCGTTCATCTCCTCAATTGTCTCATAACGACAGCCTGTGACCTTAAGGAATAAGCAAGTCACAGGGAGCAAGGTTTGGACTACAGAGAGGGTGAGGAACTGTCTTGATGCCCATCTTGGTCAAATAGTCTGTGACAAGGATGGAGTTGTGGACTGGTGCATTGTCCTGGTGGAAATGCCACTGACCCAATTTGAAGAGTGCTGGCCTCTTCCCTAGGAATCTCTTCCTGAACTCCCTTAAAACCTCAACATTGTATTCCTTGTTGACTGTCTGTCCAGTGGGAACCCAGTGTATGTTGATCATGCCAGTGCTGTCAAAAAAAGATCATCAAAATTTTGTGGGTGGATTTGTCTGTCTGGCCTTTTTGGGTCTGGGAGAGCCAGCATGCTTCCACTGGGAACTCGGTCTCTGGGTCATAGCAGAAGATCCAGGTTTCATCGCACGGCACTTTTCCAAGTTTAAACAGTTTGCATATCGTTCTTATAAAGTCCAGATTGCATTTCTGAAATTCACCAGCCTTTTACAATCAGGCTTTAGAAGGGTGTATTCCAATTGCTGCTGTAGCTGTTCATTTGAACCTGAAATCATAAAAATTAGTCAGTCATCTCATAAGATGTATAGCAATAACATACTGAATGTTCAAGAGTCTACAACAATTTTAAATGAATGTACAAAAAAGTCTGGAAACTTTTTGAAGGCACCACGTATCTAAATTTATATGGACACCTCGGGTGGTGTAATGGTTAGCAAGGTAGACTAGCAAACCTGCACGAGTGAGTTCGATTCTCATTGGGTGCCCCATTCATACGGCCTTGTGCTGTATCTAAGCAAAAAGCTTAGTAAATTACCACCACTTATCTAAATTTATATTGCGTAGATAATCCACAGCACTTTGTAACAGTTTCTCGCCTATACAAACATCAAATCGTAGCGTGGAGGGACCAAATGGACGCTTGTGCGACGTGGCCTCGCTGACTCGGCACCATCTTGAATATTGGTCGATGTTGAATCTCTTCAAATTATAAAGCGACGCGCCGTTTCCAATACGAAGAGTTTTTCTGACTGTATACCATTTCATAGCTGTCATCGAAACATGAGAAAGATTGATAGTAAGAGATACTGTCGTGAGATAGTCTGTAAGATACACGGGGAAAAGACGAAAGAAACACACCCGATCCCAACTCCTTGCTTTCACTCAGAGGGCGTTGATTCCATTTCTGCCTCCTGGGATCAGAACATGTCTGTTTATTTCATTATTATTATAATAATGAAGGCACAAGACTTTGGAGTTCTGGGGAGAGGGGAAAGGAGCGGTATTTGCTTTAACTAAAATTTCTAAGGGGAACCTAGCTAGCCACATTCGCCGACCCATTCAACAATACAATATATAACCATTCATCCGTCGCCATGCACGCTGCTACCACCAAAATACCACATTTGCTCTATGAAGAAAGACCTACTTAAAACCCTGGAAGTGATGCATGATTTTATTTACAAATTGTTTTTTTTTTTTTTTGTTTTTTTTTTTTTTACAAATTAATTCATACGATGGGGATGGGAGAAAAACCCCGAAATATATACAAGAACAAAGGAACCCCCCCTGTTTGGTTGCCCTCCCATCCCTCCGTCTATAGAATTGGAGGCCGACTGTTTTCCGGGACGAAAGAACCGGAAACAAGCCGGACCTGCCCTAGGTGGGACAGGAATCCTAATCTATAGGGGGGAAAAGAAATAAAGGGTCGGGCGCGGTATGGGTCGATACAAGCAGGTAATGTCACAGAACATGTCTGCCCCAAACTGCTGACTGTTTATTTCCTCCTTAATTCAAAGTTATCTTTGCATATATTAATTTCATAGCGTCAGCCAATCATAACGTTTCATTAAAGTTTCCATCAACCAGACAGCCAAATCAATTGTTTTAGTTTTCCAAATATCTGGTTTTTAACCTGCGATTTCAATAACAATATTTCAAATTTGATAACTCACCACACATGCGAGAATGCACGCATGACATTTTTGCGCCGAACTACCCATATATTTACATTCAAATTTTTTTTCCCTACTTAGAATTTTACCAATACAAATATAACTATCATCCTTAATTATATTACAAAGAGGTTCCATTTCTATATGGAAAATACGAGGTGCCTGTGGTGTAACGGCTATCGTCGTAGGGAATGGACACGGCGACACGAGTTCAAATCCTGGACGAGATTGATTGCAATTCACATAGCACTAATACCCTTGGGAAAGGTATGAATCCAATTATTCTCCCGCCAGCTATGGGTAAATAGTAGGGCAGACTAGGTTCTTCAGCCTTGGTGGGGCAACTAGTCTAGGAGAAGGAAAACTTTGAATTCGAACCTGTTAAACTCCACTTAAAAAAATTGACCTTGTGTCATATCCTGCCCGAGCGGAGGGGTTGGGTAAATATACTATATGGAAAATAGCTGTAAAGAACAAAATGTAATGTTAATGATAACGCTCTAACACGAAACTTTTTTTTTCTATTTTCAGGTCCTCTCTTTGGAACAAGAGGTAATAGATCTTAGTAAGGATTTTAAAAATCTTATTATTAATGACAGGTTTGACGAGATCAAACGGCAAATAGATCTGTTACCGATGGAAACGCGTAAGAATTTATTATACGATTGCGAGATTGAAAAAAACCTGATGTTTCAAGCCTGCCTTGGAAAAGCTACGAACGTTGTCGAATATTTCATCACCAAGTGTATGGCCAATATTAACGAGGTTACTAAAATTGGTGATGAAACTCTAACCCCTCTATTTATTGCCATAAAAACCTCCAACAATGATCTAATCAAATTACTACTAAAACATGGCGTTAATGTAAATTGGAGAGATCCTGAAGGGAGATCTGCCATCGTCTATGCTTGTGACATCAATAAAATGGAAGCGGCGTATACGTTGAAAAATCACGGGGCCGATATTAATGACGACACAAATCAGAATTTGTGTGTAAAAAGTTTGTCTTATTTTAAGAGGGCGCTTAAGCTGGGGGCTGATGTGAATTATGTTGATGAAAAAGGGGAGACCACTCTTATGAAAGCTGTTTCTAATTCTAATATCGATATCATAAACCTGCTGCTTAAAGAAAAGGCGGACATTTACTTGAGAAGTTATGAAAGCGGTAGAAATGCCCTGGACTTGGCTCACTTCCTTGAGAAAGACGATGTTTTAACTTACTTCAAAGAAAATTCAGTCTATTCGCTTGCAGACAAAGTTATAAGCTACGATTTAGATTTCGCTCTGGCGATTATAATAGAAGGTGATTTAAAAAAGTCGCTGGAATATGTGAAAACATCGAAAAAGCTACGCAAAAAACACCATAATACTCTGTCAGTTTTAATCAGTGACCAACCGGCTCTATCAGCGGATTCTGACCTTGAATCAGACAAATTTACTCAAGAGTGTTTTTCGATGATTGATCACATGGAGTTTGCATTACGGGTCATTTGCAGAATCATTGAAATAAACCACCCGTTTATTGAAAAAGCCTTTTATTTTGTTGCATACAGTCATGAATTTCTCAGTCATTCTCTCACATTTGACATACTGGAAGACTTCTGCGAATTGGATTCTACCTTAAGCAAGCCAGTGTGTTGTGGAGTTTTTATTGGACTGTCAGGAGCAATTTATCTATGCGACAGGCAAAACCTGGAATCTCTGGAATCAGATACACTTATCCTGTTTATTGAACTAATGATAGATTTGATAATTGAGGTCTTCGTTCCAATTCTAAGAAAAAAGGCGCCAAACTTCACCACATTTAGCGCTTATAAGTATTTGTTGTATATGGTGCTTCGATTAATCGATATCGCTGTAGATTTAGAAAGTTCTCTTGGTGATATACTTGATCGCACAATTTCAGATATTGCTCTACTGTATATGGACCATTACCCAACGAGCATGCTTCTTATAGCCATTGAAAGGGGTTTTGCATTTAAGACGATATTACGCTTGGTCAAAGGCGGGGCTAATGTCAACGCTCCTGATTATCAATACAATTCTCCACTTCATTTACTTGCAGAACAGCCTGATCATTTACCAGACAAGAGTAAGATTCGCCAGCTTCTTATTGATCACGGAGGTAGAATTGACACTCATAATGCTTATGGAGTAAAACCTCGAATCTCTCTTGCGGTTAAGTAGCTAAAATATCTTGTGTTCTTGCAATTCCGACCTATGTTCTCGTGTAATGGTCGAATTTTGAAAATTTGTTTTCATTTCAAAACATCGGTTAAGATTTTTTTTTTTTTTTTTTTAAATCGCTAATAAGTTTTTACATTTCTAATCTGAAGGTCTAGAATCCACACTTTGGCAGGGAATTTAATGTTTCCGTAACTGTATATTGAACGGAAACGACTTGTAGGTATTCTCTGCGTGTATATAATTTTTCAACTATTTTTCAAAATTTTTTCATTTATATAGAAATATTTAGTATTGATTCCTGGTTTTGACTAAATAACCAAGACTTTTTTTTAAGGCTGCTGTCAATGATTGATCTAATTTCTTTATCTTAAAAAAATATTTTTAGAAAATTTCATTTTAGTATTTTTATTATATGAAAATAATCAATTCTATTTTATGATTTATTCTCTTATTTCTTTTAGCCCAAGTGAAAATGGGATTTGGGTACGATTTCTTAAACAAACGTATTTCAGGAGCTGAGGATATTTTGGCTTTGTGTGACGAGGCTTGAATTAAGCTGAAAGCATTCTATGCCTCATGGTACTTCCTTCCCCAACCAAAAAAAAAAAAAAAATGGACGTCCAGGGTATGGCATCAAACTGCATCCGATAGTGACTACATCTGACGAAGAGTGTGGAGTTACTTTCTTGCAATTACTACCAGGTCCACACTAACCAGAAATGGTAGTACCGGTTAGGGTCACATCTTTGGGTAAATCAAACGGGTTTAAAAGTCATTCCTATTCGAGAGGACTGTGAAAAGAATACTTTAACGGTACTCTTTAATCTCTAAGCGTAAAACAAGACTAGATTGCTTGACATGCCATCCCTACTACGAAACCGCATAGAACGCAAAATCGACAACATACTTAGGAAAAATCAAAATGGCTTCCGAAGAAATAGATCCACGACCTCACAAATATTAACCATCCGTAGAATCCTTGAAGGTGTACGGGCAAAAACCTACAAGCGACATTAATATTTGTTGACTTTACCAAGGCTTTCGATTCCATTCACAGAGGAAAGATGGAACAAATCCTACTAGCATGCGGCATACCTAAAGAAACCGTAGCGGCAATAACGATTCTCAATAGAAACACCAAAGTAAAAGTACGATCACCAGATGGAGACGCAGAATACTTCGACATTGTAGCAGGAGTACTACAAGGGGACACGCTGGCTCCGTACCTCTTTATCATTTGTCTAGACTACGTACTTAGAACATCGATTGACAAAATCAGAGAGAATGGCTTCGAACTGACGAAGAAAAGAAGCAGAAGGTACCCCGCAACAACAATTACCGACGCCGACTACGCCGATGACATAGCGATACTGGCAAATACACCCGACCAATCCGAAACACTACTGCATAGTCTGGAACGAGCAGCCACAAGCATAGGCCTCTATGTTAATGCACACAAAACGGAATATATATGCTATAATCAAACGGGGGACATCTCCACTCTAGAAGGAATCCCTCTTAAACTTGTAGACAAATTCACTTACCTAGGAAGCGGCGTCGAATCAACCGAAAAGGACATCGAAACGAGGTTAACGAAAGCATGGACAGCTATCAATAGGCTATCGATTATAGGGAAATCAGACCTAACCGATAAAATGAAACGCAGTTTCTTCCAGGCAGCGGTCACATCGATACTGCTATATGGCTGCACTACATGGACGCTAACAAAACGGCTGGAGAAGAAGCTAGACGGCAATTACACAAGAATGCTACGTGCAATCTTGAAGAAGTCCTGGCGGAAACACCCCACAAGACACCAACTGTACGGCCACCTGCCACCTATCACGAAAACTATTCAAGTTAGACGAACCAGACATGCAGGACACTGCTGGAGAAGCAGGGACGAACTCATAAGAGATGTACCCTTATGGACCCCCACACATGGCCGTGCAAAAGCAGGACGACCAGCACGAACATACATTCAGCAGCAATGTGAGGATACGGGATGTTGTCCTGAAGACCTACCTAGGGCGATGAACGATAGGGAGGAGTGGCGAGAGAGGGTCAGGTATATCCGTGCTACCAGCGTGATATGATGATGATATATAATAGGACTTGTCGCTTCAAAAATTCTCTAGTTCCTATTCACTTGACTGAGGGTAACAACTAGAAAATAGATCTTCGATTGATTTGTTTTGTGTGGTGTTTTTTTTTTTTTTTTTTTTTTTTTTTTTTTTTTTTGTTTCAGGTTATCAGATACAAAAGAAAATAAAGCTTTAATTTATTCAAATGATAAAAAGTAGCCATTAATATTTAGCTGATATCTTTGTCTTAGACCAAAAAAGCGAAAAATTTATTTAAGGAGACATCGTTCTAACATCGGCTACTTTAATTTTGCAGTCATCCTAGTATATTGCGTAAGTCACTTATTTTTGTAACAATTTTTTTCTAAACTACAGTCGTAGATATAATGCCATACAGTATCCAGTGGGGAGGCTACAATTCTGAGTGTAGAGTACACCTTCACTTCTATTACTCCTAAGTCCACTGCGACCTGGAGTGAATAGTATCGGTTAGCTCCATCAATGTGTTAAATGTTTAAAAACCAGATAAGAATATTTGATACGATCTATAAAATTATTTACATTAGTTGTTACTTAAGTCTATAATTGTTTTCTATGGATTATTGTTAGTTACTTGAAGACCGGTAACTGCAGAAACTATTGACATCAAACGCTTATTAGATAGAAATACATAAAACCGTAAGACTACGTCTTAATTTCTTGCGATAGAAATTAATTCTTGATATAAAACTTTTAAAAACTACAGAAAAAAATGGTAATAAGAAAGTTCAGAGTCTAAACATAAAAATAAAAAGTTTAACGTGTTGTTAAAAAATCAATCCGATGCTGTATACTCCAAACGCATAATTTTAAACTAAATTCATCTCGCACCCTAGTAAGTTTATAGGTTGGTTGGTTGGGTTTTATGGCATATCAACCGTGATAGGTTATTTAACGCCAAATCCATTTTTTTATACAAAGAATCAGTTTTATTTCAAGCTATTCAGTTTATTCAAACAGTTCTAATTCAGTTTAGTATAAGTACAGATTTTGTTTACGTACAGTAAAATGTCAAAACAATTCTATATTAAACAATTCAGTTTAGTTTAGTGTAAGAGTTTCAATGTCAAAAACGGTTTCATTTCAAAAAATTCAGTTTAAATTTAAGTATGTGTAAGTGGAAGTGATGGCAATAAAGGGGTACTCCGCATTCCTGGAACTTCACTATCATATTGTTTAGTGTCATATACCGGACACTCGTTGGCGGGGGGGGGTCTTACCCCCTCTGTAGAGAAGCAGTCGATGTATTCTACAGCCCCAGCCGACTGGGCAATAAGTTTACAGTCAAAAACTCGTACGTCGCTTAAAAAAAAATCACTCTCACAGCTGACACATTAATGGATGTTTGAATCAGACCAACACCTTATGCAAGTATTTCAATGAACAATGGCTTGCCCAGTCGGCTGGGGCTGTAGTATACACTGCTTTTCTGCAGAGGAGTAAGACCCACCACCACCCATGAGTGTCCTGGACATGGCACTAAACAATCTGATAGTGAGGGCGCAGTAATGCTGGAGCTTTGGGGAATGTGGAGTACCTCTTCTTTGCCATCGCTCCCAGGTCCACTTTCGTCAGGAGAGGTAGCACCTGATAGGGTCCTATCTATGGGTCAAATAGAAATAAATTGTTCATATGCTAAACTGTATTGATTGAAATCGAACTATTTTTGGCTTTTTTTTTTTTTTTTTTTTTTTTTTTTTTTTCACTTAAATTGTGTGTAAAACAAAAAAAACTGTACTTATGCTTAACTTATTTGTACAAATAAAACTTTATATGTATAAAAATGGAATGCGGAGTACCCTTTTATTGCCATCACTCCCAGGTCCACTCTGGATCGGAGTTGTAGCACCTGGTAGGGTCATATAGAACTAAACTGTAATTACGCGAAACTGAATTGCTTGAAATAAGACAGTTTTGACATTTAACTTTGTAAGCCAGAACTATACTTGTTCTAAACTGAATTGTTTGTAATTTAAATCGGTGTTAAACGACCCAAAAAGAATTGATACGTCGTAAAACAAAACAGCCTAAGGAAATATAAGTTACCTTTACTTTTAAGGACATCTTTCGTGTGATCTTATACTTTTGAATTCAGACAAGCGACAGTGAGCCGGTTCATTTCTAAGTTATGAGACCACTTCGGAACAGCGGATACTAAATACAACCAAGGCCCAGTGTGTACAACTAAGAAAACCTGAAATAATAGGCAAACCCTTCTCAAAGTTCGTTGTTTGTCTAAATGTCTGAGATGAATCTTGATGACTTTTATCACTTTGAGTATTCGGATGGTTTTCATTTTCAGTGTTATATTCACAACGTTTCGGCCATTGCGTCCTCTGGCCCTCTTCAGGCGTTTCACGCCAAACTCTGAAGCTCTCACAGAACTTCGAACCTAACCCAGTATTTAATCCACTGAGGTAGATTGTTCTAATTCTGTTAGGGGCCATTGGCATAATGAGTTGAGTGTCATACCAAAGACTAAAAAAAAAAAAAAAAATGGTGCTTGATGCTACCTCGCTTAACACTGTGCTATAAGGTCAAGGGTAAAATGGAGCAATCCAGGGAAAGGAATAGCGCTCTCTCCTACACATCTGTTTAGTAGGTATTGAAAAAGGGAATCTTCGGGTCACCCTCGACTAAGGTCGCCAACTTTATTTACCCTCAGTTAGGATTGAACCTGCAATCTATCTCATAATTTCACTTGGAACGCGTTTGGTTAAAAATGCTCAGAGATGCATCGGCCGAAACGTAGTGAATACAGCCATAACAAGAAAGACAATAGTCCAAATACTCTGAGATGAAAACCTTCTTGATGAGCGTTTGTTAGGGAGGATTTGGTTTCTTTGTTTAATGGCATATCAACCTCTGTAGGTTACTTAATGCCAAACCTATTCTCCTAGAAGAATAGTAGGGCTACTATTTAACCCATAGCTGGGAGGATAAGGGGGTTCATACCTTTCCCAAGGGTATTTGCCCGAAAGCGAATGTAATAGCGACTGCAGTACGAACTCGCGTACTACGATTCTGCAGTCCATCGCTTTAACCATTACACCACGAGGACACCCCCTTGTTTCGGAGGATGATTTAGCCTTATGAAAAATAAATGATTCACTGAGTATAGTCGAATCTGCCGCATAAATTTCACATTGTATCAAACATTGTAGCATAGGTATTTGCCAGATTATGCAATGGGTAAATCTCCAGTTTCAGGGGTTTACTCTATCCCCCGCAAAGGGAACAAGATCCCTTGGAAAAAAATTGAATTTTCTGGACATGGCTCTAAACTGAATCTGATGGAAAGGTTCCAGCTCAGAGGGGGTTAGAGTACCCATTGTTATTGCTACTAGATTTACAGGGTGTCTAAAAATAGATGAAAACCATTAATGATTTATAACAGAGACAAGCTCAATGGCGGTCATTTTGACCACGTTGTGTAAAAATGCATACTTTGAGCTAGACATCAAATCAGTGTGTGTGTGTGTGTATATATATATATATATATATATATATATATATATATATATATATATATATATACACTAACCTACTATCTACCAGCATTCACGGTTACCAGGAAAAAAGAAAAAAAACCCGCCAGGAACAAGAGATAGAAATATCTCGAATTACCGCCCAGGGGAAAAAAGAAAAAATATCATAGAACAAAAAAAAAAAGAAAAGAAAAGGCCAACTCCGTCACAACAGTTGAAAAAATCAAGAGATATACGGTCAGTTGGTCAAAAGAAAAATAAAACCCACCGTAAAACGCTGCAATGCTACAATTACAAGAGTGCTCAACACGAGTGGAGCCAATTACAAAATTAACTTAAATCGCGAGTCGGAATTCTCTTAACTAAAGTTTCACCTCAACGGATCATCAGGGAGTCTCGCACCGGTTGTGTCTATTTTGAGGCAGGAATGATTTTTGTTTTCAAATATGTTGTGACGCAAAATACTTTTTCCACTCGACTCCAAGGTGTTGTGATTGAGGATTAATTGTTTTTATAGTATACTATTTTTGAATATGAAACAAAAAACAACTTTTTATTAGTTGAGTTATTTGCAGTCGTATGGGTCCCGTATATATTGCGACTCCCTGTACAGTGACCTTGAGTCGTATTACCTGTTAATGGTATGATAGATCTGTTTAAAAATATTTCTATTCAATAAGACAGTATGCAAAAAATGTCATAAGAAAACTATATAAGAACATGGACCTTTATGCCATGAAACTCATCATCATGTCACGCCATCTGCACGGATCTCCCTGACCCTTTCTCGCCACCCCTCCTTATCGTCCATTGCTTCCGGTCGGTCTTCAGGTTACATCCGGTATCGGCACAGAGCTGGTCTATGTAATTTCTAGCTAGTCGTACTGCCTTTGCTCGTTCATGTGAAGGGGTCCACAGGAGTACGTCAATTATGAGCTCCTCTCTACTTTTCCAGCAGTCTCCTGCATGTCTGGTTCGTCTAACGTGGATAGTTTTCGTGATGGGTTGTAAGTGGCCGCACAGCTGCTTCTTTGTGGGGTGCTGTCTCCAGGACTTATTCAATATTGCTCATAGCATTCTTGTATAGTTTCATTCAAGCTTTTTCTCCATGTGTTTAGTTAGCGTCCAGGTAGTGCAACCATATAGCAGGATCAACACAACCGCTGCTTGGAAGAAACTGCGTTTCATTTTATCGGTCAGGTATGACATCCTTATGACCGATAGCCAATCAAGTTACCTGAATTGATTTTTTTCAATAAAAATTTTTAAATAAAGCTCAAGTGTTGTTTTCTTTAGGACGACATTTTTATCGTTCCACCACGTAAACAAAGGAAAAATAATACATACGCGTAAATACCTTCGCTGATGATGAGGCTGCCAATGGCTCTTCGGCGTAGACTTAGACATTGTAGTAGTAATTTACAAAGCTCTTTGCTTCGATGTGGCACAAGGCCGAATGAAAGGGGCGCCCAATGAGACTCGAACTCACTCGTGCTTAGACATTGTCGTAAGTGAGTTCAAAGTTCACTTTCGGGCAAATACCCTTGGGAAAGGTACTAACTACTTTATCCTCACCTTCCAGCAATGGGTTGAATAGTACCACAACTGTCCTTCTACAAGAATAGCTTTGATGTTAGTCCACGAAGGTTGAAATGCCAATAAACAAAGTTACGAAACAATTTTTTATACTTGAAAGTAAATATTTAAAGAATCTTCGTGCAATAAGTTTTCAAAATACATTTAAATTTGGCATATTAGACGGTATTTTTTAGCCCGAAATCATCTCTACAAAGCAAAGAGTTGACTTATACGACAGGGCTAAAATCGAAATCTTTATCACTGGTAGACCGCTGTGGTAAGGAGTTGGTCTGGTTTCTTTCTTTAATGGGATATCAACCTTTGTAGGTTATTTAATGCCAAACCTATTCTCCTAGAAGAACTGTAGTGGTACTTTTTAACCCATAGCTGGGAGGATAAGGGGGTTCATTTCTTTCCCAGGGGTATTTGCCCGAAAGTAAACGTAATAGCGCGACTGGAATACAAACTCGCTTTCAACGATTCCGCAGTCCATCGCTTCAACCATTACGCCACAAGGACACCCCCCACTTGATAAGGCAGGCGCAGAAATAATAGTATACATGAACAGTAACTGTTGGATTTTAACTCTGCTGTATAAGTTGAACCTTACTTTTGTAGACATTTTTTCAGACTTAAACGTTCGACTTAAACGCCGCTATTAATAGTACTAACATTTTTTTTTTGCCGACGCAATTTTTGCCAAAAATGCTTATATCAAAAAATGTTACTTTACAACAATTCAATTGGCACCCCAACCCAAAAAAAAACAAACAATTAAAATACAAATCTATTGCGTTGGGCAATAAAAACGTTTTCTGAATAAAACAAAACATTTTTGTTTGTTTCTTATTTTTTGCTTTTTTTTTTGTGAAATGGCCCCTAACATTGTGGATTGTGTCCTTCAAAACGTTACTGTTCGTGTATACTATTATTTCTGTGCCTGCTTTATCAAGTGAGGGGTGTCCTCGTGGTGTAATGGTTAAAGCGATGGACTGCGGGATCGTAGAACGCGAGTTCGTACTCCAGTCGCGCTATTACGTTCGCTTTCGGGCAAATACCCCTGGGAAAGGTATGAACCCCCTTATCCTCCCAGCTATGGGTTAAATAGTACAACTACTGTTCTTCTAGGAGAATAGGTTTGGCATTAAATAACCTACAAAGATTGATATGCCATTAAGCAAAGAAACCAAACCTTATCAAGTAGCCACGTATTTACTCAACCCCTCCATCACGGGAAGGAACATCGTAAGGTCAGTTTTTTAAGTGTAGTACTATTGGTTTGAATTGATTACCTCTCTTTCTTCGAGCGAATATCTCCAGTATATGAAAATTGGTATTTCTGACAATTTATTAGATGCTGAATACTTTCAGAGAAAGCTGCAGATCTCATCAGCTAGCGGTAGGATGTAAAAGCAGTAAGGATTTATCCAATACTTACACCAGAAACCGGATCTGACACAAGGTCAATTTTTAAACCTAGTACAACTGGTTTGAATTCAAAATATTCCTTCGAAACCGGTTGTCATACCAAGGCAGAAGAACCCAGTCTGTCCTATTTATTGTTGGACGGAGTATACTTTTGAACCGAGCGTAAATTATGTACAACAAATTGTGAATTGTCTTTATTTGAGTCCTCGTGATCTATCTATCTATCTATCTATCTATCTATCTGTCTGTCTATGTTTCTCAGGTCATATAAACAACTTTTTATCAATCTATTTTAAACTGTTCATATCTATCAGATTCTCTATTTGACTTTTCTCTTTTTGTCTCTCACATGTTATGTGGGCACCTCGGGTGGTGTAATGGTTAGCAAGGTAGACTAGCAAACCTACACGAGTGAGTTCGATTCTCATTGGGTGCCCAATTCATGCGGCCTTGTGCTACATCTAAGCAAAAAAGCTTTGTAAATTACCTCTCACATGTTATGTATATCTATCTAAGTCTTTTTCCTATCTTGCTATCTTTTCTAACTCTCTGTCGATCTATCTCAATTTGTTCAAATCAGTCAATCACAATTTATTCATATTTATAAGTCTATGTTCATTTATATCAATAAAAGTCTGTTCATATCTATCTATGTTCATATCGATCTAGATTCACATGTTAACCGACAAAGTAAACACGGTACCATTCCACCCAGTCAACAAACATTTATCAAACTTTTTTTTTACCGCAACCAAGTGCACTACAATTATAAATCAGATGAAAAAATATTAAAAACATTGATTCAAAGAAACACACCCACCACTGATCCTAATAAAAGAATAAAACTTATTATATACAATGATAAATTTAAAACCTCCAACTTAGTCGTTAAAAATAATTCCTCTCCCTCGATATGAGTTTAGCAAAAAACCAACGTTATATATCAATTTAAATGTCCTTTAGAAGATTGTATATCTGAAAACAACAATATATATGCTCGATTCATGCAAGATGGTCGAAAAGCAGTCTGAAGCATTCCATACGTTTCTGTGGCATTTATTCCAAGTTTAATTTTATTGCATATCGTTCTTCTAAAGTGTCCTCACGTCCAGATTGCATTTTTGAAATTCACCAGCTGTGACAATCAGGCTTTAGGAGGGTGTATTCCAATTCCTACTGTAGCTATTCATTTGAACCTGAAATCATAAAAATTGGTCAGTCATCCCATAAGATGAATAGCAATAACATACTGCCTTTTCACGAGTCTACAACAATTTTAAATGCCTCTACAAAAAATGTCTGGAAACTTATTGAAGGCATCCTCCTGTTACAAGAGTTTTAAGCGTTTTAAATTCGGGGTTTTCTTTCTCCGAGACTGGTCGCTTACAACGGTTAAAGAGCTAAGCATGCTCTTCTAAAGCTAGGGTGAGGAGAAGAGTTGAGTTCTTGCCTTTCCTGGGGGTATGAGCAGGAACTGAAACGTAAACAGTATCGCCAACGTTTGAACTTGGCTCGCCGGGTCTATTTATCGTTACGCTACCCGTTACGCTACCTGCATGTGTCACCGTATAATTGGACACTCATATACCAAGTTATGGGGCACTCAATGAGAAATGAACTTATTGAAAATTGTCGGACATCGTAGCTCGTTAATCATTACACCATACAAGGTGACGAAAAGAATTATCATATACCCAGTGAGAATTGAACACACTAACAATGGTCTGCAGACTTAGCTTGCCAAACATTACACTTGATACTGTTGTGGCAAAATGCCTAGCCCAAACAGCTAGTGCTACAGAATACACCAACTGCTTCTCTGCTGAGGAGTAAGATTCCCCAACGAATGTCCTGATTACGACACTAAACAATCTGAAGGCGAGGTTCCGGTAATGCTGGAGATTTGGGAAACGCAGAGTAACCCTTTATTGCTATCGCTCCCAGGTTCACTCTGACCCGAAGTGGTAGCATCAGTTAGGATCCTATCTGTGGGTTAAATAGAACTAAACAGTGTACTTATGCTAAACTGAATTGTTTGAAATAGAACTGTTAATGTGTATAAAATGGATTTGGTATAAAATGATCTACAATGGTTGATATGGCTTAAAATCACCGCCCCCCCCCCAAAAAAAACCCAGGCAAAATGCCTAAATGTATAGAGCCCCTAATGAGAATCGAACTCACTTACAATGGTCTACGGATATAGCTTATGCGTTTATTGGATTCTATTTTTGTTACGTGTTATTTCAATAGTGAACCAAAATAGACTCATACAACCTTCCTCCCTATCTTTTAACCAAATTGGTATGTTCTATTTGACGGATAATTAACTTAAAACGCAAGCAAATGCAGGAACGACCAGGTCATTTTCAGGCCGATTGTTTTTAAATGACCGACAATCGGTTAAGACTTTTAATAGCTGATACATTTTTATATCCCTTCTGTGAGGAAGAATACGAAGATAAGGATTCTTTCGTCCAAATTTTATAAAACAAATGGAAGAAGATACAGGAGTAAAGGCGGTATGTTCAATGATTTATTTTAATTCTTTGTAATTTTAGGGTCGAAGGCTATCTCGACCGATGTTAACACATGAGACTTTATACAGTCCACTAGCTCACTTGGTGAATTAACGTAGTAAGTTCCATTTTCCTGTCATTATGAACACCAACACGTATTGGCAGTAAACGTGAGCAATATTTTAGTATTTTCAATTATATAAGCCCAGTTTTCCGCATTATTGCATTATAAGCATTGTCAAAGACCATTATGACCATAATTATTACAGTTATTACAATTGCGAAAGCAACTCAAAACCTGCCATTTTTTTTTTTTTATTACCTGCTCAAAAATAGCATAGCGCATTAAAAAAATAAAAATAAATAAAAAAAAAAATAACGTGATGTTTTAATCATCACTCAATGAAATTCACCAAGACACTTCATATTCACATCAAAAACTTTGAACTACCATAAAGTTAGAAAAAAATTTGAATGCATCGTCCATTTTCCTCTTCCCTCGTCACCAGCAGACCGCAGAAATGTGATATGTAAAAGAGCCATGCTCGGACATATATATATATATATATATATATATATATATATATAATGTACGCTCGAGTGTCGGTACATACACAAATATATCAACATTAAACAACTCTCAAAGTTAGGCACACATAAGTAAATCTGGCGACCGTAGTCGAGGGTGGCCCGAAGGCTCCCCTTTTCGATAGCTACTACAACAAGGTGTAGGAGAGGGCGCGACTCCATTCCCAGGATTGCTCCAATTTACCCTTGCTCATTACCTTAGTGTTAAGCAAGGTGACAGGTTTTTTTTTTTGTTTTTTTTTTTTTGTATGACCTGACCTGAGATTGAACCCTGTCTCTAGGACCATTGGCACCCACTCTACTCATTAGGCCAAGGCATACATACACATAAGTCACTTTTCAAAAAAATTGTTTATATCTTCACTCGCTTAGGGCACCTCTGGTGGTGTAACGGTTAGGAAGCTAGACTAGCAAACCTACACGTGTGAGTTCGAGTCTCATTGGGCGCCCCATTCATTCGGCCTTGTGCCACATCGAAGCAAAGAGCTTTGTAAATTACTATATCTTCACTCGCTGACGAATGCTCAATGCATGAAACCCAGGGTCAGACACTACCATTTATTTTATTTATAGCGTCTTATACAAAACCGTATTATGCTCTGTCCACAAAAAATGGGCACGGTCAATTTGGAAATGAGTGACCATTTTAGAACGGGTTTATGTATGAGATTAAGCAAACGCTAGATAGACAGTTTTCTTGATCCGTGTTGTTCAACTGCTGTTGAATAAATAGATCGCGTATCGAATATTGTGAAAATCTACTCTCAATTAAGAGAAATATCTTAAACTTCCTAAACTTTTAACAATGTTTTCATGAGTTATTGTTGCTTGATCGGGGAGGAGGGTTTGAAAAATTGTACCAAATTTGTTTGTTAATGGTATATCAACCTTCTTAGATAACTTAATGCCAAAGCCATAATTTTTTTTTTTTTTTTTTTTTTTTTTTTTTTTTTTTTTTTTTTTTTTTTTTTTTTTTTTTTTTTTTTAGAACAAGTGGCCCTATTTGACTCATAACTGGGGTGGGGAATAAGATAAGTTGTTAGACCTCTCCAAATTGAGCGTTGAACTCGCTACGACGTTGCCTCAGATTTTTTTTTCTGTTAGTCGAAGTTAATGTATAAAAACAGAATGGAAAAATTCGTTGGTCAAATCTACGTAAACTCCTATTTAAACTTTAGCGGTTTGGGAAATTATTAATTTCCCTAACACTATTTTTTAGGCACACAAATGAATTACAAAACTCTTAACACAACAAAGTAAGGTTTATTAGTAGCAGGCATGAAGGAGTGAGAAAGTGTCTCTTTTGCGTCGCTGGTCTGTATGCTGGTCCTTGGTTCGCAGGAAGCGTGTTTAAAGCTAGCAGTGAGCGAAGTGTTCCAAGTGGAATCGGTGCAGTCATGTGAGAGATGTTCCTTCTGCTAGCTCCAGACTCTCTCTGACGTTGTCCGTTCTACAGAAAAGGGACCAGAAAAAATAGTTCCTGAGAGGGAGAAGGAATCAATGCGCTCTGCCAGTTGATTGGTCAGTGAGTGACCGATTCTCTTAACAGGGGCATTGATTCGCGGAAGGAAATAGATCTGTGGCTGCTACAAAACTCTTTCTAATATATGGAATTGTCTTATCTTCAATATCTGTACATCATAAATGCTTACCGCTATCGTCATAACTTGTGTATGGAGGTGCCCGTAGTGTAATGATTATGATCGTAAGAAATGGACACAAGTTCGAATCCTGGACGAGGCTGATTGCATTTTCATATACCACTAATACTCTTGGGAAAGGTATAAATCCAATTCTCCCTTCAGCTATGAGTAAATAGACTAGGTTCTTTCGCTTGGTTTTGGGAACCAGTCTAGGAGAAAACTATTTTTTAAACCTGATAAACTGACCTTTTGTCACCTTGTCCGTGCTTAGGTAAATGCCTAACGCGTGTCTGTTAGACAAGTTTATTTAGAAAATTCTAGGTAAGCCCTCACAGCAATAGATATAAACCGTCCCAAAAAACACTATTTCGCTATTATAAACACAGACAAAAAAAAAACGAAAAGTTAATAATCATTAGAATGTCAGATAATTTACCGTGACCTTTTTTTTTTTTTTTTTTTTTTCTGTTTCAGGTGCCAAAACCATCGGGAGAAGAAAAAATTAAACTGTTGGTGCGGCTTCATGGGCTTATTCCCGCCAATAATGTAGCGGGAGTCAAAGATTTACTAGATCGTTTCTCGAAGGAAACTCGTCGGGATTTAATCCACGATAAGCAAGTTCAAGATATATCTTTGCTTTTTGAAGCCTGCCGACTCAAGGCCATAGGGATTGTTGCATATTTCATACACGACTGCATGGCACGCGTTAATCAAGTAGAAAAAATTGGCCTGGACACGCTAACTCCTCTCTTTCTTGCTATAAAGAAGTCCAGCATTGATCTGATGAACTTGCTCCTAAAAAATGGTGCTGATATGAATTGGCAGGATCCTAAAGGGAGAATAGGCATCGTCTTTGCTTGCGATCTCCAGAGAATGGAAGCTGCTAACTTGTTGCTGAAGCGCGGTGCTAATATCAACAACAGTAAAAATCAAGATATGTGCGCGGAAAGTCTCCCTTACTTAACAAGAGCGCTCAAGCTGGGCATCAATATGAAATACTTCGACGCCGACGGCAATTCTTATTTCATGAAAGCCGTAATTAATGGTAACTTAGATATTGTAAGTCTGCTTCTCAAGAAGGATGTGGGTATTTACAAGCGAAGTCTTAATTGCGGGAGTAATGCCTTGGACTTAGCTGTCCAATTCTATCATGCAGATATCGTGAATTATCTAATAAATAATTCATTCTACACTATAGCAGACTTGATTCAAAGCTATGAGTATTGCGGAGCTTTGAAAGTTTTGATAGGTAAGAATATAGAAGGGGCATCAAAATTGTGGAAATCGTCAATTAAAAAGCGAAAAGAACGTCATAGTATTATATCGGATGCCGTTAAAGACAACCCAGCTCTGGATTCTTCATCCGATATTGGATCGGAAGAATTTCAATCTAATCCTCCAAGCTTAGGCCTATGGTCGATTCTCTCATTAAGAGTAATTTGTAGAATTATAGGTACGGACCACCCTTTTGTTAAAAGAGCGTTTACTTTAACTGCTTATTGTTCTGACTTTAGAACGAAAGATATTTTGACATTTGAAAGAGTGAGAAAGTTCAGTACGTTTAACTCTTCGTCAAGGAATATACTTACTAATGGCGTCTTTCTTGGAATGAATTCCACTATTTACATGTGCGAGATTCAGTTTGGGATTTGTGAAAAATTCCCGGAAACAAACGCCCCGTTCATTGAGAACATGGCGAATTTAATTACTGATATCTTTCATCCGATTCTATATGATTCAGTTGCTACCATGCATACATTTCACATTTATAAGCGAATGCTGCTTCTGTTACTTCACTTAATAGAGCACACGTTAGAAACAGGATCTGGGAAAAACAGACTCGATAAAATTATATCTAAAATAGCTCGAATGAGTTTGCCGTATTACCCGACAAATTTACTTTTAATAGCCATCGAAAGAGGTTTCTCCTTTAAAACGATTGTATGTTTAATCATAGCTGGAGCTGATGTTAATTCTATCGACTACCATAAAAACACACCTCTTCATTTGCTAGGCGAACAACCCATCCACTTACCAAACCGGGAGAAGATACAACGGTATCTGATAAATGCCGGAGGCAATATGAATGCTGCTAACGATTACGGCATACTACCTAGAATTTCTACTGAAGATCTGTAACTAAAACATGTCTTGTATCTTGATGGCATTCGCTTTCAAAGTGAATGATTTGTGCTCGTGTATAGGTCGAACTTTAGAGGTTTTACATCAAATAGAAAAATGGAATGGGACAAGGATTGAAACCTTGACTCAAAAACAAATTATTTAGTAGTCATAGTAATAGATACCTTCTACACGATTACATACGAAAATAATCTTCATAGCATTTTGCAACTGTTTTTATTGACATTTTTATGCGCAAATAAACTCGTGGTCTCTAACAGGATCCAAAATACAGTGTGACGGAAATACCTCTTAAGTTTTTAAACTGTCACCTTCCGTAGTACAAGTGAACGTAGGCAAGTAGAAGTGGTAGCTACATCTTGCTAAGGTCTTAGTAATTCGTGCTCATATCATGTAACGTCGGAATGATGCTGTTCCGGATAGAAAATCAATACTGCAATTGGCTGAAAATTCTATCTTAGGGAATGCTTAGTAACCATTCATTGCCATTGCTCCCAGGTCCTCTCTCTGACCTAGAGTGGTAGCACCTAATAATGCCCTATCTATGGGTTCAAACAGAACTAAACTGTACTAATGCTAAACTGAATTGACTGAAATAGAACTGTTTGTGTCTAAGAATGGATTTGGCATTAAATAACCTACATAAAACTAAACCAAACTAGAACGTCATCATTCTGACATAACATGAGCTGAGCTTAAAATCTCTATTAAATTTAGTCGTCTTTAGAAAAAAATAATTCAACAGCAAATACACGGTATGCAAAGGTCCAAGCTCTGATCATAATTTACCTTGCCTGATAGAAAATAAGACATTAACTTGATTTGGCTACCATTACCATTTTCCTATGTTCCCTTGCACAACACGAGTAACGATTCAAAATATATTTCTACCGTAGCCTGCAGTTTCACACTGGTGCCAAAGACTGTAGAAGTGACTTAATGAGTCTGCTAGATTAGCAGATCACTGATAGTGACCACGAATTTTTATTCCAAAGGCGAATGTATTTTAGATGGGGGAGGGGGCACATTTTGATTGAAAATCTTAATAGATAAGGTAATACAATATAGGTAATACATTTGCTATTGCTAATCTTGATTTTTAGACCTTGGATACGTCTCCATAGGTAAAATTTCTTGTGATGGTCTTCGCTTACAAGGAATACTTATGTATAGATCGAATTCTAAAGATTTAATTTTTATACCAAATACTGACTTCGGCCTTTTTAAAGGAATGAAAGCTGAAACTCGTTATGTGAGCACTAGGCTCAAACATTGGCTTAGAAAACTTAATCCATAAATGTAATCATTTTGTAGCAGTATATCAAGGAGTCTCTTCTACAAGAGTGTTACGATAAGTGTTCTTCACAGGATTTTAAAACTTTTATAGAATTTTTTTTTTTTTTTTTTTTTTTTTTTTTTTTTTTAGGAAGTTAAAATATCTACTGAGTTGCCAAGAGTTTCACGCTGGTGGCAAAGATTTTTTTTTTCTAAAGAGCCCATATAAGACTTGCATTCAACTTACGAAGAGAACTTATGTTCAGAACTAAGACGTCTTTATCTTGGGGGGACCACGTAGTTTAATTGCTAGATTACAGTATGAGAAATCCAAATACGTACGTCAGACAATTTCCTATGCATTGTTGAAGTGTGGAAGAATTGCAATGTTTTGCAGATTATATAAGGGAGGGATAACTGTGATTAGGAAATGTTATACTTTCGAATATGATGTACCTCAATTTCATTAATTCACTTATGACGCCTTTTACTTCGTTTAAGTAGGCTTTTCGAGAATACAAACACGTTGTCTTAGAATTATTAGCTCTGTCAGTCAGGGTTCCTCGTGTGGTGTAAAGGTTAGTAAACTAGGTAAGACCCCTTTTTTTTTTTTAACGAGTTTCCTCGCTGGGTTCCCCGTATTTCTGGCCTTGCACTCTAACAAAGCTTACTAAATAACTTTTTAGTGAAGATCCCTTAAACCCTTAGTTTCTAAATTTAAATCTATTCAGAACTTTTTTTCCAGGTCTTTGTCATTGCCTAAAAATATTAGACTTCTCATCTCAAATATTCTAGTACCAACCATTCTCGGTTGCTTACAAGAAAATTAATTTTCCAACATTATTTAACATGCAGGTATCTGATCATTTAAAAATAAAATTAGATTTTTCTAGATGAAAATTAATATTTACCTAACGTCTTTATCTAAAATAAGACCAGCGAAATATTCATTTAAGCAGATCTTTCATACATAGAGTAATCTTAGTTTTATTTTGCTGTCATATAAATTTTTTTTCTCATACTCGGTCACAAAACAAACTTTGAATTACTGTTAATACTTTTCTGCATTAGACGAAGTGAATTGTGTGTAGGTATTGTATTATTCGAAAGTATGGTGGCTATTTAATCCTCCTCCCTCACTGAAGGAGAAGCTTACCGTACCATTTGACAAGAAGCCAGATCCTCCACTAAAAGCAGTTTCCAGATAATATTCCTCCTCAAGGGAGTGTTGAGTACCCCTCCATTGCCCTTACTCCCGGGTCTATTCTGAACTAGTTTTGTAACTATTAAGGTGTTTATGAGTGAAATAGGCTTGTTTGAAAATGTTTCCAATTCGATAGTACTGTGTTCACAAGAACTTTTAAAAAATAAGATACAGAAATGTAATTCTTTAAACTTTTGGCATGAAATAACCTTACATGCCGTTAAAGTAAATCATGATATTTACAAAAAAAAATTTTAATTCGAATGTTTTTTTTATTTTTAGTCTCACGAAACTTAAACCAATCTCTTAAAATTATAAAAACGTATTTTTCTGCTAGTTACTTTGTAGCCTCTTCATTTTTAGAAAAATGTCCTAAAATTTCCTGAACTGTTCTATTACTTATATATATGGAAGATATTTTCAGAGCAAATTAACTCTGGATCATTAGACTTTAAAATGTGAAAATGTCAGCTGAACATATAGAAAAATCACTTAATTTGAGTGTCATATAGGTCCCAGCGTGCCGTTTTCCCCTTTATTTCTATCTTAAGTATGTGGGGTTTCAGAATGAGTTGACAGGGCAAATTTATCAGGAAATAAACCATTCAATAGACTAGGATTCCACGAGGGGTTCACTTTATGATCCCTAAATAGCCCAGAGTTGAAAACACTCATAATATTAAGACACTTTTCTCTCTAATGCGTGAAAGCTAAAAACAAATGCATATAAAATGTGAGTTTGAAGGAGAATCTAGAGTACATGGCAGAATGAAATGAATACACTCAGTTTGATTTTGATTTGTCTAAAAATGGAATTGTCTTGTACATAATAGGCATACAGAAAATAGTTTAGCGAGAAACTATCAATTCCAAGAACTTTGTTTATAGGTGCTTTCCAAATAGAAGTGAACAAAATTACGCACTATGTAGAGCGTTGCTTCAGGGTGCATGTTATCTCGGCGTTTTCGGATACATAGTTGTTACTGTTGTATGGAATGAACAGCTTAGCCGGATTTCAAGTCGTGTGGGGTGGGGGGGTTACCGGCCTCTGGAATAGACACGGTAAACGCGTATCCAGTCTTGAAGACCGTTTCTCAGCCTTTTAGTTGGGCCGTCTGGCATTCGTGTTGGATGGGAGATCGATCAATAGCAGATTCGAGCCCGAAAGCCCCCCCCCCAATTTCGGCTGGGCTACCTACGGGTGGGCAAGCTGCTTTTTTTTTTTTTTTTTTTTTTTTTTTTTTACTTTACACTCCTATGCAACCCTTGTATAGCACTAGACCTCAGTCTAGTTCAAGCTATATTCTGGCATACGTGCCCGGATCTAGATTTACGTCCGTGATACTGCTTGTCTCATTTGACCCACATTGCACTTAGTGGGTCAATGACCAGCAGGCTTCGAGTCTCCCCTTTATCCCCACTTTAATTGGCCTTCGGGCTTTTGACCTTGTGTCAAGTTCTGTTTGGTGGGAGACATCGACAAATCAACTTGGATAAGACAGTTTTATTTTTATATATATATATATATATATATATTTTTTTTTTTTTTTTTTTTTTTACATACCTATATCCTTGGAAATGAATGCCTCCAATAAATCTCTCCAGCTCTGAGGAAATTGAGCAAACTAGGCTCTTCAACTTTAGTATAGCAACCCCTCAAGGAAAAGGACAATTCTAAATTCAATTCTTTTAAACGCCGCATAAATTTGCAGTTTGTCGCATCCTGCTCTTACGTGTATGTATATATATATATATATATATATATATATATATATATATATATATATATATATATATATAATTTTGTGTGTGTATATATAAAACATGAAGGTGATACACATATTTGGAATATGCAAGAATAAAGAGGTGGAATATGTACTATGTATCATAAACAGAAAATCCAATACATTTTTTTTCTTCATAAAACATATCTTCAATTCAAGAACGTACAGCTCAGTCTTGTAGGTCTGTAGAATACATTGACTGTAGAGATGCAAAGACCCCTGCACCACCACCCAATGAGCGTCCTGATATGACACAAAACAATCTGAAGGTGAGGCTTCAGTCCAGGGGATTTAGGGAATGTGGATTACCTCCTAATTTCCATTGCTACCAGCTCCACTCTCAGCCGGAATTGTAACACTAGATCGGTTCCTATTTATGGTTAAATTGAACTGTTTGGCTACTTAAACTGTGTGCAAACAAATGGCTTAAACTAAATCGAATTGTTAGAAGCAGAATTGTTTGATCATTTAACTGTGTGAAAATAAAACAATTAGTGTGTAATACTTGAAACCTGTATGCAAAATAGTATTATGTAGCAATAGCTGGAATTACTTGACTGTTTGCAAATAGATAGGTAGGTTTAATGCCATTCTCCGAGAAGAACAGTAGTAGTACTATTTAACCCATGGCTGGGAGGATAAGGGCGTTCATACCTCTTCCCAAGAGTGTTTGCCCGAAAGTGAACGTAATAGCGCGACTGGAGTACGAACTCGCGTACTACGATTCCTCAGTCCATCGCTTTAACCATTACGCCACGAGGACACCCCTGTTGAATAGAATGTTTAATAGAAATACTTGAAACGACTTCACTGTGTGCAGATAAATGAATATTATATATTCGTGTTAAATAGTTTCAATTATTGCCGTCTGTCTTGAAGCAATAGATGAGTGTGAACGAGTTCTAACTCGTTTAAAAAAAAAAACAAAAACAAAAACAAGAAATTCTTCTCCACAAATGATATATGTATAACCATTTGACTGTGTGCAAGCAAGTGATGTTAAACTGTCACGTGGTAATACTTGAAATCATTTAACCGCATTCTAACAAACAATTTATAGTAAATAGAATTATTCATGTTAGTTTAATGGTTTTAAGTATTTCTGAATGCAAAAAGAATGAGCTCGGGCTCGTTTTTAAAAAATGCTATCAATAAAATTTCATTTGCTTAAACCTACATTAAACAGCGAGAGATGACAAAAAAAAAACAACAACAAAGAAACGAACATACATTGAATAAGTGTAACATATTGACCTTCGACCGAGCCGTCAATCAAGAGATACACTTGTGCGAAGAAGCAGAAGAACAACGGAATCAGGTGAACAATAATATAACCAGGTACCCGAGGCGGTTGGAGTCAGTCGGCGACAAGATGCCAGCGTGAGAATAGCTTGCAGACTGAGGGCTTTGCGGTCCTCAGTGACCCACGGTTGAGCAACCCAGACAAGATGAGAAAGTACTGCTGGATCAATATAGCAGTCTTTCCTCGTCTCCAGCTCATCTCTCTCACACACAACCAACATCAACCCTTTCGAGAATAAAGTGTGATAGATATATTTTTATAAAGAAGTGAGTTCGTTCGTTCATTGAAGTTCGTCATTATTGTTGACTATATTTCCACATATATTTGTATACGTGTAAATTTTGTATGCGGTTGTACAACATAATTTCTCGAACTCTTTCGATTCTGAGGGAGAAATAATAACCGGATGTACTTGCATGAATATGAATATATAAGTGTACCAGGTAAATACTTGGAAATAACTTTTTTTTCTCTTCAATTGGAAGTAAAAAGAATCGTACTTTTTTTTTCTTTCCTCTCTAAATCAAAAATCCATTCTATCTTGAAAAGGACCACGAAGTCAGAAACACATGTTTAGTATACTTATGGGAAATAAAATCTTAAATCACAACATAGAAATTTGTGAGTACACAAATTTTAACGAAAATGAAACCCAGTCGCCTTACTGCGTTCAAAAATGCTTATTTTGTGGCTGCAGTTAAGCACTTCAGCCATTACTTCACTAGGAGTTCATAAAATTTTGTTGAATTGATAATACTCAATACAAATAAAAAGAAACTTTTGGAAGTAAATAGTGGCCTTTTATGTGTAATTTTTTTTTCTTCCTTCCGAGAAAAAAAGATTAACAGTTTGACCGGGTTGTTTGTTTGTGAAAACGTTCCATCTTTTCTTTTTTTTCCTGATCGATTTTTAAAGCAACTGAGAAAACACCCTGAAGAAGAAAAAAACTATGCCATAGATTTCAGTTTAAGATATCAATAGATTCCTTAAAACTGATATTGTGAATATTGTTTTGTCGAATAACTTATGTAAAAAGACATTGCATGTAAATATAATCGATATTGCCTTCAGATGTGTTTATCGTTTTCAAGACTAAAATATACTGGATCTGGAGAACATTCACAAAGGAGGGATTGATAGCTGAATGGCCAAAGTTCAAGTCCCTAACCATGAGAAACTCTGCGAGTCTACCTGGCTTTGGAAAGTTACATGCGAAGACACGTATCAAAAACGTTCTTAAAAAGTTTGAGATGAGCTTATGAAACTTCAACAAAAAAAAAATCAAGCAGAATATTAATTTGAAGACTTATAAGAGAATAAACAACAACGAGAGGATAACGTGTATAGTGGTCATTGCTTGTAATAAAAAATATCTTAATGTTAGGAATACTTAAAACCATATAACCCTATGCAAATTTTATTTTCATTAAGAATGGTTACTCTTTTCTCTTTACAAAGGATTATTACTCACTTGAAACCTCTTATAAGTTTTTGCAAATTATTGGTCGCAGATAAGAACACTTGAAACCATATAACTACGCAAATTATTTGTCTTAGATAGATTGTATAACTTTTCAAGCGAATGCTTATTAGACATAAGGTTTGATTTGGTTCCATTTTTAAATGGCATATCAACCAGAATGCAAAAGCCATTCTTCTAGAACAGTAGTGGTACTATTTATCCCATACCTTGGAGGATTAAGAGGTTCGTACCTTTCCCAAGGGTATCTGTCAAAAAGTGAACATAATAGCGCGACTGGAGTTCGAACTCACTCACTACGATTCCGCAGTCCAGCGGTTTAACCAGTACACCACGAAGACACCCCTGCCCGCTTATTAAACATAAAAAGTCAAATTTCAAAAAAGATTGCACTGTAACGTTGAAAATATTAGTTATGATTACGATAAAATCTTTTACAAATGAATCAAGATTTGATTTTAAGTAAATCAAACTATATAACTGCAAATACAGGATTATAGTTATCAAATAGAATCATTAATGTTAGATAAGAATACATGCAACCATTCAACAAGGCTCTCCAAGCACTGTTAAAAAGTTAGATTTTCATTAGTGGCTAAGCCAAGTAAATGTTTATTTCTTTTTGCCAATTTGGCGCATCGCTCGGCGCAATGGAAATTTACTAAGCTTTTTGCTTAGATGTGGCACAAGGCCATATGAAAGGGGCACCCAATGAGCATCGCTCGGCGCAATGGTTAAAGAATATGACTTTCAGGTCATTCTTTCTGAATTTACAATTGAGCGCCCCCCCATAATTCTTACCTTGAGCCAAACGAAGTTAATCTTTTGTCGGACTTTCAGCTGACTTCGTTCAATTCTCTTCATAATTTAAAAATAAGCAAAAGTTATGTTCATTTTTCTCGTTAAATAAACACTATATATATATATATATATATATATATATTTATACCCAACCCCTCCACAAAAAGTATGATGCAACACAAGGTCAGTTTATAAGCGGATACTCACAGGTTTGAATTCAGTTTTCCTTCTAGTAGACTGGATACCATGCCAAGATTGAGGAGCCTAATCTGGCCTACTACTTACCCATAGCTGGATTTATACCTTTCTTAAGAGTATTAGCACTATGTGAAATGTGAATAGTCTCGTCTAGGATTTGAGGGCTAGTTGTTGAATCCACTTTCATTGCCTCACGAACTTTATGTATGTGTCTTTATTGTCTTCAGGAGATTTTTTTCCAATTCCTTTTAAACATTCATTAAAGTCTACTTTTACTTTTACTGTCCGTGGTGTAATGGTTATCATCGTAGGAAATGGACACGGCGACACGAGTTCAAATCCTGGACAAGACTGATTGCATTTCACATAGCACTAATACCCTTGGGAAAGGTATGAATCTAATTATTCTCCCTCCAGCTATGGGTAAATAGTAGGGCAGACTGACTCTTAAGCCTAGGTGAGGCAACTAGTCTAGGAAAAGGAAAACTCTGAATTCAAACCTGTTAAACTCCGCTTAAAAATTGACCTTGTGTCATATCCTGCCCGAGCGGAAGGGTTGGTAAATATGATTAAAGTCTACTTTTATTTCCTTCTCTCAGCTTCAGATCGACTTGCACAAAGACAGCAAATAATATATCCAACCAATTTTCTGTTTGTATTAATAAGAAGCAATAACCCAGGCTATTCCAAATCTTTGTGGTAGTACTTTTTAACAGACCCATCTATGGGCCAAATAGAACTATTTAGTTTATTACTATACGTGAAAGTCAGCCAGTCGGTTGAGGCTCTAGAATACACAGACTCCATCTCTGTAGAGGGAAAAGACACTCTCCACCAACGAATGTCCTGGATAATGCCAAAGCCATCTTAGTAAAAGAATAGAAGTGATGTTAACTCATGGTTGAGGGTAGGGAATAAGGGTCTTCCTATATTTGTACCATACCCATGATACGGATATGCGAAACGTGCATAGAATATTCATAACATATATACATAGAACATAGGAATCTCGAAACACGAAAAACACTTACGACTTCTTAGTTCAGGTACGAAACTTTTTATTACCTTTGAGTTTAAAGGTTCATCGACATAAGTAGAGAGATACACATTCTTTCTATTCAGGCTTTTCCATCTGCCCCCCACCAACACTTGTGGCACGGGCCACAAGGCTACTGCGAGCTAGCGAAAGTCACCCTTCTTCCGATTGCAAAATTCCCTAAATCATCCACGCGCTTCCGGTGCGTGACGTCATTCGCACTCTCTATCCCCGTTTCCCATCTGGGCTATTGTGACATCCCTGAGTGACACGTCCGCTCCGCAGGCACGCGCGTGAACACCTGCGTTAATGTTGCACCTGAGTAACCCATGCACTGAGCCAAAGGGTTCTCAGCCTTACTAAACCCAAAGGCATAAAACGAAATCCCTCGGCCATTATATTACATATTTCCCAAAGTTGAATGCAATAGCATGATTAAAGCAAGAACTCCCTTACTGTTATGTCGCTGACCCGCATGTTAGCCATTACGCTACAGGGACCCCCCCTCTGTATTCATTAGACGTTCACAAACTCTACTTCATTTTTTTTCGTGTTTATCATTTTAAATTAAGAAAAATTAATCAAAGATATTTGAAAATCTAATACACGAGCAATTCAAAAAAAATTAATTCACCTCCGTCGGCCAGGACTGTTGAATACACCGACTGCATCGCTGCAGAGAGGTAGGACCCCTCCAACGAGGGTCCTGGATAAGACACTAAAGAACCTGAATTGTTAATGATACATAATACTTTTCACTTTGTTGACTTATGCTAAATTGTTGCCCAGTCGGCTTGGGCTGTAGAATACACCGGCTGCACGTATACAGAGGGGTAAGACCCCCCCCAACGAGTGTCCTGTTTATGACATTCAAAAATCTGATGGTGAGGTTCCTGTAATGCTAGGACTTTGGGCAATGCAGAGCACCCCTTCATTGCCGTTGCTCCCAGGTCCACTCTGGCCCAGAATGGTTGCACCTGATAGAGCCCTATCTACGGCTTTAATAGAACTAAACTGCATACTTATGCTAAACTGAATTGTTTGAATAAATTAAATAGCTTGAAATAGAAATATTTTTGGTTTCTTTGTTTAATGGCATATCAACCTTTGTAGGTTATTTAATGCTTAAGCTATTCTCCTAGAAGAACAGTAGTGGTACTATTTAACCCATAGCTGGGGGGATAAGGGTGTTCATACCTTTCCCCCAGAGTATCTGCCCGAAAGTGAACGTAATAGCGCGACTGGAGTACCAACTCGCTTACTACGATTTCGCAGTCCATCGCTTTAACCATTACACCACGAGGACACCCCCAGAAATATTTTTGACAATTAAACTGTGTACTTATGCTAAACTGAATTGTTTGAAATGGAACTGTTTTTTTTTACATTGAAACTGTACTTACGCTAAACTGAATTGTTTAATATAGAACTATTTTGACATTTAACTATGTGTAAACAAATTCTATACTTAAATTAAACTGAATTAGAACTGTTTGACTAAACTGAATAGCCTGAAATAGAACTGTTTTTGACATAGTAAACTACATTGTTTGAACTAGCACTGATTATTTGTATAAAAATGGATTAGGCGTTAAATAACAATACAAAAGTTGATATACCATAAAACCCAAACAATCAATCAATTAAGCTAAATTGAATGGTTAGAAATTGAAGTGTTTGTCAGTTAACGTGTATCTACTAAATGTGTTTACTTATCACATATTTGATATATATTTAAAAGCGGGATTTGGCATTTAATAACCTACAATGGTTGATATACTATAAAACCAAACCAAATTAAACCAACGATACTCGAAACCATTTAACTGTGAACAAACGAACGAATAACGTTGAATAGAATTATTGGTGTTAACAATACTTGAAACCATTTGGCGTCATTGGAATGACATTAAACTCCACCTGATAGTGAGAGGAGCTGTAAACAATGGCTATGAAAGGGTACTCCTCGTTCCCCAAAACTCCAGAACTGGAGCCTCACCATTAGATGATCTAGTGTCGAAAACAGGACACTCGTTTGGGGGGCGAAGATCACTCATCTGCGGTGATTCAGTCAGCGTATTCTATAACCCAAACCGGCAGGGCTTTCAAAAAATCTAGTATGACACCAGGTTGCATCTGGGGGTGAGGATCCACTTCAGAGATTCTTTGGAGTGTGAGGCGGACTTTGAGACACCACTCACCCGAGCAACTCCGTTGAGTACAAACTTATAGCACTAATACCCTTGAGAAAGGTATGAATCCAATAATTCTCCCTCCAACTATGGGTAAATAGTAGGGCAGACTAGGTTCTTCGGCCTTGGTGAGGCAACTAGTCTAGGAGAAGGAAAACTCTGAATTCAAATCTATTAATCTCCGCTAAAAAATGACCTTGTTTCATATCCTGCCCGAGTTGGTAAATATGGTCGAGTAAAAACTTATTCTTCTCGTCGCTCGGCAGTCGATCAAAAATCGCTATGATACGCGTCTCTTCAACTCTAGAAAAATGAAAACTGATTCTTTTTACAACCCAAAAGATGAAGATTCAAAAGTTACTTAGAATGACCTACAATGACACTTGTGGATTCTTTGGTCTTGTGTCTGGCACCTGACGACCGTCGAAATGTCTGGTTAAAGAAAAGAGAGTTACATCACTAAAAATATACCTCAATCATCAAGAGAAGATTTGACATGGAATTTAGAATGACCAGCGCCCCCCTCTCTCTCTCTAACGTTCGTTCATTGAATGTTACATAGCCATATTAACGCTATGTGCGAAATGGACATATAATGTTCATAACAATAGAACATATAAAGAACATAGGAATCTCAAAATTCGAAAACACGTAACGACTTCTTGTTCAGGTACGAAACCTTTTTATTAACTTTGAGTTAAAGGTTTCGACATGAGGAGGAGAGACACAATCTTCTATGCTGTCTTATTCATTTGGCCCCCAACTCGAGCAGCCCCCATAGGGCGCAAGTTCACCTCACGTCTGCGAGCTCCAAAAGTCGACCGTCTTCGTCACGTGTCTAATCTTAACTCTTTTCACTTTCTTCAAATCTCCACAAACCTCCAGGCGCTTCCGGTGCGTGACGTCACCCGCACCTTGTCACCACGATTCGTCTCGGATTATTATGACATCTGAGTGACACCTCCATCCACCCGTGCGCGCCCGCGTTAACACCTGTCACAATGTTGCACCCAACTAACCCATGTGCTGAGCCGAAAGGTTCTCAGCCTAACTAAACTCAAAGGCATGAACCGAAATCCCTCGGCTATTATATAACATGAAAACATTCATATAATTAACACTTCCGCAGTGGAACCAAAATGTCTCTGTTTGAACAACAGATTTAAGACGCTCACTGATTTTTAGATATTCACTTGGGAAAAAATCATCCTTGACTCAATAAATAAAAAAGTAAAACGCATATTCAAAAGAAAGAAAGAAAAAAAAAAAACGCATACTTCTGTCAATCACGCACCGAAAAACATAATACAAGTAATATTTATATTTTCTTCTCTAATTTCTTACCTCCAAGAATGCCTGGACTTGTAAAATTATTATTGACGGAAAATGGAGTCGGTCGAGTAAAATGATTTTGGGGCGATTAAATTTTATTCTCACTCTTGACAGCCTGTCGAGTGATTTATTTTTCAAATCTCAAAGCTGTTATGAGGTACTCTTAAATACCTTTACTCTCCCGCCAACTTTGGCTCAACGAGGTAATACCTATTAAAGTCCATCTTTGGTTTAAATAGATATGTGTGGAAATTATTAATATTTGGTTAGAATACGTGAAACCATACAACTGTGAGCAATTTTTTTTTTCTTTTTACATTATCATTAATAATTATTCTATTTGGTGTGCATGGAACAACCAACACAACTTGGAAAAGGATTGGAAGCATTGGAAATTAGAAGAAGAATCAAGGCCATCCAGGCGATGCCACTGTTGAGAACACTAAAAATACATCGAAGAGTTCTGGACACTTGCTGTAACTCAGAACCCTGTGAAAGACCCCCCCCCTATCTAAGGCCGAATATTTGTCGCTGCCTCCCACCAGACACGACTTGACACAAGGTCAAAAGCCCGAAGGCCGATTAAAGTGGGGATAAAGGGGAGGGGAGGTCGGGAACGAGCCGAGACTCGAACCCTGCTTGTCTGTGCTGCTCATTGGCTCACTTAGTGCAATGTGAGCCTAGTATTTGTCGCTGCCTCCCACCAGACACGACTTGACACAAGGTCAAAAGCCCGAAGGCCGATGTGCTGTCTGTGCTGCTCATCGGCTCACTTAGTGCAATGTGAGCCTGATGAGGCAAGCAGTTTCAGGAACCCAAATGTGGGTCCGGGCACGTATGCCAGTTTGCGGCTTAAACTAGACGCATGGTCTAGTGCCGTACAAGGGGGACAAAGGAGACAAAAATGCAGCTCGCCCACCCGAAGGTAGCCTAGTCGAAACTAGGTGCCTAATTAAAGGCCCCAAGTCTGCCATTGTTCCTTTTCCAGGGCCACGCTCCGGACCGAAGTCCAGAACAGGCCCCGGGGCTTCGCCAGGAGCTACCCCCATCTAAGGCCGGTGTGAAAAACACGCCAGGAGGAATAGTGATTTACTAAACTTTTTGCTTAGATGTGGCATAAGGCTGCATAAATTGAGCACCCAGAGAGACTTGAACTCACTTGAGAAGGTTTAGTAGTCTAGCTTGCCGAACATTATACCATCCGAGGTGTCCCAACACTCAAGGAATGAATACGAGGATCATTAAATGAGTTTCCAGACTTTTTTCGTATAAGCACTATTATTGATAGTACACACATGAAACACTAGTCCCTTCGAAGTAATCTCCTCCGGCTGCAATACACTTGTTGTACCGTTTCAACAACTTCTGGAAGGACCCATCGAAGCGTTCTTGTGTGAGCGTGTCAATGACCTTCGTCACAGCCTCTTTCATCTCCTCAATTGTCTCATAACCACAGACTCTGAGCTTAGGGAATAACCAACAGTCACAGGGAGCGAGATCTGGATTATAGGGAGGCTGAGGAACTGTCTTGATGCCCATCTTGGTCAAATAGTCTGTGACAAGGATGGAGTTGTGGACTGGTGCATTGTCCTGGTGGAAATGCCACTGACCTGATTTGAAGAGGGCTTGCCTCTTCCCTAGGAATCTCTTGCTGAACTCCCTTAAAACCTCAACAGAGTAACCCTAACCCTAAACCGTTTGGCCATTCAACTCTGGTGTTCTGACTTCCTTACTTCTCCTACACCTCATCATCCCTCACAGATTCCCTGCCTTCCTTGAATCTCTTATGCCACTCAAAAACTAACGCTCGGTTCATACGTTTCTGTGGCATTTTTTCCAAGTTTAAAACAGAATTTTATAGCATATCGTTATTCTAAAGTGTCCTCACGTCCAGATTGGATTTTTGAAATTCACCAGCTGTGACAATCAGGCTTTAATAGGGTGTATTCCAATTCCTGCTGTAGCTGTTCATTTGAACCTGAAATCATAAGAATTAATCAGTCATCTCATAAGTTGTATAACAATAACATACTGAATTTTCAAGAGCGTATGACACTTTTAAATGCCTGAAAAAAAAAAGGCTTGAAACTTATTGAAAGCACCACGTACACTTTAATAAAAAAAAACAAATGAATAAAAAATAAGAATAAAAGATATATAACTCAGTGGGTTGTGAAAAACTGGTATAAACTCCAAATGGAACAAATAACAAAAGGAACTATTTCGACACTCCAGGTGCCCAATTGGCAAAAAGAATGAATGCTTTCTTGGCTTAGTAACCCGTGAGAATCGAACTCACTTCCAGTCCTCCAAAACTATTTACTCTGGTTAACATCCAGTGAGAATCTTATCTGTTTTGCAAAAAAATCGTAGGGGAGAGCCTAACCCATCAACCATTACACTGCGTAATATTTTTAAGTCAAGCTAAAAGGCAAAAAAATTGGGTAAAGCCACTACATTGTTATTTTCCTTTAAGAACATGTGACAGAACTATTTTCTGGGACTCACCGGTTAAAGAGCAATGATGTAGGTAAATTGTATCTTCAGAACATTTCTTCCCATTACATTTAGGTGGACGTAGGCTTGCTTTGATATACGTTTAAGTTAAAAAGGATTTAGAAGTGTTCAGTTTGTTATCTTGATTATGTTGGCGGATAAGCGGGCTGAGACGAACGCTATAGACCATCCTCACGAAGGCATCCCAGGTGAGTGGTATAGAGCATTTTGTCGCATCTGCTTGTTCTCAGAGTGTCGCCACTTTCCAGGCAGTACTTGCTTTGCATAGCTGAGTATATAACTTGGTGCCTAAGGCGCCTCAATTGAGGAATGCCGACGGATCCAATTATTTTTTTAGTCTGACCACGTATGGGCTTCGATCCCTGTATAGCTCCCCACTTGAAAATGATTTGTCCTGCATTCTGACTTGGTTGGAGGTTGGTTAAATACCGTTAAATAATCTACAATGATCGATATGCTATAAATTAAATAACCTACAATGGTTGATATGTTATAACTAAAATAACTGTTAAATAACCTACAATGGTCGATATGCTATGAATAAAATAACCTGCAAAAGTTGATATGCGATAAATAAAATAACCTTCAGTGGTTGAAATGCTATAACTAAAATAACCGTTAAATAACCTACAATGGTCGATATGCTATAGATAAAATAACCTACAAAAGTTGATATGCTATAGATAAAATAACCTACAATAATTGACATGCTATAAATAAACCTACAAAGGTTGATATTCTATAAATGAAATAACCTCCAGTGGTTGATATGCTATGAATAAAATAATCTACAATGGTTGATATGCTATAAATAAAATAATCGTTAAATAACCTATAATGGTTGATATGCTATAATAAAATAACCTACAATGGTTGATATGCTAAAAAAACAAAACAAACCTAATCATATATATTTAATATATATATCTAAATTGGATTTGGCATTAAGTTGCCCTCGTTTCGGTAAAACCATTTTTTTAAATACTTTTTTTCTAAATGATCTGTAGTGGATAAAAGGTATGCTAAGTTTTTCAAGGACTAATAAAAAATTCGATATTTTTTATCTCTTTCTATTTGTGCTTTTGTTTTTGTTTTTGTTTGTTTTGTTTTTTTTACGGAAATGACTACATGTTTTTACTGGTTTAGGTAATTTCCTCTTATTTTTCTGAGACTAATTGCCAAACTCAAAAACCTGTCTTCCCCACCAAAAAAAAAAAAAAAAAGAAGCTCCCCTTGACCAACCTGAAAAATACATATGAACACCAAAGTGAACTATGAAATACCAGGAAGTGCATTCAAACAGCTATCAGTCAAACACAATTAAGGCTCCTAAACGTTAAGAAAAGAAAATCAGGAAAAAAAAATGAATAAAGGATGCAAAACCCACCGATGAAGCAAATCCCTAAATGAGTTCAATTGTATAGAAAGTATGAATAGTAAAACAGACTACATAATTGCCAACCTCAATCTAAATAATATAACACTTGTACCTGGTTATGGCTAACGGAATCAGAACAGGCGACCCCCGAAGATTCAATAAAGGACGTAGTTCGAAGTTCCGTGAAGGTTCCCGCGTTCGACAAACACCTGAAGAAAGCCGGAGGACATATCGGCCGAAACGTTGTGTAAATAACAATAAAGATGAAGACAATAGTCCGAAGACTCTTAATGATAAAAATCATCTAGCTTCGTCTCAGAAATTTAGACAACTCATCTTGAGCTGTTGCTGTCTTCTTCTTAGTTTGTTTTGTCTTTTGTCGTATTCACTCTAGCTTTGGTGAATATGAAGTACCTATCCATTGCCATTAATTGCAGTTCCCGAGTTCGACAAACACCTGAAGAAAGCCGGAGGACATATCGGCCGAAACGTTGTGTAAATAACAATAAAGATGAAGACAATACTCCGAAGACTCTTTATGATAAAAATCAATAAGCTTTGTCTCAGAAATTTAGACAACTAAATAATATAAGTTAATCTGATTCAAGAAAAATCCAATTCTTGAGACCAACTTAACTGTATGCAACTCATATCATCTTCATCATGTCGTGCCGCCAGCACGGATATCCATGACCCTTTCTCGCCACTTCTCCCAATCGTTCATCGCCTCTGGCAGGTCTTCAGGGCTACATCCCGTATCCTCACATAGCTGCTGAATGTATGTTCGAGCTGATCGTCCTGCTTTTGCTCGACCATATGCAGGGGTCCATAGGAGTACATCCCTTATGAGCTCGTCCCTGCTTCTCCAGCTGTGTGCTGAATGTCTGGTTCGTCTAAATTGGATAGTTTTCGTAATGGGAGGCAGGTGGCCGTATAGTTTGTGCCTTGTGGGGTGTTGCCGCCAGGACTTGTTCAATATTGCTCGCAACATTCTTGTTTAATTGCTGTCAAGCTTCTTCTCCAGCCGTTTTGTTAGCGTCCAAGTAGTGCATCCATACAGTAGTATCGACACAACTGCTGCAAATAATTTTATAAATAGGATCTAATTTGACATTAATTAATCTACAAACGTTGATATGCCATAAATACCAAACATTTAACTGTGTGCAAATAAAACTATTGTTGAATAGAATACTTGAAAAATTTACAAACAAATTATTGACAAACAAATGTTATATACTTAATATATAAATGTATAAAGAAGATTTGGCATTAAATAACCTACGAGGGTTGATATGCCATAAAACACAGTTGCTTTACTCTAAATATTTTAGATAGTTATGGGATGATAAACACTCAAACAAAAATACTTTTATATTAACAACCCGATTACTTAGCACCCTTCATCTTAATTCATATAATTAAAGTTCAGGGATATCCGTGCTGATGGCACGACAAGATGATGAGATGATGATGATGATGATATTAACAACCCGATTAATTAGCTTCCTTCCAAATCCACTTAACCTTTTGTTTTGTAACTAATTGATTTTCTTTCTTCTTTTTTTTAGATCTCCCTTATCGATGTGTGTAATAAACTTAAAGAAAAAAATTTACTGTAGTATGTGGGTATTTATCATGAAATTTGAACGTTACTCATCCATACGATTTTGGCCCAGTTGGCTGGGACTGTAGAATTCACCGACTGCGTTTCTGTGGAGGGGTAAGACTCCTCCAACGAGTGTCCTGGATATGACACAAAACAATCACATGCTTCAGTAATGCGGAGTACCCCTTCATTGCTTTCGCTCCCATGTGTACTCTGACCCGGAGTGGTCGCACCTGATAGGGTTCTATCTATGGGTTAAATAGAACTAAACTGTGTTTATGCTTAGCTGAATTGTTTAAAATAAAAGTAAAGTAAAGTTGGTAATCTTAGTCAAGGGTGACCCGAAGGCTCCCTTTTCAATAGCTACTACACCAAGGTGTGGAGGAGGGCGCTACTCTATTCCCTGGATTGCTCCACTTTACCCTTGATACATACCTTATAATGCTGAGTTTTAAGCAACGCGGTATCAAGTACCACTTTTTTAGTCGACCTGGGATTGAACCCCGGTCTTCCAAACCACTGGTGAACTCTCTACTCATCAGGACAATGTTTGAAATAGAACTGTTTATTTGTATAAAAAAAAGATTTGCGATTAAATAACTTACAATGCTTGATATGCCATAAAACAAAACAAAAACGAACAAGATAGTCATAAATAAAAATCCGTTTTATAAGCTACTTTTTCGTTGCTATATCTGAATATCATCTTTGAGAAATCTCTTAAAAATTACCCCGCCCTCAAAATACGTTGAAGCCTCGTCAGCTTGAACAGTAGAAAACACCGACTGCATCTCTCCAGAAAGGTAAGACTCGCCTCCAGTGACTGCCCTGGATAAGACACCAAACAATCAGATAGTGAGGCTCTAGTCTTCTAGCTTTAGTTTTGTTGGTTGCTTGGGTTTTATGGCATATCGACCTCTGTATGTTATTCAACGCCAACTCTACTTTATAAAAATGATCAGTTCTATTTAAAACAACCCAGCTCAACATGGGCACATAGTTTGATTATAAAAACACTTCTATTTCAAGCTATTCAGTTTAATAAAACAGTTCTAATTCAAACAATTCAGTTTAGTATAAGTATAGTTTTTGTCCAAGCACAATTAAATGTCAAAACCGGTCTATTTCAAACAATTCAATTTAGCATAAGTACGCAGTTTAGTTCTATTTGACCCAAAGATAGGACCCTATCAAGTGCTACCACTCTGAACAAGAGTGGACTTGGGAGCTATGGCACTGAAAGGGTACTCTGCATTCCCCCAAAGCTCTGTCATTACTGGAACTTCACCATCAGGTTGTTTTTGTCATATTCAGGACACTCGTTGAGAGGGGGTCTTACCCCACTGTAGAAGTTCAGTTGGTGTATTCTACAGCTCCAGCCGACTAGACAACTTTGATTTGGTTTAACAGCATATCAATTATTGCAGGTTATCTAATAACAAATCCTTTTTATACATATATATTAAATATATGATTAATAATTTTTAACGAGATTGAGCTCATTTTTATATAGTTAAATGGTTTCACTTATTACGAATACAGTTTTAGATATGAAAACAGTTCTCTTTCAAATAATTCAACTTATCATAAGAAATCGTTTTTTGTTTACACTCAGTTCAATGTAAAAACATTTCTACTTCAACCAATTCAGTTTAGCAAAAGTACATTCTAAATGTCAACGGTTCTATTTCAAACAGTTAACTTTAGCAAGTCAACAAAGTTAAATGGTTTCAAGAATTGTTATGAATCTCTAACAATTCAATCAAACATCAGTCATTTATTTACACACTGTTAAATTGCAAGCAGTTCTATTTCAAACAATTCAGTTTAGCATAAGTATACAGTTTAGTTCAATTTTACTTATAAATAGGATCCTATCAGGTGCTACTCAAGGCCAGAGTTGGCCTGGGAGTGATAGTAATGAAGGGGTGCTCCGCATTCTCCAAACCTCCAGCATTGCTGGAGCCACTCTATCAGATTGTTCAGTGTCATATCCAGGACACTCTTTGGAGGGGAAACTTAAGTATCTATAGAGACAGAGTCGGTATTCTGCAGCCACAGCCGATTGGGCTATTTGACTTTTGGAAAACTTTGAGTACTCCTTCATTGTCATTGCTCCCAGATTCACTCTAACCCGGAGTGGTAGCACCTGATAGGGTCCTATTTATTTTATCTATCTATGGGTCAAATACTGTTTGACATTTAAAATGCATGCAAACAAATGACATGCTTAATAGGACTGTTTGATCCTTAAACTATTTGTAAAGAACTAATTGAATTGTTAGTAATATATAAGAGACCTTTGGAACCATTGCTGACGGAGTATAAAGGGGATAGTTTCATTCGTAAGGGTATTTGTTCGAAAATGAACGTAATAGCGAGACTGAAGTTTGAACTCGCTCACTAAGATCTGGCAGTACAGTTATTTAGCCACAATGCTAGGAGGACGACTCCTTCAAGATTTGAACCCAAGTCGGCGAGTTCATTTCCCGCAATTATAACCGATACTCCAAATTCGTCTCTAATTGCTTATGTAGGTTTTTTTTATTATCAAATCATCTGCGTTGCGAGCTGATAGTTTTGAATTTTGAATTAATCTTTCTAGGTTACTTAATGCCAAATCCATTTCTATGCAAATAGTACTATTTCTAACAATTCAGTTTAGCATGAGTACACCGTTTAATTGTCAAAAACATTTCTATTTCAAGCTATTCCGTTTATTTAAACAGTTCTAATTCAGCTAATTCAGTTTAGTATAAGTACAGATTTTGTTTACACAGCTAAATGTCAAAACAGCTCTATATTGAACAATACAGTTTAGTATAAGCCCGCATTTTAAATGTAAGTACAGTTTCATTGAAAAAACAGTTCTATTTCAAGCTATTCAGTGTGGTCAAACAGTTTTAATTCAAACTATATATTTAAGCATAAGTATGCAGTTAGATCTATTTTACCCATAGATAGGTCCCAATCAGGTGCTATCATTCCGGGCCTGAGTTGGCCTGGGAGTGATAGCAATGAAGGGTTGCACCGCATTCCCCAAAGCTCCAGCATTACTGGAACCTCACCCTCGGATTGTTTAGTGTCATATCAGGACACTCGTTTGAGTGGGGGGTCTTACTAATCTGAAGAGGTGCAGTCGGTGTATTCTACAGCCCTAGCCGACTGGGAAAACGTTGAAAGTGTTCCAGAAATTAGACGTACAAAAACATTTTATCTAACATTACTTAAGATTCTATCAAAGTTTATTGACGTATCCAATCAGAACCCCACCCCCTTTTTTATCAATGGTTTCTATTTATCTCAGACGGTCGTTTCTATGGAATACTTTTATTATAGCGAACAACTATCCTTTTCATAACTAACACGTTGAAATTAAATCTATCGTGATAAGAAAGTTAATCGTGTAGATTGTTTTGCTACTTCTACTTAGGGATGTCGATAGATGTATGGTTTCTGTTTAATGGCATTGCAACCTTCGTCGGTTATTGAATCCCAAATCCATCCTTGTAGACGAACAATTGTGGTAGTAATTCATAGCTAAGGGTGGGGAATAAAGGCCTTTCTATATTTCCCATCATTAATAGCCTGTATTTACCTAACCCCTCCACATGGGTAGGATGTGACACAATGTCAATTTTGGGCAGAGTTTTGTGCAGGATTGAATTCAGAGTTTTCCTTCTCTTAATCTGGTTGCCTAACCAAGGCTAAAGAATCCAGTTTGCTCTACGATTTACCCATAGCCTGGAAGCCCTCCCTATTAAGACAGATTTTCAGAAGGAAGTCACCGTGTGCCGTCCCGTCTAACGAGTGCACTATTATTACTTCCTCGACGCTTCCATAGGCACTCGTGTACGCGACGAGGACATCCCCATTCAATTGAATCGGGACACTGCACACGGTGACTAATTCGCCTGGTGCCTTTGTACTCTGGTTGGAGGTAATAGTGTATTGTTGTGACATTTCTCCCAGCCAGCTTCACGGCCAGCTCCTCCGAGGGCAGCAGGACATCCCAAGTAGCGAAACTTTGCCGGAAGAAGTACCGGCATGGGATGCCTGCGGATTTTAATAGCTCCTCGGAGTTTTCCATTTTTATTCCAGCTAGTCTCCTGGATCTTATGTTGGTTATTATGTAGGACCGAGTATTTGGTTCTATTTCGGCGACTAGTTCCGGAATGGGAAGTATCTCCGTACCCTTAAAGTAGGAAGCATACTTCCCGACTCTGTCCTTTTCATGTTGTTCCAGTGTTTTCTATTTGATGGCCCAGGAGACTGGTGTTGCTCGCCTAGATAGTGACCTTTGACCTAGTTGTATAGAACTGGCGAGGAGCAAGGATTTCTTGGATATTTGAGTAACCGGTAGCGTTGGTAATTCAGATGATGATATGGTAAGTCCTGCTACCGACTCTTCCGGCTCTTAGAGAGGATTTCCCCGTCATTTTTCAAGAGATCCTGTGAGTTGTTGTTTTGCTTCAGGCAACTAAGAGAGATGAGATCCCGGAGGAGGCTGTTGCTGTTGCTGTTGCTGGTGAAGATTGTGTTATAGGATGAAAATATGATTGGGAAATGTTGCTGAAAAAGACTTAGAGAAAAAATGAAAGAGAAAAGGAGAAAAAAAATAATGTCAGGCTAGCGCCTGAATACAGCAGGAATCGAAACCTTGAAGCAACATGACAATCAAAACCTGCCAAAAATAACCACAGTGTACTGGCCTATTGAATGCACCTTCACGGAAAATCTCCTGCTCGACGTTGGTTGGTACGATCGATTAACCAATCTTATAAAAGTATCATTTGGTTACTCCTCACCTGAATACCTTTTTCGTCATTTCCTGTTGCACGAGAGGTAAGACATCTTTTTTTTCTCCCTCTGTTCAAGGCAAACCAAACGTATTCTTTTCGGTTGTCTTGGCGATACGTAGCTACGAGGTAAATTAAATAATCTCCTCCAAACCGAGCTATGACATTTCCATCCTTTTATCAGTGTAATCTTAACAAAGGGACAGCACCTGTCTTAATCAGAATACGGTGGTTAGTGGAAAAGAGGTCCAGAACCACTGGCTTAGATTCTATAAGTGAATTTGGTGACCGTAGTCGAGGGTGACCCGAAGGCTCCCTTTTCAATAGCTACTACCCAGAGGTATAGGTGAGGGCGCTACTCCATTCCCTGGATTGCTCCACTTTACCCTTGATCCTTACTTAATGCTGAGTGTTAAGCAAAGCGGCATTAAGTACTTTACTTTTTTTTCTTTTTTTTTTTTTTTTTTTTTTTTTCCCTCTAGTCTTTGGTATGACTCGACTAGGGATTGAACTCCGATCCTCTGGACCATTGGCGAGACACGATTCATTCTTACCTGTTTGGTTTAAAATATTTCTCCAACTCGTTGTTGGTAACGAACTGTCAACCTACTCTTTTACGTAAGGTTCCCCCCTCCCACTTCTTTTTTTTTTTTTTTTTTTTTTTTTTTTTCTTGGACACATTACTCCTGGAACTTGTTGTTGTTTAAACCTGCGACTTGAATATGTTCACTTACAACTTAGATTTCTATCTGAAAGTGTCTTGTTGCTAATTTGTAGTTTTCTCTTTACTTATGTAACAGGCCAAGCAGCTGTAAATAATAGCAATCTCTTTCCAAACTCAAGAAAGAAGAATGGAAGGTCTCGAACAGGTAATCTTTCTTTTTTACACGGTGAATGTTTAAGTTTTTATCGTCACTTAAAAAAAAACGGTTCAATATCTGTAGAACTTGAATCAATTCCTTGAGAAAGCTACCATGCACCTCATACTGAAATGGTTAACGAGTTGACCTAGCAAATGATTCTCGCCGGTAACTTTAGCGTAACATCTCTCTATCGTACTGACGGGGATGCTGATGCAAGAACTCGAATGCTATCATAAAAGTAGTTCGGGTACCGCTGTCAGCATGCTGCACCTCGTGAATCGACTTCTCAGCAATATCCAGCTCACTAAAGATTATATTATGCTAATGAGTTCTGGAAACTTAAAACTAGGATGAGTCAAAGGTTTTGCAATATTTTGGTTACTGTTTACATAACTCGGCAGCTCCGGGTGTTTTTTTTTTTGGGGGGGGGTAAACCATACTGAGTACTAATCGCTGGATTTGAAGCACGCTTTCGGAATCCGTTTTAGACCGATCTGATCTTCGAAATCCTTGCAACCCGTAAAAAATCTTTAGAGTCCTCTGCTTACTATACTTTGATCATTAGCGCCTTAAACTTTCACATGTTTTCGGGTGCTTCTACGGCGTTATGGCCCATTTCGGACGTCTAGAGCAAGTTTCCGCATTAGATTACTTTCAAGACTTAACCTTGTGATTTTACTGATCGCACTTGTAAATCAATGCACAACGTGTTGGTGCACTAATCGCCACGACACTACCAACCACCACGGCTTGAACTTGTCAAGTGATAAGCGCGCTGTGAACTAACACGTGCAAAAATATTGGAAAAAAATTCGTATCTCTGAGTTTAATTACAAATAAAAATGTTCCCTATATTCATGGTGGGGTCTTTGTGTTAGCGGATGTCTTCATGAAAATGTTAAGGAAATTTTTTTAGAACTGTATAACTCGGTTTTTGTGAAGGAGTTAGTCTTCTATATAGACATTTGGCGTGTTTCAGAAAAATTTAGATCATTTTTCATCTGATCATGTCGTGCTGGTAGCACGGATATCCCTGACCCTCTCTCGCCACTTTTCCCTATCGTTCATCGCCTCGGGCAGGTCTTCTGGACAACATCCCGTATCCTCACATAGTTGCTGAATGTATGTTCGTGCTGGTCGTCCTGCTTTTGCACGGTCATGTGTTGGGGTCCATATTACCTATTCTCGTTCTGAAGTGATAACAGCATGTGTAGAAATTATTAAAAATTCTATTTTTCCGGTGTAGAAATACCATTATCGGGAAAATAAAAGATTTAAGCATAGAATTTCGAGTTGTTTCACCATTTGCCGATAAATCTGAAATCGTTTAAACAAGAATTGGACAAATTATTAGATTACGAAACGGTATTGATTTTTCTGAGACACCCTGTGCATTTAAATATTTAAACGCATGGCATTAACTTAATTTCTGTGGGGGAATTAACGTTTTTTGTATTTCGTGCACAAAAGAATCCCGCTGACTCTTCCGACCTTACCAAAAATTGTCCTTGGTTTGTCGCTAAAATGCATGTGATAGCGAAATTCGATCTTTGAAGAATGGAATACCTCTTCACTGCGGTATTCTAAGGTCCACCGTTAACCGGAAGTAGTATTACAGGATAGGGTCCTATCTGTCGGTCAAATAGCTTAGTTTTAGAATGACTTGTATTCGCTAGGACCGTGTGCAAAAACACCCCACTCAAACTACAGTGTAAATCTGAATCTCCAATCGACGTGATCCTCTAACCATTCCGTTACATTATCGAAATTGGGCAGCGTTGTGTCTTTTAGTAGACAAAATAAAACAGGAGCTGTAAGCAACATCCTATATACCAAAATAAAGTAAAACTTACAAAAAAAGTACCAGTTACTGGTGTATGTAGACTGAATACATACTCTTTATATATATATATATATATATATATATATATATATATTTTATTATAATTTATATTATATTATAATTTATATTATAATTTATTATAATTTATATTATATTATAATTTATATTATATTTTATTATAATTTATATTATATTTTATTATAATTTATATTATATTTTATTATAATTTATATTATATTATAATTTATATTATATTATAATTTATATTATATTATAATTTATATTATATTATAATTTATATTATATTATAATTTATATTATATTATAATTTATATTATATTATATATATATATATATATATATATATATGAGGATCATTAAATAAGTTTTCAGTTTTTCGTATGGGCACTTTTATTGATAGTACACATTAAACTCTAGTCCCCTTCGAAGTAATCTCCTCCGGCTGCAATGCACTCGTACCGTTCCAATAACCTCTGGGAGGACCCGTGGAAGTCCTCTTGTGTGAGCGTGTCAATGACCTTCGTCACAGCCTCTTTAATCTCTTCACTTGTCTCATAACGACAGCCTCTGAGCTTAGGGAATAACCAAAAGTCACAGGGAGCGAGGTCTGGACTATAGGGAGCGTAAGGAACTGTCTTGATGCCCATCTTGGTCAAATAGTCAGTAACAAGGATTGAGTTGTAGACTGGTGCATTGTCCTGGTGGAAATGCCACAGACCCGATTTGAAGAGTGCTGGCCTCTTCCCTAGGAATCTCTTCCTGAACTCTCTGAAAACCTGAACATGTTGACTGTCCAGTGGGAACCCAGTGCATGTAGATCCTGCCAGTGCTGTAAAAAGGATCAAGGGTTTGTGGGTGGATTTGCTGTCTGGCCTTCTTGGGTCTGGAAGAGCCAGCATACTTCCACTGGGAACTCTCTCACTCTTGGTCATAGATTGTAGATCCAGCTTTCATTGCTTGGCTTTCCCCCCCCCCAAGTTTAAAACAGAATTTTGTTGCATATCATTCTTAAGTTCAGATTGCATTTTTGAAACTCACCAGCTGTGACAATCAGGCTTTAGTAGGGTGTATTCCAATTCCTGCTGTAGCTGTTCATTTGAACCTGAAATCATAAATTTGTCGGTCATCTCATATGATGTATAGTAATAACAGTGGATTTTCAAGAGTCTACGACACTTTTAAATGCCTGTACAAAAAAGTCTGAAAACTTATTGAATGCGCCACATGTATAAAAAAAACCAAGACAATCCAAGTAGAAGAGATTTATTGAGAAGTAAAATCAATTGGATAGCCTTGTTATCATTTTTTTTTCCTATACATTGTCAAATTACAATCCATTATTTACTTATATATTGTGATCTCCCCAAAAGAATCAATGACTTAATATTTAGTGGGGCGGTAAGGAAATTTGATCTGGAAAATTTTCAGTAACCTCGAATAAATTCATCCCACTGATAAAAATCAAATCACAAAATTAAATGCTAAGCAGTAGAAATTCATTCTTTTTTTTTGTCTTGAAATAATTTTTCTCCGTTACAGACACTTCATTTGGATCGTGAGCAAGACTTTGAAATTATATATATATTTTTTTTTTTTTCTTTTCAGATTGAATTTCTTTTATTAAACGAAGAAAACGAGCAGGAAAACTTGAGGAACTGTCTCTATCAATATATAAGTGAAAGGAAATTGGCTTCAATTCGAGAGAAAATGTCTTCTCTTTCACTTCACGATCGCCAACAGATCGTCTCATACCATTTAACGAATACATCTCTGCTAGCCCACGCTATCGTCGATGAAGCTGTAGAAATAACACGCTATTTTATTACGGATTGTAATGCTAGTGTAATCGACTCGTGTATAGAGAATGGTGACTGGTTCCCTCCTCTTTATCTAGCAGTAAAATCTGGGTGCTTACCAATGGTTGTAATGCTTCTAAAATATGGTGCCAAAGATATATGGTTTGATGATGAGCAACGCAATGCAATTGTCTGTGCATGTCAAGCTAATAATATGATCATAGCCTATGTCTTATTTCACAATGGCTCTAACATAAACTGTAACAAGAATGTTAGCTTTTGTCTGAGTAATATTAGTTATTTCAAAAGGTCGCTTGAACTTGGAACAGATATAAACTATACAACCACTCATGGCAATAACATATTTATAGAAGCTACTTTCCATTATAAATATGATTTGGTAAAATTATTAAAAACAAAGAAAGTTGATATTTTTTATAGAAATGAGGAAGGCATGAATGCTTTAGACGTGTTGATTTGGAATAGGAAGTCTGAGATGGTTTCCTTTCTGCTGAAGGAAAATGTCTATTCAATTTCCGACGTAATCTTAAGTTATGACTATTGTGGGGCGCAGAAAGTTCTTGCAAAGGAATTTAGACAGGGGGTTCAACTCTGGTTGAAAGCGCTGAAATTACGCAAAGATTACAGTGACGAGAACAATTACGAAGCCGTTCCTTGCGATGAGCTATCAAACCTTGAGATAGAATATGACGAGGATATTGCTTTCACGACGAAAAAAATCCGCAGAGCTCTTGAAATCTTTTTACAGACACTCTCGCCACAAAACCCGTTCTCAAAAAAGGTATTTTGTCAGATTGCGTTTTCGGATTACTATAACGAAAAAAATTCGTTTTTGTTCCTCGGCCAATTATTTCGTTTCAATAATCCTGAGGACTTGCCCGAAGAAAGTGCTGTTTCGTATTCTGCAAGAGCAGCAATCAAGTTATCTGAGCAAGCTATGAACCCAGTGTACAGATGTCGAGAACGTTGTGTCAACGTCTTTGAACAGCTAGTAGTGTTCATAAGAAAATATATGCGTCCGTTCCTGACAGACCATCAAAAACAAGTCCCACACTACTTCAGTCTTTATAAATACCTGCTGTTTGTCGTGCTTAAATATCTAGAATATTTTTTGACGGATAAATCTTCTTTCGAAGAGAATGACCTTGTGACGGTCTTAACAAACAACATTTCTTCCCCTTATTACTTAAAGCATTACCCAACCTCTCTATTGCTTCAAGCAATTGCCAGAGGTTTCTCATTGAGGGTTATCTCTCTGTTGGTCGAATACAAATTGAACCTTCAAGACGTAGACGAGAACTTTAACACACCGCTCCATTTGGTTGCACAAATTCCGAATAATCGGCAAGAAATTGATAAAATTGCCATGGTTCTGATATCAGCAGGCAGCAATTTACAAGCAGAAAATATTATTGGCTATACACCTGTTGATTATTTTCAGATGCAAGAATCTTCGAACGTTTAAATATGGAAGCTTATTTTCTTTGCCGTCGAAAAAAAAAAAACCCAACTTATCTAATTCAAAGATCAGATTTTTAACCGTTATCTAGAAATAAAAATGCCTCTACTAGTGAATAGCCTGAAGAGACAAATCTTTGAATCCTATTTTTTTTTTTCTCAAAAAGCAAACAATTTAAATCTCATTCTAAAGCTGATTTTTCTCCTGGTCAGTAATAAAGTCAACATGAAAAGATTGCAGAAAAGTCCCAATCTTGCTGGCCTATTGGGGTAAGTTTTGCAGAGATTAGTTTTAACTCTGAGACATAAGGTTTATCGAGTAAACGCTTTTGGTTTAAGAATTTTCCCCTTTTTACTGGATTTACATTTTTTTTTTTTACAGCCACTTAAATTAATAACTTTGTTATTCAGCGTATAAACATGATTTTAATTTCGCTTGAATTTTTTTTACTTTAGCCCCTTTTTATTTTCAATTAATCATTATCGGTTTTTAAATATTTCCACACTCTTCAGATTAGATTTGAAAGACTTTGAAAACAACATCTTTTATTTTTCGATAAGCATCCTTTTATAGTTTTCTTTTAATTATTTACAAGTATCGCTTCAAGAAAACTTAAATTCTTCCAATTTTGTTGCCGTGTCAGTTCTACTGCATTTACTCCGGCAATAAGCCAGGAGAAAAATCTCGATGCTGTATGCAATTTTCAACAAATCCTTGAGGAAGAACCCTATAAAATAGTTGTACGGTCACTAACCTCCCATCACATAAACAACCTAAGTAAAACTTGAAAGGTCGGGTCCTAGGCTGTCCTATCGGCTAGGGCTGAAGAATACGCTGACTGCACCTCTGCAAAGGGAGTAAGACCTCTCCCGACATCGAGCTGGCCTAATCGGCTGGGGCTGCAGAATACACCAACTGCTTCCCTGCAGAGGGGTAAGACTCCACCAATGATTGTCCTGGTAATTGTGGCATCAGTAATGCAGGAGCTTTGAATGCGGAATACCCTTTCATTGTCTCGATTAGCTCCCAAGTCAACTCTGACTCGGAGTGGTTGCACCGAATAGGAGCCTATCAATGGGTCAAATAGAACAGTTTGAAATTTAAACTGTACGTATGCTAAACTGGTATTATTGGAAATGGAACCCCGATCACTGAACGGTGTGTGTAAACAAAGGATTGATGTTAATTTAATTGTTAGTGATACAAAACAATACTTGGAACACTCGAACTTTTTGACTTATGCTGAATTGAATTGTTTGAAATAGAGCTGTTATATCATTTAACTATGTGCAAACGAATGATTTGATAGTAAAGAAAAATTATTTGTATGGGATAGAAGAACGTTAAACCATTTGACACAAAATATGAGCTCGGGCTCGTTTAAAAAATGTTATCGACAAAATGTTTAGAAATCATATTCAATGTGTTAAAAGGATTTGGTATTAAATAACCTACAATGGGTGATATGACACCAAACCTGGACACGAGTGATAAACAAATATACGACTTTCTCTTTTGGACACCGGCACTTGATATTTACTAGAGTTAGCCGAGCAGCCAGAATTTAAATCCATTAGCTCAGTGCGGAAATCGGCGCCATCGTAAAGTTTTGATCTCTTCCAATTTCAACCTAATCAACAGGGCGTATTGAATATGCCGACAGTACCTCCCTGAGCAAGACACCAAACGACAACTGTGGACGAGGCTCCCACGTCCATTTTGAACAGGAGTGGCAGAACCTGTTAGGTCCTATGTATTTAATCATTTTACTATACTTGAAACCATTTAAATATGTGCAAACAAATAATATCGAATTATTGGTATTTAACTGTGCAACTGAATGAATTTTAAGTAGTATTATGAATATTTAGTGTCTTGTGCATGACATTAAACTAAATCTGATGGTGAATCTCCAGGTTTGGAATTTGAGAAATAGGGAGTACCTCGTCATTAGCATTACTCTCAGGTCTACTCTGACTCGGTGTAAGAAAGATATAAATCCAGATATTCTCCCTCCAGCTCCGGGGGTAAATAGGGCCTTGGTGTTGAAACCAGTCTAAGAGGAGGAAACTCTGCTTAAAAATGGCCTTGTGTCAACGTCAACTTTATGTGGTGGGGTTGGTGTTAAAAATACAGGTAAACACAAAATCCTTGCCAATTGTTTTTAACTAATATACTCGACCCGCTATTTGTGCAAGAAGTGACACAAGGTCAATGTTTTGGCAGAATTTAACTTAAATTCAGTTTTCCTTCTAAAGCGGTGACCATACCAAGTTGCCCAGTCAGCTGGGTCTGTAGAATACACTGACTGTACCTCTGCAGAAGGGTGAGACCGCCCCAAGCGAGTGTCCTGTTATGACACTAAACAATCTGATGGTGAGGTTCCAGCAGTGCTGGAGCTTTGGGGAATGTGGAGTACCCCTTCATTGCCATTGCTCCCAGGTCCACTCAGGCCCAGAGTGGTAGCACCTGATAGGGCCCTATCTATGGGTTAAATAGAACTAACAGCATACTTATGCTAAAATGAATTAAGTAAACTGAATTGCTTGAAATAGAAATGTTTTTGACAATTAAACCGTACTTACATTTAAACTGCGTGCTTATGCTTAACTGAATTATTTGAAATAGAACTGTTTTTCGACATTAAAACTGTATTTACACTTAACTGAATTGTTACATATAACTGCTTGAATAGTTTGAAAAGGAAATGTTTTTGACAATTAAACTGTGTACTTATGCTAAACTGAATTGTTTTAAATAGAACAGATTATTTACATAAAATGGATTTGGCATTAAACAACCTAGAAAGGTTGATATGCCATAAAACCCAACAAACCAAACAACCATACCAAGCTTGTTTGATGTGCTTTATGGTATATCAAACCGTGTAGATAATTTATCGCCACACGCACGGACGCACACACAGGGGGGGGTGCTCGTGGTGTTATGGTTAAAGTGATGGACTGCGGAATCGTAGTAAGCGAGTTCGAACTCCAGTCACGCTATCCTCTGGCTATGGGTTAAATAGCATTACTTCTATTCCTCTTGAAGGATGGCTTTGACATTAAATAACACATGAAGGTTGATATGCCATTAAACAAAACACACACACACACACATAAATGTGTGTGTTTGTGTTAACATTATTATTGAACCAGCCAGAGCTCATTTGTTTGCACACAGTTAAATTATTTCGACGATTGTTATTTGCACATAGTTAAATGGTTTCATGTATTGTAACCCAACAAAATTCAATTGGATATTGATTTGTTGTACGCAATTAAATGGTTTCAAGTATTTATCTAAAACTGACGTAAGCAATTAATACAGTTTTGGGGCACAAGGTCCCTGAAAATTTATAAGTGCTTGTGGGGGGTCTTCTGAGAACAGTGGTACCTTAGGGGCCCAAGCTAGATAACCACATTCAACGACTCTTGCAGGCAGTACAATATCACGCAAGTATCCACAAGCATGTGACATTGACAAAAAAACCATATTTGTTCGGTGTGGACTCACTTAAAAACCAGGGGGTGTCTTCGTGGTGTAATGGTTAAAGCGATGGCCTGCGGAATCGTAGTACGCGAGTTCGAACTCTAGTTGCGCTATTACGTTCACTTTCGGGCAAATACCCTTGGGAAAGGTATGAACCCCCTTATCCTCCTAGCTATGGGTTAAATAGTATCACTACTGTTCTTCTAGGAGAATGGCTTTGGCATTAAATAACCTACAAAGGTTGATATATCATTAAACAAAGAAACCAAATTACTTAAAACCTGAATGGTTTCAAGAATGGATGTGCAGTGATATTAATTCAATTCAGCATTAATCATAAGTATATGTCAATGGAGGTGCCCATGGTGTAATGGTTATCGGCGTTGGAAATGGACACGGCAACACGAGTTCAAATCATGGACGAGACTGATTGCATTTCACATAGCAGTAATACTCTTGGGAAAAGTATGAATCCAATTATTCTCCCTCCAGCTATGGGTAAAATAGTAGAACAGACTGGGTTCTTCTAGGAGAAGGAAATCTCTGAATTCAAACCAGTTAAACTCCGCTTAAAAATTGATCTTGTGTCATATCCTGCCCGGTTGGTAAATATGATTAATCATAAGTTTAGGAAATGATTAACTGTATTTGACCAACAGAAGTGTGGAGTGATATTGTGTTTTTTAGAGAGGATAAGTTGTAACGTGCGTGTGTGTAATTACGTTGAGTTGTTTGTGAGAAATAAAAGGATGATGAAGTAAGATGCCGTTGTCGAAATGTGTTTTTTAAGAATAGTTTTTTTATTTGCAGCATGGAATATTTAGTTTGTGTTTTTGCTGCAAGCCTCGTAGGAAAGGTTGTGAGTAAGGAGACGGTAAAGAGACGAAATGGAGATATGATAGAGTCGAAAAAGCAGCGCGTATCGTCAGACGTGCGAGGGATTGTGTTCGCCGTAGTTTAGCGAAAGTCTTGTTTGCCGTTGGAGGAAATAAACTTTGGAGTCACCGTGAGTTTTGTATGTCAGGTGGATTTGGGGAGAGGCGTGCGTTGTCTCCATTAAAGTGGCCCAGAAGTGAAAAGAGAGCTTGGAGCCGACAGCAAAATTAGGCATCGCATCGACATAGCCAATTTTGGGGGTGACATAAAGTTGTTCCTGTGTGTGGCGTATTGAATGTATCTAATTCATATTCAACTGGGATTCATTGGTCTAAAAGATATAGACGCAAGGAATCCGTAAATTAGATAGGTTCCCTCATGTGTCCATGCTGCTGCTGCTATTGAAGAACGGCCAATAGGACGTCTGCACTGGACGGCGTTGTTCAGCCGAAGAGAGTGTGTTTGGCAGCTTACCCAATTTCTGCTGCCCGTAAAGGAGATCCGAGTGAATAGGATAAGTCATCCTGATTGGGTGAAATTATGCGTCGAATTAAATTGCGCGCCAAACCAAAATACGAAATTTCCTTCCACTACAGAGGGAATCCTAACGGGCATTATCAATAGTACAACTGTGATTAATGGCAATGAATCGATACTTCATATTCACCAAAGCTAAAGTTGTAATATAATGGCCGAGGGATTTCGTTTTATATATCTTGCCTTTGGGTTTAGTTAAGCTGAGAACCTTTCGGCTCAGCACATGGTTTAGTTAAGTGCAAACTTGAGCGCAGGTGTTAACGCGCGCGCAGTGGGGGGGGGGAATGTGTCGTTCACAGATATCAAAATAAAAATCTCAGATAGGGGATGTGAATGACGTCGTGCGCCGGAAGCGTGCGCGGACGATTTGGGAAGATTTGAAAAATCAGTGAGTTGAGTTCTGCCTCGGGAGAAGACGGTTGGCTTTCGCTTGCTCGCCGAAGCCAGTGGCCTTGTGGTGGGTGCGCACGTGGTGTGGGGCAGACGGAGAAGTCACCATAGAAAGATTGTACATCTCTCTTCTTTATGTCGAAGCCTTTAACTCAAAGGTAATAAAAAGTTTCGTACCTGAACTAAGAAGTCGTAAGTGTTTTTTCGTGTTTCGGAATTCCTATGTTCTATTTATATATGTTATGAACATTCAATGTACGTTTCTCATATTCATGTAAGGCTATGTTACAGAGTGAATACGACAAAAGACATGACAAACTAAGAAGTATCAACAGAGAAGAAGACAGCAACAGAACAAGATGAGTTGTCTAAATTTCTGAGACGAAGCTTGATGATTTTTTCATCTTTATTTCGTTTCGGCCGATATGTCCTCCAGCCTTCTTCCGGTTTGGTCGAACTCTGGAACTTTAACGGAACTTCGAGCTACGTCCTTTATTGAACCCTCGGGAGTCGCCTGTTCTGATTCCGTTAGTCATAACCAGGTACAAGTGTTAAGTATGCCTGTATTGTTACTCACCTGCAGTCAGGATTGAACCTGCAGCCTCCAGAGGATTGTCTCCTTAGAAGATTAGGGAACCAACGCCTATAACCGTTACGCTATATCTCCTGCTGGACAATTCAGAGCGAATTTTTAGGACTTATTACCTTAATGTCCTTACTTGACTAGAATTACTACTAATATGTATGATTTTTTTTCCTGTGCTCATATTCGGTGTTTTTTTTTTTTTTTCATCTAGCCTTCTTGATTATCGGTTCCCATATCGTATTCAACTCTGTACTTGGTCTACTCAACAGGTCATTGAAGTTCAACATATATGCCGATTCCTTAAGGCAACAGTCCGAAAACCCTAAATGGTAAAAAAGAACAAGATGATTCTCGACAGGAAAAGCCGTTCAGGGGTGAGGCAGTAGCTATTTGTTTGTTTTTTCCCTTTATTTAAAGGTATATCAACCTTCATGGTTTATTCAATGCCAAACCTATCCTTGGGTTTGGGTTTGTTGGGTTTTATGGCATATCAACCTTTGTAGGTTATTTAACGCCAAATCCATTTTTATGTGAATAATCTGTTCTATTTAAAACAATTCAGTTAAGCATAAGTACAAAGTTTTTCAAAAACATTTCTATTTCAAACTATTCAAGCAGTTATATGTAACAATTCAGTTAAGTGTAAATACAGTTTTAATGTCAAAAAACAGTTCTATTTCAAATAATTCAGTTAAGCATAATCACGCAGTTTAAATGTAAGTACGGTTTAATTGTCAAAAACATTTCCATTTCAAGCTATTCAGTTTACTCAAACAATTCCTTTTAGCATAAGTATGCTGTTAGTTCTATTTAACCCATAGATAGGGCCCTATCAGGTGCTACCACTCTGGGCCAGAGTAGACCTGGGAGCAATGGCAATGAAGGGGTACTCCGCATTCCCCACAGCTCCAGCACTGCTGGAACCTCACCATCAGATTGTTTAGTGTCATAACAGGACACTCGTTTATTTTTAAATATGGTATCAGAATGGAAGCACAAGCGCAGAAATATAAGACACCCAATGAGAAACGACATCACCAACAAGGGTCTACTACTCTAGCCTCTAATAATTACACCTCGTAAGATGCCTAACAGAGGTATTGTTGTATTCCACAACTATAATGATATCAATCACTACGTAATACAATACATATACAAACATTGCCCTGTCGGCTGGGGCTGTAGAATACACCGACTGCTTCTCTGCAGACAGGTAAGACCCCACCACCAACGAGTGTACTGGATATAACACTAAACAATCTGATGGTGAGGTTCCAGCAGTGCTGGAGCTTTGCAGAATGCGGAGTACCCCTTCATTGCCATCGCTCCCAGGTCCACTCTGGCCCGGAGTGGTAGCACCTGATAGGGCCCTATCTATGGGTTAAATAGAACTAACAGCATACTTATGCTAAAATGAATTGTGTAAACTGAATAGCTTGAAATAGAAACGTTTTTGACAATTAAACCGTACTTACACTTAAACTGCGTGCTTATGCTTAACTGAATTATTTGAAATAGAACTGTTTTTCGACATTAAAACTGTATTTACACTTAACTCAATTTTTACCTATAACTGCTTAAATAGTTTGAAATGGAAATGTTTTTGACAATTAAACTGTGTACTTATGCTAAACTGAACTGTTTTCAATAGAACAGATTATTTACATAAAAATGGATTTGGCGTTGAATAACCTGCAAGGGTTGATATGCCATAAAACTAAACAAACTAAATCATATACAAACACAAAACACACAATAAAAAATACTGGTGGACTCAGTCGTTTCAGATACGAACGGTTTATTTAATTCCTTGACTTCGGTCAATGGTGACACGAGGAGATAGACACAATTCTTAAAAGTCTTTGCGAACCATACTATGCTGACCGCACCCCAACGCGCGGCGCATTTTGTGATGTTCAAGATCTCAATTCATCTCCGCCCGTTGGGACCCGAAAAACTTAACCGCCACCGCAACGGTAGAAAACTCAACTCTATGCCTCAGTAGTCCAATCTCAACAGACTATTTTCAAAATCTCCAAATTCTCAGGACCATCTCTTCCGGGCATGACGTCATCCACATTCCAGCCCTATTTCCTGTCTGGGGGTTTATTATGACAATGGTGAGTATCGTATCCTTTGCGTGCGAATGTAAAACTGTACCCAATGACTATGCTTCGAACTCTTAACCCGAATAGTTCAAAGCCCAACCAAACTGAATGATAAAATATAATTAACGAAAAATGATTAATATAAAAAAAATCATTCCTTAATTATATAACAGTATTATCACAAAAGTTATTCATTAAGCATTAGATGTGGTGCAAAGCAAGAAGATTGGACTCCCTGTGAGGATCGAACTGACATCCAATGGCCTGCTAATCTAGCTTGCTAACCATTACCCAACGTAAGGTACTTGTACTATCAAAATATGGTAAGTTATTAAGCTTTTTGCTTAGATGTGACACAAAACCGAATGAATGGGGCACCTAATGAGAATTGAACTCGTTCGTCTAGGTTTGCTTGTGTAGCTTCCAAACCATTATACCACCCAAAGTGCCGTACTAGTAATTTATTATACAAAAGTATAAATGTGACACAAGGTCAAAAAATTAGGGGAAGGCTGCTCATCTTAACTTTTAACTTAACTAGACCCATGCATTGAACAATACATATCTCCTAATTAAAAACAAACACCACTATACCGCCACTAACAAACGTCAGTCACCAAAACAAGTCAAGCACCCTAAGAAGATTTAACCTAAACCCATGTTTACAAAAAATAAAACCCCAATCGAAAAATGGATAAAATATATACAAAAAAAACCCCCTGATAATTAGTAAGTGGGTGTATTTGTCTCTGCCTCCCACCAGACATTACTTGACACAAAGTCAATGACCCGTAGGTCGATTACAGTGGGGATTAGGGGAGAGGAAGGTCAGACACTAGCCGAAGCTCGAGTCCTGCTGGACTATGCTGGTTATCGGCCCACTTAGTGCAATGTGGGTCTGATGAGCCTAGCTAGACATGGAACCAAATCTGGGTCCAGGTACGGATGCTTGATTATAGCTTAATCTGGACAGCAAGGTCCAGTGCAATACAAGGGGGACAAAGGTGTCAATGTTGCAGCTCAGGCACCGGAAGGTGGCCTTGCTGAAGTCGTGAGCCTTTTGGTCTCAAGTCTGCAAATGAACATTGACCGTCCTGCATGGGTGCCAGACAGTCTGCTGAAAAGCCTCTGATAATTAGTAAGGGGACCCTCACGCGATAATAACGGCAGAAAGACTAGTTAAGAGGTTAAAAACAGTGTGAGAGGGTAAAAAAAATGTTATGGGTCTCCTCCACATCCAGAGAACTAGAAATTCTGTCATCTAAACAAAAATGGGAAGGGGAGAAAAATAAGGAAAAGAAAATCAGGCTAAAATAAGTAAAATAAGGAGAAACAAAATAGACTATCCTACCTTAGCTGGAGTGTCATGACCTTCCGCAGCACTCGAAATTCTTTGAGCCCTGACATATCAAGGGTCAAAAAAAGAAGCTAGCTCATACCAGACAATACATATGCGCACAAGTGCCACCCACCTTTCGCCAAACCCCATCAAAGAAACTCTCTTTCTCTAAGACTAGATTTTGACTTATTTACCAGTCTCGTCGTCTTGTGAACATATCAGATTAAGGAAGCTGAGACGCAAGATGTGGCGTAGTGTCTCGATGTTCGCCACTCCTTGGCTGCGTTTGAACGGGTGAAGCTGACTGATATCCCACTGTACCGTTTATCCCAGATAAACTGGAACAGGATCCTTTCCAACTTGAATAGGATGGTGCACGGGATTGGAAGCACCAAAAAACGGTAAAGGATCAAGGGGTAGATGCGCGAACTGCACACTTAAGTCCGGCCCTTTAGGGAAAGCCTCCTACGCAGCTAGAGACCGGTAGCGGCATGGACTTTTTCCAGTACTTCCGACCAATGTTTCTCATGTTGGAGATCGCGACCGAACCAGATGCCGCGTATCTTGCTCGTCCTCCCGACTGAAAATGGTTAATAGTATCCCCACCATGTTTTTCCTTACGTTGCAAGTTCACTATACTCCTGGTGATGCGTTGGAGAATAGTTCTCTACTTCATCCAGTTGTTATAGATTGTCGCCAGCAAGGGCACAAACATGTGAAACAGCCTCAAGTACACTTCGTAGGGCAGATCATCGATCTCGGGAGTCTTGTCTGTCACCCACCTTAACCGTCTTATATAGCTTAGCCTCCATCAAGCTTTGCTCCGCTACCTAAATTGAGTCTCCTTCTAGGGGTGTCCTCGTGGTGTAATGGTTAAAGTGATGGACTGCGGAATCGTAGTTCGTACTCCGGTCGCGCTATTACGTTCACTTTCGGGCAAATACCCTTGGGAAAGGTATGAACCCCCTTATCCTCCCAGCTATGGGTTAAATAGTAGCACTACTATTTTTATAGGAGAATGGCTTTGGCATTAAATAACCTACAAAGGTTGATATGCCATTAAACAGAGAAACCAAACCAGTCTCCTTCTAAAGTCGACAGCAAAAGATCTAATTCTATCTTTAATGGTGCCGAGCCACTTATTACCAATAATGGCCTCCGTCAATTCCCGCTTTATCATTAGTACTAGATGGTCTCGAAAATTCTTCTCATCCAGGAAAGATGAGTTAAATTTCAAGAACCCAGATATCCTACACTTAGCCTTATCTAATTTAATCGACACACCTAAAATTTTGAGGTCGGGATCTTTGTAAACCTCAAAACTTGGATCACCAAAGAAATATAAGTCTATTCATTTAACTAACACTCGGTCCAGATAGCTTTAGTACAGGGCCGAGGTACCCCTTCCTGTCTAGGTCCACTAATTTATATGGATATCTTTCGGGAAATTAGTCAACGAGGTCAAGTAGTTCAGCAAACTCACGAAAGTACCTATTATCCAAATTGTTAGCACCAGAACTAGAGCCCTCCCCCACCTCGATATCAATTGGGATCAAGAACGACGTTCCAATGACTCACTAAAATTACCCGCCTTGATGACGTCATGTACGGCTCGATGCGCCGAAAAAGGGTGGGAAGCTCCCTGACAGCATCGGATCCATAAAGCCAAAGTAAACGAAACGCCTTGTCCTTTGTAGTAACATCCAGTATGCAAAGTCTGCTCGCCGGATCTGAAAGAACAAGAGTACACATCGAAATCAGACGCCTGTTTATCAGCCAGGTGACTCCTCTAGAATGTCCGTCAAAATATGCCCAGAAGGACAAATAGTCCCTCAACAGAATAACTTCATGGAAGTTATAATCAAAGTGAGTATCCTTTAAACAACAGATATCAATTCCGCCGAGCTGAAAGTAAAAAAAAGTAAGTGGGATCTTTTAGAATCCGACCTTAGCCCGCGGCCATTTATCATAAAAGTAAAGTTGGCGACCTTAGTCGAGGGTGACCCGAAGGTTCCATTTTTCAATAGCTACAACACCGAGATCTTGGGGAGGGTGCTACTCTTTTCCCTGGATTGTTCCTCTTTACCCTTGATCCTTACCTTATATTGCTGAGTGTTAAGCAAGGAGGTATCAAGTATCATTTTTGATCTTTAAGTGGCGAATTCCTGAACCAAATCCGTTGCCATTGTATTCGCCATTTTGACACTGCCTAATTGCAGTTAAAACTCCACCAGTCAACTACTTTCACCCCCAGTTCGCAGTGTTAGATGAAAAATTATTTAAACAACTGTGTAAATAAACGTTTGTTACTGTTTATAACAAACACTTTTTTACGTCATTTTTCTAAATTTGCTTGGCAACTTTTCTTCTCTCCAACACGAATTCCAATCTTCATCGACTGGACCACATCCATCTTCTCTTTCCTCGGATCTTATAGCAACGTGGGCGTGGAAAGAAACAGAGAAAGACCAGTCGACACATGTGGTAATCACGAGTCCAGCGGCCAACTAGGTGTCGTGAAGCTATGGTACCACACTCGGACCATTGGCGAACACTCCACCCACTAGACCAATAGCCTTAAACCGATCATGATCAATACAATGTTTGAGTTTTAGGAGGAAACGTGGGTTAAGACACCGACGGCCTGTTTCATGGAACCCATGCCCATCTCTTTTTCGATGGTGCTTTCACAAGCGAAACACCCGATATCCTTCGGAAAGGTTACAGTAATTTACTAAGCTTTTTGCTTAGATGTGGTATAAGGTCGTATGAATGGGGGCACCCAATGAGTTGAACTCATTCGTACAGGTTTGCTAGTGTCGTAATTTACGAAGCTCTTTGCTTCGAGGTGGTACAAAGCCAAATGAATGGGACACCCAATGCAACTAAAACTCACGTGTGTACGTTTTGCTAGTCCATCTTATTAACCATTACAGTAATTTACAAAGCTCTTTGCTTCGATGTGGCACAAGGCCGAATGAATGGGGTGCCCAATGAGACTCGAACTTAGTCGTGTAGGTTTGCTAGTGTAACTTGCTAACCGTTACACCATTTATTTGTCGCTGCCTCCCACCAGACACGACTTGACACAAGGTCAAAAGCCCGAAGGCCGATTAAAGTGGGGATAAAGGAGAGGGGGAGGTCGGGAACGAGCCGAGACTCGAACCCTGCTGGTCTATGCTGCTCATCGGATCACTTGGTGCAATGTGAGCCTGATGAGGCAAGCAGTTTCACGAACCCAAATGTGGGTCCGGGCACGTATGGCAGTTTACGGCTTAAACTAGACTCGAGGTCGAGTGCCATACGTAGGTTACAAAGGAGACAAAACTGCAGCTCGCCCAACCGGAGGTAGCCTAGTCGAAACTAGGAGCCCAAAGGCCCCAAGTCTGCTATTGTTCTTTTTGCAGAGCCACGCTCCGGATCGAAGTCCAGAACAGGCTCCGGGGTGTTGTTCTTCGGAAAGAACGTGCCCAGTAATTTACGTAGCTCTTTGCTTCGATGTGGCACAAGGTCGAATGAATGGGGTGCCAATGAGACTCGAACTCACTCGTGTAGGTTTGCTAGTCTAATTTGCTAACCGTTACATTTTTATCCCAGTTTAACACCTACTATGAATGTAAATTAACTTTCCTCAGAACAAACTTCCGAGCATGCGCAGAAAAGCATTCAATTAATATAAAAGTACAACAGAAACTCTATTAACCACCTCTTTTTTAAAAAAAAATTTTATATCATACTGTGAAAGAATTTTTATCGTTAAAAAAAAAAAAAATGGGCCACGATGGACTTCTTCGGGATATACAGGTAAACCATGTTGTTGTTTTTTTTTTTCAGTTAACTGGTGTTTCTGTCACATTAAATACTTTAGTTTCGGGTTTCATTATAATCTTTTTAAATGTCTTTTCTTGTTTTTCATTCATTGACTTCTTTTCACAAATAAAACTGATTCTGTTCCTTCACAAAATGTTCCTAGGCGACTATATCCATTATGCTCTGCTGGCTTCGAGCTGGGCCGCCTAGCGTTCGTGCCTGGAAACTTAGCAAAGACTCGTTTAGTTTACAACAGGGCATGACTTTTGGCTAATGTCCGACCTCCCACTCCACTAAATCTACACTCGACATAAAAAAAAAAAGTTTGTCAAATCTTGAAGTACGGAAAGTTGTTTTTTGACAACTATTCTCAACGTGACTATCTTGAATGAAAGACTACAGGAATAAACGTGACATTATGAAAAATAAAAGATGTCTCAATGTTTTCAAGTAATTTGAAATACTTAATATAGTTAAGACGAGTCTCCCAATAAATATTTCTCTAAATCTTGAGAAAAGTTCAAGGTTTGAGTTTTAATTTATTTTTGATACAGTTTGACAAGAATAAAGCACCCCCCCCCAAAAAAAACCCCCGCTATAATTATAAAATATTACAACACTTAACAAGGCAAAAAAAATAAGTTAAAGTGATCATTATAACAAGACTGTAATAAAGATTACTCTTCAAATATTTAGTTTATTAGAAAACTTAAGTTTACAAAAATAGCGACTTAATTTAATTTCCAAATTTCTATGAAATACTTGGATGTTCAAAATTTTCAAGAATCTTTTCGGTCGAATGAAAAACATACAAAGCTTGTCACACAGTATTGAACAGAATAGTAACTTTATATTCTTTGGCATGAATTTGTTCGTTCCTTTTTTAACTAATCTAAAAATGGTGTTTCTCTCTCGCATATATATTCAACCATTTCCTGACCAGTTACTAAAGTACGTGAACTGGTACACTTACCGCCAATCCCTTACCTTTTCAAATATGACTGGCAAAACTTACCGGGCACTGGGGATGTAAGGACGAAGGCATAAGCGAAGTTCTCTTTGCGTCCAAATTCCTTCCCCCACAAAGCAACAACACAAATCGACAATGTTACGTGAAGATCTATTTCAAAGAGTTAAGTCAAAGAAAAAAAATTTTAGTAGGTGACATTGTCAGGGCTGCTTAATCAGCTTCGGCTAGGAAAAAGTCTTGATTTATGATGACGTGTTAGGTTGAATTGTGCGCGATATAAGAAATTTATCAAGGTAACAATGGAAGGTTTTTTTTTTTTTTTTTTTTTAACTGGGTTCGGCACTTTTAGTAAATTATGGCCCCGACACTTAAGATCAGCATAAATAATAAACTTCATCGGAAGGACACCTTATAAATTCAAAATGGAGATGCCCGTAGTGTAATGGTTATCGTCGTCGGAAATGGACACGGCGACACGAGTTCAAATCCTGGACTAGGCTAATTGCATTTCTCGTAGCACTAATACCCTTGGGAAAGGTATGAATCGATTTATTCTCCCTCCAGCTATGAGTGCATAGCAGGGCAGACTAGGTTCTACAACTTTGGTAAGGCAACTAGTCTAGGAGAAGGAAAACTCTGAATTCAAAGCTGTTAAACTCTGCTTAAAAAAAACTGACCTTGTGTCATATCCTGCCCAAGCGGAGGGGTTGGTTAATATGTATAAATTCAAAATGCGGGAGGAAGATATCTGATACTACGAGACTTATCAACAAAAATAGTTCTCTGAAAACTTATTAGGTGCATCTCTGCAAAGTGGGTAAGACTGACCCCAACTAGTATATGAAACACAATTAAAGGTGATAATCCAGTAATGCTGGAGCTTTGGGAAACACAGAGTTCCTCTTCATTGCCATTACTCCTAAGTCCACTCTTATTCGGATTAAAAAGTAGTACCTGATAGGCTCTTATCTATGGGTAAAATAGAACTGTTTGTCACTTAAACTGCGTTCAAACAAGACATGCTAAATAGAACTTTGATCATTTAAGTCCGTCCAAACAAATAAGCGATGTTTAAATGAATTGAGATATATAGCAATACTTGTTTACCCTTTACCTCTCTGCGAACAAATGAGTAATCTTGAGTAGAATTAGTAGTTAAATAGCAAGAATTGCCACTATTCATCTAGTAACACCAGAAATACTATAATACAAACTTCCATTTTCTCTCGTTTAAAAATGAAACTACCTACAAATTAGGAGTCCAAAAAAAATGACTAATGTTTAACTGTGGTTAGTATATAACAATACTTGAAACCATTTAACTATGTGAAAAAAGAGGTCAGGATTGTTTTTAAAATGTTACCAACATATTAAATCACAAGTCAGGACTATCCGCCTAAAACGGCTCTTCAGGGTACCTAGTCGGTGCTAGGTACCCTGAGGAGCCGTTTAAGGCGAAACAGTAGTAGGATAATCCCGACTCGCGATTTAATTTTGTAATTGCCGCATTTTGCGGTGGGTTTTTGTTCTTTTGACCAACTGATTGCATATTTTTTTCTCCCGAAAATCTTTTTTTCCACAGGCAGTGATTCGAGATTGGTTATCTCTGAATTCTGATAGGGTTTTTTTTTCTTTGTCACCGTGAATGCTGGTAGATAGTCAATTAGTGTGAGTGTATCTCTCTCTATTGAAGAAAAAACGAAATTCGGTCATATTAGGATTATAAATTTATTTCCATCCTGCTAAGAGCATTGATATGAATCAATAACTGCAAAAAATTTAATGGGACTTCAGATCCAACAAGGAGATAATGAATACAGCCAGAACGGGGGTGGTCAGGGTAGGGAAGGAGCCGTCTCCCATTAAAGATTTACTTCCGGTTGAGACCATAACAAAATAATGAGACGTAAGTTTTAATTTAATTTCTACAATAATTTAAAGTTATCCTTTAGGTTTATCAATAAAATAATTACAACAAAACTAAATTATTTCAAATAAACATGAAAAGCAAAGACCGCAATTTGATCAATTACAGTAGAACATATCTTAAGCTCCAACCTTCCCTAACGTCATTTACTCCCCCTTCCTTTTCCTCTGTGACACTTACATACGTTTCACCTTACAAGGTGAGATCTATTATTTTACATTATCTACATCATCTACCGGGACATTGGCCCAGCGGTTAGTGTTCGCCAATGGCCCGGGAGACCTGGGTTCAATCCCAGGTCGAGTCATACCAAAGACTTTAAAAATGGAACTTGATACCACCTTGCTTAACACTCAGCATTATAAGGTACGGTTCAAGGGTAAAGTGGAGCAATCCTGGGAATGGAGTAGCGCCCTCCCCTACACCTTGGTGTAGTAGCTATCGAAAAGGGAGCCTTCGGGTCACCCTCGACTATGGTCGCTAACTTATCTACCTCAATTCAATAATTATCTTAATAGTTAATTATCTTAGATTTTCGGCTATAGTTTAGATTTATTTCTATGCCTACATCTAGCTATTAAATTATATCTCTAATTTAATAATATATCTGGATCAGGGTATGACATAATTTGTATCTTTTCTTTTTGACACGAGTTACATCTATTATCAAAGCAGTTTGAGTATTCGACCTCTTCAATAAAACAAGATTTGGTATTAGATAATCTACGATGGTTGGTTGGTTGGTTGGTTGGTTTTTAGGCGATCAATCAAAATTGTCTGCGCAGATTTGACCAATGTTGAAACTTTTGTTCGATCTCTTGACTATAGGAATATTTTGAGATAAAATAAACTCTAAATAAAAACTGATTTTGATTGCTGTTTACACAGAATTCCTTAGACTCCTTATTTGTATCTTATCAATATTTTCCTGTTATACATTACTTTTTTTTTTTTATACTTTCACTTCCCATGTTCTTAGAATGAATCTTAATGCAAACATTTCAACAGCCTGTATCACAACACCGGTTATTTTTGCTAAGAGTGTTATCATATTTACCAACCCCTCCGCTCGGGCAAGATATGACACAAGGTCAATTTTTTAAGCGGAGTTTAACAGGTTTGAATTCAGTTTTCCTTCTCCTAGACTAGTAGCCTCACCAAGGCTGAAGAACCTAGTCTACCCTACTATTTACCCATAGCTGGAGGGAGAATATTTGGATTCATACCTTTCCCAAGGGTATTAGTGCTATGTGAAATGTAATCAGTCAAGTCCAGGATTTGAACTCGTGTCGCCGTGTCCATATCCTGCGACGATAACATTACACCACGGGCACCTCCTAAGAGTGTTATACTAATTAAATTCGTGGATACGTTGCACTCTTCTTCAATCGAAAATATAGATTTTATGCAAATGTAGAAATAGGTTGAGAAAATGGCTATAATTCCTTTCAAAATTTTTTTCTTCCGTTCTATTCTGAACTTTTACAAATAGTACATTTACATGTCTTCAAAAGAACAACATGAACACAAAATGACATTTAGTCACGAAGAAAATTATCTAATTTTTAAAAGGGTAAAAAATCTCAATTGGTCATTGAGCACTGAATCTATCGAGAATTTCCTGAAGAAAATGTCAATTTGAATACTTCCCTAATAAGGTCATAAAAACAGTGTGAAGAGAAAAATAGATCTTTCCAATTTACACAAGAGACTAACAATTAGGAAATGATTTTTGATTTGTCAAAGAAAAAAATAGTATAAAACGATGCATTTTTTTATTCTGGAAACTGGATAGATATAAAACGGTTAATACCAAGGTAACAAAGGTAAAATTTTGGAAGTCTTCTCTTCTTTATGAAATACTTCTTTATCCAGGAACAAGAAAACTTAAACTTTTTACATAGTGTATTGTAATCTCTGCCACTTTTCCTTTTCTTTCCAGATTAGGCGCTGTAAACTTTCATTAAAATGGAAAGAATACGCGATCCATGATTACATGCGTGACGATTACTTTGACGAGGTTCGCTTAAACTTAGACAACCTCACTCGGAAAGACTGTAAAATCGCAGTGAAAAATTGTGTAGATGGTAAAACTCTTCTTTACCGCGCGGTTTTATGTAGAAATCGAAGCATGGTGTACTTTTTAGTAGAGTGTGGGGCCAATGTCAACGAGTTGGTGAGACAAGAAGGGTTTTGCCCTCTTCTAATGGCTGTCATGAAACTTGGAGATCTTGGCATGATACGGACACTGGAAAAACTGGGCGCTGACCTTCATAAAAAAGATAAAAAGGATGCTAACGCTATTGTCAACGCCGTTGAAAATCAGGAAATGACAATTGCTCGCTATTTACAGTTCCGGAATGTTGATATTAACTGTTCAGCGTCTGTGCTTCGTTGCTCGAAGAATTTAGATTATCTAGAACGGGCTCTAAAGCTGAATTTTGATGTTAACTATCCAGGTCTTTGTCAAAATACAGCATTCATATTGGCTACCCACATGGGCAATGTAAATATTCTGAAAACCCTGGAGGAAAACGGTGCAAATATTTATCATCGTAATTCCTGGGGACGAAACGCTTTCAATGAGGCTTTGTGCAGAAAAATATCGAGAGAAGTGAAAACTTACCTCCTGAGCATATACTCGAGAAAGGATTATATCGAATGCATCGAGTATACCGGCGCTGATTTGATGATTTTCGAAGAGAATTTTAGAGTAGGTTACTACTATTGGGAGAAGGCATTGAATTTGAGAGAGCGGCTAGACCTTCCTCGACGGAAGAATATAGATTTTGCTGCTAATTTTGGGTTAGAAATCCACTCTTTGGAGCTACTCCGAGAAATTAAGCATGACAGCTTGAAGCTTCTCTTGCAAGCATTACACATTATTCTGCGAATCTTACCAGAGAACCATCCTCGTGTATTCAACGCGATGGTAGCTATAGTGAGCAATGATTCTCTTATTGATGACTATCTGACTACCATTGGAATACTTGCAAAAGTTTTTCGCTTTCATGACCCTAGTGTTAACATGTGCAATACAGCTGGATATAAAGCAATGAAATGTGGGTTGATTGTCTTCGAGAGGACAATTTTCTTGGATGCTTCTTTTATCACAGAAGAAATCTTCGCCGTTCGTTTTGACCTTCTTACCTTATTTATAAAAGTTAGCATATGGCCTTTTTTGAGTTTAAGCAGTGAAACAAATATGACATATTACCATTTTTACAAGAAATATCTAATTCTCGTTCTCGACATGCTCTCTCTGTACGACAATGCAGGTATTGTATTAGATGATTCGACATTAATTACTCGAACATTGAGGCAAATGATCGCGAAGGAAATACCTTTCTATCCTATAAAGTTGCTTCATGTAGCAGTGGAAAAGGAGTATTCCCTTTTTATTATCAAAGACCTTTTGGAATATGGCAGCAGTGCTAACGAGAAAGATATAGATGGAAACACAGCCCTTGATTTCGCATGTGCATATGATGAGTTGGCATTGAACAGGAACAAAATCATTGAGGTTTTAGTAAATTCTGGTGGTGATAGGGATGCAGTGAAAGTCCCTGTTTATCGTTCACCTATTGCAAGAAGGCGCGTTTGGCAAAAGTTCTACTGAATGTCAAATTATTTAACTAGAAAAGTTTTAAGGAAAGGACGCACCTAAAGTCGATTGCAGCAATAAAACAAACCCCAGCTTCCGTCGTGGCCTTTCAAGTCACACAGGAAATTACTCGCACAACCCTTGTGATTGTTTTCAAAAAGGAGATCTCTCAACTACTGGGGTTGGTCAAAATTGTACTAAGCCACGAGTCAACCCCACAAAAACGTAGAAGCCTCACTAGCAAAAAAAAAGTTTATCCCCACCGATCGAATTTTATCGATTAAAATCTGCTGACCCCGCTAACTTGTTTATTTTTTCCTAGAGACACTAAACACACATATTCGCTACCTATGTAGCGTACATATAGTCACAACCATGCATATACGATACTTATATACGCTTACTCATATCTAAACACGCATATATGGCTCGGTCAGTCTGGGCTGTAGAATACACTGACTGCTTCTCTGCAGAAGGGTGAGACTCTCCTAACGAGTGTCCTGCTAAACAATCTGATGGTGAGGCTTCAGTAATACGGGAGTTTAGGAAATATGGAGTACCCCTTGATTGCTATCATTCCCAGTTCCACTCTGTCCAGGAGTGGTAGCACCTGATACAATCCTACCTACGGGTCAAGTAGAACAGTTTGACATTTAAACTGTATTTATGCTAAACAAAGTTGTTTCGGATAGAACTGTTTTTGTAAATAAAATTTCCAAAATGAAAAAGAACTGCTCTTATGCTGAACTGAATTGTTAGAAAAAGAACCGATCATTTCACTATGAATTTGTATTAAATAGAAATAAGGGAAACTATTTAACTGTGTTGGGGGGATGACTCCAGACTCGTCTAAAACTATTTATTTTACTTATTATACGACTTGGCTTTAAATTACCTACAGAGGTTGATCTGCCATAAAACCAAACTACTAAAATGAATCTGATGGTGAGGTTTCAGTTCTTAAAATCGGAGGAGAGTGAAGTCGCTCTTTTGCTATAACATCCAGATATGCTAAAACAAAGCTATTATTACATTTCACTGTAAATAAATATAGAAAACTTCCAAAATTTAAACTGCTGAACTGAATTGTTAGAAATAGAACTGTTTGATCATTTAACTGCGTATTTGAATAGGATAGAAATAAGTAAAACCATTTAACTGAAAAAGAGCTCAGACTCGTTTAAAATTATTAATAATATACTTGTGTATAAAAGACTTGGTATTAAACTACCTACAATAGTTGATGTGCTATAAAACTAAACGGAAATCAAATCTGGTGGTGAGGCTTCAGTTCTGGAGATCGGAGAAGAGTGAAGTCGCTCTCTTGCTATGACACCCAGATGCCACTCGACCCTGGAGTGGTAATATCTGATAGTTGTAAGGGTGAAAAGATCTGTTTAAAAATTAGTATAAGACAAGTTGAGACCTGTGTAATTTTAAACGATTTTCTAAAATTCAGTGTTACATTAAGATTAGAGAAGAATAGCTTTACATGTTGAAAAAATAGATTTTTTTAAAAATAAAAAATCTATTTAATAATATAAAGGAATTAAAATCTCTTTAAAAAAATGCAATTCAACTATATATATATATATATATATATATATATATAAAAAATTTGTAAAATTATCCAAGCACTTATCAGAATTCATGACTTAAATTTTTTTTTATTTAAGGGTTTCTAGACTTCATATAATTATTCCGACACTTATTTTCTAGAAAAATTTAGAAATAGTATATCTACTAGAAATCTTATTCCGATTTCATGAAATCGGGTAGGGGTTCGACCTAGTGTGAGTGTAGTATAAAAAAAATCCACCCCACCAAATATTTTTAGGAAAACCTATTTTAAAATAATTTATCTCAAGATAAGTATCGAGATTTTCATAAATTGACTAAATTCATTTTTCATGGAATTTCGAAAAAAAAAAAACAGTACCCATCACGTAGTCACCTTAAATTTCAAATGACTTTATGGTACGGAAGAAGTAAAAACATTGTTAAATAGAGGAGTAATTTTCCACTTCGAATTGGATATGCCAATTGGTTAAAGTTTTGGATCAAATAATTTTGCAAATGATGCAAAATTTTAATATCATACGGATTTTTAAATTGAAAATCAGATAAAATTAAATATTTTTGATTGTTTAATAGGCGGTAGGAATTCTCAGTAAAATCAGACATTTTTTTTTAATTTTTTTACTTTTTATTTTCATCTATTTTTTTCGTATTTACGATAAACATTTTTTTCATTACTCTTTTCTTAGTATTTCTAACCTAAACAAAAAAGATACATTTTTAAAATCATCTTTTCGACTGTTAGGTTTCGGACTTAACAGCAGAAACAGTAACACAAAACTCGGCATGCTTTTTATTCAAGTCGTTCACTTCATTTTTTTTTTTTTTTTTTTTTTTCCGATAACAGGTTTGCGTTTAAAATTTACTAAAGGAAAACCTACTTACTTTGGCCATGATACTTAATAAAATTTTGCATAAGACGCAAAATATGATTGGTTCTTGCTAACCTAGTTTCGACCAATAGGATTATTCTCCAAGCGTAAAGGTCGTGCGAACTAACAAGGGCCAATTCTATTAATATAGGATATAAATATTTGGAACGATATAATTGTGCAAAATTGTTCTAACTCTATTGAGGTTTTTCACACCAACGTAAGCCGATGGATTTTCACTGGAGTTTGAGTGACAAGCAAGTCTCCAGGACCCTTCCCGGTATTCTGGCTGATCTAAATAAAGCTGTCGTTTGGATGGTCTCTAATCGTCTTCAAAGCTCCAAGTTTTCCAATTCCTGTACCGGGAGTACGAATTACAATTTTTTTTTTTTTTTTTTTTAAATAAACTGTAAGGCAAATCAGCAACAACTTAATTGCACCAAAAAATGAAAACCAACTCAATCGTGTGGAAGTCTGGGGAATGTCTAACGGTGTGTAAATATCTAATGTTTAACTGAATTATTAGTATTACATAGCAATACTTGAAACTATTTAAATGTGAGCAAATTAAAAGCTCTGGCGCGTTTAAAATGTTATCGACAAATCATTCCTTATTACTTATTATAGATGAACAGGATTTAGCCTAAAAAGGCTAATCGCCATAAAACCCAATCATTCATCAAAGCTATATAAAGGGTGTTCGAGAAATACCTCTTATATTTTAAACTATCAATTGTGTAGCGCAGATGAACTTAGACAAGTAGTTGTAGGAACTCCATTTAGAGAATGTCTTCCCTGCAACTTTTTTGTTAGATACAATTACATAGATAATCCATTCAGATGAGGGTTAAAAACAGCATCAGTCCAATGTGACATGAAATGAACGCGAAAAGCTTTGTGTAGCAATGACAGATTCACTGGTCTTAAAAAAAATTCAACAGCAATCGCATGGTAGGCACCTGCCCTAGGCCCATTGTGTGTGTGTGTGTGTATATATATATATATATATATATATATATATATATATATATATATAATGGTAAATCCTTTGCTTGATGGATCTACAATTGACATTTGTTTATGTCAGCTGGCGCCATTGAGGCGAAAGATTAAAATTCGGGAGGTATTTCTGTCACACCCAGTAGTATTATTCTATATCTTTGCTTGCTTTTTTTCCCCCCTCGGTGTTCCTTTGGAACAGCAAAATCCTCTTGATGAGGACTTTTTTTTTCTTCGGTGGTCCGTTGGAACAGCAAAACCACTTGATGACACGTAATTTTTTTTCTCGGTCCGTTGGAACAGCAAAATTCACTTGATAAGAAGTTTTTTTTCCTCTGTGTTCCGTTGGAAGAGCCAAATTCACCTGATGACAAGTATTTTATTTTTTGTTCCTCGGTGCTCCGTTGGAACAGCAAAAGTAATTTTTTTTTCCTCGGTGGTTGATTGGATCAGCAAAATCCATTCGATGACATGTATTTTTTTTGTTCCTTGGTGGCCCATTGGAACAGCAAAAGTAATTTTTTTCCTCGGTGGTTGGTTGGATCAGCAAAAGCCATTCGATGACAAGTATTTTTTTTTTTTGTTTCTTGGTGGCCCGTTGGAACAACAAAATCCACATGATGACCAGTGTTTTTTCCTCTGTGGTCCGTAAGAACAGCTAATTCCACTCGATGACATGTAATTCTTTTTTTTATAAACAACTGTAGGTGAAGTCTTCTGTCTGATTTAAGATTGGAAAAACAATTTGCATGAAGTACCCATCAAGTGTGGACATACAGTAAGACTTATAAACCCATATGTTTATCGATGGTTAATTGATTTATTGTCAAAAAATTGATTTATGACATACATTTCTGAAACTAAGACTTGATCTGATTTCAGGCTATTGTAATTGAATTTCAACTTTATACAAATGACAACTTCTTGCTTCAAAATGAGGTCACTCCAATATATAAGGAATTTATATAATAAAGATATAAAGAATTCCGTGTGTGTGTGTATGTATATATATATATATATATAGAGAGAGAAGGGGAGAAGCATTCTTCAATCCACTAAATCTGGAGTAGGGAACAATTCCATCAGGATAAATAAATTGTTCAAATTTCGAATATTTAGATATTCCTGGTAAAAAAAAAGCTCTATGAATAAATTAACAAAGCAAATAATATCATTTCAAGAAAAAATACAATATTCGGTCTCATTAGGATAATAAATTTATTTCCATCCTGTTAAGAGCATTGATATGAAGGAAAAACTCCAAAAGAATTTTAACAGGGTTTAATCTGAGACAACATGAAATGAAATACAACCAGACAGAAGAGATAGACAAAGGAAAGAAGGAGAGAGAGGAAAGCCATTTCAGCTATGTATAGCCTTTTCCCATGTAAGGCTAGTTCCGGTCCCCTCTCGTTTCAGATTATGACAACAAAAACAATAAAAAGAAAATAATAAGAACAATTTAACAATTCGGATATGTATTCCCTTTCCCTAAAAAGGGCGACCTTGGATTAGCCAAGAACTACCGAGGGATAACACTTACATCCGTAGCAGCCAAAATCTATAATGCCCTACTACGAAACCGCATAGAACCCAAAATAGACAATATCCTTAGGAAAAACCAAAATGGCTTCTGGAGAAATAGATCCACAACCACACAAATATTGACCATCCTAAGAATCCTTGAAGGCGTTCGGGCAAAAAACCTAGAGGCGACATTGCTATTTGTCGACTTTACCAAGGGCTTCGATTCCATACACAGAAGGAAGATGGAACAAATCCTACTAGCATACGACCTACCAAAAGAAACCGTAGCAGCAATAACGATTCTCTACAGAAACACCAAAGTGAAAGTACGTTCACCTGATGGGGACACAGAATACTTCAACATTGTTGCAGGAGTACGACAAGGAGACACGCTAGCCCCATACCTCTTTATCATCTGTCTAGACTACGTGCTTAGAACTTCGATCGACAAAATCAGAGAAAATGGCTTCGAGCTGACGAAGAAAAGAAGCAGAAGGTACTATTTACCAACCCCTCCGCTCGGGCAGGATATGACACAAGATCAATTTTAAGCGGAGTTTAACAGGTTTTGAATTCAGAGTTTTCCTTCTCCTAGACTAGTTGCCTCACCAAGGCTGAAGAACCTAGTCCGTCCTACTATTTACCCATAGCTGGAGGGAGAATAAGGGGGTTCATACCTTTCCCAAGGGTATTTGCCCGAATGTGAACGTAATAGCGCGACTGGAGTACGAACTCGCGTACTACGATTCCGCAGTTCATCGCTTTAACCATTACACCACGAGGAAACCCCTATTACACCACGAGGACACCAGAAGGTACCCCGCAAAAACAATTACCGACGCCGACTACGCCGTTGACATAGCGTTACTGGCGAATACGCCTAACCAAGCCGAGACACTACTGCATAGTTTGGAACGAGCCTCCGCATGCATTGGCCTCCATGTCAATGCACACAAAACTGAATATATGTGTTACAACCAAACAGGCGACATTGCCACACTAGACGGAACCTCTCTGAAACTAGTTGACAAATTCACCTACCTAGGAAGTAGCGTCTCATCAACCGAAAAGGACATCGACACACGACTAATGAAAGCATGGACAGCTATCGATAGGCTATCGATCATATGGAAATAAGACCTGACCGATAAAATGAAACGCAGTTTCTTCCAGGCAACGGTTGTATCGATACTACTATATGGATGCACTACTTGGACGCTAACTAAACGGCTGAAGAAGAAACTAGACGACAATTACACAAGAATGCTGAGAGCAATATTGAACAAGTCCTGGTGTCAACACCCCACAAGGCACCAACTATACGGCCACTTGCCTCCCATCACGAAAACTATACAAGCTAGACGAACCAGACACGCAGGACACTGCTGGAGAAGCAAAGACGAACTCATCAGTGATGTACTCCTATGGACCCCCGCATATGGCCAAGCAAAAGCAGGACGACCAGCTCGAACATACATACAGCAGCTATGTGAGGATACGGGATGTAACCCTGAAGACCTGCCAAAAGCGATGAATGATAGGGAGAAGTGTCGAGAGAGAATCAGGGATATCCGTGCTGGTGGCACGACATGATGATGATGATGATGATGATGATTAGTGTAATTGTTAAATTGTTTTTTTTATTTTTATTTATGAAATAATATATATATATATATATATATATATATATACGCGGTATCTCATTACCCAGTCGGCTGGGCCAGTAGAAAACAACCACTACTTCTCTGCAGAAGCGTAAGACCCCCCCCAATCCTGATATGACACTAAACAATCTGATGGTGAGGTTCCAGTGGTAGCACCCGATAGGGTCCTTTCTATGGGTTAAATAGAACTAATCCGCGTACTTATGCTAAACTAAATTACTTGAAATAGAACTGTTTTGATATTTAAACTCCGTACAAATGCTAAACTGAATTGTTTGAAATAGAACTACTTTTGACATTGAAATTGTACTTGTGCCAAACTGAATTGTTAGAATTAGAACTGTTTGACAAAACTGAATAGTTCGAAATAAAAATATTTTTGACAATTAAACTGTGTACTTAGATTAAAACTGCATATTATGTTAAACTGAATTGTTTGAAATAGATCTGTTTTTGAAATTGAAACTGTGTGTAAACAAAATCTATACTTATAATAAACTAAATTGGTTAAATTAGAACTGTTTGACTAAATTGAATAGCTTGAAATAGAAATGTTTTTGACTGTTAAACAGCGTACTTATACTAAGCTCAATTGTTTGAAATAGAACTGATTATTTGTATAAAAAATGGATTTGGCATTACATAAGCTACAAAGGTTGATATGCCATAAACCCCAAACAACCAATCAATAGTGTATTTCAATATACATGGGACCGATGTGATTGCTAACAGTTCTACAGATAATAAAGTTGCGTTCTTTTTTGGTTCAGATTTGAAAATAGTATATTATAACTGTAGAGAAGAGAAAAATCTCGTATTTTGTTTTGGCGCGCTATTTAATTCAACACTGAATTTCACCAAATCAGGATGACATATCCTATTCAGCCCGGACCTTCATTTCCGGCTAGCAAAACGGGTGAGCGGCCAAACACACTCTCTTCAGCTTGAGACGGCGACCAGAACAGACGTGTCTTTGGTCGTCCCTTCTTAGCGATGCTTTTTAGCTAAACAAGCCACCCAGTGTGGACATCTCACTGTGGCTTTAACACTAGCAGCAGCAACATGGACACTCAACGAGGGAACCATCTAATTTATGGATTCTTTGTGTCTAATATATTTTAGACCAAGGAATCTCTGGTCCACATTAATGGAGATAACGCCTACTCTCCCCAATTACCAGACACACAAAACTACACGGTGACCTTGAATACTTCCCTCACACATCCAACAACACGCTGCCATCTCAACATCCCGCTAAACCATTTCGTCTCAAACATCCAACAAGCCTAACCACCACGAGTCTTGCAGCATCAAGAACAAACCGCCTCAAAGCTGCAAATAAAAATTTTCGTTATTGTGTGTGTGTTAAAGAATAGTTTCGTAATTCATTTGTTGCCTTAAAAAATATAGCGCTAAACAATCAACCATTTCACTCACCGCTATATAACAACTATTAATCCTGGATCGCAATTCCTTTGACAAGAGAAGAAAAAATATTTTGCTTCATTACTTATTTAAAGAAAAAATCATTCTAAACAGTCTTAAAATAGATGCAACCCATTATTATGATAATTACTTATTAGTGAGACAAGAAACTCAAAAAAGATTGCATGTCCTGGAAGCTGATGACGATGATATTATTATTATTATTATTGTTATTATTATACTTCTGCTGCTGCTGCTTGATGGGCAAGGCGATCCACTGAGAGATGTGCAAGAAATTTAAATTCGACCATACGAACAAATGGTACATGCACAACCCAGCAGCTATCCTGGAGAATAATACACATAAGCTCCAATGGGACTTTGACAAATAAACGGATCACCAAATCTCGGCTGGAAGAACAAACCTTATATTAATTAACAAAAAACAGAGAGAATTTACAAAATTGTCGACTTTGCTGTCCCAGCTGACCACAGAATAAAGCTGAACTAATGTGAAAAGAAGGATACGTTCCTCGACCTTCGGAGGGAATTGAAAAAACTATGGAACATGAAGGTGACAATACTAATTGTGATTGCTGCTTTCGGTACAGTAATTAAAGGATTATTAAAGGGACTGGAGGACTTGGAAGTTGGCGAACGAGTGGAGACCATCCAAAGTACAGCATTATTGAGAACGACCAGAATACTGAGAAGAGTCCTGGAGACTTGAGGAGACTTGCTGTCACTCAAACTCCAGTGAAAGACCATCAGCTAAAACTGATGTGAAAACCTCTAAAGGAGTAAAAAATAATAAACTTATTTATGTCTCTAGGTCGAAGGATTCATGTTTATAGTTGTTGTTGTTGTTTTTTTTTTAGTGAAGGTGTTTTAAATGAACACTATTGTGGTTGTTTCAATAATAAATCATTATCCTATTAATGAGTTTTATCTATTTTGATTGGTTGGTTGGTTGGTTGGTTGGTTTCTTGGGGTTTATGGCATATCAACCTTTCTAGGTTATTTAATGCCAAATCCATTTTTATGTAAATGATCTGTTCCATTTAAAACAATTCAGTTTAGCATAAGTACACAATTTAATTGTCAAAAACATTTCTATTTCAAACTATTCAAGCAGTTATATGTAACAATTTAGTTAAGTGTAAATACAGTTTTAATGTCCAAAAACAGTTCTATTTCAAATAATTCAGTTAAGCATAAGCATGCAGTTTAAATGCAACTACGGTTTAATTGTCAAAAACATTTCTATTTCAAACTATTCAGTTTAGTCAAACAATTCAGTTTAGCATAAGTATGCTGTTAGTCTATTTAACCCATAGGGTCCTATCAGGTGCTACCACTACGGGCCATCAGATTGTTTAGTGTCATATCTAGGGCACTCGTTGTGGGGGTGGTCTTACCCCTCTGCAGAGGTGCAGTCGGTGTATTCTACAGCCCCAGCAAACTGGGCAATATCTATTTTGATATATATATATATATATATATATATATCGTAAAATATAATAGACATTTTCTGTCTACATATTTTCTTGTTGATCCTTTCATATTGCCGTATTGATTTTATAGTATTCGCCGGGAATTGATTGATATATTTTCCATATTTATTTCCCAAGTACTTCTGCCCGACTTTGGGCCATCATCAGGGGAGGATGATGACCCAAAGTCGAGCAATATGAAAGGATCAAATTTGTATTAATGAAGAAATGCTGCCAATATATATATATATATATATATATATATATATCAGGGGCGGAGATGGGACGAGTGCTACTCGTGCCTGGCACGACCAATAACTCGGTCAATGTTATTCAAAATGGATAAAAAATCATCCATTAATTTCAAGCAAACATACTTAGTCTGATCTCAATTAAATTACGTATCTATTCAAGTTTCGATAACTAAGTCGCCAAAAGTTCATAAATATATCTGGGAATAATACAACGATGCTGTTTTGAACGGATGGTCTTTGTCCGGCCACCGTCAGATCCATTGAACATCCCATAAAATCGGCTATAATGTTGAACATGCGTAATCCATGCCAGGAACTAGACCCTTATAATAACAGTAATGTTAGCGAAATCTCGCTTTTGGCTGTAGCCAATAGAAAAAGCAAGCCAGAATACCGTGCTCAAAAAAATTAGCACAATGTGACTGCTGACAACTGTCTTGGGAAGAGGGAGAGGGACCGAGAGAGAGAGGAGGGGGATAGCAGATTATAGCCGTCGCCGACGTCATCATCATCGCTATGGTAAATGTTGGTTAAACAGCGTGTTTTAATTCGTTTTTTGACAAACAGATCTCTTTTTCTTTAATGAATGTTGCATATATTACATTCTGTAACTAAATTTTGTTTATTTGAATGCATTTTCAACAAATAATCGTTATTTTAAGCGAAATTGAAACTACTAGCTGTGTCTGTGTATATTGTCATCAATTTCTTTATTCTAATAAACATATTTTTCTCGTCATAGTAATGAACATCTTCTCTTTTCTTCTATACTTTTGAAAGGAAAAAAATTATCTTATCTACTGTATTAACAAGACTACAAATTATATAGTATCTTGATTGTTTACAAAAAAAAAAAAACACCATGCAAGGTACGTTTGTCAATCTGTGCTATACAATAGAGAATCACGCAATAGCAACTATGATGACTTACTTTGGGTCCACGGACCACGGGTTGGGAACTGAAGTTGAAAGAGGGCGAGGGGAGGGACACGAGTAGCAAAAATAGGCTAGAGTCGCCACTGATATATATATATATATATATATATATATATATATATATCCACAGACAGATCTGTTTCGTTCTATCAGAACTCATCAGTGTGTCTAGACAGTAGCTTCCCGTAGCTGGGATCGAAACCCGGTTAACTCAAACGCCAAGTGACTTGACAGCCTGAAAGATGAAAAAAACTCGTCAAAAGGCAGAGAAAACTCAACGGTCTTCTAGCTCATAATTTCTGGAAATCTTGGCCCCTTATTTAACAAGTTATCCATTTAGGAGGACAACTTTTATACCACCTGCGTTTGACGTGATTACTGATTATCTTGCTTCGGGTTGTCACTGGGTAATAATCACGATATCTTAGTGGTATTCGCGTTGTACAAGCGTTGACCACTATAATACTAAGATGTAAAAATGTTCCCTAACGATCTTTTCATCAATCAACCTTTATCTTAAAAAAGAACTATGGCGATTATGGTGTGGTGATGTATGCAGACTTAAACAGTCAGAAGCATATAGTCACATATCTACACGTGTGCGGCTGGAATGTTATCCTAACGTCCACTGGGACAGTTAAATATGCCGACAGCGTCTCTGTAGAGGGATTAGACCACCGTCTAACGAGTGTTCTTGATATTATATTAAACTGTATATAATGGTGAGGCTTCAGTCTAGTAGTTTTGAGGAATGTTGGGTACTGCTTCGTTGCCATTGACTCAGAATGGTCGTCCCTGTTAGAGTGCCATCTATGGGTTAAATAAAACTAGTGTTCTGGGTATGATACTAATTTGCATATGATGGTGGGGCTCTTGTCCTGGAGATTTGGGGGATGTGGAATACCTCTTAATTGCTTTTACTTTCCAGATGCACTTTGACCCGGAGTGACAGTACCTGTCAGGGTCCCATTGGTCAAATAGAAATACTTATTCATTTAACTATATGTGTTGTATACTCATATGCATATACAAGCAAAATCATAACGACGGCACAATAAAGACGAGCGACACAGTCTTTTAGAAAAATATAACTCTCACTTTATTTGAAAGGGTTGTGTGAGAGGGAGTTGGAGACCGAACAGAACTGCAACATATTGACCCCCACTCTTATGGCCATCAGTGTTTCTTTCCCGTTCTCCAGGGTTGCTCAACCGGAGGCCCGGGGGTCCAGCCTCTGCTGGGTGCTGTTTTCTCTACAGAATCATTTATCCATCTCTCTGATCTCCAAAACTGCCTGACTTCTTGTCTTCACTGAGTTATATAATTGTTCAACGCCCACTCCTTTGGAATGGCATGTTTTGATCATCATCGAGCGGAAATAACTGTCATGCAGTTCACAGGTCACCCTCTTCCGGTGCATCAGTTTGTGACTGTACCATGGGATTTTAACCCTGTCCCATATTGTCAGCCAAGCTCGCCCACGCCAATGGAATGTACAACTTCTGCCGTCTTTGGAATGGCATGTTTGGTCGGGTCAGAGGTCAATATACAACATATGCAAACAAACGAGCTCTGGCTTGTTTAAAAATGCTTCCTCTCGTCTTTTCGTTTGGAAAACATGTATGTATGTATGTATGTATGTAAAACAGGCTTTAAATAACCTTAAAGGGTTAACATAGCGTAAAACATTAACAGCCAACTCATCGTCGTTGTTGTTTCCTCTGGTAACAGGGAGTGACTACGGTGGAGATTCTTGTGCTTGAATAGCTCTACTAAGGAGAGTACTGCTAACCCGGACGAGGGAAAGCTGGTAGCAGGGGTGTAAGATTGTGAGGGGTGGCAATGGCCAGTGAAAGATTATGCAAATGATACATAAATATATACAGGGGTTGAACAAAATAATGAAAACACCTGGAAATTTCAAACAATTTTATTTGAATAAGATTTTCTGATTGCAGCTGTTGCATAGCCACATAATACACGGATGTGTGAAATAGACATAGGGAATCCGAAATACACGATATTCACGAATTTGGTTCAGGTACGAAACTTTTTATTACCTTTGAGCTAAAGGTTATTCGACATGAGGAGAGAGACACACAATCTTTCTGACTGTCACGCGGCACCCGTAGCGCACAAAGTTGTCTGGCCTCGCCCAGTTCTGAAAGTCGACCATTTTCTTCCGAGGCAGGAACTCAACCAACTGCTTTTTCTCAAATCTCAGCCCACGCTTCCGGTGCGTGACATCACCCAGATACCCTGGTCCCAATTCTATCTGGGATTTTTATTTTGACATCTCTGAATGACGCATCCTCTCCAATCGCGCGTAAACACCTGCGTTAATGTTGCATCTAACTAACCCATGCGCTAAGCGAAAGGTTCTCACCCTAACTAAACCGAAAGGCAAGATATATAAAACGAAATCCCTCCACCATTATATTACACAGCCCTCCCGTGAAATCTGGCTTTGTGCAGTTCCCTTCTTACAGCTTTTGAGGAAACTGGGTTATCGAGATGGTCATTTATTTTGGCTGTAATTTTCGGAGCTGTATTCTTGTGATCCTTCCTAACAATCCGCGTAAGAGTCCGACTGTTCCTATCAGAGATCTTTCGCTTTTTCCCAGAGTTTTGCTTTAGTGAGGAGGTTTTCCTTTCTTTCTCAAATGCTGTCATTACTTTCGAGACCAAATAATTCAGCGTTTTTTGTTACACAAGCGCCTGCCGTAAGAGCACTACCAATTTGACCTCTTTTAAAATCTGATAGATCTGCCATTTTAATTAATCTTGATTATTTTCTTCTGGTGATATTTGTAAAAGAACAATTTTAGTAAAATGAAACAGGGAAAATTATTAATAAATCAAAAAAATATAAAAATAACAAAATGTTTTATGGTTTTATAGGAGTTTCAAAATTATAATACCTAAGATTCTAGGTATATCATTTATTTCCTCTCTCTCTCTCTCTCTCTATATATATATATATATATATAAATAAATGTATGAAGTTGCATACGTCTTCAGATATATATATATATATATATATATATATATATATTACTATTCTTCTTCTTACTTATTTCAGTCGTCTAGTCAGTCAACTCCTATCTTCTCACTTTGGTCTTTTGTCGTATATATATATATATATACATGTATGAAGTTGCATACGTCTTCAGATATGTATATATATATATATATATATATTACTTACTATTCTCCTTCTGACTTATTTCAATCGTCTAGTCAGTCAAATCCCATCTTCTCACTTTGGTCTTTTGTGGTATTCACTCAAACTTTATCTCCGATATCAGGATGATAAAAACTCGACCATGTGCATATTTTACTTTCTTCTTCATCACAAACTGTGACTGGCTGGAAATCAGTGAGCTAGGATGGAACCGTCAATCGCTCCAGACGAGCATTTCTCTCATACTAAAGGTTCTAACATAAAGAAATGTCCAGGATCATGCGATTACTTGCATTCAATGAGAAAAATGGTCTTACTTTACGTAGGGTTCCGCACACATCACTAAAACCTAATGTTATTTTTCCACGAGTTTTGTAAAGTAACTTATATTTGATGCAAATAGATTATGCTAAAACCTTCTACAACACACACACACACACACACACACACACACACACACACACACACACACACTATATATATATATATATATATATATATATATATATATATATAATGCGTGCATAGGTACGTATTGTGGGTAGGTTTGTATTTGTATATATCGTCATTATCATCATATCACATGAGGTTTCCTGATTCGCTCTCGCTATCCATATATATCAACCATCATTCCTTGCAGGTTCTCTAGGCTGACTTGTGCTTGCACAGGCTGATGTATTGTCAACCTCTCCACACCAGCAAGATGTGACACAAGCAGAGTTCAACAAATTTGAATTCAGAGTTTCTCTGCTCTTAGCCCGATTACCATACCAAGGTCAAAGAACCAATTCTATCCTACTATTTACCCTTAGTGTGACGGCAAATTCTTTAAAATCCCAAAACGGGACTTTATTTTCGCACGTGTGAAGACGGGGCAGACTGGCACTTGATCCCTTGTAGAATAAGTCCTCGTTCAGAGTTTTTCCTCGGACATATAGGAACTGGCATATTATGTGGGGGATTAATTTATGGCTAGACTGACCGCCACTGGCAAGGGGTTCCAAATTTCACACTATACACACACCCACCAAGGCCACTAGTCTTTTTCCCCTAGAACAATGGAAGATATGGACCTCTAGGTTTAGACGTAATAATATTATATTGTAGTAGTCGGCAACTCCTGTTCCCCGTATAAGAATTTAAAGGAATTTATAGGACAATTTTAAGCGAGCATATCTTAAGGTGAATAGAAGCTGAAAAAGAAACATGACATAACAAATTCGTAGCAGACACTACAAATAACAACTTCAAGCACGTGGGAACATTAAAATATCTCAATCTTTTACTACACGTAGATATACACCTTCAACGTGTCAAATATATCATAAATGAATAGTGCGTGAACACAAATGTCTTTCTTCTTTTCTTTTCTTTCGTTTTCAGTCTTTCTTCAAATTGAGAGAGAGAGAGAGGGTATATAAAATTGGGTATAAGGAGAAACGGTCTCAAAGTTTACTTATCTTTTTTTTTCGATGGAGTTCCTGTGGAGAATATTTCCTCTTTACGGGCTAATAGACTTTATGCTATTTTTAGTACTGGCTTGAAGAAATGGCTCCTTCGCGTCCGAGATATTCTCTTCGTCTTCTTTTACCCGGAGTACTTGGCTTTGGTTCCGTCTACCACGAACCCTGTCCAACAACTAACTTTCTTATTATCTATTTCCGCTGACGGGAAGGAGTCCCTACTTCCGTTTTGGGGTCCCAGCCAATCGTTTGGCTTCTAACTTCTTCCTTCCCGAGTGAGGTCACCAAGTACCAACATCTGTTGGTCTCCACTGTGACCCACATTCTTTCTTAACGGTCATTCTTTGACGGCTTGCTACTGTTAATTCGAATACGAGGATAGTAGTAATCTTATTTCTATCGTCTCAGTGGGACACCACGTGACACTTAGATAGAGGGAGAATAGATGAATTCCTAACTTTCCCAAGGATATTGGCATGATATGAAATGTAAACAGCCCTTCTAGGATTTGAACTCGTGTCGCCATGTCCATTTCCATGGGACGATAATAATTCCTCAACAAGCACCTCCTATGAGTTGATGTATATATGTATATGTTGGTTGGCTGGTTTTTATGGCATATTAAAAGATCTCAATTCTAGAAAATGATTATATAATTCTATTTGACCCGTTGATAGGTTTGTTACATAAGTAAATACGGCTATTTGCGAAATGTACATGGGACGTTCATTACATATATACATAACGTAGAACACATAAAAAACATAGGAATCTCGAAATTCGAAAACACGTAACGACTTCTTATTCAGGTACGAAACCTTTTTAATAACTTTGAGTAAAAGGTTTCGACATAAGGAGGAGAGACACAATCTTCTATGCTGTCTTATTCATTTGGCCCTTATCTCGAGCAGCCCCCATAGGGCACAAGTTCGCCTCGCGTCTGCGAGCTCCAAAAGTCGATCCTCCTCGTTTGGAGTCTAGTACTCAACTCTCCAACTTTCTTCAAATCTCCCACAACCCCCCGCGTGCTTCCGGTTCGTGACGTCACCCGCAACCTGTCACGCCGTTCTGTCATCTTCGGTCTATTGTGATATCTCTGAGAGGCACGTTCGCTCCGCGTGCGCGTCACCACCTACATCAAGGTTTGCACCTAACTAACCCATGTGCTGAGCCGAAAGGTTCTCAGCCTAACTAAACTCAAAGGCATGAACCGAAATCCCTTTGCCATTACGTTACAGGTTCCTAACAGACACTACTATTCCAGGTTTGCGAGAATCTGGGAGTAATGATAATCAATTTGTACTCCGGATACCTCAAATAGGCAGAACTAGAATTTCACCATCAGATAGCTTAATGTCATATCCTGGACACTCGTTGCAGTGGGAGGTCTTACCCCGATACAGAAATGCAGCCGACTTATTCATGAGCCCCAGTCCGCTATTGCAGATGTAAGTATATGTGTTTCTATATATATATATATATATTTGTATGTATATTTTTTATCTTTCAGGGTTTTCGGACTATAGTCTTCATCTTTATTGTTATTTCCACAACGTTTCAGCTGTTATGTCTGCCGGCCTTCTTCAGGATTTTGTCGAACTCGGGAACCTACAGTGAACTTCAAACTATGTCCATTTTGCTGATAACATCCTTAAACGAACCTAAGCTCCTTTTTTGCGCACAGTTACGAGGTGCATACGATAAGTTTCCAGACCTTTTTCGTATGGGAATTTAAAAGGGTCGTAGACTCTTGAAAATTCGTTATATTATTGCTAAACATCTTATGAGATGACTGACCAATTTTTATGATTTCACGTTCAAATGAACAGCTACAGCAGCAACTGGAATACACCCTACTAAAGCCTGATTGTCACAGCTGGTGAATTTCAATAATGCAATCTGACACTTTAGAAGAACGATATGCAATAAAATTCTGTTTTAAACACCTTGGAAAAAATGCCAGAGAAACGTATGGAATGCTTCAGACTGCTTTTGGAGCATCTTGCATGAATCGAGCATCAGTTTTTGAGTGGCATAAGAGACTCAAGGAAGGCAGGGAGTATGTGAGGGATGATGAGAAGTGTGGGAGAAGAAAGGAAGTCAATACACCAGAGTTGATTGGCATAAGGGTTAGGGTTAGGTTTAATATGTTTTAAGGGAGTCCAGGAAGAGATTCCGTCGAAAGAGGCCAGTACTCTTCAAATCGGGTCAGTGGCATTTCCACCAGGACAATACACCAGTCCTCAACTCCATCCTTGTCACAGACTATTTGACCAAGATGGGTATCAAGACAGTTCCTCAGCCTCCCAATAGTCCAGACCTTGCTCCCTGTGATAGTTGGTTATTCCCTAAGCTCACAGGCTATCGTTATGAGACAATTGAGATGAAAGAGGCTGTGACGAAGATCATTGACACACTCACACAAGAGGACTTCCATGGGGTCTTCCAGAAGTTGTTGGAACGGTACATTAAGTGCATTGCAGCCGGAGGAGATTACTTCGAAGGGGACGAGTTTCATGTGTGTACTATCAATTTAAGTGCCCATAGGAAAAAAGTCTGGAAACTTATCGTATGCACCTCGTAACACTAATTACTCTTTCTACATTTAATCATTCATTTGTATATAGTTTAATGGTTACATCGTTTATGTATCACTGACAAATCAATTAAACATCAGTCATTCGTTTACACCCAGTTAAATAATCAAACAGTTCTATTTCTAACAATTCAGTCTCGCATAATTCATTTTTTACTCAGTTTAAATCTCAAAAGTGTTCTATTTGAGCTATTGATAGGACACAACCAGGTGCTAATACACTGGGACAGAGTGGACCTGGGAGAGTTGGCAGTAAATGGGTATTCTGTATTCCTCTAAGCTCCACGATTACTTGGCATTTCCCATCAGATTGTTTTGTGCCATATCCAGGACACTCATTGAGTGATTGGGGTTTACACTTCTGGAGAGATGCAGTTGGGAGAGATTGCAATCAATGGGTATTAGGTATTCCGCAAATATCCAGGATTACAGCAGCCTCATTGTCAGATTATTTAGTGTCATAATTAGGACACTCAATGAAGGGGGTCTCTCCCCACTGCAGAGCTGCAATCAGGGAATTTTAGAGCCTCAGCCGACTAGGCTGACAAACAAATGAGCTTTTGTACGTTTAGAAATAAAGTTAGCAACAAACTATTCGTTTACCAATCATATATATATATATATATATATATATATATATATGTGTGTGTGTGTGTTTGTGTGTGTGTGTGTGTGTAAATAGGATTTGGCATTAAATATCCTTTGAGGGTTTATATACTGTAAAAACGCTATCAACCGAAAGTTTGCTAATTTAGCGTTATAACTATGACACTACTCGAGGTGCCTCCAAAACCAAGTATAGCTTAGATTTTGCACAAAATCACAAGTGCAGGGAATCCTGTGATGAACGGACTCAATATTCAGTGCCAAATGAATCTGCAAGATAGCATCAGAATGGAATGTTCTCAAAAGTTTTAGGGCAAGGCCAGAAATATACGGTACCCTATGAGAAACGATATTACCAACAAGGGTCTACAACTCCAGCCTCTTATAATTTACACCTCGTAAGATGCTTAAAAGAGGCATCCACTATTATCACAAAAATTGTTCATTAAGCATTAGATGTGGTCCAAGGCAAGATGATTGGGCTCCTTGTGAGGATCGAACTCACAACCAATGGCCTACTAATCTTACTTGCTAACCATTACCCATATTTATCCAACGTAAGGTACTTGTACTGTCAAAATATATTAATTTCCTAAACTTTTTGCTTAGATTTGACTCAAGGCCGTATGAATGGTGCACCCAATACGACTCGAACTTATATATGTAGATTTACTAGAGTAGTTTCTTAACCATTACACCACTCGCAACACCCTACCGTCATTATATATAAACCATTAATACTCTTATCCCAGTTTAACACATACCATGAATGCAAATTAGTGTCAAGTCCTGTCTGGTGGGAGGCAGCGACAAATATCATACCATGAATGCAAATTAACGTTCTTTAGAAAAAATTTACGAGCATGCGCAGAAGAGATTGAATTGATATAAAATTAAAAGATAAACTATTCATCCTCTCCTTTTTTAAAAAAAATTTATTTCTTACTGTCAAAGAATTTATGTCGTCAAAAAGAATGGGTCGCGATCGGCTTCTTCAGGATATCCAGGTACACCATGTTTTAATTTTTTTCTTTTTTATTTTCTTAGTTAACTAGTATTTCTAGCATGTTAAGCACTTTAGGATGGGGTTTCATAATGATAATGATAATAATAATCTTTTTAAATGTCTTGTTTTTCATTCATCGACTTCTTTTCACATATAAAACTGATAAATTCTGTTCCTTCATAAAATGTTCTTAGGCGATTACATCCGTTATACTTCGCTGGGTTCGGCTGGGCCGCCTAGCATACATGCCTGGAAACTTCTCAAGAACCAGCTTAGTTTACCTTACACCTCCTGATGCTATGACCAAAACTCTGCCCAAAATTGACCTTGTGTCACATCCTACCCGTGTGGAGGAGTTGGGTAAATACAGGCTATTAATGATGGGAAATATAGAAAGGCACCCCTAGCTATGAATTACTACCACAATTGTTCGTCTACAAGGATGGCTTTGGGATTCAATAACCGAAGGTTGCAATGCCATTAACCAGAAACTATACATCTATCGACATCCCTTAGTAGAAGTAGCAAAACAATCTACACGATTAACTTTCTTATCTCGATAAATTTAATTTCAACGTGTTAGTTATGAAAAAGATAGTTGTTCGATATAATAAAATTATTTCATAGAAACGACCGTCTGAGATAAATAGAAACCATTGGTAAAAAGTGGGGGGGGGGTTCTGATTGGATACGTCAATAAACTTTGATAGAATCTTAAGTAATGTTAGATAAAATGTTTTTGTAATTTTAATTTCTGGAACACTTTCAACATTTGCCCAGTCGGCTAGGGCTGTGGAATACACCGACTGCTTCTCTACAGAGGGGTAAGACCCCCTCCCCCCAACGAGTGTCCTGGATAACTGTTGAGGTTCCAGTATTGCTTGGACTTTGGGGAATGCCCGGAGTGGTAGCACCTGATAAGGGTCCTATCGATGAGTTAAACAGAACTAACAGCATACTTCAGTTAAACTGAATTTTTTGAGTAAACCGAATAGCTTGAAATGGAAATGTTTTTTGACAATTAAACCCTACTTAGATTTAAACTGCGTGCTTATGCTTAACTGAATTATTTGAAATGGAACTGTTTTAGGTCATTAAAACTGTATTTACTCACAACTGAATTGTAACATAACTGCTTGAATAGTTTGAAAAAGAAATGTTTTTGACAATTAAACTGTACTTATGCTAAACTGAATTGTTTTGAATAGAACAGATTTACATAAAAATGGATTAGGCGTTAAATAACCTAGAAAGGTTGATGCCATAAAACCCAACAAACCAAATCTATGACCGGCGTAGTCCAGTAGGGCATGAGTTTTAGTTCGTATCTGAATCCCTCTCCACTAAATTTACCCTAGAAATAAAAAGACCTTGCGTCAAATCGTGCCACGTGGGAAACACGGATAATTTTCTTTTTTAACTATTAGTCTCAACGTGATTGGTATATTTTGACTGAAAGATTTCAGGGTTAAACATGACCTTATGATAAAATGGATATTTCAATGGTTTTGATACAGTAATTTGAAATAGTTTAATATCATTGAATCCAGTCTCCTTCAATATCTAAAATTAATCTAACAGTTTAATTCTTTCTTTTTCAATGGCATATCAACCTTTGTAGGTTATTTAATGTCAAATCCATCCTTCTAGATGAACATTAGTGGTGCTATTTAACCCATAGCTGAAAGCATAAGGAGGTTCATACCTTTCCCAATTGTATTTGTCCGAAAGTGGGCGTAAGAGCGCGACTAGAGTTCGAACTCGCTTTAACCATTATTCCACAAAGACACCCCTTAATCTAACAGAAATATCCAATAAGTTTGAGCCAACTTATTTTGGTTTGAGTCTTATAAAAATAAAAAGCTAAAACACTACTATAATAATAAAATACTACAATTTATCTTGACCTGAAAAAAGGTTAAATCTTTCATGACTAGAATCTAATAAAGATCACTTTCAAATATTCTGTTTATTTGAAAATTTAAGTCTAAAAACGGTGTCTTTATTTAACTTCCAAATTCTATAAGATATTTGTATGTCCAGAAAAATGGTTCTGAAGAATCAATTCAGTCCAACACGGAAAATATACAGTTTGTCACTCAACATTGGGAACAATAAAGTAACTTTTAATTGAATGACATCATCAAGACGGGCATAAAATTATCCGTTCTTTTAACTAATTTCATTGCAGTTCCCTCTCTTTCTCTCTCTCATATCTAATCCTGATTTGGTCTGTTATATCGATTTTTTTTTCTGATATTTTCCAAATAAGTTGTCCTCAACCCTTTTCAGAACAGTTATAAAAGTATAATCAGAACTTTCACGGAACGTTAAGAAAAAAGCTAGATAGAACACTTTTTTTTTTTTTTTTTGCTAATATTCTGAAATTCGCATCCTACAAGACAGCTGTACGGGCACTTACCTCCCATTTCTCTGGCCATCCAAATAAGACGAGCATGACATGGTGGACACGGGAGATGTAAGGACTAAATCATAAGCGATATTCTCGTGTGGATTACACGTGGACACACAGGATAATCTTTCAAGTCCCCCTCCCCCAAAACAACAACACGATTTAAAAACGTTACGTGAAAATCTATTTCAGAGTTAAGTCAAAAGAGAAGTGCCCGTGGTATAATGGTTATCGTCAAGTTCAAATCCTGGACGAGACGGAGTTTCACATAGCACTAATACACTTGGGAAAGGTATGAATCCAATTATTCTCCCTCCAGCTATGGGTAAATAGCAGGGCAGACAAGGTTCTTCAGCCTTGATGAGGCAACAAGTCTAGGAGAAGGAAAACTGAATTCCCACCTGTTAAACTCCGCTTATAAGAACTGACCTTGTGTCATATCCTGCCCGAGCGGAGGGGTTGGTAAATATGGTTAAGTCAAAAGAGAAAGTTTCAGTATGTGACATTATCATGACTGCTTGGTCAGTTTTGGCTTGGATAAAGTCTCAATTGATGAAGTGTTGACCTCTGCAGAGAAAGGCAAAATTAAGTACGATGTATGGAACTTAACAAGTTAACAATGGAGTTTGTTTTTTTTATTCACTTATTAATCTTAACTGGGTTCGGAGCTGTTAGTAAATTAGAGCCACGATACCTAAAATCACCATAATTAATAAACTTCTTTGGAAGGACGCTAATAAATTTAAAAGGGGAACTGGTACTATGAGAACCATAAAACAAAAATAATTTACTGACAATTTAATAGATACTTCTAACAAAATTGTCTGCCAGTCGACAGGGTGAGTGCAATACACAAACTGCAGATTTGGTAAGACTGAACCCAACGAGCATCTTAGATATGATACATGATTAAAGGCGATACTGGAGCTTTAGCAAAAGCTCCATTGCTACTACTCCTGGGTCCACTCTCACCCAGATTAGTAGTACCTGTTAGGGTCATATTTGGTGCAAAAAGAACTTTGTCATTTAAACTGCGTCCAAAAAATGACTCATGCTAAACTGATTTGTTAGAAATAGAATTCTTTGATCATTTAAATATGTATAAACCAATAAGTGACATTTAATTGAAAAGGTAGTGAGACATGGCAATACATGAAACTCTTTAACCGTGTGCCGAATTGAATTATTGGTATTACATTACAATACATTAGGAAATGGACACGGCGACTAGAGTTCAAATCCTGGACGAGACCTATTGCATTTCACATAGCACTAATACCCTTGGGAAAAGTATGAATCCAATTATTCTCCCTCCAGCTATGGGTAAATAGTAGGGCGGACTGGGTTCTTCAGCCTTGGTGAGGCAAGTGGTCTAGAAGGAAAACTCTGAATTCAAACCTGTTAAACTCCGCTTAAAAATTGACCTTTTGTCATATCCTGCCCGAGCGGAGGGGTTGGTAAATAGGATTAAATTACAATATGTGGAAGCATAACTGTGTGCAAAAAATGTGTTTGTGTGTAAATAGGATTTGGCATTAAATATCCTTTGAGGGTTTATATACTGTAAAAACGCTATCAACCGAAAGTTTGCTAATTTAGCGTTATAACTATGACACTACTCGAGGTGCCTCCAAAACCAAGTATAGCTTAGATTTTGCACAAAATCACAAGTGCAGGGGATCCTGTGATGAACAGACTCAATATTCAGTAGCAAATGAATCTGCAAGACAAGCTTTTTAAAGAGAGCATCAGAATGGAATGCTCTCTAACGTTTTAGCACAAGGCCAGAAATATACGGTACCCTATGAGAAACGATATCACCAACAAGGGTCTACAACTCCAGCCTCTTATAATTTACACCTCGTAAGATGCTTAAAAGAGGCATCCACTACTTGATTGTATGTAAATGAAAAGCTGAAGAGCATTACTTGTAACCACTTCCTTGTGTGTAAACAAATGATTAATATCGAACAGAATTATTTGTGTTTAATAGCAAGAATTGAAACAATTTAGAATTTTTATTTATTGCGGACTTTTTGTCCTCATCTTGATCGGCTTTGTGTTTCTTCTTTCACTACGTTTCGGCCAAATTTCACCTCTGGCCTTCATTCAGGTGATTTTACCGCGACCTCGGATAGGAATGCTGAGTCTTGTAACCGTATCCCCAGTAATTACTGTCTTCCATAGTTGTTGTCTATCGCACCACGTTTTTGACCCAGTAAACCTCTGGCCGGCTTGGGTAGGATTTGAAACCGCTATCTTCTGACAATGCTCACCTGGAACCGTAGAGACTCAACGCCTCTATCCTTATCTGGTCTTCCAGAGTCGGGTCCGTACCGGATTTTTTTTTTTGTACTTGTCTTTAAAACGTGGTGCGATAGACAACAACTATGGAAGGCAGTAATTACTGGGGATACGGTTACAAGACTCAGCATTCCTATCCGAGGTCGCGGTAAATCACCTGAAGAAGGCCAGAGGTGAAATTTGGCCGAAACGTAGTGAAAGAAGAAACAACACAAAAACTACCAAGATGAGGATAAAAAGTTCGCAATAAATAAAAATTAATTCTCTGATTAAGAAGCCTCATCTCAAAATGATTCCAATTAAAGACATGAAACAATTTAATCGTGTAGAAACAATAGCAATACTATAGAGCAAACAAATTAGTTTTAACTCATTTAAAAATGAAATTACCAGCAAATTATGAGTGCAAACAAATGACTAACGTTTAACCGTAGCTAGTATATAATACTTGAAGCCATTTGTGTGCAAAAAATGAGAGCAGGATCGCTTAAAAATTGTTAGTGTTTTCAACTACTCGAACGCTAACAAATCGGCTGGAGAAGAAGCTAGACAGCAATCACACAAGAATGTTGCGAGCAATATTGAACAAGTCCTGGCGGCAACACCCCACAAGGCACCAACTATACAGCCATCTGCCTCCCATCACGAAAACTATCCAAGTTAGACGAACCAGACATGCAGGACACTGCTGGAGAAGCAAGGACGAGCTCATAAGTAATGTACTCCTATGGACCCCCACATATGGCCGAGCAAAAGCAGGACGACCAGCTCGAACATACATACAGCAGCTATGTGGGGATACGGGATGTGGCCCTGAAGACCTGCCAGAGGTGATGAACGATCGGGAGAAGTGGCGAGAGAGTCGGGAATATCCGTGCTAGCGGCACGACCTGATGATGCTGATATATAAACTGGGTTTGATATTAAACCATCAAAACAGTGCAGATCTGACAAATTTTAAAGATTTCGTTTAGTCTCTCGAATATAAGAAAAAAAATGTCAGATTCTTGGATGTGGGAAGTGTTTTGATTTGAGATAAAAAATTTTTTTTTTAAACTACAGGGTGGAACGCTAAAATTTCGTCCTAAAGAAAGCACTACAGCTTTATTTTAAAACTTTTATTGAAAAAAAAAAAATCAATTCAGGTAACTTTACTATGTAGTAGAGCTAACATCTATTCAATGCAGCCACCTTCAGCCTCAATCACTGCCTCGATACGGATCGGGAACTGGGAGCATGACTTTTCCACAAGCGCCGGCGGGAGCTCGGCGGATGGCGGCGATCAGGCTGGAATTGATGTTGTGGGAGGTCATGTTGGTGATGTTCTCGACGTATGACCAAACGAAGTAGTTCAGCGGGTTCAGGTCGGGGGAGGAGGGGTTCAGTGAGAGAAGGGTACAAAGTCGTAGCACTCTTTCTGAAGCCAAGTCTGTGTCTCTTTGGACTTGTGGGCCGGCACCGAGTCCTGCTGCCACACCCAGGGTCTGCCACCGGCCACCTGATTGCACCAACGGATCACCACACTCTTCAGCACATCCAGGTACACTTTGGTGTTTACTTTCAAGCCGACTTCGAAGATATGAGGTGGCAGGATGTAGCCCTCACTTAAAACCACACCAAAGACCATAATCGTAGCCGGAAACTTTTTCATCAACCTGGGCACGTCCCTGTTATTCGTGGGAATCTAGCGATAGCTCTTGGCTGTCATAACTTGGATCGGTAGAGCGCATGTGTTGTACAGCGGCGCATCTCCGATCTCGCTCGTTGAACATTGTGTCACTTTCAGACATGATCGAAGGCTCCTATCGCTCTTGGGATTTGTCAAAACTGACCAACTAGTAGATGGTCTACAACAAAAAAAGACCAGTTTTCGTTAAACGGAAATGGAATCATATCGTCTTTTCAAGGGCGACAATCTTATCGTTCCACCCTGTATTAATAAAAATGGACTTGATTGGGAACCTAACATGTTACCAACTTTCAACAATATAATGAAAGTCTTTCATCTCTTGAAGCTATTTTGAACATTTTTTTAGTAGATATGAAAACTTGGTTTCTTTTTTCTTTTCTCTCAGCAGAAATTAGACTCAGCACAAATATAGACTTATAAGAATAGTTTTAAAATTCACTCGATTTGGTTTCTGTGTTAAATAGCATATCAACCTTCCGAAGTTAGCGAATAGCAAAGCTATACATGCAGAATAACCGTTGCGGTATTACCTATATAGCTTGGGGGGGGGGAATAAGGGGTTTCATGCCTTTTCAATGGAAAGTGAACTGAACCACGAACTCGCTCCCTACGATATAGACCAGCACGTTAGCTACTACGGATCTTTTAACTAAGTTTTTTACCTAATAAATACCGTGGGTCTTGCATGAATTGGAAGAAAAATCACTCCTCTGCAACACTTAACCCTTACCTGATACCATGAATTGGGACTTTATTTCTATCCACGTCTATTTCTGGAAAATATTTTTTGTTTTTACATGCTTTGGAAAATAGGTGTTTTATTTTCTGTGTACTCAGATATCCTTAGAATCTAATTTATATTTGGAAAGAGAAGTACATTCTATTTTTTTTTTTCTTTGTGAAATACTTTTTATCCAAGAACAAGAAAACTTAAACTTTTTACATAGTGTATTTTGTAATCTTCCCTTTTTTTTCCTCTTTCAGATTAGGCGCTGTAAACTTACATTAAGATGTAAAGAAGGTGCGATCCATGGCTACATGCGTGACGATTACTTCGAAGAGGTTCGCTTAAATTTAGGCAACCTCACTCGGAAAGACTGTAAAATCGCAGTGAAAAATTATGTTGACAGTAAGACTCTTCTTTACCGTGCTGTTTTATCTAGAAATCGAAACATGATGTCCTTTTTAGTAGAGTGTGGGGCCAATGTCAACGAGTTGGTGAGACAAGAAGGGTATTGCCCTCTTCTGATGGCTGTCATAAGACTTGGAGATCTTAGCATGATACGGACACTGGAAAAACTGGGCGCTGACCTTCATAAAAAAGATAAAAAGGGTGCTAATGCTATTGTCAACGCCGTTGAAAATCAGGAAATGACAATTGCTCGCTATTTACAGTTTCGGAATGTTAGTATTAACTGTTCAGCGTCTGTGCTTCGTTGCTCGAAGAATCTAAACTATCTAGAACGGGCTCTAAAGCTGAATTTTGATGTTAACTATCCAGGTCTTTGTCAAAATACAGCGTTCATATTGGCTACCCACATGGGCAATGTAGATATTCTGAAAACCCTGAGGGAAAACAATGCAAATATTTATCATCGTAATTCCTGGGGACGAAACGCTTTCAATGAGGCTTTGTGCAGAAAAATATCGAGAGAAGTGAAAACTTACCTCAGGAGCATATACAATAGAAATGATTATATCGAATGCATCGAGTATACCGGCGCCGATTTGATGATTTTCGAAGATAATCTTAAAGTAGGTTACTTCTATTGGGAAACTGCCTTGAAATTGAGAGAGCGGATAAACTTTCCTCGGAAGGAAAATATCGCTTTTGCTGATACTATAGGGCAAGAAATTGACTCTTCAGAGCAACTCCAAGAAATTAAGAATGACAGCTTAAAGCTTCTCCTGCAAGCATTGCTCATATTTCTGCGAGTCTTGCCAAAGAACCATTGTCGTGTATTCAACGCGATGGTAAGTGTCGCGAGCGATGCTTGTTTTATGGACCATTATGTAACTACCATTAACATTCTCACGGATCTGGTCGCGTTTCACGACCCCTCTGCCAACTTGTGCACTGCTGCCGGATATAAAGCAATGAAATGTGGGTTGATTGTCTTCGAGAGGTCAATTTCGTTGAATCCTTCTTTAATTTCGGAAGAAATCTTGAGTATTCGTTTTGAACTTCTTTTCTTCTTCATAAAGAATAACGTATGGTTAATTTTGATTTTAAGTGATAAAACAATTTTAACATATTTTCATTGTTACAAGCAATATCTAATTCTTTTTCTTGATTTGCTAAATGAGTACTTCAACGTAGGTATTACATGTAAGACTCGAAGTTTTATAACTATCATCTTAAGTGTAATAATCGCGATGAAAATACCTTTATATCCCATTACTTTGCTTCATGTAGCAGTGGAAAAGGAATATTCACTGGTTATTATCAAACACCTTTTAGAATGCGGCTGCAGTGCTATCAAGGAAGATATAGATGGAAACACGGCCCTTGATTTCGCATGTGCATATGATGAGACGGTAATGAACAGAAACGAAATCATTGAGCTTTTAGTAAATTTTGGTGGTGATAGGAATGCGGTGAAAGTCCCTGTTTATCGTTCACCAATTGCAAGAAAGCGCTCCCGGCAAAAAATATGTATAGTTCACCCAGTGAAGAGTTTTGAAAGAAGAAAAAAAAAAAGAGGCACACAACTTAAGTCAACTGTAGTAATAAAACAAACCTTGTGATTGTTTACAAAACTGGGCTTGGTCAAAACCGTTCAAAACTTATGAGCCAATCCCGCAAAAAAAAGCCGAACGTCGAATAAGTAACCTTTTAACCCCCCATCGAATTTTATTAAAATATACTGACCTTTACTCGTTTAGCTATTAAATACACACACACACACACACACACACAAATGAATATTAACTACCTATGATGTGTGTGTGATATATAACATACTCATACCAACGCGCGTATATGGCCCAGTCGCCTGGGATTGCAGAATACACCGACTGCCTCTCTTCAGAAAGGTAAGACTTCGTCAACAGGTGTCCGGTGTCTGATACTAAATAATCAGATGGCGAGGTTTCAGTAATACTGGAGCTCTGAGGAATGTGGAGTACACATTCATTGCCAGGTCCACTCTGTTCAGGAGGAGTAGTACTTGATAGGATCTTATCTATGCGTCAAATTGTACTTACACTGAATTGTTTGAAATAGACCTGTTTTGACATTTAACTGTGTAAACAAAAATCCGTAATAATGCTAAACTAAAAGGTTTGATCATTTAACTATGTGCAAACAAATGAGCTCAGGCTCGTTTGAAAATTTTATTTACAAAATGTTAAGAAACCATACAGTTTGGCATTTAAATAACCTACAATGGCTGATATGCCATAAAACCAAACTGAACCTACACGAATAAACATTATTGCATCCAAATGTGTGAAGCCAGAATAAGCGTTCAGCGTTGTACTTAGTACTATTCCTGAATCAAAAGAATGCAAAAAATGTTTGAAAACATTCAGCTTTGTTTTACATTATTTATGCAAATTAAAAATGACTGAAATCGGCTTTTTATCTCGGATTAATAAACATTTTATTGATAAAAAAAGTTGTTGTCATGAATAATAAGGTATTTTGTAAGAAAAAAAAATGAAAAATATTTTTTGAATAAAATGTCTTCGAATTCGTTCCTTTTTAATCTTGAAAATATTTTTGATATCCTCAGATTATATTAGCTAGTTCGTATCATCGATGGTTGTTTTAACCAGGCCGCTACTAAAGACCTATAATTTGTGAGCTGATTTTCAAGGTCAACAGGTTTACCCAAACGCACCCCACCCCCCAAAAAACAGCATTCACCTTGTCATAAACATTGTCTTTGTCTCATATTTACCTTTTCTATCCCATATACGGGATGGGTAGTGCATTCGAACCCGAATCGCGCAATAACTTTCACTTTGGAAACTTTTCTTTTCTCATCAACAAATTTTAAACGTCAGTGGAAATCCTTGTTGTATTTCTCCTCACCCCATATCTCTCATTTACCTCGTAGGTAAATAGCAAATTGTACAAACGTAATTGAATGATTGAGGTAAAACTCTATTGAGAAGAAAAATTGAGTTTGTTTTATTTTCCACAATCCTCTCCAATATGAAAAGTTTTCACACACACTACCACTCCACATTTGAGTAAACCAGAAAATGTTGGTCAAGGGGCACTTTACACACTCCAGAACAGGAGCCTCACAATGAGATGAAGTTTAGTGTGTTATACCCAGGACACCCCTAAGCGTATTCTAAACTAAGCCGACAGATTTGTTAAAAGGAAAAAATGGAACCAGACAAAAAAATAAAGGAAGATTTTCATCCTAGATGTTATGGGACAATATGTACTAACAAAAAATCAACCATAATTTACTTTTGGATTTAGACTGACAGAAAAACCAATGAGCAAACAATATAGTCTTGTAGATATAAAAATAATCTAATACTTAATCTCTATATGCTTTCTGTCAGACAAATATTTCCTGACCAATATTTGTACCTGTATCTATGAGTGTAAAATGGTCATGATGCTTTACCTTCTTTTAATTTACTAAGCTTTTTGCTTAGATGTGGCACAAGGCCGCATGAATGGGGCACCCAATGAGAATCGAACTCACTCGTGTAGGTTTGCTAGTCTATCTTGCTAACCGTTACACCACCAGAGGTGCCCTGGGGGAGAATCATATACATAAGTACTAGTAATTTACAAAGCTCTTTGCTTCGATGTGGCACAAGGCCGAATGAGTGGGGCGCCCAATGAGACTCGAACTCACTCGTGTAGGTTTGCTAGTCTAGTTTGCTAACCATTACACCACCAGAGGTTATTACTAAGCTTTTTTTGCTTAGATGTAGCACAAGGCCGCATGAATTGGGCACCCAATGAGAATCGAACTCACTCGTGTAGGTTTGCTAGTCTATCTTGCTAACCGTTACACCACCAGAGGTGCCCTGGGGGAGAATCATATACATAAGTACTAGTAATTTACAAAGCTCTTTGCTTCGATGTGGCACAAGGCCGAATGAGTGGGGCGCCCAATGAGACTCGAACTCACTCGTGTAGGTTTGCTAGTCTACCTTGCTAACCATTATACCACCAGAGGTGCCACTTGTGTTGATATATGCATGCTTGAGTGAATGTCTCTGATTTAATTGTAATTTGACTTTTAATTGTTCTTAAAGATTTTTTTATTTTTTTTTTTTTTTTTTTTTTTTTTTTTTTTTTTTTTTTTTTTTAGGTCCTTGATCATTAGATTCAGATATTTCCACTTGTGCCAACTTTAACTATCGATCTGGTTTGGCTGGTAATTGTTGTGCTGGTTCCTCATAAACCAAAGTTATTTCCATTTGTATAAGATAAAATGTTATAAATACATTATTTTAAGAGGAATTATACTATAATTGAATTACCATGACGGCGGATGTGTATCTCCAATTCTCTTGGGAAGACAGAGCCCTGGAGTTGACCATGCCCTCTGTAAGAGTACGACTGTAACTACAAGACACATCAGGGTACCCAGCCTCGCATTTACCTTGTTAATTTGGCAGCGCTTGTGAGCGATTTGGACCAGTAGCTCTGTGGTAGAGTTTTGGCTCTGTATTCTGTGGACGCTAGTTCGATCTGAATCGGAGGTGATCACGGTATACACTGCTGACGAAACCATAAGGTCGAAACTGCAGTCCAGTGGCTCCGTATGTCACACACAGTGTGTACCGGATTTTCTGGTCATGGTAATTCAATTTATAAAATTTACACTATGCAACCGCACGCAAATATATACCCATACGTTGAAATCCATTACCGAACAACAAAGAATAAGATAATTCAAGACTGGTTAAATTATAAAGAAACAGAAGCAAGGAGATCTATTTAAAAATTACTAGTATTAGATTAGAATACTTGATACTATATTTGTATTTACCCAATCCATCTGCACGAGCAGGATGCAATACTGGATCAATCTTAAAAGCAGAGTTAATTGGTTTGAATTTTTTCCCCAAAGTCTGGTTGCCATATCAAAATTAAAGTTGAGTTAAGCATAGCTAGATATAAAACAGGTAGATATATATCACTTCAAAGTTATTACTTACGTAAAATATAGACTCATCCTGGACTTTTGCTCAGTCGGCTGGGATTGTAGTGGGGTGAGACTCCCCCCCCCCAAATGAGAGTCCTAGGTATGACAGTGAACAATCTGATGGTGAGACTCGTGTAATGCAACAGCTTTGGGAATGTGTAGTAACCCTTCATTGCCATCGCTCCCAGGTCCACTTTGGTCAAATAGAATTAAACTGTATTTATGCAAGAGTGAATTCTTTGATCTAGAACTGTTTTAACATTTAAACTGTAAAAAAAACTATACTTATACTCAACTGAATTGTTTAAAAAAGAACTGTTTTTGACATTTAAACTGTGTACATATGCTAAATTGAATTGTTTGAAATATAACTATTTATTTGTATAAAAATGGATTTGGCATGAAATCATCCTGGATTTGAACTCTGGTCACCGTATTCATTTCGGACAACGCTAACCACTACACCATATGACTAAATTCTTCGTATTAAAGATTAATTACTTGAATCTTAACTCGTTTACTTGAAACCATATAATTGTGTATAAATTAGTAATATTCAAATAGGAATATTTGATTATATAACTGCGGAAAAAAATCTCTGTAAATATAAATGTACAATAAACACCGTTCCCTAACATTTAATTGATGAGCATACTGTTGAAAATTAATCAAATAAGGATAAGGTGTGAATCACGTGATGTCGATCGGTAAGGGAGAGGTCTCGGGGTCTTTGAGACTATGGATTCTCCCTTCGGAGAAATAATTCTTAGGTTCACGCCAATCCAGTAAGGTAGTAACGGTTAGGGTCCCATGATTGCTAACCTGTCAATAGTATTCCGTGTCTTCGCTTGTCGTATGTTGGCATCATTCAGTAGATGAAATGTTGCTACCGAGGTATGAGAACTAAATAGTCTCTTGTTTGCACACAGTTAAATGGTTTCGATTAGCAAATAATTCTTAGTAACGAATTATAGCTTCAAATTGTCATTCTTAATACAAATGTCGATGCGAATACGAATAATTTTAAGATCTTATTGGTCCATATGCGGGGCCATAACAGATAGAACCTCTCAGTAAGCCTCGCCATCAGATGCAGTTCACTGTTCGAGCAAGGACACCCATCTTTTGGGGGGGGGGCGGAGAAGTTATAAGCCCCTTTGCATGCGATACAGTCAGCATATCTTTAACCCAGCCACAGGGCTGTATCTATCGGTCAAATAGATAGGTTTGAAAGTTAATCTTAGAGAGGGGATACTTGAAATCGTATAACTGTAAAAATACGAGTATGATCCAATAGGAATAATTTCTTGAAATCATACGCTTGGGCAACTCTCCGTAGCGTAATGGCTAAAGTAGTCGACTGTGGCCACGAATTGCCCAGTTGGCTGAAGCTGCAGAATGCACCGACTGCACCTCTACAGAGGAGTAAGGCCCCCAACACACAACGAGTGACCTGAATATGACACTAAACAATCTGAGGGTGAGGTTCCAGTAAGGCTGTGGCTTTGGAGAATTTGGAGTACCCTTTCATGGCCATCGCTCCCAAGTCTACTCTGTTCCGGAGTGGTAGCACCAGATAAGGCCCTATCTATAGTTTTGATAGAACAAAATGCATACTTACGCTAAACTGAATTGTTTGAAATGGAACAGTTTTTGACATTGAAACAGTACTTATGCTGAACTGATTTCTTTCATATAGAACTATATTGACATTTAACTTTGTATAAACAAAATTTATACTTATACTAAACTGAGTTAGCTGAATTAGAACTGTTTGAATAATCTGAATAGCTTGAAATAGAAATGTTTTAACAATTAAACTGTGTACTCATGCTAAACTGAATTGTTTGAAATAGAACTATTTGTATAAAATGGATTTAAATAGAACTTAACAACGTCCTTATGCTGAACTGATCTGAATTAGACAGAATAGCTTGAAATTGAAATATTTTTTGAAAATTAAACTGTACTTATGCTAATCTGAACTGCTTGAAATACAACTGTTTTGCCATCGAAACTGCATACTGAAGCTGAACTGAAATGTTTGAAATAGAACTGTTTGATTAAACTGAATAGCTTGAAATAGAAATGTTTTTGACAATTAAACTGTGTACTTACATTTAAAACGCGTACTTATGCTAAACTAAATTGTTTGAAATTGAACCATTTTTGACATTGAAATTGTACTTAGGCTAAACTGAATTGTTTAATGTAGAACTGTTTTGTGTAAAGAAAATCTATACTTATGCAAAACTGAATTAGAACTTTGAATAAACTGAATAGCTTGAAATAGATGTTTTTACCAATTAAACTGAACTCACGCTAAACTGAATTGTTAGAAATAGAGCTGATAATTTGAATAAAAATGGATTTGGCGTTAAATAACCTACAAAGGTTGACGTGCCAGACAATCCACCAAAATCCTCGAAAAAGTGCTTCCAGTTGCAAACTCTTTAGACAAAATTGACCTCATTTATTGAGTGTCCCAACGTAAATTTGCATAAACTGTTGGTAATGAATAAAAAAACTTGAAACTATATTTATTTGTCCAAATTATTCGCATTTGACAGGGGTAATTTTTTTATATAAAACTGTGCAAATAAATGGTTACAGAATTTTTTAAAAGTACAATCTAAAGGGCAAATGCGACGAACAGTGAAAAGATTTTACTGGGCGTTTCAAAATAGATGCGACCCATTAATATGATAATGATTCATTACTGAAACAAGCACAATAGCGATCATTTTGAACACGTCCGGTAATAGTGTATCCTTTTGAGCTATAAACATCAAACCAATGTTTTTTTTTTTTTTTTTTTTTTTTTTTTTTTTTTTTTTTTTTTTTTTTGGAATTGAAAATTTATCAGCATCCAGGAAATGCAATTTAAATTTTTTTTTTTTTTTTTTTTTTTTAGTTTCTTCTCTCAGTCATAAATCATAATGAGTTGCATCTATTTTGAGGCAGTTTTACGTGATTTTTGTCTCTAAATAAGTAGCGGGGCAAAATATTTTTTTTCTCTTGTCTAAGGCATTGTGATCAAGGATTAATAGTTGTTAGAGTATACAATTTTCAGATCTGAACCAAAGAAGAACCCAATATTATTATTATTAGTAGTAGTAGAGTTAAAGCTGTTCCTGTGTGTGTGTGTAATATATATATATATATATATATATATATATATATATATATATATATATACACTAAATGGGCATAAGTAATAGGGGAGTCACATGGTTTCCATGTATATTGAGGCACCCTATACAATCGTTCTTTAACAAATGAACTGAAGTTCGGTATTAAATAACCCTTTGTTGCCATTATTTCCTGACCCTTTTGACCGTGAGTGGTGGTACCTAGATCTGTCTGCAAAATATTCGTATTGGACAGGAATACTAGAAACCATATAATTGTACAGAAACTATTCACAATTGACAGGGATACCCGAAACTATACAAGTTTTCAAATTATTTCTATTAAATAGGGATACTTAAAACCTATGAACGTTTATAAATTATTTGTTTCAGAAACACGTGGAACAATTTAACTTCGTGTAAAGAAATAATAATAAACAAAGAAGTGTAATGGAACATTGAAAATATATTTCATCATCTTGTCGCGCCATCAGCACGGATATCCCTGACCCTTTCTCGGCACCTGTCCCTATCATTCATCGCTTCCGGTAGGTCCCCAGGGCTAAACCCCACAGCTGCTGTATGTAGGTTCGAGCTGGCCACCCTGATTTTGCACGGTCATGTGAAGGGGTCCATAGGAGTACATCACTTATGAGCTCGTCCCTACTTCTCCAGCAGTGTCCTGTATGTCTAGTTCGTCTAACTTGGATAGTTTTCGTGGTGGGTGGCCGTACAGCTGCAGCTTTGTGAGGTGTTGCCTCCAGGACTTATGACCCACACAAAATATATTTATTACAATAAAACATTTGCAAATTAATGAAATTTCGGCATCAAGTAAGTTAAGTTAGTAGTAAAGATGTCTTCCTTTAGTCGAGGGTGACCTGAAGGCTCCTTTTTCAATAGCTACTTACATCAAAGTGTAGGAGGGCGGTACTGCTTTCCCTGGATTGCTCCACTTTACCCTTGATCCCTACCTTATAATGCTGAGAGTTAAGCAAGGAGACATCAAGTACCATTTTTTGAGTAATTGGTATGACTCGACCTGGAATTGAACGCAGGTCTCCCGGGCCATTGGCGAACACTCAAACCATCATGCCTAATATGCCGTCAAAAAATAAAATGAAAAATACAAATAAAAAAACTTGAAAGTTAAAGAGAAATGCATTAACATAGAAAATATAGTTATTAAAAGTAAATGTTTATAATTTAATCAAATGCCTGCATTAACTAAACTTTAAGGAGTTGAGATGCCGTTAAATAAATCTTAACTTCATTGAGCGCAACGCCAAAATTTAGAGAAATTACTATGACATCTTTTTTTTAATTATAAAAGATCAGAACGGTTTCGGAAGAAATTGCTCATAGATTCTGAGTAGCGGTCAAATCATCGAAGGAGTAAAGGCAAAGAATCTAGAGGCAACACTAATGGTCGTAGATTTTCCGAGACATTCACCGAGAAAAGATGAAACAAATACAAGTTTACAGTCTTCTCAAAGAAACTGCTAGCACAATAATGACGTTTTACAAAAACACGAAAGCAATGGCTTGCATATTGACCCTTGACAGGGCCGGATGTTCCAGCTGTGTAAACAAACGATGCGTAGGTGTAACCAAATCGCGTAGGTTGATCCGGAAATGAGTATGCAATATGAAATCATAAATACACAGGTATCCACAGAGTAACGGTTAATCTCAGTCTTGCAGCCAGAAGAGATTCTGTTGATTATGGAGAGCGGCCACCAGGCACCGCTCTGGGGGGGGGCAGCATCCTACAGCAGTCTTCAGTCGTCAGTCTTAGACTTGAGTCTTGGAGTCTCAGAGTGGCTGCAAGGGGCTAAGTGACCCCCTGGCGAAGAGCGATGAAAACGTCTCATCAAAGAAGAAAAGACGTACAGCATTGAATCAGAGTGGCACAGCGCGTTTAAGAATTGTTGAGTATAGCTATGAGTATGGTACAACGTGGCAAAGAAGATGAGGTAAACAAAACAGCGTCCACAGTGTGTCTTCGTCTCACAGTCTCTGTCTCACACGTTCGCCAGTTTCGATCCTTTCGAGAGAAATAAAGTTGAGAGATTTAAATTTTTGTAAAGAAAAGCGTTACGATTCCTTCATCCATTCATTACGTTGTAGTTTTATTTCTTTATCACGGCTATACAATACTGGCTAAACAGATGACGACATCGTATTCTTCGACATAGTCATATAGGTCTTGCAAGGAGACACCTTAGTCGAAGGGTGACCCGAAGGCTCCCTTTTCAATAGCTACTACAACGAGGTGTAGAGAAGGGCGCTCCTGCCATTCTTTGGATTGCTCAACTTTAACCTTGATCACTACCTTATAATGCTGAGTGTTAATCAAGGTGGCATCAAGTACCATTTTTTGAGTTTTTGGTATGAATCGACCTGGGATTGAAACCCGATCTCCCGCACCATTGGCGAACACTTTACTCATTAGGCTAATTAGTACCATATTTGTTTGTACGACGCTTAAACTACAAACTTCGAACATCCATAGATCTAAATAAAACAAGATGTTTTTAATTCTCTTTTTAATGGCGAAAACAGAAGATATCCCACAGAAATTGACTTCCTCTGTCGGCTTGGGTCATTGAATACACTGACTGCATCTATACAATAAGTGTCCCGGATATGACATTAAACAATCTGATGGCAAGGCCTTGGAGATTTGAGGAATGCAGTCTACACTTTCATTGCCATCACTCCCAGATCCACTCATACCCAGTGTGGTGGCACCCGGTAGGATCCTATCTATGCACCAAATAGAATTGTTTGACATTGAAATAGTGTGCAAACAAATAACTTAGGTTAAATAGAATTATTAGAAATAGAACTGGTTGACAACTTTACTGTGTGTAAACGAATGACTGATATTTAATTGAATTATTAGAGATATTCAATACTTTTAGGTAGCCTCAAAGTTGTGCAGCCATACAGCAGTATCAACACGCCTGCTGCTTGGAAGAAACGGCCTTTTGTTTTATCGGTCAGGTCCAACTTCTATATGACTGATAGCCTATTGATAGCTGTCCATGCATTTGCTAGTCACGTATTGATGTCTGTCTCGGTTGATGAGACACTGCTTCCTTGGGAAGTGAACGACGGCAACTACACAAGAATGCTGCGAGCAATATTGAACAAGTCATGGAGGCAGCACCCTACAAAGCAGCAGCTGTACGGCCACTTACCACCCATCACGAAAACTATCAAAATTAGACGAATCAGACATGCGGGTCACTGTTGGAGAAATAAGGATGAACTAATAAGTGTTGTACTCCTGTGGACCCCTTCACATGGACGAGCAAAGGCAGGACGACCAGCTAGAACCTACATATAGCAGCTCTGTGCCGATACTGGATGTAGCCCTGAAGACCTGACGGAAGCAATGGACGATAGAGAAGGGTGGGTATAGAAGGTCAGGGATATCCGTGCTGATGGTGTGACATGATTATGATGATTAGTGATACATAGAAATACTTGAAACAAGTCCTGGCGGCAACACCTCACAAAGCACCAACTATACGGCCACCTGCCTCCCATCACGAAAACTATCCAAGTTAAACAAGCCAGGCACGCAGTTCACTGCTAGAGGAGCAGGGACGAGCTCATAAGTGATGTACTCCTATGTACCCCCACATATGAACGAGCTAAAACAGGACGACCAGATAGAACACACATACAGCAGCTATGTGAGGATACGGGATGTAACCCAGAAGACCTGCCAGAGGCGATGAACGATAAGGAAAAGTGGCGAGAGAAGGTCAGGGATATCCGTGCTGGCGGTACGACATGATGATGATGATGATGATGATTCAGCTGTGTGCAAAGAAAATGAGATCAGGCTCATTTTAAAATGTTATCTACTAAATGTGTTTACAAATAATTTAATTCATATGTATAACGAAGATTTGGTATTAAATAACCTACTGTGGTTATTATGCCATAAAATTAAACCAAACGTATCGAATATATAAAAGGATTTGGTATTAAATAACCTACAATGATTAATATGCCATAAAACCCAACCAAACCAAACCAAATCATACATTTTTCATCATCATCATCATCATGTCGCGCCGCCAGCACAGATATCCCTGACAGGAATTGTTCAATACTGCTCTCAATATTCTTGTGTAATTTCCGTCTAGTTTTTTCACCAGTCGTTTAGTTAGCGTCCATGTAGTGCATCCATATAGCAGTATCGACACAACCGCTGCCTGGAAGAAACTGCTTGTTTATAAAGAGGATTTGGCATTGAATAATCTACAATGGTAGATATGTCATTAACCCAAACCCCAAAAATCATATATATTTAATATGTATAAAGAGGATTTGGCATTAAATAACATACAATGGTTTATATGCCATAAAACCCAACCTAACCAAATCATATATATTTAAAGTATATGTATAAAGAGGATTTGGCATTAAATAACCTACAATGGTTGATATTCCATTAAAAGCCAACCAAAACAGTTATATTTCAAATAATTCAGTTTAGCATAAGTTCTCAATTTCAATGTCATAACAATTCTATTTCAAACAATTCAGTTTAGCATATGTATGCAGTTTAAATGTCAAAACAGTTCTGTTTCAAACAATTTAACGTAGCATAAATACACAATTTAAATGTCAAAACATTTCTATTTCTAATAATGCAGTTTAACATAAGTACACAGTTTGTTGTTGTTTTTTTTACACATAGTTGGATGTAAAAGCAGTTCTATTTGACCCATTGAAAGGACCCAATCAGGTGCTACCACTTCGGGCCAGAGTGGACCTGGGAGCAATGAAAATGAAGGGGTACTCTGCATTCCACAAAGCTCCAGCATTACTGGAACCTCATTATTAGATTTTTTAGTGTCATACCCCTTTCCTGAGATGCAGTCAGTGTATTCTGCAGCCCCAACCGACTGGCAATCAGTTATTTTAAAATGTGAATCAGTTCTACTTCAAACAATTCAGTTTAGTATAAGTACACAGTTTGTTTGGGTTTTTTTTTTTACATACAGTTAAATGTAAAAAACAGTTCATTTCAAACAATTCGGTTTCGCGTAATTATAGTTTAGTTCTATTTAACTTTGCATAAGTAAACAATTTAATTGTAGAAACATTTCTATTACAAAAATTCAGTTTAACATAAGTACACATCTTTTGTTTACACGCTGTTAAATGTAAAAGCAGCTCTATTTGACCTATTGATAGGACCATATCAGGTGCTACCACTCCGGGCCAGAGTGGACAAGGGAGCGATGGCTTTGAAGGGGTACTTCTCATTCCCCAAAGCTCCAGAATTACTGGAACCTCACCATCAGATTGTTTAGTGTCAGATCCAGGATACTCATTGGGGGATTCTTACCCCTCTGTAGAGATGCAGTCTGGGAATTTTACAGTCCCAGTCAACTGGGCAAAGAAAGAGAGACAGAGAGACAGAGACAGAGACAGAGTTTCATGCTATCAACATGTCATGACGATGATGTCCATGAAAAACTCAATAATACTTTCTGTGTTATTTAAGATACGCACCATATATATTTACCCAACCCCTCCACCCGAACAGAATGCGTCATAAGGTCAATTTCAAAGCAGAATTAAATAGGTTTGAATAGAGAGTTTTCCTTCTACTAGACTGGTTGCCATACCAAGGTTAAAGGGCTAAGTTTAGATTTAAATGATTTCAAGTTTGCTGAACCTACCAAACTTAGAACCAGAATTCATATGAAAAGACTTTGGTTAATAAGTTAAGCTTGGTAAACCTAACAATCTTTAAAATCAGAATTTATATGAAAAGACTTTGGTAAATGAGTTTAGCTTGGTAAACCTAACAACCTCTAAAATTTATATGAAAAGTCTTTGGTTAATGATTTAACCTTGGTAAAACTTACCGACTTTTAAAATCAGCACTTATATAAATATCCTTTTGTTAAATTAGAACAATTTGGACTCATTGAAATTTTGTCAGTGAGCATTGATTGGTTTTTTATCTTTTTAATGACGTATCAACCTTCGTGGATTATTTAAAGCCAAAACCATCCTGGTTGATTCACGGTAGTGTTATTATTTAACCCGTAGCTGGGGATAAGGGGCTAATTCCTTAACCATGGATATTTGACAAAAAGTGAACATAATAGCGCGATTAGGGTTCGAACTCGCTCGCTAGGATGTCATATGCCAACACGTTAGACACTACGCCACGGGGACCCGATCGCCGTAAGGATTGAACTCAGAGTCTATGTCTTGCAAAATGAACTAATAACTTAAAACGTCATTACAGTATTTGATAATCTATAAAAATGTTTCACCTCGATGACAAAAGGAAACGTTCATTTCTTTTCGGGTTTTGGTATTGCTGCTGACCTTGAAAATCAGCTCTCAAATGAAAGGCCTTAAGCTAGATTAGAACGCCGAATGTTGATGCCAATAGTTAACATTGAAATTTTTATTTTATTTATCTTCTTTTTTTTCTTTTTTTTTTGAGGGGAGGAGATATTATACAACACTTTTTCTAGTTTCTCGGTAAAAAAAAAAAATTCTAGCATGTGTGTGTGTGTGAATTACGTAGACCCTGAAACGCAACGCATTTTTTTTTCAAAAAAGAAATCAACTTATTTTAAATATTATAATGGGGGGTCACTTTCACGTTCAAATTCAATGTAGAATGATCACCCATTTATCAAACAAGAATTAAGTAAAGACCACCACAACCTCCCTGAATTTGCCCAGTCAGCTGGGGCTGCAGAATACACCGACTGCTTCTCTGCAGAGGGGTAAGACCCACCCACAAAAGTGTCCTGGATATGACACTAAACAATCTGATTATGAGGTTCTAGTAATGCTGGAGCTTTAGGGAATTAAGAGTACCCCTTTATTGCTATCGCTCCCAGGTCCACTCTGGCCCGGAGTGGTAGCACCTGATAAGGGTCCTATCTATGTGTTAAATAGAATTAAACCATGCTTCCTTCACTATACTGATTTTTGCTTCTAAACTGCGTATACATTTAAACTATGTACTTATTCTAAACGGAATTATTTAAAAAGGAACTGTTTTTTGACTTTGAAACTGTTCTTACACTAAACTGGTTTGTTTAATATAGAACTGTTTTGACATTCAACTGTGTGTAAATAAAATCTGTACATATTTTTTTTATTTTTTAAGTAGAGGAATTCACAAAATCTGTACTTATACTCAACTGAATTAACTGAATTAGAACTGTTTGATTAAACTGAATAGCTTGAAATAGAATTGTTTTTCACAATTAAACTGTACTTACATTTAAACTGCGTACTTATCCTAAACTAAATTGTTTGAGATGGAACTATTTTCATAAAAATGCACTTGGTATTAAACAGCCTACAAAGGTTGATATGCCATAAAACCCAAACAACCAACCAACTACCCTGAATTAAAATTAAAAATAAATCAACCTGTCTGGTTATTTATTTTGTTTGTTTGTTTTTTTTTTCAACATTTACGACTTATGAAATAGGGGCACCTCGGGTGGTGTAATGGTTAGCAAGCAAGGCTAGCAAACCTTCATGAGTGAGTTCGATTCACATTGGGTGCCGCATTCATATGGCCTTGTGCCACATCTAAACAAAGAGCTTAGTAAGTTACTACTTCTTAAGAAATCGGATACTATTCTAGATTAATTTAAAATGTGAAAGTGAACACCTTTATGAAATGTAAAATAATTATTTTTTCGAAAAATAAAAAATTGCGATGAGTTGGATAGTCTAATTAGTTCACAAAAAATTAATTACAAGATTTTTTTTTCTGGTTAAACAGATCGAGTGCGCATGTCTAAATTTACCAGTTTTTGTTTTTTTGGGTAAGGATTGAACTCTATATCTTTGTTTTGCAAAATAAACATAATACTAAAAATGTAATCGCCATATTTAATAATCTATAAAATGTCTGAAACAGAGTTACTTTTTTTTTTTTTTTTAAACCTTCATGGGCGTTCAGTTCACCTCGATCCATTTCTTTGAAGAGACCGAATTTCCTGTTGACTGCCCATTCGATATTTCAGAGTAATTACATTTTTTTTTCCTACTTTTTATCAATTTCTCGAGTCTAAAGTTGTAACATTGATGCCAAAAAATCGGATTCTAAAACAATTTTTCTACTTTTTTTTTTTTTTTTTTTGTACATTGCCTAGATAAATTTTCGAAATTCTATACGAACATATATTCAAATTTAATACATTTTTTATGGGTACATGACGTAGCGTAATAGCAAGCAGGATTAACTGAACATTTTTAATGAATTTGACCGTCCTTGGATGTCCCATATTCTTGCCTTGTGCCACGGCTAAACTTAGAAACTATCCATGCTTACCAAGCTTCGAGGACCCATTTGGCGTTCGCTCTGGATAGGTGATAAGTTAATCGCCTGATCCCAAAGGGTCTCCCCTACTGACACTACCTACTTAGCAGGGCTGAGTTCATCGCTTGGCACCAAAAACGTCCAAAAATGGGAATGCTGAGAAGACCAAGAACTTTTTTTAAGGCCCCACATGATTCTCGAGTCATGCGTACCCACACCCCACTGGGTGTGTCCTCATGGTGTAATGGCTAAAGCGCTGAAATGCGGAATCGTAGAAAGCGAGTTCTAACCCCAGTTGCGGTATTTGGTTCACTTTCAGAAAATGCCCTTGAGGGGAAAGGTATGAACTCCCTTATCCTCCTGGCAATGGGTTAAATAGTTCCATTTCTGTTCTTCTAGAAGAATGGTTTGGGCATTAAATAACCTAAAACGGTTGAGATTACTTCAATCCAATTATATATCGAAATTAATACAAAACATTCACTGTGGGTAGCTCACGTCATGTAATGGTAAGTGAATTCGATTCTCTGGGTGCTCCAGAGATCTAGCTATGTGACACATAAAAACCAGACCTATTGAATAACTATACTCACCTAAGGCTCACACTGAATAGATAAGGTAAGATTGCCGGCTTAATTCTTGGGGTCCTCCTTCCCAAGGCAGCATTTGCGCTATAACCTATAAGTAAGAATTAGATTATCTAGAGCTTAAGGCACCCGGGAGGGGGAATGCCTACGGGACTAAGCAATTTTTATCACGGTCTTGTCAGTTTTGATTTCTGCGAGTTATCTTCCGCACTAAATCGACATTTGTGTTCCATGGGGAGCAAAATCAAAACCTTATATTAACTATCTTGGAAGGAATGAGTTTCTGTGATTTGCTTTTTTTTTTTTTTTTAAATAATTTAATTAGATCAAGTACCTTAATACGTATAATTTCCACACATGTGGTTTCAAGTATTCTTTATCGAATTTAATTTTCAAACGGGTCTATTGTAATTCTGGGTGGGGGTCTTAATCGGTACTACCACTCCGGGTCAGAGTATACTTGAATGTAGTATAAATGAAGTCGTATTCTACATTCCCAAGAGCTTCTGATGTAAAACCTCAGCACCAGATGCAAGTTCGTATCATATCCAGGATACGCTTATGGCCCAGTTGGCTGGGGCTGTAGAATACATCGACTGCATCTCTGCAGATGGTTAAGACTCCCCCAACGAATGTTTTAGATATGACACTAAAAAATCTTATGGTCAGGTTGTGGAATGCGGAGTACACGCCCAGGTCTACTGCCCTGGAGTGTTAGCAACTGATAGGGTCTTATTTATGGGTTAAAATTGAACTAAATGGTGTACTTATACTAAACTGAATTATTTGAAATGGGAATTGCGTATATGTTTAAAATTGGGCATTAAATAACCAACAATGGTTGATATGCCATTAAATCAAACCAGAATACGGATAGATTTTGCACATTACAACAAAGGAGGGTTTTTTGCTCCCCAACCCTACTCCACTGTCATTCCTTTGTTTAAAGTGCGATTACCATATTTACCAACCCCTCCGCTCGGGCAGGATATGACCCAAGGTCAATTTTTAAGCGGAGTTTAACAGGTTTGAATTCAGTTTTCCTTCTCCTAGAATAGTTTCCTCATCAAGCCTGAAGAAATAAGTCTGCCCTACTATTTACCCATAGCTGGAGGGAGAATAATTGGATTCATAACTTTTCCACGGGTATTAGTGCTATGTGAAATGCAATCAGTCTCGTCCAGGATTTGAACTCTTGTAGCCGTGTCCATTTCCTACGATGATAACCATTACACCACGGGCATCTCCACAAAGTTTAAAGTACGATTACTGGGGTATAAATATCAATTTACTAAACATTTTTTGCTTCGATGTGGCATAAGGGCAGATGAATGGAGCACTGAGAGTCAAACTTACTCATCAAGATTTGCTAGTTGAGCTTGCTAACCATTACATTACCCTTGTCCAGTCGGCTGGGGCTATAGAATAAACCGACTGCTTCTCTGCAGAAGGGTAAGACCCCCTACCACCAACAAGTGTCTTGGATATAACACTAAACAATCTGATATTGAGGTTCCAGTAATGTTGGAGCTTTGGGGAATGTGGATTACCCCGTTATTACCATCGCTCCCAGTTTCACTCTGTCCCGGAGTAGTAGCACCTGTTGGGTCCTATTTATAGGTTAAAATAGAATTAAACAGCGTACTTATGCTAAACTGAATGGTTTGAAAGGGAATTGTGGTAGCACCTGAGAGGGTCCTATCAAAGGGTCAAAGAAACTAAACTGGTTATGCTAAACTAAATTGTAAAACGTAGGACTGTTTTTGCATTTAACAGTGTAAATAATGACTGAATTGTTAGTGATACATAGCAATACTTGGAACCATTTAACTTTGACTAAACTGATTTTTTGAAACAGAACTGCTTATATATGTATAAAAATCGATTTGGTATTAAATAACCTACAATAGTTGTATGCCATAAGACCAAACAAATCCTCTATAGAGATGCAGTCGGTGTACAGAACCAGCACTTGACATCTAACTGTGCCAAAAAAAAAGCAACTTTGGAAACAACTACTCATTAAATGTAAATATAAACTTACTTCATTCAACCTCTACCCCAGACACATATATTTATACAAAAATTCCATACACCAACCTAAAACCACTTAACAAATTTATACTCCAAGAAATGGCAAGTCTTAGGATGATCAAACACAGAACAAGCTCCACCATATTCAAGATACCATAAGTGAATGGCCAGCTGGTTATGGACTAAATAAAAAAAGTGATAATCTCCAGACTTCGTACTGGTCACACCTACATTACCCATTCACACCTCCTAAAAGGGGAAGACTCCCCAGTATGTCCAACATGCAAAGTACCTCTTACAGTCAAACACATTCTCATAAACTGGGTCAGGTTTAGACAAATTCGCCCAAAATATTACCAAACAATTTAAAGGACCTCTTCGGAAACTCGAAACCAGAGGAAATTTTAAGCTTTCTAAAAGAAATCACTTCATCAAAATCTAGTCAAATATAATAAAACATAACTAAAACTTTTACCTTAAAATTTAAAACATACACAAAAAAACAGCAGTTTAACCTTCCTGGCATTAAATGACCCACAGAGGTTGATATGCCGTTAAACAAAACTCAAACTCAATTCATTCAACTTCTAAGCTTAAAATAAACCTTGACAGCTTGACATGCTAATAAATAAACCAAGTATTACGAGATCTGACTAAATATCTATTTTTTCCTTAACTTTCAGATGGCCAGCGTAACTGGACGTTCTCCTTGTCACAATAAGGCAGTAATACTTTATTTTTTAATCGCTAAAGACAACCTGAATGCGATACAGGATTTCATGGGTCCACTTCCTTATTTGGAACGGAAGAGAATTGTGAATGCGCTCACCAAATATCGAACAACAATTTTCCATTTTGCATGCTACAGGGGCTATCTTAAAATCGTTGAATATTTAGCGGTCGAATGTGGAGCAGACGTCAATGTTGTCTACAAGGACCCCAAGGTGACCTTAACCCCACTGTTTGTCGCTATTAGTACATATAATTATCGCATGGTCAAACTGTTGGTGAAGTTAGGAGCAGACCTTGAATGGAAGAATCTGTACGGTGAGAATATAATAATGTACGCATGTAAATACACTCAATTCTACCATGCAACCTATCTACAAAAATCTGGGGCTCAGATTAAGGGAGACCGTAATATTCGTTTATGTGCTCAAAGCTTAAATTATTGCCTCGTGTCTTTTATGGTAGGGACACATGCAAATGATGTAGACTCTAAACATGATTCGATTTTTATACTAGCGGCCGAGCTTGGAAACGTGGCAGTGTTGAACATCTTGCGACAATTTAACGTCGACATTTATCATAGAAACAAATTTGGCAACAATGCCCTCTGTGCTGCTATTTGGAGAAAACAGAATATTTCATATAAATATTTTGTAGAAAGTGTGATTTATTCCAAAATCGACTACGCTTTAGCGTATGAACTCTGCGGAGCAAGATTGATATTATTTCGATCTGACTATGATGAGGCTCTTAAGATGTGGATAAAATCCATCAAGATTCGTTTGTCTGTATCTAATGGCATCAGAAAAAAGTTGGAATATTATTTTGAAAATAATATAAAACCCATCAAGGAATTTGTGTCGGTCAATGATATTGTACGATTACGTGGAAATCCCAGGGCCTGCTATGAACAAGCTCAACTTGTCTACGCGCGGATTTTCGAATGTCGTAATTAAACAAAACGAAAAAAAGGTTTTCTGGCGTTAAGATGCAGTCATGCGATGAATTCCTCTGTGGATATCGAGTGAAAACATTGCAGCTGGTAATCAAAAATCTGTATATTGATCAAGACTTTTAAAGACTGTATTAGTGCACGTAGGAAATTATTTTTGGGACTGCCAAATATAGATGTCCCTTTTGATATTATACCAGAATATTGGACTGTATAATATTGTCAAAGACATTTTTTATGTATGTGTTTTATTTTTTAAAAAATTTTAGTTTTAAACGGAATTCTGATTCCTCTGTCGTTTAGTAAGAACTATGGAAATATCAAAATTTACAAAATATTTTTGCGAAAGTATACCAAAATGAAAGGACTACTTTCGAATTTAAGAGATAATAATGTATTTTTAATTTTTTTATTGCAACAAAAAGGTCTTTTTTTTTTCTTTTTTTTTTTTTTTTTTAATAGAAATCCACCGCCAGAAAATAACAATTTAACTGCGAAGAAATTAGATCAGAGCATGAATAAAAAAAAAAAAAAAAATCTATTCACTAAAAAGTTATACAAAGACGCTGATATGGTTCGCTCACTTGATAACAGTAATTCCTTTGAAAGTGACGCTAAAGTCTTGCAGAGAGATAGATTTGCACCATTTCCGTTCCAATTAAGTACAACGAGCATTAATAGATCTCATCATAATATCGCGCTTATTCCCTTGACTCTCTCGCTCTCTTTTGCCAAGCCCAGTCGGCTGGGGCAGTAGAATACACCGACTGCATTTCTGTAGTGGAGTAAGACCTCAACCCAATAAGTGTCCTGGATATGATATTAAACCATCTAATTCTGAGGCTCCTGTCCTGAACCTTTGCAGAATATGGAGTAATATTTAATTGTCATTGCTTTCAGGTTCACTCAGACCCAGAGTGGTAACTGATCGGATCCTGTCTATTGGTCAAATAGAACTGTTCGACTATTTAACTCTATAAGCGAATGACTGTTTAATTGAATTGTTAGTGATACATAGCGGTACTTGGAACCATTTTACTGTGTGGAAATAAACGAGTAATTATGAGTGTCGAATAATACACTACCAAAGTTTAAACTGCAACCTTGAGTCAAGTGAGTTCGAGCTCCTGTCACTCTATTGCGTACACACTAAGACCACTGGGTAAGATATGAACCACCTTATCCGTCTAGCTATGGGTTAAAGAGTATAACTGATGTTCTTCCTACAAAGGTGACTAGAACATTAAATAACCCACGAAAGTTGATATGTAATTAAAAAAAACAAAACAAAGAAACCTAACCAATCAACAAAATTTCCTAAAAAATATTCATTTACAAAGTGTGTGTGTGTGTGTGTGTGTGTGTGTGTGTGTGTGTGTAAGGTTGTATAATGGCATATCAACCCTTGTGGCTTAGTTGAAAACATAGATGAACAGTTGTAGTACTAATTAGCCTATAGCTGGGGGGAAAAAGGATTCATACCTTTTCCAAAATATTAGCAGGTTACTGTTATTAGTTCAAATCCACTTTGAGGGATGAATATATATATATGGCTTGGTTAAGTTTTATGGCATATCAAGCGTTATTAGTTATGTTATGTCCAAACATATATGATTTCTACATACATTTTGTAGATAACATTTTTGAACGAGCCAGAGCTCATTTTTTTTCCAAAACAGTTAAATGTTTTCTGTTCTGGGGTGCAAGGTTAGCACTTGTTAATGGTTACTCAAGCTTATATTTGTCTCTGTCTCCCACCACATAGTACTTGACACGAGGTCAATAACCCAAAAGTCAATTATTGTGGGGATTAGGGGAGGGGAAGGTCGTACCCGAGCCTCAACACGAGCCCTGCTTAACCTTACTAATAATCGGCTAACTTCGTGTGGGCATGATAAGCCACACATGGTCCCGGCACGAATTCATAAGTATAGCTTAAACTGGACTGGGAGGTCCAGTGCTACCCAAAGGTGTCAGTAATACAGCTGAAGCCGGGGGCCTTTTGGCCTCAAGTCTGCCATAAAACATTGACCGTCCGTCCGATGAAAAGCCTCTGCACGAAGAAGTGGCTTGTCGAGCTGATATTTTTCTTTAACTCCCACCAGACATGACTTGACACAAAGTCAATGACCCGAATGTTAATTATAGTGGGGATTAGGGAAAGGTCAGGCACGAGCTGAAGCTCGAGCCCTGCTTAACTAGGTTGGCCATCGGCCCACTTAGTGCAATGTGGGCCCGATGAGCCTAGATGAGTTAAAACCTGAGGGAACGGCCTCCTGAGGCTCGAGGATGCCTGTTAAGGTACCCCTCGACCGACTGCCAGTCGATTCAGAACATACCCGACCAGAACCGTGCAAGCCCAAACACGGCCGATCGAAGTGTGAAATGACTGCGCCCGCTTTCCAGTTAATCTCAGTGAGATATTTATATAGATTCTCTCTTACACTCTGTATATTAGGCAGATTAATTTTCCAGTATCACTGGGAGTGTCCTCGTGGTGTAATGGTTAAATGCGATGGACTGCAGAATCATAGTAAGCGAGTTCGAACTCCAGTCGCCCTATTACGTTCACTTTCGGTCAAATACCCTTGGGAAAGGTATGAACCCCCTTATCCTTCCAGCTATGGGTTAAATAGTACCACTACTGTTCTTCTAGGAGAATGGCTTTGGCATTAGATAACCAACGAAGGTTGATATGCCATTAACAAAGAAACCAAACCAAACTAGTATCGCTACAGTGTCAATTATTTCAATCAAATACGAATAATTCTGTTTACTGTAAATCTTTTGTTTCCACACTGATAAACGTTTTCAAGTATTCCTGTGTATCACTAACAACTCAATTAAGACATCAGTTCTCTGTTTACATACATTTAAATGATCATAGTTTTATTTCAAACAATTCAGTTTAGCATAAGCAGCGTTTCTTTGTTTTTTGCTTTTTTTTTTTTTTTGTTTACACATAGTTAAAATGTAAAAGTTATATTTCAAACCTTTCCGTTTAGCCGAAGTACAGTTAAAATGTCAAACTGTTCTATTTGACCCATACATCGAACCCTTTCAAGTAAAACCCCTCCGGCTCATAGTAAACCGGGAGCAATGGCAATAAAGTGGTTTTCCATATTTCCCAAAGCTCCAGCATTACTGGAGCCTCGCCATCAAATTTAGTGTCATATGCAGGACACTTACCTCTGCAGAGCGGTAAGACCCCACCCCCCACAACAATTGTCCTGGATATGACACTAAACAATCTGACGGTGAGGTTCCAGTGATGCTGGGGCTTTGGGGAATACAGAGCACTCCTTCATTGCCATTGCTCCCAGGACCACTCTGGCCCGGTGTGCTAGCACCTGATAGGGCCCTATCTATGGGTTAATTAGAACTAACGGCATACATATGCTAAACTGAATTGTTTGACTAAACTGAATAACTTGAAATAGAAATGTTTTTGACAATTAAGCCTTACTTACATTTAAACTGTGTACTTATGCTAAACTGAATTATTTCAAATAGAACGGTTTTTTGACATTAAAACTGTACTAATACTAAATTGACATTTTACTGTGTCAACAAAATCTGGACTTACGCTAAAATGAATTATCTGAATTAGAACTGTTTGAATAAACTGAATAGTTTAAAATGGAAATTTTTTTGACAATTAAACTGTGTACTTATGCTAAACTGAATTGTTTGCAATAGAACTGATTATTTACAAAAAAATGGATTTGCCGTTAAATAACCTACAAAAGTTGATATGCCATAAAACCCAACCAACCAGGACACTTGGTGGTAGTCTAACTCCTTTGCAGATATGCTGTCGGTGTATCTACAGCCCGAGAGAACTGGGCTTGGAGATATATATATATATATATATATATATATATATATATATATATATATATATATATATATATATATTACGTCAAGGATTGATGTGCCACGAAACAAAAACGATGTCTCTTCCCTAGATTTTCATACACGATGTTAAATAAGAGAAAATAATTAGGTAGTTTAGAATTTGTCAATTAGAGCTGAAGTAATTCCTTGGCATCAACTATTACTTGAGGTTTATTTTAATTTAAAATTCAGATATTGGTAAAAAACGAGACATTTTAATGTATGCATATTTTAATGTTTTGCGTGGGGAAATATTGGCCAGAAATCTTACCAGTACTATTAAAAAAAGAAAAAATACTACAGTTGTCTAAGTTTTTAATATATTAAATATTGCACTGGTCTTTAAAAAAAACTGTTTTGAAATGATGAGCCATCAAATATCATTTTTAGTAAATTTGAGGGCGATAACTCTGAAAATAGCCTAACTTTTTCTTCTGACGTTGTGAATCCAGCCCTGGCCGATGCGTCTAGTTCCGCCTGGGAATTTTCGCCGACATTCAATTCCTTGGCTCTGCTTGCCAATCCGAGATAACTATTACCATTCGCCACGTTGTGTCTTTTGATTCGAACGGCAGTGTTCTAGCTGCCTCAGATCGTTTCCAATTTTGGCTGGAATCCACGCCGAAATAAAATCGTTGTTGGGAAAGAGATTGTACCTGTTGCGGTTCACAAAATGCATAAGAAGGAAAACAACGCATTCAAATTTCTCCAAGCTAATGTTTTTATCTACGATGTATGTATTTACGAAATGTGTAGAATACAATAAGGAAGAAAGAAAAAGGTCTTACGAAACTTATTCGTTTGTTCGGAAAATGTGACAGATCAAACGGGTGTAAGGGAGGCAATTATTGCTCTTGGTTTTCTTAGCAGAAAAATAATCAGTTGTCTCGACTTTTACTTCGAACTCTCGGTTCTAGAATAATCTTGGTTTCGAGTCGAAGTTCTAAGATTATTCTCGGATGGGTACTGCACTGGACCCTTCTCTGGATCTCTCGTCTTCCTCGATCTGATCTGTGGTGATCTATGGGCGTCGTGCCTTGCTTATATAAATTGGGGGTGGAAAGAAAAAAAAAAAGAATTTTCCTTAATTATTTCCCTAGAATCGTTAATTAATCAATCAGTCTGGCGGTGGGGTAGAGTTCTCTCTGTCACATTGTTGGTTCGGGACAATTTTTGCAGTAGACAAATACTTCATTTTTGGAAAAAGCATTTTTTTTTTTTTTTTTTTTTTTTTTTTTTTTTTTTTTTTTAAATTTGGTTTCTGCATATGATATTAAGTGATGACAATATTTTCTCAAAGTGAAATAATAAAAACCTAAATTGATATTTAAACCTAGAAATATTGGTCTACTTATTGAGAAATACTAGTTTAGGAATAGCAATCCGACCCTTAGGCTTTAAAAATAAGACTATTAGATATACCAAAATAACGAGCATTTTCATCAAATCCTTTATTAAACAAACAGGATTTAAACCTGCAAGAACAAAACAACTATGATAACAAATTCTCTCTTTCTTGATTGTCATATGCAAATGTTATTTAAGTCCTTTTTGATACTCCAGCAGTAGTCGGTCATCATTCGTTTGTCCCACAGTCCTGGTAGGGCGCTTCCATTGTTTTGATATCCTGATAGAATCATTCTTCTTGCTTATCGCCACAGTTATCCGGAAATCAATCGAGACTGCTATGAAAAAAAAAATGAACCTTAATACTCATATTCGCATTTATTTCCTGTAGATTTTGCAACAGCTTTTCCACTAACTTTTTGCGGTTTTCACCTCGGCGATTGCCCAAGAAGTCTTTCACCACGTCAACAAACGATATCCAACGGAATAATTCTGAGTCATTGAATTTACAAATTCATCATCCATAAGTTTCCGGATGTCAATGTGAAACCATTTTCATGATGTTCATCATGTACAATGGAATAGCATTTAATTGGGATGAGAAGTTTCTTCCCAACCGTGAAAATTGCCTAACCGTCTGGGACTGTAGAATACACCGACTGCTTCCCTGCAGAGGGGTAAGACCCCTCCCCAACGAGTGTCCTGATATGACACTAAACAATCTGATGGTGAGGTTCCTGCAATGCTGGAGCTTTCGGGAATGCGGGGTACCCCTTCATTGCCATCGCTCCCAGGTCCACTCTGGCCCGGAGTGGTAGCACCTGATAAGGGTCCTATCTATGGATTAAATAGAACTAAACCGTGCTTCGTTCACTATACTGATTTTTGCATTTAAACTGAGTATTTATGCTAAACTGAATTGTTTAAAATAGAACTGTTTTGACATTGGAACTGCGTACTTGTGCTGAACTGAATTGCTCGAAATAGAACTGTTTTGACGTCTAAACTGTGTACTTATCCTGAACTGAACTATCTGAAATAAAACTGTTTGATATTTAACTCTGTATTACCCAGTCGGCTTGGGCTGTAGAATACACTGACTACTTCTCTGCAGAGGGGTAAGACCCCCCACTAACGAGTGTCCTCGATATGACACTAAACAATCTGATGGTGAGGTTCCAGCAGTGCTGGAGCTTTGGGGAATGAAGAGAACCCCTTCATTGCCATTGCTCCCAGGTCCACTCTGGCTCGGTGTGGTAGCACCTGATAGGGCCCTATCTATGGGTTAAATAGAACTAACAGCATACTTATGCTAAACTTAATTTTTTGAGTAAACTGAATAGCTTGAAATAGAAATATTTTTGACAATTAAACCGTACTTACATTTAAACTGCGCGCTTACGCTTAACTGAATTATTTGAAATAGAACTGCTTCGACATTAAAACTGTATTTACACTCAACTGAAGTGTTACATATAACTGCTTGAATGTTTTGAAATAGAAATGTTTTTGACAATTAAACTGTGTACTTTTGCTAAACTGAATTGTTTTAAATAGAACAGATTATTTACATAAAAATCGATTCGGCGTTAAATAACCTACAAAGGTTGATATGCCATAAAACCCAATAAACCAAACCAAATGTGAAAAACAAAAGCACTCAGTGTACTTGGCTTCTTACTGCTGTGAAGGGACAAAAGTGATGGGATAAATTTAAGAATATAAAACAGAAGATTTGTGGTTTTCATATGTCACTTTAATTATCTGGTTTACTAGAGTGTTATACGGATAAGTTGGCGACCGTAGTCGAGGGTGAGCAGACGGGTTCCTTTTCAATAGCTACTACACCGAGGTGTAGGGAAGGGCGCTACTCCTTTCCCTGGATTTCTCCACTTTACCCTAGATACATACTTTATATTGCTGAGTGTTAAGCAAGGATGTATCAAGTACCATTTTAAAAGTCTTTGGTATGACGCGACTTTGGATTGAACCCCGGTCTCCCGGCCCATTGGCGAACACTCTACCCGCTAGGCCAATGAACCGGTTATAGTTAATCAATTAATTAGAATTTTTGCGATGAGTTTGAAAATTTCGGTAACGTACTTCTATTTTGAATTTGACTCAAATATTTTTTTCTGATAAAAATAGTTTTTATAGGGTCGCTGAAATAAATTGCTTGGCCTACGTGAAAACTGATGGGTTTCTACAACCTTTATTAGTAAATAGTAATTTAAAAAATTTTTTTTTTAATGAACAATACCAGTACAGCAAAAGCAGTAGCTAACCATGAAAAACTAAAACCATTTTAGGAATCGGTACTACCAAATTAACTTAAAGAACTGGTTTTGTTTCTTGATATCAGATATCGTGTTAACTAATGTTATGTTTGCTTAAACGAGTCTTTCCATGGTTGTGTAATGGTTATCGTCGTAGAAATCGACACGGCGACACGAGTTCAAATCCTGGACGAGACTGATTGCATTTCACATAGCACTAATACCCTTGGGAAAGGTAGGAATCCAATTATACTCCATCTATGGGTCAAATAGAACTAAACTGTGTAATTACGCTAAACTGAAATGTTTGAAATAGAACTGTTTTACATTCTGTGTGTAAACAAAAAAACCGTACTTATACTAAACTAAATTGGTTGAAACCTTTATCAAAAGGATTTAATGTGGCGTTAAATGACCCAAAAAGGGTTGATACGCCGTAAAATAAAACAACCAACCAACAGATTTACGTCTTCGTTTTTGTATTTTCCAACAAGATTTTTGTTACTTTGTTGTTGGCTCTAAATATCAAACATATCAAATGCACCATCAGCCTTTGGATTGACTCATCAGCACCCGAAATTTTTATCAATAAACAATCTAAAGGTTTTTGAAAACCAGCTTAATTTTGAAGTTCAGTACAGGGATCCTAAGGGAGTTTAGAGTACGCCTTCATTGCCATGACTCCCAGGCCCACTCTGACCAAAAAGTGTTGTACCAAGGGTTCCATTTATGAGTCAAATACAACTGTTTAACGATTGAACTGAGAGCAAGCAAACGACTGATAATTGATTCGTTAGCATTAGATTGAAATACTTAAAACCATTTAACTGTGTGCAAACAAATAAACTCTGGCTTGTTTGACAAGGGTACTTAAGAACTACTCGTTTAAAAATCATATATATATTTATTAACCCGATTGGGTATTAAACTACTCAGGTTGATACGCCATATACTCAACTAGCCTACTTAAGTTTTGGGATATATATATATATATATATATATATATATATATATATATATATATATATATATATATAAAAACTTCAAAACCCAAATTATGGAGTACCCAATGAATGTCAAACTCATTTGTAATCGAGCATTTGGCAAAAGGTTTTAACACGCGAGGCGCCTATATTCTTTGAGATATGGGCTGAAGTATTGTCAGCCATTATTCATTTCAATCAGCATTGAGAATTACTAATTAATTCTGTCAGACGAGTAAGAACCCCATGACCCCTCACCCCACCAAAAAATTGGGTGCCCTGGATGTGACTCAAAACGGATCCATTGATGAAGGTCCACCCTTCGGATCTCATCAATGGATCCGTTTGAAAATTCTTAGAATCAGAAACAAAAATACTTAAAACCATGCGACTACAATTTATTTGTATTGCAAATGGTTGCTTGAAAATTATTACAGGCGTTGAAAATGGATTCTTCAACAATGGAGGAAGCTGTAAATCATAGAGCAAGAGAACAAAGGAATTGTTTACACGTGATGTAAAGGGCTGTGACGTTACCCCATCGGCCCCCCGAAACGTCAACCTCTTCGAAACATTTTACTATTTGGCCGGTAATCAACTAGTGGTTCCGATAGGGGTATCGCACATTTCCTTACGGCTACAAGAATACAATCGAGGGAGTGGGAGAAAAAGAACAACCGAACAATATGCTTGGGATAATTCAAGCGCAAGAAGGGAGTTATGCAACACTGCATTTCCTTTGTGCATGTGTAGACTAACACTAGTGTGGATTCCTGCGAAAATTCTACAACGCCACTAGGAATGCCAACCCATCTTGATCGGTCTTCTTTCACTGTGGCCGGACCCTATCTCATGCCGACTGGTCTTTCTGCTGTCCCGTGTCGACTGGTCTGTTCGTCGCCCGTCGCCAACTGCCAACTTCACAGTCCCTTTGTCCAACTCTCTCTTCACGTCCCCTTCCTACTTCCGGTCACCCGAGGTCTCCAGTCTAAAACCCTTTATCTGGTTTTGCGCCAAAAAAGACAAAGGAATCGTCTGCTTGGCGGACCACCTACATAGTGTTACAGGGTATCTTTTACTATGAGCTTTTTCTGGAGAAGCAAATCATTGATTAGAAGAAGTACTGTCCCCAAATAGATCGAGCGAAAGCAACAATTCACCCGGAATCGGTTAACAAATAAGATATAATGTTTCATCTTTATGTGGAGTTGCACGTGGTGCAACGGTTATAATAGTAGGAAATGGACACGGTGACTCGAGTTCAAATCCTGGACGAGACTGATTGCATTTCACATTACACTAATAACCTTGGGAAAGGTATGAATCCAATTATTCTACCTCCAGCTATAGGTGAATAGTTGGGCAGACTAGGTTGTTTCTTCAGCCTTGGTCAGGCTACTAGTCTAGGAAAAGGAAAACTCTGAATTCAAACCTGTTAAACTCCGCTTAAAAAATTGACCATGTGTCATATCCTACCCGAGCGAAGGGGTTGGTAAATATATGTAATGTTTCATCTTGATTACATGAAATCGCCGCTTTCATTATTGGCCAAGCAAAAATTGCGAAAACTTTCCATAAAGATTTGTGCTAATCCATCATTGTTACTTGAAGCTCTAATCGGTTACAAAGGATTTTTGGAGATTAATAAAAAATAAAATAAATTCAGGAATTAGCGGTTCCCAGAAACCACTGACAGTATGTAGGAGCCGCGCATGTCTGAAAAGCAAGACCTACCGGCGCGAGAAATAAACCTGTTCTCGCTTCAGGTTTACCTTTGGCACGAGACTGACCTTCTTTCCCTCGTCTGCTAGCAGGCAGCGCACGAGTCCGCCCAACTTTCGTAATTGGCGTAAGAAAGTGTCTCCTCTTGCAGCTGCCTATATTAAAAACATCAACTGGACTTGTCATCCACCACAAAAAATAACTCCGACTTTGGACTTATCAACCACCGAAAATGATTATTACATTTCAACGCTTTGTTTGGGAGATGCAACTTTGGTCCAGGAAGACATTTCCTCACTACAGAGTAGCCGTATGAAACCCAAAAATAAAGTTGAAATATAAAAGGTATCTTCGTCTCTTTTCTTCCTTCTTTCAGTAATTTTTTTTTTTTGCAGCTTTCTACGGACAAAGAAGCCAACGAGCTGAATGGGGTAAGGAAGAAAACAAATGGACTCAGATATGTAAACCCAAATGCCCATAACACACGAAAATAAAAACTGAATAATAACCGACCAAATATTCTGTCCCCCAAAAACTTAAAACCATGCAACTAAAATTTATTTGTATTGCGAATTGTTGATTAAAGCCATATAAATTTGTAAATTTTTTACTGTTAGATAAGTTGGTTTAGTTTCTTTGTTTAACCGCATATCAGCATTCGAAGGTTGTTTAATACGAATGCCATCCTTGTAGAAATAGAGCAATTATACAATTCAAATATTTCCCAGTCGACTGGGGCAGTAGAATACACCGACTACTTCTCTGCAGAGGGGTAAGACCCCCCGCCAACGAATATCCTGGATATGTCACTAAACAATCTGATGGTGAGGTTCCAGTAATCCTGGAGCTTTAGAGAATACGGAGCACTACTTGCTTGCCATCACTCCCAGGTCCACTCTGGCCCGGAGTGGTAGCACCAGATGAGTGTCCAATTGTTGTATACTGACCTTCGACCCGGCCAAACATGCCATTCCAAAGACAGCGGAAGTGACACATTCCGATGGCAGTTATGGGAAGAAATCGCGTAGGCCGGCTTGGCTGACAATATGGGACAAGGTAAAATCCCGCGGTACAGTCATAGACAGATGCACCGGAAGAGCGTGACCTGTGAACTGCATGACAGTTATTTCCGCTCGATGACAATCAAACATGCCATTCCTAGGACAGCGGAAGTGACACATCCCGATTGAACAATTATATAACTCGGTGAAGACAGGAAGTCAGTTAGTTTGGAGACCAGACCCGTTGGTGACGAGATGCGGTAGAGAAAAGCCAGCATCCAGCAGAAAGATGGGCCCCCGGGCCTCCGGTTGGGCAGCCCTGGAGAACGAGAAAGACACAACGCTGATGGGCATAAGAGAGGGGGCCAATATGCTGCAGTTCTGTTCGGTCTCCAACACCCTCTCACACGAACAACCCTTTCAAATCAAGTGAGAGGAATATTTTTCCAAGAACTGTGTCGCTCGTCTTCATTGTGTCGTTATGGTTATGCATGCATATGCATATAATTATACAACTTTATCTATGGGTTAAATAGAACTAAACCATGCTTCCTTCACATTACTAATTTTTGCATTCAAACTGCGTATTTATCCTAAATTGCATTGTTTAGAATAGAACTGTTTTGACATTTAAATTGCGTACTTATGATAAACTAATTGCTCAAAGTAGAAGTTTTGACGTCTAAACAGTGTACTTATGCTAAACTGAATTATCTGAAATAAAACTTTTTTTGACATTTAACTGTGTATTGCCCAGTCGGCTGGGGCTGTAGAATACGCTGACTGCACCTCTGTAGAAGAGTAAGACCTCCCCAATGAGTGTCCTGTTTGTGACACTAAACAATCTGATGGTGAGGTTCCAGTAATGCTGGGGATTTGGGGAATCGGGAGGACCAATTCATTGCCGTTGATCCCAGGTCCATTCTGGCCCGGTGTGGTAGCACCTGATAGGCCCCTATTTGTGGGTTAAATAGAATTAACGGCATACTTATGCTAAACTGAACTGTTTGACTAACCTGAATAGCTTGAAATAGAAATTTTTTGACGATTAAACCGTACTTACATTTTGCGTTTTGAGGCTAAATTGAATTGTTTGAAGTGGAACTGTTTTTGACATTGAAAGTGTACATTGATTTGTTTAATATAGAACTGTTTTGATATTTAACTGTGTGCAAACAAAATATCTGCTTATACTAAACTTAATAAGCTCTGCTTTGAATAAAATGAATAATGAGTAATGGTTATCGTCGTAGGAAATGGACACGACGACACGAGTTCAAATCCTGGACGAGATTGATTGCATTTCACATAGCTCTAATACCCTTGGGAAAGGTATGAATCAAATTATTCTCCCTCCAGCTATGGGTAAATAGTAGTGCAGACTAGGTTCTTCAGCCTTGGTGGGGCAACTAGTCTAGGAGAAGAAAAACTCTGAATTCAAACCTGTTAAACTTCGCTTAAAAAATGACCTTGTGTCATATCCTGCCCGAGCGGAGGGGTTGGTAAATATGATAAAGGTTGATATGCCATAAAACCCAACCAACCTATTCAAACCGAACCTGGAAGGATAAAAGGGTTCATGCCTTTCCTAAGGGTATTCGTCGAAAAGTGAACGTTACAGCGTAAATGGAGTTTGCACTCTCTAACTTCGAGGCCACAATCGAGCACTTTAGCCATTATTCTACGGCATTTATATGGCAACTACTTGTAAGTTCCTGTGTATTACATATCACTACCGTCTCTCATAATCTCCCGCCGCTACCATCAGCATTTCTCCGTCTGGGTAAGCAGCTCTCCCATAAATTGGACAGCTCAGACACAAGAGTCGCCACCGGAGTCTATCCCTATCACAAAAGGACACAACAATGATATTAGGATAAGTCTCCTACCGCTTATGTGTAAATATGTAACTGCATGCGTCCAACTGGTCAAGTCTGCAAACGACAACAACCTCCACTACGATGGGATATGTTTTGTGAAAAAAATTGATAGTTGAAAAAAAAAAAACAAGGACACATTTGTACATCATGGTGTTATAGTTGTAGGAAATGAACACAGCGACTCGAGCTCAAATCCTTGACGAAACTGATTGCATTTCACATAGCACTAATACCCGTAGGAAAGGTATGAATCCAATTATTCTCCCTCCAGCTATGGGGAAATAGTAGGACAGACTAGGTTCTTCAGCCTTAGTGAGGCAACTTGTCTAGGAGAAGGAAAACTGAATTCAAACCTGTTAAACTCCGCTTAAAAATTGACCTTGTGTCATATCCTGTCCGAGTGGAGGGGTTGATAAATATGGCTATAGTGGCCAACGCTCGTACAACACGAATACCACTCTTTCAGTCTAACATGATTATCATTCAATGACAATCCGAAGCAAAATAAGCTGTAATTACGTCAAGGTGTTACATTAGAGTTGACCATTACCTAATTGGATAAATTTAGAAGAAATATAAGGGATCCAACACTGCAAGGAATAAGGGCGTGTGGTGTAATGGTTAAAGCGATGGACTGCGGAATCGTAGTAAGCGAGTTCGAATTCCAGTCGCGCTATAACGTTCACTTTCGGACAAATACCCTTGGGAAAGGTATGAACCCCCTTATCCTCCCAGCTATGGGTTAAATAGTACCACTAGTATTCTTCTAGAATAGATTTGGCTGGTTGATATGCCATTAACCAAAAGCCCAAACCAAATCTCTGCAAGGAATAATGTGCTTGATGCTCTTTGAGCAATAAACTTTGTCGGCCCTTTGACAGTGTGTGGGTAGGTTAAATGACCTCCCTAGATTAAAAGTAGCTTTGAGTGATCGTTCGTAGTATTATGCAAATCTGGACGACAGGCCGTTGGATGGGGACTACTTATGAAGCAGTGGAAGCCGCCATTTGCAGTTGAGATCACGTACGTTACACGCTACACCTCGTATAGACAGGTCTAGTTTTTCATTCAGCAATCACCAGAGAAACTCGATGGGGGTACCGATTTAGAAGCCGATGATCCAGCTATGAAACGGGTAATACTGGGTTATTGAATACAAAAAGCACTTTGACCGATCTGACTTATATATATATATATATATATATATATATATATATACATATGCATTTATACATAATAATCAAGCATATATACGTACATGTACATAAATACACACACATAGGAAACCCCCTTATCTTCTGATATGAGCTAAATAGTAGAACTACTATTCTTCAAAAAGGATGGCTTCTTTTTTTTCCCCTTAGAGTAATCGGACCATTGCTATATTTACAACGTTTCGGCCGATGCGTCTTTCGGCCTTCTTCAGGTATTTCATGTTGAACTTGAAAGTACACACGGAACTTCGAACCGAACCCTTAATTTAATTAACGGGTGTAGATTGTTATAATTCCGTTAACCATGACTGAGTAGAAGTGTTAAGCTATTGTAAGTATTTTCTTTATTTACCTGTAGTTGGGATTGAACCTGCAACTTCCGGATGACTTCACTAAGAACTTTCATCTTGTATTTCGCTGGACAATTGAGTGTGAATTTCGGGTGTTTATAAAACAAAGTCTATCAGCCGATGAGATACCACTCATTACCAGCGTGGACAATTTTTATCTTACCTCATATTGCGAATCTTTTAAGGACGCATCGACTAAAAGGCTGTGAATATAACAATAAAGTTGCGAGTATTCGGATAAAAATTATCAAGGTTTATCTGATAGGTTTAGACGTATAATGATGGCTCAGTTATTAAATAACTTATGCAACTTAATAGTCATTTACTAAGCTTTTTGCTTAGATATGGCACTAGGCCGTATGAATGGGGGACCCAGTGAGACACGAACTCGCTCGTGAAGATTTGCTTGTTTAATCTAACTAATCATTAAACTACCCGAGGTGCCCTCACGAATGTTAATATACCATTAAACAAAAGACACCAAACATATATGAATATATACACACTCATATAAATATGTAAGCATATATATATATATATATATATATATGTGTGTGTGCGTGTGTGTGTGTGTGTGTGTGCATATATATATTTATATACGCTTCTATATATACATATAAATGTACATATGTGAGTATGTATATCTATATATAACCGGGCCATTGGACTAATAGGTAGAATGTTCGCCAATGGTCCAGGAGACCGGAGTTCAATCATCAGATCGAGTCATACCAAAGACTCAAAAAATGGTACTTAATGCCGCCTGGCTTAACACTCAGCATTTTAAGGTATGAAGCAATCCAGGGAATGAAGTAGCGCCCTCCCCTACACCGCGGTGTTGTAGCTATTTAAAAAGTGTAATATAATGGCCGAGGGATTTCGTTTTATGCCTTTGGGTTTAGTTAGGCTAAGAACCTTTCGGCTCAGCACATGGGTCAGTTAGGTGCAAACTTGAGCACAGGTGTTGACGCGCTCGCGGACATGTCACTCAGAGATGTCGCAATCGCCCAGATCGGAAACGGGGCTAGCAAGTGCAAATGACGTCACGCACCGGAAGCGTGCCGAGGATTTGGGGAATTTTGAAGAAAGTTAGTTGACTTGAGAACTGGACACCGAACGAGAAGGGTTGACTTTCGCTTGCTCGCGGAGGTCTTGGGCAGGTGTCGCACGAGATGGGGCGGGGGCGCAGATGAAAAAGCCAGAATAGAAAGAATGTGTATCTTTCTCCTTAGGTCGAAGAACCTTTAAACTCAAAGGTAATAAAAAGTTTCGTACGTGAACTGAGAAGTCGTTACGTGTTTTTCGAATTTTGAGATTCCTATGTTCTATATATATATATATATGTACATTTCGCATATTCATGTATATGGCTATGTTACAAAAGAAGCCTTCTTTACTTTTATATGTACATATATATGTTTGTATATGTATAAACACATGCATATATGTAGGTACTTATATACATATATATATATATATATATATACATGTGTATACGTCTGTATACATAAATAAATATATACACATATACTACATATATATATATATATATTCATATATATATATATATATATATATATATAAGAATGTAGCCCATTTGGCTGGGGCTGTAGAATACACTGACTGCATTTCTGTAGTGAGGTAACCCCCACCAAAGCGTGTCTTGGATATAAAACTAAAGAATCTGGTGTTGAGGCTCCAGTAATCCTGGAGCTTTGGGGAACGCGGAGTACACCTTCATTACCATCGCTGTCAGGTTCACTATTATGTCCTATCTATGGGTCAAATAAAACTCGTTGACATTTAAACTGACTGTCAGCAAATAACTATGCAAAACTGAATGGTTAGAAATAGAACTGTTTAATCATTTAACTATGTATAAACAAATGATCGATTTTAATTGAACTGTTAGTGACACACAGCAATACATGGAACCATTTAAATGCAGGTAAACCAATGAGTAATATTAAATAGAACACTCAGTGTTAAATAGCAATACTTGTAACCACTTCATTGAGCGCAAATAAATTATAAATATTATATAGAATTGCAAGTGTTAGAAAGTAATTATTGAAACGAACCGATAGCAATTCTAGTGCGAAAATAAAGTTTGGCTCATTAGGTAGAGTGTTCGCCAATGGCCCAGGAGACCGGGGTTCTATCCCAGGTCGAGTCATAGCCAAGACTAAAAAAAAAAAAAACGGCACTTGATATCTCCTTGATTAACACTCAGCATTAAAAGGTACGTATCAAGGGTAAAGTGGAGCAATCCAAGGAAAGGAGTAGCGCCCTTCCCTACACCCCGGTGTAATAGCTATTGAAAAGGGAACCTTCGAGTTGCTCTCGACTACGGTTGCCAACTTGACTTACTTTTACAACGCATCTAAAAATGAAATAACCTACAAAATCTTCACTTAAAAATCCTATATGTATTTCTATTTAAATGTGTGCAAACAAATGACAGATGTTACATTGCTACTGTTACATAGCAATACTTGAAACCATTTAACTGTGAAGCCCAATCGGCTGGGGCTGTAGAATACACCGACTGCACCTTTGCAGAGGAGTAAAAAACCCTCCCAATGAGTGTCCAGGATATGACACAAAATAATCTGATGATGAAGTTCCAGTAATGCAGGAGCTTTGGGGAATGCGGAGTATCCCTTCATTGCCAATCCACTGTGGCCCGGATTAGTAGCACCTGTTAAGGGCCCTATCTATGGGTCAAATAGAACTAACTGCATGCTTATACTAAACTGAATTGTTTATACTAGAACTGTTTGACTAAACTGAAATGCTTGAAATAGAAATGTTTTTGACAATTAAACTGTGTACTCATGCAAAACTGAATTGTTTAAAATAGAACTGATTATTTACATAAAAATGGATTTAGCGTTAAATAACCGACAAAGGTCGATGTGCCATAAAACCCAACCAACCATTTAACTGTGTGCCAAAAAATGATTAAGCCCAGTCTGCTGGGGCTGCAGAATACACCGACTGCATCTCTGCTGAGGGGTACGACTCCCTCAACGAGTGTCCTAGATATGACACTAAACAATCTGATGGTTAGGCTCCAGTAATGCTGGAGCTTTGGGGAATGCAGAATGCCCTTTCATTACCATCACTCCCAGTCCACTCTGTCCCGGAGTGGTAGCACCTGATAGGTTCCTATCTTTGAGTTAAGTAGAACGGTTTGACATTTCAACTGAGTGCAAACAAACGATTTATGATTAACTGACTTTTTTGAAATACAACTCATCATTTCATAGTATAAACAAATAATTGATGTTTAATTGAATTGTTAGTGATATATAGCAACACTTGAAAACATGTAATTGCGTGCAAAAGAAAAAGCTTAGTCTCGTTTAAAAATGTTAACAAAATGTGTTTACAAATCCTTCACACCATGTATATATTTTCTTCCATAAATTTTTCGACATATTTATCAGGTTCATTTCATTTTTCTCTCACTTACAAATCATGTATATTTAATATTTATGTATAAAGAGGATTTGACATTAGATAACTTACAATGGTTGATATGCCATAAAACCCAACCAAACTAGATTATATATATTTAATATATATGTATGAAGAGGAGTTGGCATTGAATAACCTACAATGGTTGATATGCCATAAAACCCAACCAAACTTGATTATAAATAATTTATATATATGTATGAAGAGGATTTTGCTTTAAATAACCTACAATAGTTGATATGCCATAAAACCAAATCAAAGTGAAATATATATATATATATATATTGTGTGTGTGTGTGTGTGAGAGAGAGAGAGAGAGAGAGAGAGAGATAGAGAGAGAGAGAGAGAGAGAGAGACTCATCATCAGTTTGTTTAGTCTCATTTAACTAGGACAATGGTTGAGGTGGGAGTCTTACCCCTCAGGATTGATGCAGTTGTTGTATTCTATTGCGATAGTCGACTGATTTGGGTAGTGAAAGTTATAAACAGATAATGCAATCCACGCCAGAAGACATAAGCAAGAAGAAAAGATTCAAAGTTGCATGTTGGCTCTCGAGTTTGGCATAAAATATCTGAAAAAGGCCGAAGAACGCATCGGCCGAAACATTGTGAATATAACAATAAAGATGAAGACATTTATCCTTTGATTGATTTTTCAGTGGACTAAGTGCTTTTCTTTTTTCTTTTATCAAATATCTTCGAACTTTTAATGTAAGCTTTATGTGGTCGGAATAAAGAAGAAACTCCCAATAAGATTTGGGATCACATTCCATTTCCCTAGAGCTCACCATCCTGTTGGGAGGGGTTGTAGAATACACCGACGTATGGTACGAAACTATTTGATGGTGAGATTTCAGTTCTGGAGCTTTGGGAAATGTGGAGTAACTCTTCATTGCCATTACTTCCAAATTCACTCTGACCCGGAGTGGTAGTACCTGTCAGAGTTCCATTTATGGATCAAATAGAACTGTTCTATCTTTTTCTATGGATTATTGATATCAAATAAAATATATAGTGTTAAATAGCAATACTTGAAACCATTTAACGGTGTGTTAACAAAAAAGCTCCTTTGTGGGTAAAAATAATGATACCTACAAACTAATCACTTTTGAGCTCTCTGGCGAAGGAATTGCCGGCCGCCGCTAGCGTAATGCAAAGCTCTTCGAAAGAATTGAACACTCTGGTAGCCGATAGGGTATAAAGAAATGTAAACAAAGGCTGCTGCTGCTGTTTCTAAAAATTAAAAAAAAATGCCTTAAAATTCCCTTAGCCAACGTGGTCCGCTTGGTGGACGAGTGGTCTGAAACACAGTCTAACGTAAAGTTGGACAGGTTTCGATCCCGGCTTGGAGCGTCCTGCGTGTCTAGCCACACTGAAGAGTTCTGATAGAACGAAACAGTCTGTCTGTGGATGACTATATATATATAAATATATATATATATATTTATATATAAGTAATTAATGAAAAAAATCCAATTGTATGGAGAAAAATTGACAAATAGAGGAGTCCAAAAGTGATGAATTTATTACACAGGATTTAGAAGGTAACATCAGGTGTGGTAGGGACAACGATGGATGTTTCATGAAATACAGGAAATTATAGAGTAAATTCGTAAACAAAGAAAGAACATACAACCGTTCAAACATTAAATTAGCTGCACGTCCTTTCTTTATTTACATATTTCCTCCATTATTTCTTGTATTTTATTAAACATCCCTCGTTATTCCTTCAATACTTGATGTCTTTAAAAGACCTGATGATGGTAATTATTTACGAAGCTCTTTGCTTCGATTAGGCACAAGGCCGAATGAATGGGGCACTTAATGAGACACGAACTAACTCGTGTAGGTTTGCTAATCTAACTTGCTAACCATTACACCACCAGAGGTGCCTTGATGAAAGACCTGATGATGGTATATTAATACCGAAACGTCGACTTTAATGCTAAATAAATTCATCACTATTGGTCTTCTTAGTTTGACAATCTTTATATATATCATCATCATCATCATGTCACGCTGGTAGCACGGATATCCCTGACCCTCTCTCGCCACTCCTTCCTATCGTTCATCGCCCTAGGCAGGTCCTCAGGACAGCATCCCGTATCCTCACACAGCTGCTGAATGTATGTTCGTGCTGGTCGTCCTGCTTTTGCACGGCCATGTGTGGGGGTCCATAAGTGTACATCTCTTATGGGTTCGTCCCTGCTTCTCCAGCAGTGTCCTGCATGTCTGGTTCGTCTAACTTGAATAGTTTTCGCGATAGGAGGCAGGTGGCCGTACAGTTGGTGTCTTGTGGGGTGTTGTCGCCAGGACTTGTTCAAGATTGCACGCAGCATTTTTGTGTAATTGCCGTCTAGCTTCTTCTCCAGCCATTTTGTTAGAGTCCATGTAGTGCACCCGTATAGCAGTATCGATATGACCGCTGCCTGGAAGAATCTGCGTTTCATTTTATCGGTTAGGTCTGATTTCCATATAATCGATAGCCTATTGATAGCTGTCCATGCTTTCGTTAACCTCGTGTCGGTGTCCTTTTCGGTTGATTCGACGCTGCTTCCTAGGTAAGTGGTTGCATTAAATATGCAACAAGAATCGATATACAAGAAAGCACAAGAAAACTAAATTCCCAATGAAACGCCAACTCAGTTGTAATGAATTGTTAGTCTAACTCGCAGGCCATTGTTTTTTTAGCTAAGATGTGCCACAAGGCCAAGTAAATGGAGCACCCATTGAGAATCAAACTCACGCGTGAAGGATTGCTAGTCTTGCTTGCTAACCAATACACAACCGATTATACTTTGCTTAGTCTTGGAGGACAATGGCGCAAGATGCTGTAGTAATTTACGAATCTCTTTGCTTCGATTTGGCACAAGGCCGAATGAATGGAGCACCCAATGAGACTCGAACTCACTCGTGTAGGTTTCCTAATCTAGCTTGCTAACGATTACACCATCAGAGGTGCTCAGGGCGTAAGTTGTTGTAAAAAAAAAGAAACGACGGAAGCAGGTAAAAACAAAATTACCCAGAATGCACTGCACTCCAGAAAAAAGAATAAAAATAAACCATTTGCCATGATAGATAAAATCGGGTACAAGAAAGGAAGAGAACCATAGCAGCGTCGCCAACATAACGAGAGGTAACAATCTTATCTGTTGATTTTTTTTTTTTTTGAGTCGGTTGTAGGTGTTTGACACTAGTAATACAGACGTTGTTTATTCAATAAAGTTTCATTTGCAGAGAATTTTTTAAAATTAATTTGGTAGATGTTCCTTTGACCTTAACTATCTTGGAGTATAAGACTAAACTATGTAACCTTATTTTATAGCGTAAATTAAAGTTTAAAATGTGACTTCAAACTTTTGTTCTAAAGAAAAATAACTAGCAATTTGTAGGGTGTTTTATGAAGGATAACCCTCTTGAAAAAAGGCTGTTGTAATGTTTAAAAAATAGAAAATGATTTAGAAGTTTTTGGTTGCAAACCCATAAGACTTTTTTTTTTTTTTTTTTTTTTTTTTTAATTACAATTGAAAATCACTGAAAACCCCGATTTCAATAAAAAATGTCGTGAGGATTCAATTTGCCACGTGAGTATCTTGAAAAATATTTCCAAACCAGGGCTTTTCCAAAATCCGAAGTCTGTTACACTTCTTGGCTTTTGAAAACCCTTCAAAGTAAAATTTCTTTCTTTTAGAAATTTTCCCGTTTTTTTATATTAACGACTCACAGAAATCGTAAAATATCTGCTGATAGATGAGATGTTAGAGAAATAACGTTAAGTAGTAGCACAACTTATGAGGCGGGGAATACGAGATTTTCACATTTTTATTGACTCCAATACAATCAAAAATTAATTGTACTTCGCAAGCTAGGGACCAAAACCAGATAGACAACCGGCTAATCCACTCTGCCTGTGAATGACTTCATGGGCGCTGCTAAATTAATTTCTCAATGATTGCTGAGCGTTCTGCGGCAGCAGTCGATATAATGTCATATCGTCTGCAACCCTCGAAATAAGCGCGTTCAAACTCCAGTAGAGCTATTAAGTTCACTTTCTGACAAATAATACCTTTTGGGAAATGTTTAAACTCCCTTATCCACCCCACTCTGCAACACGTTAGATAGTATTCCTGTTGGACTGGACCTGTTGAATATACTGCATCTCTACAGAGGGGGAAAAATCTTCCTCTCACAAGAGTTCTGGATATATGACAAAACAATCTGATGGTGAGGCTCTAGTAATGCTGGAACTTTGGAGAATACAGAGTACCCCTTCATTGCCACTTCTCCCAGTTCAACTCCTGCACGAGTGATTGCACCTTTATAGGATCCTATCTATGGCTCAAATAGAACTGTTTTGCATTCAAACTGTGTACTTATGCTAAATCGAATTGTTTGAAATAGAACTGTTTGCTTATTTAGTTGTGCAAACAAATGACTGATGATAAATTGAATTGTTAGTGATACTTAGCAATACTTAAAAATATTAAACTATGTGCAAACGAATGATTAATAGGAATAGAATTATTCGTATTAGATAGAAATAAGGAAAACCATTTAACTGTGTGGAAAAAAAGAGCTCAGGCTCATTTAAAAATCATATTTAATATACATGTATAAAAAGGATTTGGCATTAAATAATCTACAATATAACGGAGGTGCCCGTGGTGTAATGGTTATCGTCGACACGAGTTCAAATCCTGGACGAGACTGATTGCATTTCACATAGCACTAATACCCTTGGGGAGGTTGAATCTAATTATTCTCCCTCCAGCTGTGAGTAAATAGGACAGACTAGGTTCTTCAGCCTTGGTGAGGCAACTAGTCTAGGAGAAGGAAAACTTTGAATTCCAACCTGTTAAACTCCGCTTAAAAACTGACCTTGTGTCATATCCTGCCCGAGCGGAGGGGTTGGGTAAATATGATTTGATAATCTACAATGAAACCAAACCAAATCAATTGCACATGTCGGTAAATATGGTCGAGACTCTTATATGGCAAACTGATGTTCCCTCGTCAAAAGCAAAATTAATTTTACCCCCACCATTGCTTTAAAATCAACTTCTTTAGTTCTAAATCGATAGTAAACAAGTCTTTTCTTTTTTTTTCTGAAAAAAGACAAAATAAAAAGCGAAGTTCCTACCCTATGATCGTAACCCAATAACTTAAACGATTATAGTACTTTCATTCTCAATTCATATAAGAATAAGGTTTCCAGTCGTTTTTTTTTTCTTAACTTTTGAGTAGTTTAAAATAAAGAATTTTTTTTTAGGCTGCAATATCTAGTTTAAACCCACCTGCAATAGGAAACTTATGTATTTTGATCTCTTTAATCTAGAAGGGAGGCTTATCGTTTTTAGATAGACGTTGACTACTTATTTACAATAGCATATTGAGGGAAAATGACCACAGTAATGTTTTGAAATGATATAAAAATTTACGTACAGTCATAATCCTGATAAGAATATGATTCAGATATTGTCTTCGTATTAATAAACTCTTGATCTGTCAAAAAATAATTTACCAACTTAAAAAAAAGCTGATATATTGTAAGCGTTTTTAATTTTTTGCTAGAGTAGTAGTAATTTACTAAACGTTTTGCTGAGATATGGTGCAAGGCTATATGAATGGGGTACCCAATGAGACACTAACTCACTCGTCAAGATGTGCTAATGAAGCTTGCTAATTATCACAACATCCTAAGCGGTATTTGTCCATCTCCCCGCCAAGTTGGAATGTGGCAAAATGCCTTTTTTTACCGCAGGAGCTGGAGACAGGCCGAAGCACACAGGTTCAGCGGTGCCAGAAATTCTGGGACACCTCCGGCACCAAGCAAAAAAAAAGTGAAAACCTCGAAGGCGGCCCTCTGGGGCCAAGCAGTGCTAATTTCAGGTCCCGAGCAAGACCCCGCGAACGCAACCGAACGCACCGGTCCGTTTACCACTGAACACGACCGACAAGTGTTGTCTCGTCCGCAAGATGTTTTTTTCCTAGGCCTAAAGAAATTTAAGCTTTTTGCTTCATTTGGCACAAGGCCGAATGAAAACGGATAATGTGCAGTAGCCCCTACATTGACATTACTCCCAGGTTCTCTCTAACCAGTTGTAGATTTTAATGTTCCATCAATGGGTAAAAAAAGAACTGTTCCATCTTTTTACTAGTGATTATTATTTATATTAAATAAAATTATTCTTGGTGAATACTAATACTTGAAACCATTTAACTCTGTGCAAACAATAGCAAAACTTGAAACCATTCTACTGTCTGCAAATTGGACAGATATTGTTAGCGAGCAATAGATTTAACCATTTAAATGAGTGCAAACAAATTGCAATACTTAAAAGCGTTTAATCGTGTGCCAACGAATGAGCTCAGTCGTTTAATCATAGTTACCTACGAACTATTCACATAAAATTATAAACTCTATCTCTCTCTTTATTATATATATATATATATATATATATATATATATATATATGAATTAACATTAAATACCGATAAAATCGAATTAGTTAATCTTTGCCTAGTCGGTAAGACCCCCCCCCTCAATGAGTGCCCTGGATATGACATTCAACAATCTGATGGTGAGGTTCCAGTGATGCTAGAGCTTAGGGGAATGCAGAGCACCCCTTCATTGCCATTGCTCCCTGGTCCACTCTGGCCCGGAATGGTAGCACCTGATAGGGCCCTCTCTATGGGTTAAATAGAACTAAACCGGCATACTTATGCGAAACTGAATTATTTGAATTAGAACTGTTTGACTAAACTGAATAGCTTGAAATAGAAATGTTTTGACGATTAAACTGTACTTGCATTTAAACTGCGTGCTTATGCTAAACTGAATTGTTTGAAATGGAGATGTTTTTGACATTGAAACTACTTTCACTAAACTGAATTGTTTGATATAGAACTGTTTTGACATTTAACTGTGAGTAAACAAAATCTATACTTATAATAAACTGGATTGGCTGAATTAGAACTGTTTGAATAAACTGAATTGTTTGAAATAAAACTATTTGCATGAAAATGGATTTTGCGTTAAATAACCTCCAAAGGTTGATATGCAATAAAACCCAATCAACCAACCTTAGTTAGCCTACACAAGCCTGGGTTACAAGGAATTCCCAGGTGTAAGAAGTTTAAATGTTTTCATATTAAACTGAAAATGTTCAACGGAAGAGCCTGCCAAAGAATAATCTTATCGGTTAGGGATGTAGAATTTGCCGAGAGCATCTCTGTAGAAAGGTAAAATACCACAAACTCATTTAACTGTGTGTGAGAGAGAGAAAACAATTTTTCTTTAAAATATTTAGGGCAATTTATTCGTTTACAAATCGTGTGTGTGTGTGAAGAGGATTTTGCATTAAATTGTGTACATGAGTTTTGATATATCATCAAAACCCAACCAACATCACTAGATAGCCATCGAATTCATCCATCCTTTTCTACGATTTTTTTTTTCTTTATTTTATTACAGATAACTTGCTCGATCTAGCCATGTTATCAAATATTGTCGGTTTGTTAATGTATTAACAATAGTAAGTAAGTAAAGTTGGCGACCATAGTCGAGGGTAACCCGAAGGTTCCCTTTTCGATAGCTACTACACCAAGGTGTATGGGAGGGCGCTACTCCGAGCTGGACGCCCTGCTTTTGTACAGTCATGTGAAGGGGTCCATAGGAGTATCTCACTTATGAGCTCGTCCCTACTTCTCTAGCAGTGTCCTGTAGGTCTAGTTCGTCTAACTTAGATAGTTTTCGTGGTAGGTGGCCGTACAGCTGCTGCTTTGTGGGGTGTTGCCTCAAGGACTTATGACCCACGCAAAATATATTTATTACAATAAAACATTAACAAATAAATGAAATTTCGGCATCAAGTAACTTAAGTAAAGTTGTCTCCCTTTAGTTGAAGGTGACCCGAAGGCTCCCTTTTCGATAGCTACTACACAAAGGTGTAGGGGAGGGCGCTACTCCTTTCCCTGGATTGCTCCACTTTACCCTTGATCCGTACCTTATAATGCTGAGTGTTAAGCAAGGAGGCATTAAGTACCTTTTTTGTGTGTGTGTGTGATTTACTAAGCTTTTTGCTAAAATGTGATGCAATGGCGTATGAAAGAGGCACTCAATGAGACTCGAACTCACTCTGGCCCAGTCTATTGGGACTGCAAAATACACTGACTGCATCTCTGCAAGACCCCTTCAACAAGTGTCCTAGATATGACGCTAAACAATCTGATGCAACAGAATGTCAAATTTTTTAACGAAGTTTATCCTGTTTGAATTCAGTTTTCTTTCTTGACCGGTTTCCATACTAAGGTTAAAGAACCCAGTCTGTCCTATTTACCCATAGCTGGAAGTTCGATTCATACCCTTTGCAAAGTGAAATGCAAAAAGCCTCGTCCAGGATTTGAACTTTGGTTACCGTGACCACTTCTTAAATAAACTTTGCATCACCTGCGCCTCACAAAGGTATATAGTTTGGGAGCTATGTAAGGCATTAAAGTGTTTTGAGTAGACATTCACCAATATGAATATACAATCACAGATGTAGTTGTTTTAAAATTGCAAAAGACCTCAAAAAAATTTAAAAGTCTCGTTGAATATACTTGGACCGCGCTGATTGTAACTTTCGCTGAGGAGTAAGACTCGCGTACCTACAAAAAGTCTTGTGCTAGTTATGACATTAAAGAGAAGCTATTGGGGGGATAGTGCCCACTTCATTACCATTACTTCCAGGTCTTCTCTGACACAGGGTTGTAATACCAGTTAACGTCTAATCTGTTGGTAAAATAAGTTTTAAAATTATTCGTATTTGATCGGACGCAATTTCCTTATGTTTAGGCATAAGATAATTCAAGACTGATGGATATGCAATTAAATCAATCAAATTACGGAGAGAATTATTTTGTAATAGTACTAAGTCACCAGAGGTGTGGTCTGGAGGCCAAACTGTCCGAAAAATTCTGGAAAAAGTGGTGTGTGTGTGTGTGTGAGAGAGAGAGATTAAACCCGATAAAAAGACAATGAAAGAGTACCTTTTTGAAATATTTAACGGCCAGCCTATATAAGTCTTCGTGGATAAGAATTCTCGTCGAACAATTTTCAGGAGTCATTGCAGTAGATAATTTTTTAATATATCTCTGTGACGACATTGGGGTAAGGGTTTTACAAGTCAACGGATTTCTAAGCAATAAAAATTCTCCCAGAATTAGTCATTTTATTCTATCATCCTTCTTTACATACAAATGTTTTGACCGGAAAGATTGCAACTATTTTCAAATCCAATACATCAAACAATCCCGTATGTCCAGACTTGGTTGATTCATTTAATCAGCGACATTTAGTATTGTAACCAGGAACAAGCGCAGTATTGGCAAATAAATCTACAAAAAGCGCTATTATGGGATTACTCTTCACCTGTTATCCTTTTTTTTTTATTTACAAATATTTTTGAACGGAAAGATAACTGTTTTCAAATCCAATATATAAAACAATCACTTACCAAGTACAGATTAGTTTAATTTTGATTTGGATCAACCCACGAATTCGAAACCTTATTTATATACTTATTTGAACTTGCTAATAAAAGGTTTGTTTTATTTACGTGTCTTAAGATTTTTTTTTTTTTTTTTTTCGGAAAATGTTTTGACTTTCCTTGATTTAACTTTTTTTTTTCTTTCTTTTCCACAGATGCCAGGAATATCACAAGACAACAAATTACAATATCCGTCTTTTACAGACACCACTTCAATATATTTTTTAATCGCTTCAAATAACCTCAATTATATACATTCAATTTTTAACCCCTTATCGCTACACGATCGTCAGTTAATTGTTAACCAGAAATTCAAACAAAAAAGTCTTCTCTATCATGCCTGTGAGAGTGGTTTCAGAGATATAGTCAAATATCTTTTAGACGAATGTGGAGCCGACATTGAAGAGGTTTATTGCAATACAAAGGAATCCACATCACCAATGACGTTGGCTATGATGAACCTAGACTTTTTTCTGATGATGTTACTTATGCGACGAGGAGCCAGCGTAGGCGACCAATATACCAACCCTTGCCACACTAGTTATAGACGCATCAAAGCAGGATATTCAATGTTAGGGCCAATTTTAAAGTCTTATGAAGAGAAAATCGATATGCTATTATTGATTACACCGAATTATCTAACTAATGAAAAATATCTATTCAATCATAACCGTAAAATTGTATCTGCCGAAAAGAATAAACAGTTTTTATTAGCAGCAGCTAATGGAAACATTTCTGAATTAAAAACGTTATACCAGTTTGGTGCGAATAAATATGCTCAAAACATACAACAAGACAACGCTATGTGCCTAGCAATATTAAACGAGGAAAAGAACGTCCAGAATTTCTTGCTAAACTATAGAATTTACTCTTGGAAATCCTACGCTCTTGCTTTAGAATTGTGTGGCGCGAAATTTATCCTTTTTCGAAATCAAACCGAGAAGGCAATCGAATGCTGGAAGAGGTCCGTACAAATTCGCCAAGAATATCGCCTCGACTTTTCGGATAAAATCATTGTAAAACATAACGAGTATTTAGGTGTGGAATTCCAGACTGAAGATGATATCAACAGATTTACCCCCGTAGACTTTCATGTTCAGGCACTGATGGTATTTCTAAGAATTCTTACAAAATTCAACCCACTCACTGAACACGCTTTCATCACGGCACTCCAGCTTGGCGTATTTCGAGAAATGCCATTCCTATCTTTAAAAATCCTCTCCGTATTCTACTATTTTCCACATCGTAAAATATCCCATTGTATTCCAAGAACCCGTGCCAAGCAGGAAATGTACAGTTTGTTACGATATCATTTTCCTTTTATCCACAAAGACGTATCTGAATATTTGAACACAATGATAAACTTACAGGAGTTTCTACATGCAAACGTATGGAAAGTTCTCCTGAAAACCTCGACTTCCTTTTATCGAAAGGCATATTCTTACCTGTTGGAACTTGTTCTTGAAAATATTAAACATATTAAAACTTATTCTTTGACTGAAGTGCAAAAACCGTGGCTCATAGAATTTGTCACGACTTTAGTTAACAGACGTTCAGATCCCTACCCGATTTCGCTACTTGAAAAGGTGAAATATAAAAATTATCCTTTGTATGTTGTTGATTTCCTGAGACATTGCTCAACCAATGTGCACTGCTATGAATTTTGTGATGATACTCGGTTTTATGTAGCGTCCAATTTAGCCAAGTCCTCTCCCAGCTTAAATAACCAAACTCATTTATTGATGGCGGTTGATGTTCACGTTGATTCATTTCCTGGTGACTCCTTACGATCCCTCGAAACTCGTAAAAGGAAAAAAGTAATAAACAATTCCTTTTTAAAAAAAAATTTTTTTCTCTTAAAAATCTTTCACAGCCAACTTAAATAACAAATATTCTTCATGAATAAAAAAAAAAAATTCCAGAAAAATTTCAGTTTATAAAACTTTATTCAGCTTGAATTTTTTTTTTCATTTTCTTAAATTTTTTTTTTTTTAAATTTCATGGAATACACGAATACTGTTAAATGCCTTTTTAGTCATTGCAAGCTTAAACTCAGATGAATCTTAAAGCTGTGAAAATTTGTTCCCAATGAGACTCAAACCTACTTTTGATAGATTGCTAGTCTCACTTGCTAACAGTTACACCATTTGAGGCGCCCTTTTAGTTTTTCCTGTATTTTCTAAATGTTTTAAGCATTTCATGAAATGCAGTATATCTTAAGTTTTGGTCAATAATCAAGTAAAGTTGGCGACTTAAGTCGAGGGTGACTCGAAGGCTCCCTTTTCAATAGCTACTGCACCGAGGTGTAGAGTTGGGTGCTACTCCTTTCCCTGGATTGCTCCACTTAATCCTTCCCATATAATGCTGGTTGTTAAGCAAGGCGGCGTCAACTACATTTTTTTTTTTTTTTTTAAGTCATTCCAAAGTGGTCAATACGAAATAGATATAATTATAGAATATTACATTTTTCAGGGAAAGGAGTAGCGCCCTCCCCTACACCGCGGTGTAGCAGTGTAATATAATGGCTGAGGGATTTCTTTTTATGCTTTTGGGTTTAGTTAGGCTGAGAACCTTTCGGCTCAGCACATGGGTTACTTAGATGCAACATTAATGCAGGTATTCACGCACGCGCGGGCGGAACTGACGTGTCACTCAGATGTCACAATAGCCCGAGATGGGAAACGGGGCTAGCAAGTGCGAATGACGTCACGCACCGGAAGCGCGCGGAGGATTTTGGGAATTTGAAGAAAGTTAGTAGAGTTGAGACTAGACACCGGACGAGAAGGGTTGACTTTCGCTTGCTCGCGGAGGCCCTGAGCAGGTGTTGCACGAGATGTGGTGGCAGATGAAAAAGCCAGAATAAAAAGATTGTGCCTCTCTCTCCTTATGTCGAAGAACCTTTAAACTCAAAGGTAATAAAGTTTCCTACCTGAACTGAGAAGTAAGTGTTTTTCGTGTTTCGAGATTCCTTTTGTTTTTTTTATATAATGAACATTATATGTCCATTTCGCATATCCATATCCAGCTATGGTGCAGTAGCTATTGAAAAGGGATCCTTCTGGTCGCTCTCGACTATGGTCGCCAACATTAAAACATTTATGAGTTTGATCTTTATTTTTGAATTACATTTTTTTTTCTCTTAAATTTATTTACTATTCAAGCCTTTTCTAAATTCTTTGAATAATTTAATATATATATATATATATATATATATATATATATATATATATATATATATATATATATATATATATATATATATATATATATATTTTTTTTTTTTTTTTTTTTAATCGAATGCATACAAAATGGATTTCATGAAAACTAGATATGAAATGACTTTTTTTTTTTTCTTTTTTTTTTTTTTTTTTTAACATTTCCCCCAATATTCTACCGTTTTTGCAAAATTTTCAAGATCAAGTCCGCTCCGAAGTGCTTATTCATCATAAAATCTCTTACTGAATAACTTATCCTCGGGTGTCGAACTACCTTTTTGTTGGGTTTAAATTACGCTTTGCTAATCCCCTGCTTAAATAAAAGTAGAATAAAAATTGTAAACTGCATAAATAACACTAACATCTAATCTGAGAGTGAGGCTCCAATTCCGAAGCTTTGGATACTGTCGAGAACCCTTCATTACAGTTATTTTCGTAGTACCTGGAATGGGGAAATTCCTATCCATAGGTCGAATAGATTTGCTTAAAAATTCGTTATATTTTACGGGAGTACGAACTGTAAATTATTTGCATTAAGTGAGCATCAGTTGCTTGAAACTGATTGTTTAAGTACTTAATATATTATTACTTGTACCGGACATTGGCCTAGCGGTTAGAGTGTTCGCCAATGGCCCGGGAGACCTGGGTTCAATCCCAGGTCGAGTCATACCAAAGACTCAAAAAATGGTACTTGATGCCTCCTTGCTTAACACTCAGCATTATCAGCGGATCAAGGGTAAAGTAGAACCATCCAGGGAAGGAGTAGCGCCCTCCCCTACATCTTGGTGTAGTAACTATCGAAAAGGGAGCCTTCGGGTTACCCTCGACTATGGTCGCCAACTTTACTTTACTTATATTATTACTTATTGAAAACCGTATAATTTTCTAACTAATAGGTTAAGATCGGAATAGTTTCAACTGTATAACCGTACAAATTATTCGTCTTAGATAGGCGTACTTGAGAGCATGTAATTACGCCAAAATGATCTGAAAATACGCAACGACCAAATAGAAATATGCAATGAACATCATTCTCTAAACTCTAGGCATATAGTATTTCCAGATATGTTGATATTCTGTTAAGATCAATTTTTAAAGGAACAATAGGAAAAAAAAAAACGTTCAGTTCGTGTAAGTTTTCACCTTGAAAATACTGTCTTGACAGACGTTATCATTTTTACTTGGAAAAATTTAGAAGTTACTCCTGGCAATATTTGTGAGTCAGATAAGGTAACTGCTACATCCTAACGTTGTATACTTCTCATAGCCCTAAAAAAAATCTCGATCACAACAGTAATACAAATACATATTCAAATACAGGCGGACTCTTTCGTTTCAGATACGAACGGTTTTAACTTCTGAATTCGGTCCATGGCTATACGAAGAGAGACACAACTCTTAAGTCTTTGCTAACCATACTATGCTGACCCCCACCCCAACGCGCGGCGCATCTTGTGATGTTTAACATCTCCACAACTACATCTTTCAACGGTCAAAATCCACCTCGTATTTTCAAAATCCTCAAATTCTTAGGACCATCTCTTCTGGGCGTGACGTCATCCACACTCCAGCCCCATTTCCTGTCTGTGGGTTTATTATAACAAATGGTGATTGACATATCCTTTCCGCATGAGCGTAAAAACTGCACCAAATAACTATGTACCCGGACATAAGAGACTCGAATAGTTCAAAGACTTACTAAACTGTAAGATTAAATATAATTAACGAAAAGTGATTACTGTAAAAACAATCATTCCTTAATTATATAACTCGAACTTATGCTAGTCATTTTTAAAAGTAAAATGACCTCTCAAAAATCTTTTGCCCAGTCCCCTGGGGCTATAGAATACAACGACTGCACCTCTGCAGAGATGTAACCCCCACCAAATGAGTGTCCAAGATATGACACTAAACAATCTGATGGTGAGTTTCCAGTGATGCTGGAGCTTTTGGGGAATGTAGAGCACCCCTTCATTACCATTGCTCCCAGATGCACTGTGGCCCGAACACGTAACACCTAATAGGGCTCTATGGATTAAATAGAACTAATCAGCGTACTTATGCTAAACTAAATTACTTGAAATAGCACTGTTTGTCATGTAAACTGCGTACTTATGATAAACTGAATTGTCTGAAATAGAACTTTTTTTTAATTAAGTGTTCTACGCTACATTGAGTTAATTGAAAGAACTGTTTTGACATTTAACTGTGTATGGACAAAAACTATTCTGATACTAAACTGAATTGTGTGAATTAGAACTTTTTGACAAAACTGGATAGTTTGAAATAGAAATGATTTTGACAAACTGTGTACTCATGCGAAACTGAATTGTTTGAAATAGAATCATTTATTTGTATAAAAAATAGATCAGGCATTAAATAACCTATAAAGGTTGATATGCCATAAAACTTAAACAACCAACCAACTTGTTTAATATACAATTCTATTCGTGAAAAATATACAAATGCGTCCGTAAGTTTGTAAGACATATAAATCGTTGTGGCATGGTGATTTTACACATGCACAACATTCATTCCTCTCTTGGTTGACTCAATCCCGTAAGAAGTATAACAAGATAACCGGTGACTAGGCAAACTCTTCTTCTAATCAAAGAATACCTACCAGTGAATGGTAATCTGATGAAGGAGTTATCTTCTCTTGGGTGGGTTATTTTTTTATCGCAGCTAAGTCTTTTGACGGGGCTCTATTCTACCCCATAATGTAACTATAACGCAATAAAAAGGTCTCTGCATAGGGGAATTTTTATAAAAGCGATAAGTCTGATATGCTCCTAGAAAGAAAGCTATTTTCTCTCTCTAATTTACATTTAATTAATTATATTAACAAATCCCTGTTAGTTATGAAGATAATAGGAATCTATATATGATTTTCAAGTTAATCTTTTTTCGAAGGCATAAAACTCCGAAAATAATTTATACTCGACTTTGGTAATCTGGTCAAATATAATAAAATATAACTAAAACTCAGACCTTAAAACCTAAAACATGCACAAAAGACAAAAGCAATTAAATACTTCAGGCATTAAATGACCAACAGAAGTTGATATGCCCTTAAACCAAATTCGAGTTTGATTTTTGTTTAACTCGATATTCTCGAATAAATAGTTCTTTTTACTTTGTAACTTTCAGAGCTTTTTCAATTCATGAATTAAGATGTTTTATCTACTCGAAAATTGCCACTTGCCTTTCCTTGTTAAAATTTTCTTTTTTTTTTTTTTTTTAATTCGCAGATACCAGGCATATCAATGGAGGACAATTTAAAAAACTCGTCTTTTCCTGACGCAGCTTCGATATATTTTTTTATCGCTTCAAATAACCTCGATTATATACATTTAATTTTAAACCCTTTATCTCTTCGCGATCGTCAGTTAATTGTTAACCAGAAATTCACACAAAAAAGCCTTCTCTATCATGCCTGTGAGAGTGGTTTCAGAGATATAGTCAAATATCTTTTAGACGAATGTGGAGCCGACATTGAAGAGGTTTATTGCAATACAAAGGAATCCACATCACCAATGACGTTGGCTATGATGAACCTAGACGTTTTTCTGATGATGTTACTTATGCGACGAGGAGCCAGCGTAGGCGACCAATATACCAACCCTTGCCACACTAGTTATAGACGCATCAAAGCAGGATATTCAATGTTAGGGCCAATTTTAAAGTCTTATGAAGAGAAAATCGATATGCTATTATTGATTACACCGAATTATCTATCTAATGAGAAATATCTGTTCAATCATAACCGTAAAATTGTATCTGCCGAAAAGAATAAACGGTTTTTATTAGCAGCAGCTAATGGAAACATTTCTGAATTAAAAACGTTATATCAGTTTGGTGTGAATAAATATGCTCAAAACATACAACAAGACAACGCTATGTGCCTAGCAATATTAAACGAGGAAAAGAACGTCCAGAATTTCTTGCTAAACTATAGAATTTACTCTTGGAAATCCTACGCTCTTGCTTTAGAATTGTGTGGCGCGAAATTTATCCTTTTTCGAAATCAAACCGAGAAGGCAATCGAATGCTGGAAGAGGTCCGTACAAATTCGCCAAGAATATCGCCTCGACTTTTCGGATAAAAACATAGTGAAATATGACGAGTATTTAGGTGTGGAATTCCAGACTGAAGATGATATCAACAGATTTACCCCCGTAGACTTTCATGTTCAGGCACTGATGGTATTTCTAAGAATTCTTACAAAATTCAACCCACTCACTGAACACGCTTTCATCACGGCACTCCAGCTTGGCGTATTTCGAGAAATGCCATTCCTATCTTTAAAAATCCTCTCCGTATTCTACTATTTTCCACCTCGTAAAATATCCCATTGTATTCCAAGCACTCGTGCCGAGCAGGAAATGTGCAGTTTGTTACGATATCATTTTCCTTTTATTCACGAAGACGTATCTGAATATTTGAACACAATGATAAACTTACAGGAGTTTCTACATGCAAACGTATGGAAAGTTCTCCTGAAAACCTCGACTTCCTTTTATCAAAAGGCATATTCTTACCTGTTGGAACTTGTTCTTGAAAATATTAAACATATTAATACTTATTCTTTGACTGAAGTGCAAAAACCGTGGCTCATAGAATTTGTCACGACTTTAGTTAACAGACGTTCAGATCCCTACCCGATTTCGCTACTTGAAAAGGTGAAATATAAAAATTATCCTTTGTATGTTGTTGATTTCCTGAGATATTGTGCTACCAATGTGTACTGCTATGAATTTTACGATGATACTTGGTTTTGTGAAGCGTCCAACTGAGCCAAGCCCTCTCCCAGCTAGAAAAACCAGACTCTTTATTTCTATTTGTTGACTAATGGAGAGCACGAGGCTTTTGTGGGGGGGGGGCTTTATTTATGTGTTCTAAGGGAGCCTAGCTAGCCACATTTGTGTTCCCATTCAACAGTACAGTATATAGCCAATCATCCATCACCAATCATGCTGCAAACACCGAAATACCTCCCTTTGCTCCGTGAAAGGACCTGCTTTAAAAAACCCGAATGGAATGATGGTATTTCTAACAATTTATATATGGATTATTTACAAAAATGTTATATGATGGGGATGGGAGAAAAACCCCGAAATATAGAAAAGACGAAACAAAGGAAAAAATTCCCCGTTTGGTAACCCTCCCATCCGCCCGTCTACGAAATGGAGGCCGACTAGAATAACCACTCATTTATTAATGGAGGTCGATGTTTCTGTCAATTCATTTTCTGGTGACTCCCTATGAGGCTCGTAAATTGAAAGAGTTAATAAACAATTCCATTTTAATTTTTTATCGCTTAAAAATATTTCATAACCAACTTAAATAATAAATATTCTTCATGAATAAGAACAAATTTCCAGAGATATTTCCATTCATAAAACTTTATTCAGTTTTTTTTTTTAACTTTTTTAAAATTCATTTTTATTTATCTTATTTTATTAATGGAATTCATCCAAAATGGATTTCATGAAAACAGTGTTAAATACCTTTTAGTCATTGAGAGCTTCTGCTCAAATATAGCACAATTCCATGCGAATTAGGCACCCAATGAGACTCTAACTCACTCAAATAGTTTGATAGTCTCACTTGCTCACCATCACACCACTTGAGGTGCCCTTCAACACTTTTAGCTTTTTTTCTGCATTTTCTCAATGTTTTAAATAGGTTTATGAAATATTCTCAATGTTTTAAAAATTCTTATTTAATGAATTTTTAAAAACATAAATATGGAATATTTCATTAAATTATTGAAAACATTAAGAATTTTTTCATTTTTATTCTTTAATGTCCTTTTTGTTTTAGTTTGTATTTTTTTTTTTTTTTAAATTCAAACATTTCTATAAACATTTCCTGAGGTTTAAGGTTTCTTTGTTTAATGGCATATCAACCTTTGTAGGTTATTTAATGCCAATGCTATTCTCCTAGAAGAACAGTAGTGGTACTATTTAACCCATAGCTGGGAGGATAATGGGGGTTCATACCTTTCCCCAGGGTATTTGCCCTAAAGTGAACGTAATAGCGTTACTGGAATACGTACTCGCGTACTACGATTCCGCAGACCATCGCTTTAACCATTACACCACGAGGACACCCCCTATAAGTTCTGAATAATTTTGTGTAATATTCTACGTTTTAATTTAACTTTTTTTCATCTTTATCATATTTTTTATTTTATTTTGTAAATGGATTTCATGCAAAAAATGAAGCACAAGTGCGTGGAAATTGGGCGCCCAGTGAGACTCAAACTTACTCGTAATTGTTTGCTTGTCTAACCGGCTAATTTTTACAGCACCTGATGCGCCCTTAAACGGCTTTAACTTTTTTCTACACATTCTAAATTTTTTAAAAAATTTAATGAAATAGTCTACATTTTATATATTTCTTTTTAATTTAATCATGAAATATGTAAAAATTAATATCGAATATTTTTTGTACTTGTCTTTAATTGAAATCAGTTTAATCTGAAAATTAATTTTTTATCTATTGCGGACTTTTTTTCCTCATCTTGGTAGTTTTTGTGTTGTTTCTTCTTTCACTACGTTTCGGCCAAATTTCACCTCTGGCCTTCTTCAGGTGATTTACCGCGACCTTGCATAGGAATGCTAAGTCTTGTAACCGCGACCTCGGATAGGAATGCTGAGTTTCGCCGCGGATAGAGGCGTTGAGTCTCTACGGTTCCAGGGGAGCATTGTCAGAAGATAGCGGTTTCAAATCCTACCCAAGCCGGCCAGAGGTTTACTTGGTCAAAAAAACGTTGTGCGATAGACAACAACTATGGAAGGCAGTAATTACTGGGGATACGGTTACAAGACTCAGCATTCCTATCCAAGGTCGCGGTAAAATCACCTGAAGAAGGCCAGAGGTGAAATTTGGCCGAAACGCAGTGAAAGAAATAAACACTAAAACTACCAAGATGAGGAAAAAAGTCCGCAATAAATAAAAAAAATTAATTCTCATATCGAATATTGTTTTAAATAATTCAATGATATATTCCACATTATTTTAAAAATATTTTATTCAATAATAATTTTTAAGAAAATAGATTATATCGTGATTATATCATCATCATATCGCGCTGGTTGCACGGATATCCCTGACCCTCTCTCGCCACACCTCCCTATCGTTCATCGCCCTAGGTAGGTCTTCAGGACAACATCCCGTATCCTCGCATAGCTGCTGAATGTATGTTCGTGCTGGTCGTCCTGCTTTTGCACGGCCATGTGTGGGGTCCATAAGAGTACATCTCTTATGAGTTCGTCCCTGCTTCTCCAGCAGTGTCCTGCATGTCTGATTCGTCTAACTTGAATAGTTTTCGTGATAGGGGGCAGGTGGCCGTACAGTTGGTGTCTTGTGGGGTGTTGCCAACAGGACTTGTTTAAGATTGCACGTAGCATTCTTGTGTAATTGCCGTCTAGCTTCTCCAGCCGTATTGTTAGCGTCCATGTAGTGCAGCCATATAGCAGTATCGATGTGACCGCAAAATTATGTACAAACAAGAAAGTGATGGTAAAGAGGTACAAGGTCTCAAGTTGTAAATCAGTCAGGCGGAACCGTGAGCAGGTATTTGTCATACGCCCCACCAAGCGTATTAGGTGGGTTCGTGCGCAGGATCGAAACCCAGACGCACCCAGCAGCTCCAAAAATGCCTCGGGGCACCGTCGGCATTCCTCTAAAGTGGTGGCGACTCAGGCACCAAGCAATAAACCCAACACCTTTTTGAAGAGTTAAAACCTGGGGGCATGGGGCCCTCTTATGCTCGAGGATGCCGGTCATTACCCACTGCCACTTGAGCCAAGACACACCCGACCGGAACCGTGAACCTCGAGTCTGTGTATGGACGAAGCTTCTGTACTGGTTATTCTGTCGACCGCTGAGGAGAGAGGTCATTCCATCACTATACAAATATAGATGTAGAACATTTAATTAAATTATTAAAAAAAAAAAACATTTAAAAAGTGCGTTTTATTTTTTTCATTACATTATTTTCTTAATTTTTTTTTTTTTTCTTCGTAATTTAAGCATTTTCTTAATGTTTTACAAAATCTAATGAAATTTTCTACGTTTTTATTTATTAATTTTTTTTCTTTTCTTTTTATTAAATTTATTAGTATATTCTACGTTTTTATTCATCTGTTTATTTTTATTATACTTATTTTTTTCTTTGTTTTTAGTCGAAGGTACTATTTACCAACCCCTCCGCTCGGGCAGGATATGACACAAGGTCAATTTTTAAGCGGAGTTTAACAGGTTTGAATTCAGAGTTTTCCTTCTCCTAGACTAGTTGCCTCAACAAGGCTGAAGAACCTGGTCCGTCCTACTATTTACCCATAGCTGGAGGGAGAATAAGGGGGTTCATACCTTTCCCAAGGGTATTTGCCCGAAAGTGAACATAATAGCGCGACTGGAGTACGAACTCGCGTACTACGATTCCGCAGTTCATCGCTTTAACCATTACACCACGAGTCTAAGGTGATTGACGATTATCCTTTTGTACATCGTTAATTTTCCAAGCTGTCCGTATTGGCAACGTCTATGACCCCATTAATTATACTCTGCTACATTGAGATGCAAACATACCTGAGCCATTCCTCCAGCTTGATGTATCCATTGTTTGTCGATTCCATCTTCGGATACTCCCTACGACCTTTCGATAGTCTTTAAAGGAAATAAGTTATAGGGATTTCTTAAGTTTTCATCTCATCGATTGATAAAATCAGAAAACTGCTTCGAGCTGACAAAGAAAAGAAGCAGAAAGCACCCCGCAAAAACATTTGCCGACGCCGACTACGCCAATGACATAGATACTGGCAAATACGCCCAACCAAGCCGAGAAACTACTGCATAGTTTGGAACGAGCCGCCGCAGGCATTGGCCTTCATGTCAATGCACACAAAACTGAATATATGTGCTATAATCAAACAGGCGACATCACCACACGAGACGGAACACCTCTGAAACTAGTAGACAAATTCACCTACCTAGGAAGCAGCGTCTCATCAACCTGAAAGGACATCGACACGCGGCTAACGAAAGCATGGACAGCTATCGATAGGCTATCGATCATAGGGAAGTCAGACCTGACCGATAAAATGAAACGCAGTTTCTTCCAGGCAGCGGTCGTATCGATTCTGCTGTATGGATCCACTACTTGAACGCTAACTAAACGGCTGGAGAAGAAGCTAGACGGCAATTACACAAGAATGCTGCGAGCAATATTGAACAAGTCCGGTTGGGAACACCCCACAAGGCACCAACTATACGGCCACCTGCCTCCAATCACGAAAACTATCCAAGTTAGACGAACCAGACGTGCAGGACACTGCTGGAGAAGCAGGGACGAGCTCATAAGTGATGTACTCCTATGGACCCCCACATATGGTCAGGCAAAAGCAGGACGACCAGCTCGAACATGCATACAGCAGCTCTGTGAGGATACGGGATGTGGCCCTGAAGACCTGCCAGAAGAGATGAACGACAGGGAGAAGTGGCGAGAGAGGATCAGGGATATCCGTGCTAACGGCACGACATGATGATGATGAAAACCATCTGGATGCTAATACAACAAATTTGTTATCCTCGTGACTGAAAATAAATTTCCAGAAAGATCTTGAGGATTGTTGTTTCGTTTTCGAAATATGAAATAATTTAACAATGAATTTCACTGACTAGTATATCAGCGTTTAGTGTTGATACTGCAATATGGATGCATTACATGGACGCTAACTAAGCGTATGGCGAAAAAGCTTGACGTCAAATACGCAAGAATGCTGCGGGCAATTTTGAACTAGTCCGCAAAACAGTAACTATACGGCCACCTACCACCCATCACGAAAACTATCCTAGTTAAACGAACAAGACATGCGGAACACTACTGAAACTCTCACAAAATTATATGTAGAATATCCCTTTCATTTCCACCATTTTAGGGGCCTGAGATCATAGATTACCTTATGAAGCACACTGAAATAGAATGACTGTAAGTAATCTCCTTGCCCAGTCGGCTGGGGCTGTAGAATACAAAGTACACATCTAAACTGCGAACTAATGCTAAATTGAATTGCTCGAAATAGAACTGTTTTAACGTCTAAACTGTGTACTTATGCTGAACTGAATTATCTGAAATAAAACTGACAATTAACTCTGTGTATTTCCCAGTCGGTTGGGGCTGTAGAATACACCGACTGCACCTCTGCAGAGGGGTAAGACCCACCCCCACAACGAGTGTCCTGCATATGACACTAAACAATCTGATGGTAAGGTTCCAGCAGTGCTGGAGCTTTGGGAAATGCGGAGCACCCCTTTATTGCCATCGCTCCCAGGTCCACTCTGGCCCGGAGTGGTAGCACCTGATCGGGCCCGGTCTATGGGTTAAATAGAACTAACAGCATACTTATGCTAAAATGAATTGTTTGATTTAACTGAATAGCTTGAAATAGAAGTGTTTTTGACATTTAAACCGTACTTACATTTAAACTGCGTGCTCATGCTTAACTGAATTATTTAAAATAGAACTGTTTTTCGACATTAAAACTGTATTTACGCTTAACTGAATTGTTACATATAACTGCTTGAATGGTTTGAAATAGAAATGTTTTTTGACAATGAAACTGTGTGCTTATACTAAACTGAATTGTTTTAAATAGAACAGATGCACACAAAACGGAATATATATGCTATAATCAAACGAAGGACATCTCCACTCTTGACGGAACCCCTCTTAAACTAATAGACAAATTCACTTACCTAGGAAGCAGCGTTGAACCAACCGAAAAGGACATCGACACGAGATTAACGAAAGCATGGACAGCTATCAATAGGCTATCGACTATATGGAAATCAGGCCTAACCGATAAAATGAAACGCAGTTTCTTCCAGGCAGCAGTCACATCGATACTGCTAAATGGCTGCACTACATGGACTCTAACTAAACGGCTGGAGAAGAAGCTAGACAGCAATTACACAAGAATGCTGCGAGCAATCTTGAACAAGTCCTGGCGGCAACACCCCACACGACACCAACTGTACGGCCACCTGCCTCTTATCACGAAAACTATTCAAGTTAGACGAACCAGACATGCAGGACACTGCTGGAGAAGTAGGGACGAGCTCATAAGTGATGTACTCTTATGGACCCCCACACTTGGCCGTGCAAAAGCAGGACGACCAGCACGAACATACATTCAGCAGCTATGTGAGTATACAGGATGTTGTCCTGAAGACCTGCCTGAGGCGATGAACGATAGGGAAAAATGGTGAGAGAGAGTCGGAGATATCCGTGCTACGACATGATGACGATTTACATAAAGATGGACTTGGCGTTAAATAATCTACAAAGGTTGATATGCCATAAAACCCACCATGCCAAACCAAGTAATTTCTCGTGGAATTTAAAATATTCGAAGACTGAAATGCGTTGCAAAAACTTTAAAAACAAAAATTTAATGCATTGTATGAAATGTATATTTTAAATGCCTTAAATATTTCAATTTTTTAAAAAAGTATTCTTACGGATTTTTTTTCCCCTAAAATTGTGTGGATCCACCAAGCCAAGTCAAAAATTCCAGTCCATCATAAAGCCACGAACTTAGCGATTTTCCCCTAGATGTAAAACACTCTGACGGGGATTCATAAAATACACTGACTATATCCCTTGCAGGTGCCAGTGGTGTGATGGCTATTCTCGCAGGAATTGGACACGGCGACACGAGTTCAAATCCTGGACTGATTGCATTTCACATAGCACTAATACCTTTGGGAAAGGTATGAATCCAATTATTCTCCCTCCAGCTATGGATAAAAAGTAGGGCAGACTAGGTTCTTCAGCCTTGGTGAGGCGACTAGTCTAGGAGAAGGAAAACTCTGAATTCAAACCTGTTTAATTCCGCTTAAAAAATTGACCTTGTGTCATATCCTGCCCGAGAGGAGGGGTTGGGTAAATATGATATCCCTTGCAGAGAGGTAAGATCTACTCCTAAAGATTGAGAGCCCAGCGTATGACACTCAACTCGGTGATGCCCCAGTTGCCTGGGGCTACAGAATAAACCGACTGCATCTCTGCAGAAGGGTAATACTTCCCCAACACGTGTCCTGGTAATATGAGGCCAAAAAAATCTGATGGTGACACTCTAGTAATACAGGAGCTTTCAGGAATGTGGACCACCCCTTCATTGCCATCGCTTCCTGGTCCACTCTGGCCTAAAGTGGTAGCGTCTGATAGTGTTCAATCAATGGGTCAAATAGAACGTTTGACTTTTTAAACTGAGTGCAAACAAAGGATGCAAGCTAAATTTAAATTGTTTGAAATAGAACTGTTTTTCCAATTAACTGTGTGTATATTAATGTCTGATGTTTAATTCAATTGTTTATGATAGATAGCAATACCGTGGGAACATTTTGAACTGAATTGTTTGAAATAGAACCGTTTGATCTTTTAACTATTTGTAAAAAATGATTGATGTAAAATTGTGTTGATAGTATTTAAAGCAGTACTTGAAATATTTAACTGTGAGCAAACAAATGATTAATAGTAAATAGAATTATTCGTATTAGGTAGAAATAAGTGAAGCCATTTAACTATACGTATATTGAAAAAAGATAAGCTCTGACTTGTTTAAAAGTCTTGTCTATAAAATGTTTTAAAATCATTTATTTAATTATGCATAAAAAGTATTTGGCATTAAATATAAAAAATAAACCTACAATGGTTGATATGCCATAAACCAGGCCAAAGTAAACTCACAGTGAGGCTCCTGTAATTGAGCACATAAATTTGTGGAGTACCACTTCATTTCCATTACTCCCAGGTCCACTCTCACTTGGTGTGATAGTTTCTGTTCGGGTCAAATAGATCTAAATGCAAATATGAACATGATTTATTAACCCGTGGACATAAAATAACCCTTGACGGCTAGACATGGCGTTGTACTCATTCCATATCTTGACACAGGATGCAGAAGCAAAACACGCAGTTTCACCGTGTAGTTTTTTTTACTTACATTTACATATAATTTTCTTGCTGACAGTACGGATTCCTTTGACTCTCTCTCGACATCCATCCCTATCACTCCATTTAGGTTTCTGCTGATCGCTCAACATCTGCGTGTCCATGCGTGAAGTCATATTAGAGGAGATGGCTTGC
>OY757934.1:21666009-21681009 GCA_963585895.1 Sepioteuthis lessoniana
GGCTTTGAGCCCTTAGTGACCCTCGGTTGAGCAACCCAAGCCAAGATGCGAAAGAAGTGCTGTTATGGTCGAGGAAGGACTTGGGTCAATATAGCTGTCCGTCCTTGACTCATTTCTCACACACAACAAACATTACCTTTTCGAAATTAAAGTGTGAAAAATTTATATTTTTATAAAGAGTATTCGTTTGTTATTGAAGTCGTCATTATCAGTTGATTATGTTTCCGTTTATATTTGTACATGTACACGATTACTTGTATTATGGATATACGACATTTATTGCCATTACTCCCAGGTCCACTCTGACCGGGAGAAGTAGCTGTTAAAGTCCCATCCATGGTTCGATTATATCTGCTTCAGGTTTTTATCATTTGATAGTACTTGATAAGATTCAACTGTAAATTATATGCAGCATTAAAAGTTACGCGAAGTGGCAATTGTTACTATTTACCAACCCCTCCGCTCGGGTAGGATATGACACAAGGTCAATTTTTAAGCGGAGTTTAACAGGTTTGAATTCAGAGTTTTCCTTCTACTAGACTAGTTGCCTAACCAAGGTTGAAGAACCTAGTCTGTCCTACTATTTACCCATAGCTGGAGGGAGAATAATTGGATTCATACCTTTCCTACGGGTATTTGTGCTATGTGAAATGCGAAGTGGCAATTGTTCAATAAGTATTGGTGCTGGAGCTTTGGGGAATGCGGAGTACTCTTTCATTGCCAATGCTCCCCGGTCCACTCTGGCCCGGAGTGGTAGGGCCCTATCAGGTGCTATCAATGGGTTAAATAGAACTAAACTGAATTGTCTTAATTAGAAGTGTTTCACTAAACTGAATAGCTTGAAATATAAATATTTTTGACAATTGAACTGTACTTACATTTAAACAGCATGCTTATGCTAAATTGAATTGTTTGAAATGGATCTGTTTTTGTTAAAGAACTCTACTTACGCTAAATTGAATTATTTGATATAGAACTGTTTTGACATTTAACTGTGTGTAAAAGAAAATCTGTACATATGCTTAGCTGAATTAGAACTGTTTGAATAAACTGAATAGTTTGAAATGGAAATGTTATTGACAATTAAATTGTGTACTTATGCTAAACTGAATTGTTTTAAATAGAACTGACTATTTACATAAAAATGGATTTGGCGTTAATTAACCTACAAGGGTTGATAGGCCATAAAACCCAACCAATCAGTTAGTATTATAATTATTTGTTACTTGAAACCATACAAGAGCGTGCAAACTATTTGAAGATCGAAGTATTTGATGTGAGTGAACAAAACCTCCCCCATCCCAAGAAGCTGATAAAGAATTATACATATCAACGTAAAAAGAACAAGATTTCCATTATATCTACGAATAATGATCCCTGATAATTTGAAATGCCATCATTAAGGAAAAATGTTTTTCGCATTATCTATGGTTTGCCGATATTATTGGCATATATATATATATATATATATATATATAAAATTTGCACTGATGTATGGTTCTCACTATCTCATTTGATTAGTAACTGGAGGACCAAATATTACAGTATTATTAAATAGACCTCAATATCAATGATAGAGCTTGTGTGTGTGTGTGTGTGTGTATATATATATATATATATATATATATATATATATAATTTGCACAGATGTATGGTTCTCACTATCTCATTTGATTAGTGGCTAGAGGACCAAATATTACAGTATAATTAAAAAGAGCTCAATATCAATGACAGAGCTTGTGTGTGTGTGTGTGTGTGTATATATATATATATATATATATATATATATATATATATATATAACTTGAAGAAAACTCAAACCTTGTTAAATTAACATTGTAAATTTATTTCGTCGAAGAATATAATCTTAGTCTCTTGAGATGACGCTTAATTTGAGGGCACCCTCAATTATCATTGTAAATTTATTTCGTCGAGGAATATAATCTTAGTCTCTTGAGATGACGCTCAATTTAAGGGCACCCTCAATTAAAACGAGTACGTCATCTAAAGAGACGAAGATTATATTCTTCGCCGAAATGAATTTAAAATGATTATTTAACAAGGCCTGAGTTTTCTTCCAGTTACATTGTGTTTTACATAAACCTGATAAGGAATATATAACAATAGGCATGCATCGAGTATTACCATTGATTTATATAAATAAATAAATATACACGAATAATCCACACCCATTGTCTTCAAATGCCAACTGGATATTACTAAGATATATAATTTAATATAATGGCTGAGGGATTTCGTTTTATATATCTTGCCTTTGGGTGTAGTTAGGCTGAGAACCTTTCGGCTCAGCATATGGGTTAGTTCGGTGCAAACTTGAGCACAGATATTGACGCGCGTGCAGGGAGGGTGTGTCGTTCACAGATGTCAAAATAAAAATCCCAGGACCAGGGGATGTGAATGACGTCATGCACCGGAACCGTGTGCGGAGGATTTTGGGGGATTTGAAAAAAGTCAGTTGAGAACTAGACTCCGAACGGGAAGGGTCGACTTTCGGGGCTCGCTGAGGCCAGAGGAATTTGTGCGCTACGGACGCCACACGTATTGGTGGGGGGCAGATGGAAAAGCCAGCATAGAAAAAAACCTTTAAACTCAAAAGTAATAAAAGGTTTCGTACCTGAACTAAGAAGTCATTACGTGTTTTTCGTGATCCCTATGTTATGAACATTATATGAACGTTTCGCACATCCATATCTGGTACATACATATATAGTCATCCACAGACAGATCTGTTTTATTCTATCAGAACTCATCAGTGTGGCTAGACATACTAGCTTCCCGTAGCTGGGATCGAAACCCGGTTGACTCAAGCGCCAATCCAAGACTCTACCTCTCAGCCACAAGGAACCAGTAGGAGCGAAGTAAATTTTAAACGGATATGAATCCCAATTACTATTGTTTACATACATCCGCTTAATGGCTACCGAGAGCTGAATTTATATATGAAGAGCCTTGCAATAAACGCTAATGGCAACGCGATTACTTCATGCGCTAGAGAACTCAACCCTACAGGGGTAGGGGAGTATATATATATATATATAGATATAGATATATATATATATATATACCTATCCCACCGCAGGAGCCGAATGCAACAAAATGTCAGTTTTTAAAATAGATTTTAAGGTTTGAATTAAGAATTTTCTTTTTCTCAGACCGGGGACCATGCCAAGGTTAAAGATCTTATTGTATCGAAGCACTTGCCCAAAGGTGGAAAGCAAATACTTGCATTCACAACTATCCGACGGGAATTAGCTCAATATAAAATGAAAACTGCCTCGTTCAGGAATTGAATTCATGTCAATTTCAAACGACACTAAACATTACGCCACGGTCATATATATATATATATATATATATATATAAGAGAAAGAGATTCTTTGATATTTCTCTCTTGCCCAGTCAGCTGAGGCTGTAGAATACACTGACTGCACCTCTGCAGAGGGGTAAACCCCCCTAACGAGTGCCCTGGATATGACACTAAACAATCTGATGGTGAGGTTCCAACAGTGCTTGAACTTTGGGGAATGCGGAGTACCCCTTCATTGCCATTGCTCCCAGGTCCACTCTGGCTCGGAGTGGTAGCACCTGATAGGGCCCTATCTATGGGTTAAATAGAACTAACAGCATACTTATGCTAAAAAGAATTGTTTGAGTAAACTGAATAGCTTGAAATAGAAATGTTTTTTGAAAATTAAACCGTACTTACTTTTAAACTGCGTGCTTATGCTTAACTGAATTATTTGAAATAGAACTGTTTTTCGACATTAAAACTGTATTTACACTTAACTGAATTGTTACATATAACTGCTTGAATAGTTTGAAATAGAAATGTTTTTGACAATTAAACTGTGTACTTATGCTAAACTGAATTGTTTTAAATAGAACAGATTATTTACATAAAAATGGATTTGGCGTTAAATAACCTAGAAAGGTTGATATGCCATAAAATCCAACAAAGCAAACCATTTGATATTTCTCTGAATAGATCGAGGCTGTTTTTCTGGTGTGTTGAGACATTTCATCGCCATATTTTGAGGGGTCTATAAGTAAAAGTAAATTTGACGACTCTAGTCGAGGGCAACCTGAAGGCTCCCTTTTCAATAGCTATTAAACTGAGGTATAGGGGAAGGCACTACTCCTTTCCCTGGATTGCTCCTCTTTACCATTGATACGAGGGGCATACGATAAGTTTCCAGACTTTTTTCGTATGGGCACTTTTATTGATAGTACACACATGAAACTCTAGTTCCCTTCGAAGTAGTCTCCTCTGGCTGCAATGCACTTGTTGTACCGTTCCAACAACTTCTTCTAGACCCCATGGAAGTCCTCTTGTGTGAGCGTGTCAATGACCTTCGTCACAGCCTCTTTCCTCTCCTCAGTTGTCTCATAACAACAACCTCTGAGCTTAGGGAATAACCAAAAGTCACAGGGAGCAAGGTCTCGACTATAGGGAGGGTGCGAAACTGTTTTGATTCCTATCTTGGTCAAATAGTCTGTGACAAGGATAGAGTTGTGGACTGGTGCATTGTCCTGGTGTAAATGCCACTGACCCGATTTGAAGAGTGTTAGCCTCTTCCTAAGGAATCTCTTCCTGCTGAACTCCCTTAAAGCCTCAACATAGTAACCCTAACCCTAACCCTTTGGCCAATTAACTCTGGTCTTTTGACTTCCTTACTCCTCCTACACCTGTCATCATCCCTCACTGACTCCGTGCCTTCCTTGAATCTCTTATGCCACTCAAAAACTGATGCTCAATTCATACAAGATGGTCCAAAAGTAGTCTGAAGCATTCCATACGTTTCTATGGCATTTATTCCAAGTTTAAAACAGAATTTTATTGCATATCGTTCATCTAAAGTGTCAGATAGCATTTTTGAAATTCACCAGCTGCGACAATCGGGCCTTAGTAGGGTGTATTCCAATTGCTGCTGTAGCTGCTGATTCGAACCTAAAAATCATACAAATTGGTAAGTCATCTTATAAGATGTATAGCAATAACATAGTGAATTTTCAAGAGTCTAATTTTAAATGCCCATACGAAAAAAGTCTGGAAACTTATCGTATGCACCTCATATGTACCTTATATTGCTGAGTGTTAAGCAAGGCGGTGTCAAGTGCCATTTTTAAAGTCTTTGGTATGACGCGACCTGAAATTGAACCCAGGGCTTCCGGATCATTGGCGAACACTCTACCCACTAGACCAATGAGAATTCTTAATATTTTCTGCAAATTCTAATTCGTTATTTATGAGAATATCCTGATATCAGGTAACACAATTAAAAGCACAGAGATGGCAATAATTTACAAACGTTTCATAGTGATGGATTTAATCTTCATCCTCCAAAAATTATGAAAAAAAATTCACATTACATAGTACAGAAAATGAAATACAAAAATATACCTCTTCAAATCAAAAGTTCGGGTAGAACTTCTAGAAGATACCAACACATTACACGAGAAATTATCGAGGATTAGAACAGGAACTATTAACTGATATCCAAGAATTTGCGTTACAATAATCCCTGTCCTATCTATAGGAAAAATAATTCGAAAAGAAGGAAGAAAATATGTTTCTAAATCTTTGACAGAAAAACAACATGGCTGAAAATATGACCTGTACGGAGAAAGTGGTGCAGTCGGCTAGGGATACCAACTGTATCTCTGCAGAGGGGCAAGATTTCCCCGTCGAGTTGTTGTATAGCCATGATACGACTATACGTATGCATATACATGCGGAAACATCATCAACAATAATGACGAACGAACACACTTCTTTAGAAAATTATACCTCTCACACCGTATGGAAAGCCGACTGTTTTCCGGTTTCAAAGGGCCGGAAACAAGCCGGACTGCTTCTCCTTTGGGAGAGGAGCTAAGCTTGCATTTTATAGTTGAACCCGTTACATCGAGAATTTTGATGACTAAAATATCACGTTCAGTGCAAAAAATTATCATTGATCTGATAATTTGGTTATTTAATGCCAAAGCCATGATTGAGGGACTGTAGAGGTTCAATTTACCCCTTTGTAAAGTAGAGAATAAGATGGTTCACACCTTTCTCAAGGGTATTTTTCTGAAAGTGAAAACAATAATGTGACTCGAATTCAAACTCGAACTCGCTTACAATGTTTCCGCAGTCAGACCTCCCCATTCCCTTAGGATATTAACTAAAATATGCCACGCGGGGGGGGGGGTCCATAAACAGAACTCAGTTTACCGTATTAATTGTTGTTTAAATGGTCACCTGCCTATGTAATCATATTTACCAACCCCTCTGCACGGGCAGGATATGACACAAGGTCAATTTTTAAGCGGAGTTTTGCAGGTTTGAATTCAAAGTTTTCCTTCTCCTTGACTAGTTGCCTCACCAAGGCTGAAGAACCTAGTCTGTCCTACTATTTACCCATAGCTGGAGGGAGAAATAATTGATTCATACCTTTCCCAAGGGTATTAGTGCTATGTGATATGCGATCAGTCTCGTCCAGGATTTGAACTCGTGTCGCCGTGTCCATTTCCTATGACGATAACCATTACACCACGGGCACCTCCACACCTGCCTACGTAATAAACAGGCTCAACTTCGGTGATCCAGTTCGATTAGCTACTGCTTCATGGAGAGGCTATTAAGCAGACTGTCTGGCATCCGTGCCTCCCCCCCCGGCTTCGGCTAGCCACCTTCGGGTAAGCTAACTGCATCACTGACATTTTTGCCACCCTTGTATAACACTGGAACTTTCTGTCCAGTTTAAGCAATAATCAGACACACGTGCCTGAACCCAGATTTGGGTCCATGTCCGGCTCGGCTCATCAGGTTCACAAGTGAGCCGATGACTAGCATAGTCCAGCAGAGCTCAAGGCTCGGCTCATGCCCAACCTTCCACTTCACTAAACCCCCACTATAATCGACCTTCGGGTCATTGACCTTGTATCAAGTCCTGTCTGGTGAAAAGCAGAGACAAATATCAACACGAACTGGTGCTTTCAACGTGACTTGAGAGTAATGACGTTTTTAATCTGATATTTCACCGTGTCAGAATATCGCACAAGGCCATTTCCAGGTGGGGGCCATGCTCAGTTCGAAACCCATGCGAAGCATAGGTAAAAGCTCTCGACCCCGTTGGCATACCCCTAATGAGATGCCTTTGGCACCAAGCAATAAACTTTGTTTTGGTTTTATGGTATATCACCCACTGTAGGTTATATAATGCCAAATCAGTTTTTATACATATAAACGGTTTTATTTCAAGCATTTCAGCTTTGTGTTAGCATACAGTTTAAAAGTCAAAAACAGTTCTATTTCAGTTTAGCATAAATATAGTTTTTTGTTCACATTAAGTAAAAACAGTTCCTTTTCAATCAATTCGGTTTTGTATAATCACAGTGTTTAGCTATATTTGACCTATAAATAGGCCTCTATCAGGTGCTAACACTCCGGGCCAGAGTGAACCTGGGAGCGATGGCAAAAAAGAGGTACTTTGCATTCCCCTAAGTTCCAGCTCTATTGGAACATCACCATCAGATTGTTTCGTGTCATATCTATGACACTCGTTGGGGGAGTTTTACTCCTCTGCAGAGGTGCAGTCGGCATATTCTACAGTTCCAGCCGACTGGGCCAACAATAAACTTAGTCTAGCAAGCTGGAAAATGGCCATTTGAGGCCTAGGGATTTTCGATCTAAGCCATCCAGCGTGAATGCCAGGCGACCTCGATCAAGTTCTGATCTCCAGACATCGAAATGACACCAAAAATATCGAGTCAGAGTTGGAAGACTTTAAAGTAATAACAAAAATACTCTAACTCCATATATATATATATATATATATATATATATATATATATATATATATATATATGTGTGTGTGTGTGTGTGTGGAGAATGAAGGAGTGAGGTTTTATTTACAAAAAGAAATACCCGCTGATGAAAAAATAAGAAAAGAAAAAATATCTTCAATTAAAAAGTACTCAAATTCTAATTTACTAAGCTTTATTAAATATATCTAAATATGGCAATTTGAGTCGCAGCAGTATTCGTAATTTACTGAACATTTGGCTCAGATGTGGCATAAGGCCGTATGAATGGGGTGTGCAGGTTTGCTTGTCTCGCTTGCTGACCATTACATCCCCCACCGTGAGGTGCCCAGGCAATTTGAGTAGAACTGCGCAGTCGCACTAGAGTAAAAGAATTTTAAAAATAATTACCCAGCATACATTGCATTCAAACCAATAAAAGAGAACCTTTATTAAAATTGTTTTTGACACACGAACCTCAAGCTATTGTAAACGGAGAGACAAGCCGAAGGTAATGTTTTATACCTGGACAATAACCGTTTTATCAATTGTTGTATATAACTTTTTAATTCTTTACTCGGAATGAATGCATGTATAAATTAAATTCGCTGCTGTTGGTAAAATATTATTTCATGATTTTCTTGCGAAATGCATTTAATGGTCACAAGGAAAATTTTAAGGGAGGTAACTCTGATACATTTTTTTAAGTTGGTAAAATTTTACTTTTATTGGTTAGTTGTTTGGTATTTAAAAGTAGAGATCTAAATTTCGTATGTTGGTAAACTCTTTGTAATTATTCGTTAATTGCAATTTATTAAGATATAAAATAACTAAACAGTTTTCTAGAAAAAAAATGTACGGAAAAAAAAAATTGTTCAAATCGGTAACATTTTAACAAAATAACTGATGTAATAGCTATTGAAAAGGAACTTTTTTTTTTTTTTTTTATCTAGATTTTAACAAAGAAAATTAATCGCTGAATAGTTCGTTGATAATTATACTCACTGTGTGAAAGATGAGTTTACGAAAAATGGAATAAAAATATCGCAGGAAACTGAGAATTGAAAGTTCTAAAGTTTAGATTTGCTTTATTTTATTTTATATTATTTTTTTGTATCACCTTTTATGGGCGATAAGACTTGTTGGTTATTTGTTTCGTTTAGTTGTCGGTTTTTGGTTTAGATATCTGACTCCATTGGTTTCTTCTCTACTCCCATCTTATTCGTTAGCCTTTTAAGTCTGTAAAAGATGAAGATAGGAATTTTTTTTTTTTTTTTTTTTTTTTTCGGCTACCCTATTGCAAGGAATATCTTCCGGGATTTCTAAAGAACAGACGTGTCTCCAAATAAAGCGTTCAAATGTAGTAATCGTTTTCGTAATCGATTCCAAAACTGGGGTGGTCGTGTCTTTTTTTTTTTTTTTTTTTTTTTTTTTGAACGTTTGTTTTGACGGTGTCGGCTCACTAGCAGTAGACATGGCTAGGTATCAGGCTGCAAGACCTAATAAGCACATGTTTTCTACGTGAATGAGGGTGCTATCAGTGGAGGCTGAACAAAGTTGAATTTCTCTTTTGCGTCGAAAACTCTCTCCGTTTTACTTACTCCAGCGAATTATCAATTTCGAAAGATATGTATTAATCATTTCTCTACTTTAGAAGGCAGAAACTTCTTATGATGTAAAAACTATCTGAATCTCCAGCGCGATTGTGTACCAGTTTTTTTTATTTAAAAGGAATAAAGGGGAGAATTGCCCTGTCGGTTAGTGGGGCTGTAGAATACACTGACTGCATCATTGCAGAGGGTTAAGACCCTCCCCCACCAACAAGTGTCCTGTGTATGACACTAAACAATCTGATTGTGAGGTTCCGGTAATGCTTGAGCTTTGGGGAATGCAAAGTACCTCTTCACCGGCGTCACTCCCAGGTCTACTCCGGCCCAGAGTGGTAGCACCTGATAGGGCCCTATCTATGGGTCAAACAGAATTGTATATTTATGCTAAGCTGAATTGTTTGAAATGGAACTGTTTTTACATTTAACTGTGTAAACAAAAACTATACTCATAATAAACTGAGTTGTATGAAACAGAACTGTTAGACTAAACTGAATAGCTTGAAAATAGTAATCTTTGACAAACTGTGTACTTATGCTCAAGTGAATAGTTTGAAATAGAACTTTTTATCTGTATAAGAATGGATTTGGCATTAAATAACCTACAATGGTTGATGTGCCATAAAACCCAAACAAAGGTGGAGCAAATACTTCCAAATACTGCGCCTGACCCTGTATTTCTTTGCCCCAGTAGATTAGGGCCCCCGTCCCACATAGGGTAGGTCCGGTTTGTTTTCGGTTTTTTCGACCCGGAAAACAATCGGCCTCTAATTTCATAGACATGGGAGGGCAACCATACGGGGAATTTTTTCCTTTTGTTTTCGTTATTGTAGGTTTCGGGGTTTTTTCTCCCGTTCCCATCATATCCACACGGTAAATAAATCATATATTGTAGATAAAATCACATTTCATTCGGGGTTTTAAGTAGGTCTTCTTCATTGAACAAATGTGGTATTTTGGTGGCTGCTGGGCGCATGGCGATGGATGAATGGTTATATATTGTACTGTTGAATGGGTCAGCGAATGTGGCTAGTGAGGTCCCCTTAGAATATATAGAACAGCATGACAGCTCCCTTCTCCTCTCCCAAAACTTCAAGGCCTACTTCCAAATCTTGCCGGAAGAATCGAAAAACGCTTTTCACGTATGACTAGCAAAGGAACCCTTTTTTTTTTTTTTTTTTTTTTTTCTTTTTAAATACAGCCATTCAAGTGTTGGGTTGGTGCCTAAAGTTAACCACTGCATAAACTAATTTAGCAGAGTAGGGAGGCTGTTTGAATATATAAGGTGTTTCAAGGCTACGAATAATGATCGAAAACGACCAGGTTACGATAGTCAGTCTGGTGACTATGGTTCTACATCTGTCTTTCTTTCCAATCGTGCTCGTACGTTTACATTCTTATTAATACCCTTGGCATGAACTCTTTATTCCCTCACCGAGCTATCAGTTAAATGGTATCCTTGCTTTTCTTCTATAAGGATAGGTTTGGCATTAAATAAACCACGAAGGTTGATTTTACATTAAAAAAAAAACAACAAATTCCTGCCTTTCCCAATGGCATTAGCGTGAGTGAAACGACCTTTTTAGTCTAACTCTCACGATAAGAAAATCTTTATCGTGTTTTCAAATAACTAAACTAACTCCGAATGACAATTTAACTATGTTATTTAAACATTAATCTTTTTAATTTATTGCCTAGTCGGCTGGGGCTATTATACACTGTCTGCATAGGAGTAAGCCCCCTTCCCCCAAAAGTATCTAGGATATAAGAAAAAACATCTGATGGTGTGGCTCATCACCTGGAGATTTAGGGAATGCAGATTACCCCCTTCATTGTCTTTGCTTCCTGGTCAACTCTTGGCCAGAGTGGTAGCACCTGATAGGTTCCTATCTCTGGGTTTAATAGAATTTAGACATTTTAACTCAGCGCGAAAAAATGACTTAGGCTAAATTCAATTGATAGAACGAGAACCATCTGATCATTTAACTGTGTAAATGACTGTTTAATTGAATTGTTAGTGATAGGTAGCAATACTTGTAACCTATTTATTCAAGACACGATTAATTTGAATAGAATTACTAATGTTAGATAGCAAAAATCGGCTGGAATACACCGACTGCACCACTGCAAAGGAGTAATACCCTCCCCCGATGAGTGTCCTGGATATGATACTAAGCAATCTGACGGTGAGGTTTCAGTAATGCTGAGGCTTTGGGGAATACGGATCACCCCTTCATTGCCATTGCTCCCAGGTCCACAGTGGCCCGGCGTGGTAACACCGGATAGGGCCCTATCTATGGGTTAAATAGAACTAACGGCATACCTATGCAAAACTGAAATTTTTCACGAAACGGAATAGCTTGAAATATAAATGTTTTTTGACAATTAAACCATACTTACAATTAAACTGTAGGCCTATGCTAAACTGAATTATTTGAAATGGAACTGGGTTTTTTTTTTTTTTTTTTTTTTGTTTTGTTTTTTACATTGAAACTGTACTTACACTAAACTGATTTGTTTAATATAGAACTATTTCGACATTTAACTGTGTGTAAAGAAAATCTGAACTTATTCTAAACTGAATTAGAACTGCTTGACTAAACTAAATAGCTTGAAATAGAATTTTTTTTTTCACAATTAAACTGTATTTACATTTAAACTGCGTGCTTATGCTAAACTGAATTGTTTGAAATAGAACTGATTATTTGCATAAAAAATGGATTCGGCGATAAATAACCCACGAAGGTTGATATGCCATAAAACCCAACTAACCAACCAACAATAATCGAAACGTTTAACTGTCGAAAAACTACAATAATACTTGCGTGCGAACAAATTAGTTCTAACCATTTGAAAATGAAATTACCTGTAAAATATTTACTTACAAATCATATGTGCAAACAAATAAATGATGTTAAATATTAAATATGTACCGATATTAAATACCGTTAAATATGTTATATTATGTACCGATATTGAATATGTACCGATATTAAATACCGTTAAATATAAATACATATTGAATATGTACCGATATTAAAAACCGTTACATATTAAATATGTACCGATATTAAATAGCTACTGTACTTGAAACCATTTAATTGCGTTCAAATAAATGATTCATATTAGAAATATATGAAACTATTTAAGTGTACGCCAAAAGTGAGCTATTGCTTTTTTTTTTTTTTTTTTACAAAATTGGTAAAAAAAACAAAACTACAAAAGTTTTGAGGTATAAAGCCATAGAAATATGAGGAGAACGGAGCGATCCATATTTACCAACCCCTCCGCTCGGGCAGGATATGACACAAGGTCAATTTTTAAGCGAAGTTTTACAGGTTTGAATTAAGTTTCCCTTCTCCTAGACTAGTTGCCTCATCAAGGCTGAAGAACTCGGTCTGCCCTACTATTTACCCGTAGTCGGAGGGAGAATAATTGGATTCATACCTTTCCCAAGGGTATTAGTGCTATGTGAAATGCAATCAGTCTCGTCCAGGATTTGAACTCATGTTGCCGTGTCCATTTCCTATGACAATAACCATTACACTACGGGAATATGCGGAGAACGGAGCGATCGTCAAAGTCTTATGCCGGTATACGCGACCTTAGTTGGCCACATTTGCCGTCCCATAAATACAATAAATCCAAGCACACTGTCCTTTTAAGGTTGCAGTCAACATAATTCCACAAACGCTCTAAAAGAATCGCTGGTCCATTGTCCTAATGAGCAGAGTTTTCGCTAATGGTCTGGGAGACTGAGGTTCAATCCCTGGTCGAATCATACCAAAGACTCAAAAAATGATACTTGATGCCGCCTCGATTAGCATTCAGCACTGTAAGGTGAGGGTCATGGGTAAAGTGGACCAACCCTATGCTAAACTGAATTGTTTGAATTAAAACTGTTTGACTAAACTGAATTCCTTGAAATAGAAATCATTGATAAATAAACAGTGTACTTACATTTGAATTGCGTGCTTATACAAAAATGAATTGTTTGAAATGGAACTGTTTTTGACATTGATACTCTACTTACACGAAACTGAATTGTTTGATATAGAACCGTGTTGACAATTAACTGTGAGTAAACACAATCTGTATTTATACTAAACTGAATTAGCTGAATTAGAACTGTTTGAATAAACTGAATAGCTTGAAATAGAAACGTTTTTGACAATTAAACTGCGTACTCGTGCTAAACTGAATTGTTTGAAATAGAACTATTAGTATAAAAGTGAATTTGGCGTTAAATAACCCACAAAGGTTGATATGCCATAAACCCAAACAACCAACTCTTAAAGAATCTATTTTTAAAAAAATGATTATATACAAATGCAATTTTGTCTCTAGTATTCTCACTCAACGCAGTTTGGTTGGGTTTTTTTTGTTTTGTTTGTTTGGCGGGGGGTATTTTTATTTTTCCGAAAGAATATTTAACATTCTTTTTATAAAGTGGTTCATATTTTAACGTAGTATGATCACCGATTTCCGGAAAAAGTATTTAAAAAAAAAAAAAAAAAAAAAAAAAAGACGTACCCTCACTCTGAGATGTAGAAACTACTGACCTGTATGGTTAGCTGTCTTTTCAAAGATTATTCCAGAAATCAGTGTTCATCCTCCATTGACTTAAAATGTGAAAGTGAACACTTTTATAAATGTGGATTTTTTTTTTTACTTCCAAAAAATTAATTGCGAGTCAAATTAGATCAAATCACACACCCCCCGCCAAAAGAAAAATACTAGAAAATTTTTTTAGAATGCACACGAAGAATTTATTAATTCAAACATTCTGAAATTTAAGTTTATGAAATTTCACTCTTTTCCAGATGACCAGCAGCCCTTTGTCGTCATCTCCCCATTTTGCAAGGTATCAACAAAACGCTCGTTCAGTTTATGATTCAATCACTACAAATGACCTTCTTGCAATTCGTTCAATATTCACTCCCTTAACTCTACGCGATCGCAAATTGATTTGTTACCTAAAAATCAACATGAAAAGTCTACTCTATTACGCTTGTGAGCTTGGTTTTTACGAGATCGTAAAATTCCTCATCGACGAATGTGGCGCTGATCTCGATGACGGTTACTACACTAACAAAGTATCATTACCAATAATGCAAGCGGCTCTAGTGAACTTTCACTTACCTTTAATGAACTTATTAAGGAGACGTGGGTTTAATGTCATGGATGACAGAAATGAAGACTTTCTTTCACACTATGCATTCGAAAATGGATATTTTTCTTCGCTGTCCATTTTGAAATTATACAAGAAAAGGGCAAATATAACAAGTACAGGTGTTTGGGAGAAAGAAAGAAATGAATCTCGAAGATTTTTCTTCACATGGATATCGGAATTGGCTTTTCAAACGAGAAACATTGAATTCTTAATGGCCTCAAAAAATGGTAATACTGAAAAAATGAAATTGTTAATGAGATCAGGAATTGACAAATATTGTACAAATAGTGAAGAACAAAACGCTCTGTGCGTGGCCATTTTGAACAATCAAAAAAATTCGGTGAACTTCTTGATAAACTCTCAAATTTACTCGTTGAAATCTTACGTTTTAGCGTTAGAGTTCTCTGGTGC
>OY757934.1:21683509-21776009 GCA_963585895.1 Sepioteuthis lessoniana
GCATAGGCCTCCATGTCGATGCAGACAAAACGGAATACGTGTGTTTTAATCAGAGGTGATATCTCTATATTAAAGTGTGGTCCTCTGAAACTAGTGGACAAGTTCACCTACCACGGTCAGACCTGAACGATAAAATAAAACAGTTTTTTTTCCCAAACAGCAGTTGTGTCAATACTGCTATATGGATGCACCAGCTTGATGGCAATTACACAAGATTACTGCGACCCATACTGAACAAGTCCTGGAGGCAATAACCAACGAAACAGCTGTTGTACGGCCAACTACCACCGATCTCTAAAACTATCCAAATTAGAGGAATCAGACATGCGGGGGTATCCTCGTGGTGTAATGGTTAAAGCGATGGACTTCGTAATCGTAGTAAGCGAGTTCGAACTCCATTTGTGCTATTACGTTCACTTTCGGATAAATACCCTTGGGAAAGGAATGAACTTCCGTATCCTCCCACTTATGTGTTAAATAGTACCACTGCTGTTCTTCTAGAAGGACTTCTAACAGGAATTTTTCAGAACTTATGGATAAAATAAATCAGAATAGACATAGAAAAGGGGTGAAAAGTTATCTCCTCTTTTAGCCCACTTCTTATTTTATTGTCGGTTAGAATTATAGTAAATTAATATTTTAATTTTTTTTTTTTTTAAATTCTAATTACTTTTTGACTTAAAACTACAGATTAAATACTAAATTAGAAAATTAACTTTATTCAATAACTTTGATTATTTGAAAAATATTTTTAGTGCAGGAGTAACTAATTTTTAACGTTTTTCTATTTAATATTTTTCTATCAAATATTCATTAATCATAATAAAGAGATAATCAAGGAATTTCAGGACCGAACAAATAATAGTAAACAAAACGGATGTAATTGTAAAACTCGAAATGATTGTCCTATGAATGGATTATGTAACTTAAATAATGTATATCAAGGAAGTATTTACCCAAAAGAGAATATAAATGATAGAAAGACTTATATTGGAATTTCCTCCACGAAATGGAAAATTAGATACGCGAATCACAAATATTCTTTCTCCCATGAACATCTGAAACATCAAACTGCTCTATTTACGAATTTTTGAAGTTTGAAAAATAAAAGTTTAAACTCTGAGATTCAATTGTCCATTTAAAAAGGTCAAATACTCCAAAATGTTTCGATAGTAAATGTAATCTGTGTTTAGAAGAAAAGATGCACATTTTGCTTTATCAAGAGCCAGAAAAATTATTAGATAAGAGAAGTGAATTAATAGCTAGGTGTAGACATAGGGCTGAATTTAAATTATAAAAAATTAACATAAATGTTTTTGTTTTTTTTAAATAAACATAGGATTAAATTGAGAATTAATGTAAATGAATAAAAGATAAAATGTGAAATCCCCATATCATATAATTTATAATATAATCATTAAAAGTGTAACTGATTTAATAGGCTCAAAAAAATTTGATTTTTAAAAAAACATTAAATTTAATTAAATCTTGAAATTAATTTAATGTAATTATTACTGTATCGTTACGTAAAGTTATTGAATAAAGTTAATTTTCTGATTTAGTATTAAATCTGCAGTTTTAAGTCGAAAAGTAATTAGAATTTAAAAAAAATAAAATTAAAAAAAAAATTGATTTACTATAATTCTAACTGACAATAAAATGAAAAACGGAAGCGGGCTAAATGAGGAGATCACTCTTCACCCCTCCTCTATCCCCTCCCGCCCTTCTTTCCTGTGTCTATTCTGATTTATTTTATCCAGAAGATCTGAAGAAGTCCTGTTAATAATTTTTTTTCGTGTCTTTTGATTTTATCAAACGCATAACTGGATGGAAATAAATTTATAATCCTAATGTGACCGGTTTGTGTTTTTTCTTAATGAAATTATTGCTCTGTAATGTCCGTTAGGAAATTTTAAATGTTCACTTTTGAATAGTTTTCTTGTCCTGATGGAATTACTCCCAACTCTGGTTTAATTGGACCAAATAATACTTATATATATATATATATATTAACCGGGACATTGGCCCAGCGGTTAGAGTGTTCGCCAATGGCCCGGGAGACCTGGGTTCAATCCCAGGTCGAGTCATACCAAAGACTTTAAAAATGGTACTTGATACCACCTTGCTTAACACTCAGCATTATAAGGTACGGTTCAAGGGTAAAGTGGAGCAATCCAGGGAATGGAGTAGCGCCCTCCCCTACACCTTGGTGTAGTAGCTATCGAAAAGGGAGCCTTCGGGTCACCCTCGACTATGGTCGCTTTTACTTATATATATATATATATATATATATATATATATATATATATATATATATATATATATATATACACACATGGATGAGAGTTTTTTTTTTTTTTTTTTTTTTTTTATAGAACAAGGCCAGCTGAATTAGGCAACCATTGAAGATCGAACCCGCTGTTCAATTGCTATGAGCTTGAGAGAATAGCTTGTTAACCATAACACCACAACGGAATGTTGTCGACTCATAAAGATATCAATTACAACAATAATACTAATACAGGCATATGGACGAGTTTTTTTTTTTTTTTACCTTCATTCCTTGGTGACATGAGAGAGGCACAATTCTTAAAAGTCTATGCTATGCATACAATGCTGACCAATCCCCCGACATGCGGTGCATCTTGCGGTGTATAAGATCTCAATTCATCTCTGCAGGTCGAGACCCAAAAATACTCAACCGCTACCTTCAACGGTCGACCTCAACTGTCTTAAAATTTTAAAATTCTAAGGACTATCTTTTCTGGGCATGACGCCAGCACATTTCCTGTCTGGAGTTTTATTGAGATAGATGATTGTCATATCCTTTCTACGCAGGCGTAAGACTGCGCCATCTGACTATTCCCCTGGACAAAGAGACCCGAGTAATCCAAAGCCTTACATAATAAAATATAATTAACGAAAAATTATTAATATAAAAAAATCATTACCGACCTGAAGGCTTCCTTTTCAATAGCAGCTACTACTTAGAGGTGGAGGGAAATATCTTTTAATGCTGAATTAAGGTATGAAGTACTTTTTTTTTTTTTTTTTTTTTTTTGTCTTTGGTATGACTTGACGTGGGATTGAACCATGGTCCCCCGGGACACGGTGAACAGTAACCGTTAAGCCAAAATAAAACCTGTAAATCATCTTTTTTTTTTTTTTTCCCCAATATTTATTAGGAGGAGGTGTCTCCAGCTTTAGGCTGCACAACAAAAACGAGAAAGATGATAAATTAAAAAGAAAAAAGAAAAAAAAAAGAATTTCTGGGGATTAGAAAATATTTTTTTAAAATAGCGAAACAAGATAGATAAATTATAAAATAATTTCCCAGAGCGCCTTACAGGAAGCGCAGTCTGCGCATGTCTAAAAAGATGGGCATCCTGGTGCAAAAAAAAACCCACCTGAGAATGTGTTACCACCTCGACTGAGACGGACGGCTCCTTTCTACTCTCGACTGCCAGTTAGAGCATAAGTGTCTGCCAATACCTCTGGCCGAAGAGCACGTTATGTGTCCTACTCGTAGCGACATCAGTCGAACACCTATTGACCACAGGCGCACATGACGGACCCTCAAGCCTCTTTTATACTCGATACTGACGATCTACAATTTGCCAAAAACGATTCCTGAGATCCCTCTTACGACTTGACCGGAAACACTGTTATTTCTCCTGGTTCAAGAAAATATTCCTTGCAAAAAAATAGTCGTAAACCTCAAAAATAAAAATTGAGTTTAAAAGTATCCGCCGTTTTCCTTTCCGTCCTTAATTCTTTTGCAGCTTCAACAAACAAAAAGATTAGTACATAAGGATAAAAATCAAGTTACTAACGTCATAATTTCCAAACTCGCCCACCCAAACCTTCTACCCCATATGCTTATAGATAAAATCAACATTCAACCTTATCCGAGTTTCAACACAGAACCCCTCACTTTTTATTACTGGCCCGAAATGTTAGTTACAAGGCAGGACACTCCAAAAAGTTGAGTGTCATCGTAAATTTCCCTTGAAGATGGTGGGTTTGTAGAGCACTAGACATGCGGTTTCAGCGTTCAGATATACGAGATGAATAAAACACAGGGTTTCAGTTGATGACTTCATTTGTAGAAATATTTGCCCACGTTAAGCGTTTAGTTTCTTTTGTTTAACCTATATCAGGGCGTGTAAGATATGAAACGAAAAAGATAAGTTTTAAAAATGTTTTAAATTTGTAATACAATTAACGTTCTAAAACTCGTTTTATATAAACAAAAATCCATATCACATCATAATATTTATGTCAGTCAGTTTTTATCTACTCGTTGTAAACATTCCTCCTTTTTTCACTGTTTTATTCGACTAATATCTCTATCTATCTATATGAACAAAGCCGATATATCCAAAATACGGGATTTTGTGACTTCAGACTGCAATCTGATCAAATAAGATTAATATGAAAAACCAGATTAGTAGTTTGAAATGATATTAGGTTCAACAAATTTTCGGCATTTTTAATTTTTCTTTATTTCTTATATATAGTGAATTCTTTTTAAAATCAAAGTTGTGATTAGTTTCTAAATTATGCTTGACCAAACTGTTATTTATGCCTACTTTTCTTCTTCTTCTAGTGTTCAGGTAAATTTATTTAAAATTACAGTGTACTGAATAGGAAAATTTTTTTTTTTTTTTTTTTTTTTTTTTTTTTTTTTTTAAGGTGGGGGGCAGAAACTCTCAGACACATAAGCGGGGGGGGAAGATTCACCCTCCCATCGTTTTTACCTTTGATACTAGACGGACCCTTTTTCCTTCAGTTGCTAGCAGGCAGCGTACGTGTCCGCCTACGTCTTGTGCTTGGCGTAAGACCGTGACTCCCCAAGCCGCCATATCTGCTACCAGCGACCCACTACTAAAAACGCTGAATAATGGACATATCTACCCGAAAACAACTAACACATTTTAACGCCTTGTCTGGAAAACGCAGCCATTTCATTTTGATCCAGGAATGATTTCCACACTCACAGAATGGTTGTTGAATCCAGAAATAAAGTCAAAATATAAACGGTATCTTGGCCTTCTTCTTTTCTTCGGTAATTCCTTTTCGGTCTTCATAAACCAGAAGACGCTAGCGAATTAAGATGGGGTAAGAAGAAACTAACGGAGGCACATATAGATATCATAGCACCAAAACCCAAGCCAAATTAACAACCACTAAAAATAGACTGCAACCTTAGAAAAGCAATTTTGATCAACATCATCGGTATTATTTTAATTAATAACATCCCAGTCAGTGAATTTCAAGTACTCCTGCTCTGGATTCGATGTGGGTATTATATTTTTTTTAAAATTAAATTCCTGATTGTTTTTGAGGTTGAGGGACTATTTTAATTCCAAAGTTGGGATTTTCTTCCGATGTTTCTGGTTGAATTGTTAGGTAAAATGATATATAAAAATTGTTTTGAATTTTGAAAGCTTTTATTTTGGCATGTTGTATAAAAGATCTAAGATTTTGTAGTTGCCCGAAGGAGTTTTCTTATAGTCAAATATAAAAACTTGAGCGTACAAAAGTAAAAAAAAAAAAAAAAAAAAAATGATTATTTCCCTTAATCCACAAATGAAAATGACTATATATATTTTTACTCGTATCAGAACACCAAAATAGATTCGAACACAAGATTTATATATCATTATGGATGAATAGATAACTAGAACGTGCTGTCAGTGATGTTGTCGAAATAAAATAGAATTTAAAAAAAAAATGGACAGTTTTTCTATTACGATTTGATGTCATTTGAGATTACCTCAGGAAAGAAGCAAAAACCAAAAAAAATTTATCAGTGGTTTTTTATTAAGACTAAAGGTGTCTGAATGTTTGTAAGCGAGCAAAGATAAATTTCTTTTGCCCTTAACTAACTTGAAAGAGATAGTTTTTTTTTTTTTTTTTTTTTTGTGTGTGTGTGTCTATCGGAATTTTGGTGATTGTCCAGAATCAAGTGGGGAAACTTTCTTTGCATACCAAACGATGAATTAACTTTTTATTTACAAAATTAACTGAAGAGATACTTATTAGTTGCGATTAGTCCAAGATCCAATGAGATGAATAGTTTTTTGGGTTTTTTTTTTCATCATACAACGTGTGAAAGCACGTGCGATACCCTTCCCTCATCAGCCACCAACCAGAGGTGATAACTCAAGGTGGTACTACTTCTCCTGGCGCTACCAAGCAGCTTTTGCATACAGAAAAGATATTAAGAATTATATATATCAGATCAATTATAGCAGAGACTACATTGGACATCCATCTTCATTTTTAGAGTACTGTTTGTGATTTAAAAAAAAAAAACGCGTTTACTTTCGGCCGTTGATGTTATTTCGCGTTTACAGTAATTACACGGGAATGGTGGTTCCGCGTGTATTTCATTCATGCTGAAAACTTCTCGCTTTCGACCAAATCCAACTTGATGCATATCGCGCCGTGGTCTGAAGACGATTCGAGGCAACTTTTCAAACTGCGGCCATTGATTCTTATTTTTGAAAGAAACGAAATGACTGTCCTAGATAACCACGACAACCAACCTCAATAGGAATCACCTGGCATATCCAACCCTTTTCCACGCTGTGTCTCGTCTCGGGTTTTTCTTCCGCTTGTGTGCTTCCTCCCGGTTTTCTTCCCCGGGGATAGTCAATTCTATGAGGGGGACACTCTTCTTTGAATCCGTATCTGTTTGGGTCCAATTTATGTGTCAAATCGATTTGTTAGCAAATTATTAAGAATAAGCTTGAAATTATTGACATCAAACTCTCTGACAAGGATTCCTTTGACTCTCCTTTGTCATCAATCCCTATCAGTTATCACTTTTGACAAGTCCTCTAAGCGGCATCCAGTGTCCGCACAGAGCTGATGAATGTAAGTTTTCCCGCTCGGTCATCACTGGTGAATCTTTCAGATAAGAACAAGTTTGACTCCATTATCTTCATCTTATTTTATTGAACATTTACGAAACACATCTACACCATCCAGTTATATTTCTTTAGTATTTTCCTCCACCAACCCCTAAAAAAATGGCGTCTGGCGAGTGAGGAATATTTTTTGAAAAATCAAGGAAATGACTGAAACTTGAATTTGACTGTAAGAATCATCTCTCTCTCTCTCTCTGTCTCTGTCTCCTCTATATAACTGCAAACGTTTCTTCGACGGATAATTCTGGACAAGGATCAAACTATTCATTCATCAATCATCATCATGACGTGCCGCTGGCACGGATATCCCCGACCCTCTATCGCCATTTCTCCCTATCATTCATTGCTTTTGACAGGTCTTTAGGGCTACATCCCGTATGCTCACATAGCTGCTGTATATATGTTCGAGCTGGTCGTCGTGCTTTTGCTTGGCCATATGCAGGGGTCCATAGGAGTACATCACTGATGAGTTCGTCCTTGCTTCTCCAGCAGTGTCCTGCGTGTCTGGTTCGTCTAACTTGGATAGTTTTCGTGATGGGAGGCAGATGGCTGTATAGTTGGTGTCTTGTGGGGTGTTGCCGTCAGGACTTGCTCAATATTGCTCTCAACATTCTTGTGTAATTGCCGTATAGCTTCTTCTCCAGCCGTTTAGTTAGCGTCCAAGTAGTGCATCCATATAGCAGTATCGATACGACCGCTGCCTGGAAGAAACTGCGTTTCATTTTATCAGTCAGGTCTGATTTCCTTAAGATCGAGAGCCTATCGATAGCTGTCCATGCTTTCGTTAGCCGTGTGTCGATGTCTTTTTCGGTTGGTGAGACGCTGCTTCCTAGGTAGGTGAATTTGTCTACTTTCAGAGAGGTTCCGTCTAGTGTGGAAATGTCGCCTGTTTGGTTGTAACAAATATATTCAGTTGAGAAAAGATTCATTAATACACAGGTATTTTATCGGAAATACTTATTTTTGATTGTTTTAAGTCAGTCTGAAAATATTTTTCGTTTGTTTTTAAAAATGAACTTTAAAATTGAGACGGCTCAGATGAATATAGATGGGGTTATAGCATGCAAAATATGTATTATACAAAATTGAGCCCTAGATAAGCGATTTTTTTATCTTTGATGTTCAGTTTATAAATTCAAATTTAATATAAAGAAACCTCTAAATGTATGTTCATTTACAATCTGATCATTAAATCGATGATCCTGCACGCGATATCCCAACAATGAAAATTTCAGTGATTTTTGCGTTCATGTCGCAATATTTTATTTACAATAATCATCAATATATGACTAAATTTCAAATATTTGCTTGTTTTTTACCATTAAAAATGTTGTCCCTTCAAAGAAGCCAGGAGTACTGCATTCCCTGTAAAGGGGTAAGACCCCTAAAAAATTGTCTCTGTTATGGGGCTAATTTGAATCCTGTGGTGATGTTGTTATTCCGGAATGTAAAGGCACTGGTTCGTTGCCATTAAACAAAAGGTTTATCCTAACCTGTTATCGTTCTAAAATACAGGCTGTCTCAAAATAGATGCAACCCTTTAATATGGTAATTCATATTGCATCAAGTTGTCTTTCATCCGAGTCTTAAAAAGCAATTATATCACTGCAGAAAGATCGAACCAGATGAGAAGAGCAGAAATTGAATGATTTTATCTTACAGTGCATATGAAAGACCAGGTTCTTGGAGATGTCTTTTATGGGACTTTTTCGAATTACTTCCAACAGAATTTCTTTCTGTGTCCACATTGTAAGGACATCTTGCTGTCAACTTCCTATCAGATCTGGGATTTTCTGCCTTTTTGTTGAGGTTGTTTACTGACCCTATAGCTTGAAATTTATATTCCCAACGATGAATTTGGCTTTTCTGGGGATCACTGTTCAGTTAAACTTCCTCCAAAATTTGGTTTGTACAGTTTTGTGTCTCCAAATAAGTAGTGACGCAAGATATTTTTCCTCTCTTATCCAAGGAATTGGGATTGAGGATTAGTTTACTATTTGAAACGAAAAAAGTGCATTATTAATAGCCGTCACATGGGTCCCATGTATATTGAAACACCCCATAGATCTCTTGGGGAGGACCGGCTGTATCTTCCACGGAGATTTAAGAGAAAAAAGAAAGCGGAGATGACACTAAATTGAATTAATCTAATGCTAAGATATTTTTCCTCTCTTATCCAAGGAATTGTGATTGAGGATTAATAGTTGTTCTAGTATACTATGGCCACAAAAAATACAATCAAGTGGGAGAAAAACAACAAAGAACAAACGAACAATATGCTTGGATTAACTCAAGTGCAAGAAGGTTAAGTTGTGACACTCTGCATTCCTTGAGCATATGTAGACTATCACTGTGGTGTAGTTTTTCCGAAATTTCCACAAGCCACGAGGAGTGCTGACTCATCTTGACTGGTCTTCCGTCACTGCTGCTGGACCCTATCTCATGCCGACTGGTCTCTTCTGCTGTCCGGTGTCGACTGCCAACTGCCCTTCTGCCTCGCCCGTCGCCAACTGCCTTCTGTGGGTTCCTTCTTCCAACTGCTACTGGCGTTCCCTTGCTTACTTCCGGTCGCGTCGAGATCTCGAAGTCCAAACCCTTTGTTTGGTTTTGCGCCAAGACAGACAAAGTGATCGTCTGCTTAGCGGACCACCTGCATAGTGTCACACTATTTGAAACGAAAAAAACGCATTATTATTAACCGTCACATGGGTCCCACGGGTCACATTATTATTAACCGTCACATGGGTCCCATCTATATGGGACCCCTGTAGATCTCTTTGGGAGGACCGGCTGTATCCTCCACGGAGATTTAAGAAAGAAAAGAAAGCGGGGATGACACTAAATTGAATTAATCTAATGCTAATAATTTTTTATAATTTCTCCTTGACGCATAAATGGGAGTTTAGCAGTAATGGTAATGAAACAGCACCCCCAGATTCCCCATATCCCTAGAACTGAAGTCTTACCATCACATACAGTTTAGTGTCCTACTCAGAATATCTCAGCCTAGTCGGCTGGGGCAGTAGAAAACGCCGACTGCATCTCCGTATATGACATTAAATAATGAGGCTCCAGTCCTGAAGTGTTGAAAAATGTGGAGTACCTCTTCATTGCCATTACTACCAGGTCCACTCTAACTCGGAAGAGTTTGACAGTTTAAATGTGCGAACAAATGACTGATGTTAAATTGAATCGTTAGTTTTACATAGAAATAGTTGAAACCATTTAACTGAACACAAACCATATTTACCAACCCCTCCGCTCGGGCATGATATGACACAATGTCAATTTTTAAGCAGAGTTTAACAGGTTTTCCTTCTCCTAAACTAGTTGCCTCACCAAAGCTCAAAAACCTAGTCTGCCCTACTATTTACCCATAGCTAGATGGGGTATAATTGGATTCATACCTTTACCCAAAGGTATTAGTGCTATGTGAAATGCAATCAGTCTCGTCCAGGAGTTGAACTCGTGTCGCCGTGTCCATTTCCTGTGACGATAACCATTACACCACTGGCACCTCCTGAATGCAAACCCATAAGAAATGTTTGACTGAATTATCAGCGTTAGCAATAATTAAACTTTGAGCGAGCAAATGGGCTCTGGTTTATTAGAAATGTTACCAATAAACTACTTGTTTGCCAATCATGAAGTGTGTGTGTGTGTGTGTGTGTGTGAACAGGATTTGGAATTAAATAACCTACAAGGGTTGATATGCTGTAAAACACAACCAACGAGGGATCCTTTTAGGATAGGTACTCCCCTGCAGGGGCACTTTTAACAAATAACATTACAAAATTCAGATTTCATAAATTAGATTGATCATCATCATGTCGAGCCGCTAGCACGGATATCCCTGACCCTCTCTCGCCACTTTTCCCAATCGTTCATCGCCTCTGGCAGGTCTTCTAGGCTACATCCCGTATCCTCACATAGCTGCTGTAAGTATGTTCTAGCTGGTCGTCCTGCTTTAGCTCGTCCATATGTTGGGGTCCATAGAAGTACATGTTTATGTAAAAACTATTTTGAATGTGTTTATAAATAAACAGCCTTAAATAAATCAATTAATACAATATTATCGTAAATATTTTAGGTTTTTTTAGTTGAACTTTAAATCCACACATTTTCTCCTTCACCTTAAAAAAATCAAATGGAAATTAGTCATTCTTTTATTTATTTTCATTTTCAAAAACAGCGTTTTTCTGACCTTTATATTTAAATCTGATTTAAATTTTTGACGTTTTTTACAAAATAACCCAAATTTTTAAAATAGCTTATTTAGGCGACAATAAACAAAAAAAAAACTGCAATCGTAGCGGTAAAAGTAAGTTTCAACTATATATTTCATTTTTTTTTTCTTTTTTTTCATTTCGAGAAAATTCAGTAAAATTGATTTAGCCCCCATATTTATTAAGTATTTTCCCTCAACCCCCAAAAAGTTAAGGCTGTAAAATAGTCGAGGGTTGCCCTAAGGCTCCCTTTTCAATAGCTACTACACCGAGGTGTAGGAGAGGGTGCTACTCCTTTCCCTGGATTGCTCCACTTTACCCTTGATACGTACCTTATAATGCTGAGAGTTAAGCAAAGAGATATCAAGTACTATTTTTTTGAGTCTTCGGTATGATTCGACACGGAATTGAATCTCGGTCTCCTGGGCCATTGGCGAACAAGTCTACGCAATAGTCCCATGGGCCAGTATAATCAATAAGTTAAGTTGGTGACCTTAGTCGAGGGTTACCCGAAGGCTCCCTTTTCAATAGCTACTACACCAAGGTAGTTTATACTCCATTCCCTGGATTGCTCCGCTTTACCCTTGATACGTACTATATAATGCTGGGTGTTAGGCAAGGAAGCATCAAGTACTATTTTTGGGGGTCTTTGGTATGACTCGACCCGGGATTGAACCCCGGTCTCCCGGGCCTTTAGCGAACACTCCTTATTGACCAATCCCTCCGCTCGGGCAGGATATGACACAAGGTCAATTTTAAGCGGAGTTTAACAGGTTTGAATTCAGAGTTTTCCTTCTCCTAGACTAGTTGCCTCACCAAGGCTGAAGAACCTAGTCTGCCCAACTATTTACCCATAGCTGGAGGGAGAATAATTGGATTCATACCTTTCCCAAGGGTATTAGTGCTATGCGAAATGCAATCGGTCTCGCCCAGGATTTGAACTCGGGCCGTCGCGTCCTTTAGCGAACACTCTACCCAATAGGCCAATGGGCCGGTATAAACAATAATTCCACATAATTACACTACATTTCTGGATTTTTACACGTAACTAACCAATAGAACTACGTGATCATTTTAAATTACCAGATTATACTGGCCCATGGGACTATTGGGTAGAGTTGTTCGCCAATAGCCCAGGAGGTAATTTACTAAGCTTTTTGCTTAGATGTGGCACAAGGCCATATGAAAGGGGCACCCAATGAGACTCGAACTCGTGTAGGTTTGATGGTCGAGCTTGCTAACCATTACACCACCAGAGGCGCCTTGGCCAATGGCCCAGGAGACCGAGATTCAATTCCGTGTCGAATCATACCGAAGACTCAAAAAAATAGTACTTGATATCTCTTTGCTTATTAGTCCTAACTAAGCAATAAGATACTATATAGTGTTTTATATTTCCATATTTTTAGTGCAAGCTAAACAAAAATCCGACATAATTACTGAACATTTTTGGATTGTTACACCTAACTAAGATATAAACCAACATAATTTCCAGATGTTAGTTCCAAGTCATAATATGTTGCATATTCCTTTAAATTTCCATATTTTAAATCCCAGCTAGACAATAATTTGATTCAATTTTTTTTCACTTTTCGGGAGTGTTAGTCTTAACTAAGCGATATAAACAAAGCAATCCGTTTATATTTCGAGATGTTAGTCCTAACTAAAAAGTGAGTAAATTGCATCAGATTGTGATATCTTCACTCAGGAGATCTGTTTAAAAACTTTTCCAATTTGATAGACACGTGTACCAAAAAAAAAAATCTTATAAAACAAATATACCAAAAATTTAAACTTACAATAAACGTGATTCCCTAAACTACATTCGGATTTAACCTACTTTCAGTATCAAGTTATTCATAATCCTAATAATTGGAGGTGCACAAAGCACGATGGTCATCATCATCGGGAATAGAATCGACGATTTACGTTCAATTCCTGGTTGATTGGTTTCTTTGTTTAATGGCATATCAACTCTTTTTAGGTTCTTTAATGCCGAAGCCATTCTCCTATAAGAACAGTAGTGGTACTATTTAACCCATAGCTGGGAGGATAAGGAGGTTCATACCTTTCCCAAGGGTATTTGCCCGAAAGTGAACGTAATAGCGCGACTGGATTCCGCAGTCCATCGCTTTAACCATTACACTACGAGGACACCCCCAATTCCTGGTTGAGGCTGTTTGTGGTTTCATTTTACGCTAGGCACCAATTAAGCTTAGACGGGTTGAGATGCCATTAAAATCAATCAATTGGTTTATTATAATCTATAACAAATTCTGAACAATTCTATAATCATGACAAACAAGCTAAGTTTTAACCAGGATTTTGCGCAGTGATATAAGATTTTGATTTCACAGAAATATTCTTCTGTACCAAAACTAACGCACGGAGAATAAAGATCCTTGTCGCTAATTTTGATATCAAAATTTGATACTAATCATGTTGATTTTTTAATAAGGTTTGCCAACCTGAAAAATAAAGCTGCATTAATTTCTAAACCAACCTTGTATATATAGTAGACTCATAATATTTATATTTACGTTATTATTAATGGTTCAAAGACCATATCGCTAAAATTAGGTTTTATAAATTTTGTTTTTCTTTCTTTTTTCATCAGATGTCACTTTTTTTTTACCAAACGTATTTAAACATAGATTCAAGCATTTAGGCTAAATTGCGATCGGTGAAAAACTAAACACACATGTTTAAATATAATAAAATGTCCTAAGTTCTCGATCAATTTAATAAATAATCTATTTAATGACTTGTATAGGTGCAATTAAACCAAATCAGACTTTAGTAACGTTTTAAATATAACCGAAATAAAAACAGTTTGTGTTTTTCAATAAACAAAACCGAATCAGTATTTGCTGAATGACTACATACAATCAGACTTCACTATCTTCAGTACAAGTTGAAACGATTGCTCTCTTCAAAACCATTGATATCCATTCGTTTTTTGTTGCTTTTTTGGGGAAAAAAAATAAGTGTATAATGTAAGTAAATTTTACTTATCTTCAATAATTTTCCGTTTGTTTTTTTTGTTGTTTTTTTTTAATGTATGTAGACCCGAATATTAAACATTATATTAAGATAGTATAAAAAAACAATAATCGTCGCTTTCCTGTTTTAACGACAATTCGGGAGGGTATTGAGTCTTTTTTGTTGAGGTAGAAGAGAAAGATTTTAATTAGAGTTCCATTTATTATTTCTATTTAATCGATAACTTTGGTTATTAAAAATATATGGTTTAGAGAAATTGAAATTTGTCCATACGAACAAATGGTTTATGGACAACCTTGAATATGTCCTAGAAAATGAGACGCACAAACTCCTCTAGAATTTTAAGATACAAACGGATCATCTAATCTCGGCCCGACGACCAGACCTAGTAATAGTCAACAAAAAAAAAGAACTTGCAGAATGGTGAACTTTGCTGTCCCGGCTGACCACAGAGTAAAATTAAAAGAAAACAGTTTTATTTCAAGTAATTCAGTTTTGCATAAGTACGCAATTTATTTCTATTTGATCCATAGATAAAGCCCTATCAAGTGCTACCACTCCGGGTCAGAGTGGACCTGGGAGAGATGGAAATAAAGGAGTACTCCGCATTCCCCAAAGCTCCAACAATACTGGAACCTCACCATCAAATTGTTTAGTATCATATCAAGGACACTCGTTGGGGGATTCTTACCCCTCAGCACAAATACTGTCGGTGTATTCTGCAACCCTAGCCGACTGGGCAATTATTTGTTTAGAATGTTGGTTCTGGGTCTATTAACTTAAAATTAAGTCTCTATTCCATATTTTACACAACGTTGTTTAATGTGTACGTATCTTCATATTCCCGAACAGACACTAAGTCTACACTAGTAGAAATCATTTAAGAAAGACTGTTTTAATTATTATTGTTGTCTACGAAACAATAAGACTTTTGATAAGTATTGCCTGAACCGTCTAAATTTTACGTCACAAAATCTTTTTGAAAATTTTCCTTGATAACTTGATGCCATATTTTGCAATTCTAATTTTTGCATTTTTTTATCACAATATTCAAACGTCTTACTTTATTTGGTTGGTTGGTTGGGGTTTTATGGCATATCAACCTTTGTAGGTTATTTAACGCCAAATTCCTTTATGAAAATAATATGTTCTATTTCAAAAAAATTCAGTTTAGCATAAGCACGCAGTTTAAATGTAAGTATACTTTAATTGTGAAAAACATTTATGTTTCAAGCTATTCAGTTTAGTCAAGCAGTTCTAATTCAGCTAAGTATAAGTTAAGATTTTCTTTACACACAGTTAAATGTCAAAACAGTTCTATATTAAACAAATCAGTTTAGTGTAAGTAGAGTTTCAATGCCAAAAAACATTTCAATTTCAAATAATTCAGTTTAGCATAAGCACACAATTTAAATGTAAGTACGGTTTAATTGTCAAAAACATTTCTATTTCAAGGTATTCAGTTTAATCAAACAATTCAGTTTAGCATAAGTATGCCGTTAGTTCTATTTAACCTATTGATAGGACCCTATCAGGTGCTACCACGCCGGGCCAGAGTGGACCTGTGAGCAATGGCAATGAAGGGGTACTCCACATTCCCCACAGTCCTAGCATTACTGAACCTCACCCTCAGATTGTTGGCGAGGGGTCTTACCCCTCTGCAGAGGTGTAGTCCGTGTATTCAACAGCTCCAGCCGACTGGGCAATACTTTTTCTGATTTGATTTGATTCATTTATTTTTTTGTGTGGTGTTGTTAATATTTTTCAGGAATTTTTTGTCCTAAGTAAACGATAATACTATTTAGTAATTTTACATGTAAAGATTTTTAGTCTTCATCATCATCATGTGGTGCCGCTAGCACGGATATCCCTGACCCTCTATCGCCATTTCTCCCTATCATTCATCGCTTTTGGCAGGTCTTCAGGGTTACATCCCGTATCCTCACATAGCTGCTGTATGTATTTTCGAGCTGGTCGTCCTGCTTTTGCTTGGCCATATGAGGGCGTCCATCGGAGTACATCACTGATGAGTTCGTCCTTGCTTCTCCAGCAGTATCCTGCGTGTCTGGTTCGTCTAACTTGTATAGTTTTTGTGATGGGAGGCAAGTGGCCGTATAGTTGGTGTCTTGTGGGGTGTTGTCGCCAGGACTTGTTCAATATTGCTCTCAACATTCTTGTGTAATTGCCGTCAAGCTTCTTCTTCAGCCATTTAGTTAGCGTCCGAGTAGTGCATCCATATAGCAGTATCGATACGACCGCTGCCTGGACGAAGTCCTAACTAAGTAATAAAGCTTGATAATCCTTTTACATTTCCAGATTGCTAGTCCGAATAAAGCAATAATGCTAGATAATTATTTTGAATATCCAGATTGTTAGTTCTAACTATGCAGTGTTTACCAATAGGCCAGTAGACCGGGGATCAATCCAAGGTCGAGTCATACCAAAGATTTAAAAAAAATGGTACTTGATGCTACTTTGCTTAATATCAAGAATAATTAGGTTCAGATCATGGTTAGTGGAGCAAAAGAAAAAGAGTAGCACCCTCCTTAAATATTGGTTTCGTATTTACTGAAAAGGGAGCCTTCGTGTCAACCTCGACTACGGTCGGCCAACATACATATGCAATAAAAGTAAAGTTGTCTCCCTTTAGCCGTGGGTGACCCGAAAGCTCCTTTTTCAATAGCTACTCCACACCGAGGTGTAGGGAAGGGCGCCACTCCTTTCCCTGGATTGCTCCACTTTACCCTTGATCCGTACCTTATAATGCTGAGTGTTAAGCAAGGCAGCATCAAGTACCATTTTTTGAGTCTTTGGTATGACTCGACCAGGGATTGACCACACAATAATACTATATAATTATTTAAATTTCTAGATACTTATTTCTAAATGATTTTATTTCGTGATGTTAGTTCTAAGCAATATTTTTTTATATATTGCTTTATATTTCCATATTTCCAGTCCAAGCTAAACAATAGCTCGAAATGATTATTCTAGATTTCTACATTTACCCAACCCCTCCGGATATGACACAAGTTCAGTTTTTTTAAGCGGTGTTTAACAGGTTTGAATTCAGAGTTTTCCTTCTAGACTAGTTGCCTCACCAAGGCTTAAGAACCTAGTCTGTATTGTTACGCCTAACTAAGCAATAATCTTACGTTATTATTTTACATTACCTGATTGTGAGTCCTAACTAAGCAATAATGTAGTATATACTTCCTCATATTCCCATATTTTCAGTCCTAGCTAAACAATAGTTCGATATGATTATTCTAGATTTCTGCATTGTTACGCCTAACTAATCAATATCCTACGTTATTATTTTACATTACCTGATTGTCAGTCCTAACTAAGCAATAATGTACTATATACTTCTTCATATTCCCATATTTTCAGTCCTAGCTAATCAATAATCCTACGTTATTATTTTACATTACCTGATTGTCAGTCCTAACTAAGCAATAATGTACTATATACTTCTTCATATTCCCATATTTTCAGTCCTAGCTAAACAATAATTCGACGTAATTATTTTACATTTCCGGATGGTTACACCAAACTTAGCAATAAAACCATGTAATTATTTTATATTTCAAGGTGTTATTTCTTACAAATTAATAATCTACTATATATTGCTCGATATTTCCATGTTTTCAGTCCAAGCTAAACAATACACCTAAGGAATAAAACAACCTTAGTATTATGCATTTCTTGGTGTTAGTCCAAATTAATTTGTTTACATATGAATACGTTAGTTCTATATTGCTTCATATTTACATCTTTTCAGTCCTACCTAAAAAAAATTCAACGTATTTATTCGAGATTTCTGGGTTGTTACACCTAACTAGGCAATAGAACAGTGCATTTCGTTTACATTTCAAGGTGAAGGGCTAAGTAATCAAAAACGTGATATATATTTCTTTATATTTCCATATTCTCAGTTCTAGCGAAAAAAAATAATTCGACACAATCATTTTACATTCCTGTTTGTTACACATAACTAAACAATAATACTACGTGATCATTTTATATTACCAGAATATTAGTCCTAACTAAGCAATACTGTACTATATATTGCTTTATACTTTCATTCTAAACAAAACAAAACACCCAAGAAATAAAAAGCGCCATTTCCAGGTGCTAGTCCTAACTAAGCAATAACTCGACAAAATTATTCTGTATTGTTACCACCAACAAAACAATAAAAATCGTATGTATTTAACCCTATTTACCAACCCCTCAGCTCGGGCAGGATATGACACAAGGTCAATTTTTTAAAGCAGAGTCGTATGTATTTAATACTTCTTGGTATTACTCTGTAGGGAATAAATAAATAAAAAATTAAATTGAATTAAGAGTTATTAAAATATGTAGAAACTTCCAGAGGCCTCTGACAGGAAAAAGGGGTGACGCATGCGTAAAGAAAAAAGGACCTCTCGACAAAAGGCGGAAGCTCATTCTCTTTCAGCAGTGACAGGCGAAGTGACAACATCTAAATCTCCCTATTGCTAGTGGAAGTCCAACGTGGCCGCTCTTAGGCGCCACATTGGGCTAATCCTTCATTAGTAGCACCCGTCTCGGTTAACAGTATGCCAAAATACAAAAGCTACGAAATGGATCTATCGAACTAAAACGCTGGACTTGGACAAACTCCCAAAAGCGAACAACACATTGATAAGCTTTAAAATACCAAATGAGGACACACATATACCAAGAAACGATTAACGTATTTTTAAACTCCTTGACTGGAGGATTCAACCATTTCAGTTATATTCAGGGAAAATTCCCTCACCCATTGAATGGTTGTTGAACCCAGGAAATAAAGAAATAAATTTTTAAAAAGTCTTCGTCTCCTATCTGTCGTATAATTCTTTTTGGGCCTTCTTATTCAAGGAGTTAGATTAACAAGTCAATGAGGGGTAAAAATAGAATAGCCTCAGATAAAAATCGGTAACACAGCTTGCCCTATTCTCTTCAGCCTGACCCCACAAGTCCTAGCTAAGCAATAATGTGCTATGTGTTGCTTTATATTTCTATATTTTCAGTCCTAGCAAAACAATAATTCCACATAATTATTCAACATTTCTGGATTGTTACACCTAACTAAGCAATAAAACCACGAAAATTATTTTTATTTCAAGGAGTAAGTCCAAACTAATACTGTACTATATATTGCTTTATACTTTCAGTCCAAGCAAAACAAAACCCCTAAGTAATACAAAAAACCGCAAATACTTTACATTTCCAGGTGTTAGTTCTAACTAGCAAAAATAGTCTACACTTCTAAATTGTAACACCTAAAAAAAAAAGCAATAAAACAAAGTAATTATTTTATATTTCCAGATGTTATTTCCAACCGATATTGTTATATATTCCTATAAATTTCCAGGTGTTTGTCCTAATTAAGCAATAATTTGACAAAATTATTCTACCATTCCAAAGTGTAGTACGGCTCATTTGTCTAATGGGTAGAGTGTTCGCCAATGGTCCGGGGGACCTGGGTTCAATCCCATGTCGCATCATTCCAAAGACTTTAAAAATGGTACTTGATACCGCCTTGCCTAGCACTCAGCATTATAAGGGGTTCAATCCCAGGTCAAGTCATACCAAAGACTCAAAAAATGGTACTTGATGCCTCTTTGCTTAACACTCAGCATTTTAAGATACGTATCAAGGGTAAAGTGGAGCAATCTAGGGACAGGAGTAGCGCCCTTCCCTACACCTTGGTGTAGTACAGGGTGGAACGATGAAATTGTCGCCTTAGAAAAGACGACATGATTCCATTTCCGTTTAATGAAAACCGGTATTATTTATTTTATTTATTTATTTTTTTGCAGACCATCTTGTTGGCCAGTTGTGTACAAATCCCAAGAGCGATATGAGCCTTCAATCATGTCTGAAAGTGATACAATGTTCAACGAGCGAGATCAGAGATGCGACGCTGTACAAGTCATGCTCTCTACCGATCCAAGTTATGACAACAGGACCATTGCCAGCACCCTCAAAATGCAAATCTGGATTGCCACGAATAACAGGGACGCCCCCTGGGCGATGAAAACAAAGTTTCCGGTTACGGTTATGGTCTTTCATGTGGTTTCAAGTGGCATTGAAGGGGTACTCAGGTTGCTTAGTGTCATATCAAGACACTCGTTGGGGTGGTGAGTCTTACCCCTCTGCAGAGGAGCAGTTGCTATATTCTACAGGTCCAGCTGACAAAGCAACTAATAATCTGGATATATCAAATAATTACGTGGCTTTATTTCTTCGTTGGGACTAACAATCAGGGAATGTGAAATAATTACATGGCATTATTTCTTGTTTAGACTAACAATGTGTTATATGCAAGCGTGTGGTTGCAAGAAAAATAAGACTGACAATAAGATTTAGTTTATCTCACTTATGGATTAAATAAAATAAACAAGCGGATGAAATATCTGGCCGGCGGCAAGTGGTTGCTTTGATCTGGTCTGACGGTGTTTTCGGGTGACACTCTCAGCGACGGCTGCTATTCAACTGCTCGTGTGACCTCCGCTTGCCCTATTTATACGTTCCCGACTTCAAACACCAGCTCCAAAAAATACTATTTGTGGAAAAAAAAGGATTGGTTGAAAAATAGACTTTTTTTTATAACTGAGAATTTTCTGGGGATTTTACGCGCAGCCTACGCACAGAAGCCATGATTTTCTCAGTTTACCACTGGCCGTTGTTGGGTCAACATCCGGTAGATGTTTTCTTCAACAGTGTCGATGTCTGTGGGTCTGTGTTTTGTGTGTTTTAGTAGTTAAGTGTGTGAAGAGTTAAGTGGGTGGATCAGAAGAGATTTGAGATATTTTACTATAACAATTCAGAGAATATAACATAAAAATATAACAGTATTTCTTAGTTAGGGCTAACAATCTCTAACTAAAAAGTAATTGCATAGCACATTATTGCTTACTTAGGTCTAGCAATCTGGGAACATAAAATAAATACGTTGCTTTATTCATTAGCTGGACTAACTTAAATTCGTAGCTTTATTCATTAGCTTGGACCTACAATAAATACGGTGCTTTATTCATTAGCTGGACGAACTTAAATTCGTAGCTTTATTCATTAGCTTGGACCTACAATCTGGGAATATAAAATAAATATGTAGCATTGTTTTTAAGTAAAGACAAACAATGTAGAACTAAAAAGTAGTTACACAGCACATGATTGCTTAGTTAGGACTAAGAATTTGGGACTATTAAAATAAATACATGGCATTATTTCTTAGTTAGGACTGACAATCAAGAACTTGAAAGAAATCGCATTGTACATTATTGCTTAGTTAGGACTAACAATCTAGGTATATAGAATTGATAAGTCGCGTTCTTTGCTATTTAGAACTAATATTCTGAAAATAGAAAGTAATTATATAGCATTATTGCTGAGATGGTCCGTCTCATTTTGGTAGAGTGTTCGCCAATGGTCCAGGAGACCTGGGTTCAATTCCAGGTCGCGTCATACCAAAGACTTTAAAAATGGTACTTGAGACCTCCTTGCTTAACACTCAGCATTATAAGGTATGTATCAAGGGTAAAGTGGAGCAATCCTTGGAAAGGAGGAGCGCCCTCCCCTACACCTCGGTGTAGTAGCTATTAAGAAGAGAGACTTCGGGTCACCCTCGACTAAAGGGAGACAACTTTACTTTTATTGCATATGTATGTTGGCCGACCGTAGTCGAGGTTGACCCGAAGGTCACCAAAAACTTACTTGTTGCTGAAATAGGACAAAGAATCTTGGAAAACATATTTGCATAGAACATTATAGCTTTGTCAGGAGTAAAAATCTGGATATAGGAAAAATTGCATAGCATTATTGCTTTCTTAAGACTGATCATCATCATCATCATGTCGTGCCACTAGCACAGATATCCCTGGCCCTCTCTCGCCACTTTTCCCTATCGTTCATCCCCTCTGGCAGGTCTTCAGGGCTACATTCCGTATCCTCACATAGCTGCTGAATATATGTTCGTGCTGGTCGTCCTGCTTTTGCCCGGCCATATGTGGGGGTCCATAAGAGTACATCACTTATAAGCTCGTCCCTGCTTCTCCAGTAGTGTCCTGCATGTCTGTAGAAGAAGCTAGACGGCAATTACACAACAATGCTGCGAGCAATCTTAAACAAGTCCTGGCGGCAACACCCCACAAGACACGAACTATTAAGACTAATAATCTCGAACAATAACACTATCACATAGTCCTAACAGAGCGATAATGTTCTATGTATCTGAAAATGAAAATAATTACGTTGTTTTCTTGCTCAGGTAGTTATAAACGTCTAGAAAAATATCAAATAAATACCAATCATATTATTGCTTAGTTAAGACTTACAATCCTGAAACTAAATTATTATATAGGATTATTGCTTTGTTGGGACTTACAGTCTGGAAATATAAAACCCGTCCATTGGTCTAGTGAGAAGAGTGTTCACCAATGGTTCAGGAGACCGGGATTTAATCCCAGGTCGAGTCATGCCAAAGACTGAAAAAATGGTACTTGATGCCTCCTTGCTTAACACTCAGCATTATAATGTACGGATCAAGGGTAAAGTGATAATGAAGTATTATTACTTAGTTTGGATTAAAAATAAAAAGAATATAAAATAATTGCATGGTGCATTATTGCTTAGTTAAGACTGACAACCTGAAAATATGAAATAATAACATGATATATTATTAGTTAGGGACGAAAAATCTTGAAAAATACAGTAACTAAATAGCACTATAGATTAGTTAAGACTGAAAAAACAGAATAATTATATTAAGCATTACGGCTTATTTTGGGCGAAAATCAGAACATATAGAAAAAATTACATAGCATGTAATTGCTTACTTAAAACTAACAATAAGGATGGCCCAGTCGGCTGGGGGCTGCAGAATAAACCGGCTGCATCTGTGCAGAGGGGTAAAACTCTCCACACGAACGAGTGTCCTGGATATAACACAAAACAACCTGATGGTGAGGTTCCAGTGATGCTGGAGCTTTGGGGAATGCAAAATACCCTTTCATTACCATTGCCCCCAGGTCCACTCTGGGCCGGAATGGTTGCACCTGATAGGGCCCTATCTATGGGTTAAATAAAACTAAACTGCATACTTATGCTAAACTGAATCGTTTGAATTAGAACTGTTTAACTAAACTGAATAGCTTGAAATAGAAATGTTTTTCACAATTAAACATTTTTGACATTTAACTGTGTGTAAACAAAATCTGTACTTATACTAAACTGAATTAGCTGAATTAGAACTGTTTGATTAAACTGAATTGCTTGAAATAGAAATGGCCCAGAGTGGTAGCACCTGATATGGTCCGATCTATACGTCAAATAGAACTAAACTGCATACTTATGCAAAACTGGATTACTTGAAATAGAACTGCTTTGACGTTTAACTGTATGTGGACAAAAACTATACTGATACAAAACTGAATTGTTTGAAACAGAACTGATTATTTGTATAAAAATGGTTTTGGCATTAAATAACCTACAAAGGTTGATATGCCATAAAACTCAAGCAACCAAACCGACCTATATACTGTAGAGTAATGGCTACAATGTTTGACTGGCTTGTCGAAGTAAGTTACTTCAAACTCCGTGTCGATGTCCTTTTCGGTTGATGAGACGCTGATTCCTAAGTAGGTGAATTTGTCTACTAGTTTCAGAGGGGTTCCGTTTAGTGTGGTGATGTCGCTTGTTTGATCATAGCACATATATTCAGTTTTGTGTGCATAGACATGGAGGCCAATGCCTGCGGCGGCTCATTCCAAACTATGTAATAGTGTTTCGGCTTGGTTGGGTGTATTTGCTAGTATCGCTATGTCATCGGCGTAGCTAACGAAAGCATGGACAGCTATCGATAGGCTACCGATCATATGGAAATCAGACCTGACCGATAAAATGAAATGCAGTTTCTTCCAGGCAGCGGTCGTATCGATTATGCTGTATGGATCCACTACTTGGACGCTAACAAAACGGCTGGAGAAGAAGCTAAACGGCAATTACACAAGAATGCTGCGAGCAATATTGAACAAGTCCTGGCGGCAACACCCCTCAAGGTACCAACTTTACGGCCACCTGCCTCCCATCACGAAAACTATCCAAGTTAGACGAACCAGACATGCAAGACACTGCTGGAGAAGCAGGGACGAGCTCATAAGTGATGTACTTCTATGGACGCCCTCATATGGCCAAGCAAAAGCACGACGACCAGCTCGAACATACATACAGCAGCTATGTAAGGATACATACATTAATACCTCAATGGTCCTTATTTAATCATGCTTTTAACAGAATAATGTTATTCTGGTAAACTTTGGGTGTTTAATATAATTATTTAAATGTATATTTCAAATGAAACAACCCAGGTCCCTTTTCGGAGATATGGGTAAGTACCTTCGGAACAAGATTTCCTGAATATTTGATTTAATTACTTTTCACTCGACTGGTACCTGGTTGTATTTATTTGACTCTTAACGAAGTCAAAACGTGACTCAAGTTTGGTTTAAGGTAGGATGCTCTTCAGGAAGCAACCCTCCCGAAGCACGGGATCCCCCAAAAAAAAATTATATCCCTTCGGCATTTCCATGCAGAGGCACCTAAGGCACCAGGCTATAAACCCATGCCTTTTAAGAGAGAGGTAGGTGGTGCTTGGAGGAGGCCTCTTAGAACTAAGCTGATTGTTTTTATCATCACTGGTATATGGCGGCGTCAGGTATGTCTTTTCTCAACAAGCAGAGTGTGATATTAGGTCAAGTTTTTGGTGAGTGCAACTGGTTTGAATTAAAGATTTTTCTTACTAATTTTAGTTAAGAACTTCTTAAATAAAATTTGTCAAGCTTGAAAAACGGTAAGTGAACAATATATATAAATATATATACGAATTGCAATGATTGGATTCTTATTTTATTCCTTTGTTTTTTTTTATTCTTCAGATGTCTTGCCCGCAGAAAAAACACATCAATAACTTTTCGCCGCTTGAGAGAAAAGTTTATTTGTGCGTAAAGAAAAATGACCTCCAAGGACTTTGCCAAATCATGGATCCTCTAACCCTTGAACAGCGGCGAAAACTAGGAACTGTTGCAGTAGACGACAAAACACCCCTGTTTTTCGCCAGCAAATTGGGTTCTAAAGAGATGATAAAATATCTTGTTGTCGAATGCGGAGTGGAGGTAAACAGTGGCTGTGCAATGAAGCAAGCTAGTCGTGTCCCCATGTTTGCTGCCACAATGGCAGGGCATCTGGATGCAGTGCGCACCTTGCTGAAACTAAGGGCTGATGTGGACTGGAGAGACGAGGCTGGAGTCAAATGCATTTTCAAGGCATGTTCTTATGGTTATTATTGGCTTGCCAAGTATTTCCAACTTCATGGAGCTGATATCAATTGCGATTTAAATGTTGACTTTTGTTCTAGAACTAAGAGATATTGTCAGTTATCGTTGAAGGTCGGGGCTGATTTGGATTTTCAAGACAAAGATGGTCGTACTGCGTTAATGTATGCCACAGCATCCGGTCGGTATGACGTCGTCAACTTTCTCTTAAGCTGCAAAATTGACAAGTACAAAAGAGACCACTCAGGTTTAAATGCTTTATGCATAAGTATTTTAAACAACCAGCAACAGATGCTTAAACACTTACTCACATTTGTTTATGCTCGCAATGATTACATCCTAGCTCTGGAGTTCTGCGGCGCGCACTTGCTGCTTTTTAATATGCATCAGGAGACGGCTTTAGGATACTGGAAATTAGCGCTCGTCTACCGCCACGAAAATATGAGACAATTCGACAATAAAATCAAACCCGGTGATCTTGGTTCGCCCTTTGAGCGAGGAGAGTTTCAGAGCGAGGCGGAAGTTGATAACCTGATTAAAGATAGGAGAGAGAGATCTCTACAAATCCTACTGATATATTGCCGTATCCTTTCGCTTGATCATACAACGACCCACGACGCTTTTTATCACGTTGTTTCATCGAATGAATTTCGAAACGACTTGACGACTGCATTCAGAATGATTGACCTTATTTTTCGCTTTTACACAGGTAGAACTTCACCTTTTAACAGTGTAGCCGAAAAGGCTATTACAAACACTGTTGATTTGTTTGAAACCAACAAAGATACACTTGACCTCTCAAATGCTAGTCACATTCTCTCTCGTTTCGATATTGCGTTTGATTTCTTAAAAACCCACATATGGAAAGAACTTCGCGATGGCGAGTATAGCGATTTGAATTTTAGTTTCTATTACGAATTTCTACAAAAGATGCTTGATTTTATTAAGCTCATCCTAAATTTTTCGCTGACAAAGGAACAAGAAGAAAAATTTCGTCACCAGATTAAAGTTATCGGTCAAGTGTACATAGATCGCTATCCAATTTCCCTCTTGCATATTGCTGTTGAGTGTGGGATTTCGGACACTGTTCTTTCTTATATATTAAATTGCGATGTCGAAGTGAATTTTCAAGATTCGACAAGAAGTACTCCTCTGCATTTGTTATTAGAAAATAGCTTTGCTATGGTTCGTTCTAAGATCCGACTATTCGTTGATGCTGGTAGCCATCTTGATGCGATGAACATGTTTGAATATTGTCCTCTAAGTGTTCTGCAAGCTCACAAAATGATTATAAAAAAATTAGAATTTACAAGTTTGCAGTGTTTGGCGGCAAGAGTTATACGACGGAGCCATATTTTTTTACCCGACGAGTCTTACCCAAAACACTTGAGAGATTTTATTGCTCTTCACTAAATAAGATTGTTTCATATTTAATTGTATATAAAGCACGAGTTAAATTTCATAAATTAAATTGCTTTTTTGATTTAAAAAAAAAAGGAATTTCCACAAGAAAAAAAAAAAATAATATCATAGATTGGAATAAACAATATGCATATATATATATGTATGTACGTAAATATATATATATATATATGTATATATATATGTGTGTGTGTTTATGCGTATATCTGAATATCTTTATATATGATTGGTTTGGTTTCTTTGTTTAATGGCATATCAACACTTTGTAGGTTATTTAATGCCAAAGCCATTCTCCTAGAAGAACATTAGTGGTACTATTTAACCCATAGCTGGAGGTAGAATAAGGGGGTTCATACCTTTCCCAAGGGTATTTGCCCGAAAGTGAATGTAACAGCGCGACTGGAGCACGAACTCGCGTACTACGATTCCGCAGTCCATCGCTTTAACCATTACACCACGAGGACACCCCCATGTATATATGAGTATATACGTATGTATAAATAAGTGTGTATATATATGCATATGTATGTAAATACATATATGCTTGTAATTATGCATATATGTATTTAGATGTATACATATGCATGCATATTTATATATATGCATATATATATATATATATATATATATATGCATATGTATTCATATACCATTATTTTCATCAAGTCTTACAGCTAGCACGGATTTCCCAGACACACAGTCGCCAGTCGTCTCTATAACCCAGCAGATCTTCCAAACTACATCCTAATTTCGAACAGAGCTGTTGTATGTTAGTTCTTGTTAGTCAACCAACAATGGGAAGTCCATGTGAAGGGGTCCATTGGAGAACGTCCTTATTTCTCTAGCAGTGTCCAGCATATCTCGTTCGTCTTATTTGGATGGTTTTAGAGATAGGATGTAAGTTGCCATATAACTGTTGTTTCGTGAGATATTGCTTTCATGATTTGTTCAGTATAGCTCGTAGCCTTTTTTGTGCTGTTTCCGTTTAGCTTTTTCGTTCTGTTTTTGTCATCGTCCCCATGGTGAATCTGTAGAGTATATTTGACACAACCACTGCTTGGAAGAAATTTCATTTTATCTTATTAAATAGGCCAGTCTTCTCTGAGATCGATTGCCTATCGATAGCAGTCCACGCCTTCGCTAAGTGCATATTGATGTCACTTTTAGTAGATAAGACGCTGCTACCGAGGCACGTGAACTTGTCCACTAATTCCAGAGAAGTGAAGATGTCTTCTTTTAGATTAAAACACATCTACTCCGTTTTGTCTGCATTCACGTGGAGACCAATGCTTCCTGCTGCCTGCTCCAGGGTATGAAGCGAGGATTCGGCTTGGGTAGGTGTATTTGCAAGAACTGCAATATCATCTGCATTGTCAGCGTCCGTAATAATTTCTGTTGGGTATCGTTTGCTTCTTGCTTTTTTTTAGTGCAAAGTTTTTTTTTTCTTTTATTAGATCTGTCGACGTTTGAAGTACGTCATCTGAGTGGATTATAAACAGGATATGGTGCTTATGTATCCGCTTGTAGAACTCCAGCAACAATGTCAAAGAAGTTTGTGTCCCCATACATTGAGTGAAACTTGTCTTTCGGGTTACCATATTTAACAACCCCTCCGCTCGGGCAGGATATTATACAAGGTCAATTTTTAAACAGAGTTTAACAAGTTTGAATTCAAAGTATTCCTTCTCTTAGGCTAGTTGCCTCACCAAGGCTGAAGAACCTAGTCTGTCCTACTATTTACCAATAGCTGGAGGGAGAATAATTGGATTCATACCTTTCCCAAGGGTATTAGTGCTATGTGAAATGCAATCAGTCTCGTCCAGGATTTGAACTCGTGTCGCTGTGTCCATTTCTTACGACGATAGCCATTACACCACGGGCACCTCCACTTTCGAGTTACTGTCAAGCGTCATAATGGCTGTGACCATTTCTTTGGAGAGACTATGCGCTAGAAGTATATGCTCCATCTTCCGTGTGTTTATGGAATCAAATGCCTTGGAGAAATCTTCGAACAAGAGAGTCACCTCGAATTTTTTGGCACGAACTCCTTCTAAGATTCGATTCATTGTCAGATTCTATGACGTTGTGGATCGATATCTCCGAAAACCCTTTTGATTCATTTCCTGAATTTTCTTAATTTCTGGTCCGATGCGATTTAGCATCAATGGAATTAAGAGTTACGCTTCTGTAGTTGTAAGCGATTCCGAGGACACGTTTCTTGGGGAAGTGGGGATGCAACCTTTTGTTTATCTCTCTATTGCGTTCTGGTTATATACGGCGTTGTAAAATCGGAGCTGAAAGTCATCGAATGCCCTTGTCTTCCATAATTTTGGGTATTTCTCTGTTTTTAATTTTTGTTTGTAATATTTTAAGTTCGTCTTGAGTAAATTGATGTTTAGTTGTTTATTTATAATTTTCCTGATAGATTTATGTTGTACTCCCTACATAATGGACTCGCCCTCCTCGATGAATACACGTCAACGAGAGCGTCAGACGGTGTGCACCAATCAGCGTGATACAATCATGTGTGACGCCATTTGCGTAGTTGACGGATAGTCACTACCACACTAGACTCTCAGCGTTTTACCAACTAACTACGATTTAACCAGGTTCACTTGTATCTTGTTTCTGTTACTTGAATAGATATGTTTTTCTATCAAACTTTTTGTGTTCCCCGTGTCTTTCTTTGGTCAGCATCGCAACAGTTTATCTGTGACTTTAGGGGAGTTCCGCTGCAGATTTTTGAAATGTTCTTTCCAAATCTGTATTCGTTCTTCTTGGCTGGCAGCTTTTAGTTTAGCTATTGGGGTCCTCTTCTTTTTACTCACTTTATTAACTGTCTGCCACGCTATTCGAAATTTTCTATCTTCAAAGAATTTCTTATTTTATAGATCTGACCTTGAAGGTATTCTATTGGTTCTTTTTTTATGTGTATTAATTAGATCTCTTTGTGTCATCTTAAATTTCTTCGCGTTGGCATTATTTTTTTCCATGCTTAACACTCAGCATTATAAGATACGGATCAAGGGTAAAGTGAATCAATCTAGGGAAAGAAGTAGCGCCCTCCCTTACAACTTGGGGAAGAAGCTATCAAAAAAGGAGCCTTCGGGTCACCCTTGACTAAGGTTGCCTACTTTGCCGACTTATTAGGGTGTATTCCAATTGCTGCTGTAGCTGTTCATTTGAACGTGAAATAATAAAATTGGTCCGTCATCTCATAAGATGTATAGCAATAACATTCTGAATTTTCAAGAGTCTATGACAATTATAAATGCTCATACGAAAAAAGGCTGGAAACTGATAGAGAGAAAGCTGAATTAATCAAAAGGTTAAATGAAATTAAAGTAAATCTGTGACAAAAAATGTTCATCTCTGCATTTTTATTCCGAGTTACACGTTCATTATGATGGGGAAAAAATCAGCCGATCAGCAAGATTAGCTAAAAAAAAACTGATGCAAATCATGCCCCTGCCCTTTCATCTCACTTCTGACCTGCTGTACCTTGTCACCACTTGCTGTAGAATACACCGACTGCACCTCTGCATAAGGGTAAGACGCCCCCAAATGAGTCTCCTATTTATGACACTAAACAATCTGATCGTGAGGTTCCAGTGATGCTGGATCTTTGGGGAATGCGGAGTACCCCTTCATTGTCATTGCTCCCGGGTCCACTCTGGCCCGCAGTGGTAGCACCTGATAAGGCTCTATCTATGGGTTAAATAGAACTAACTGCATGCTTATGCTAGTTTGAAATAGAACTGTTTGACTAAACTGAATAGCTTGAAATAGAAATGTTTTTGACAATTAAACTGTGTACTTACATTTAAACTGCGTGCTTATGCTAAACTGAATTTTTTAAAATGGAACTGTTTTTGACACTGAAACTGTACTTACACTAAACTGAATTGTTTAATATAGAACTGTTTTGACATTAAACTGTGTGTAAAGAAAATTTGTACTTATACTAAGCTGAATTAGTTGAATTAGAACTGTTTGACTAAACTGAATAGCTTGGAATAGAAACGTTTTTAACAATTAAACTGTACTCATGCTAAACTGAATTGTTTGAAATAGAACTTCGAGGTGCATACGATAAGTTTCCAGACTTTTTTCGTATGGGCACTTTTACTGATAGTATACACATGAAACTCTAGTCCCGTACGAGGTAATCTCTTCCGGCTGCAATGCACTTGTTCTACCGTTCCAACAACTCCTGGAAGGCCCAATAGAAGTCATCTTGTGTGAGCGCATCAATGACCTTCGTCACAGCCTCTTTCATCTCCTCAATTGTCTCATAACGACAGCTTCTGAGCTTAGGGAATAACCAAAAGTCACAGGGAGCAAGTTCTGGACAATTGGGAGGCTGAGGAACTGTGCTAATGCACATCTTGGTCAAATAGTCTGAGACAAGGATGGAGTTGTGGACTGGTGTATTGTCCTGGTGGAAATGCTACTGAGCCGATTTGAAGAGTGCTGGCCTCTTCCGACGGAATCTCTTGCTGAACTCCCTTAAAACCTCAACATAGTAACCCTAACCCTAACCCTTTGGCCAATCAACTCTGGTGTATTGACTTCCTTACTCCTCCCATACCTCTCATTATCCCTCATAGACTCCCTGCCTTCCTTGAATCTCTTATGCCATTCAAAAACTGATGCTCGATTCAGGAAAGATGGTCGAAAAGCAGTCTGAAGTATTCCATACGTTTCTCTGGCATTTATTCCAAGTTGAAAACAATTTTATTGCATATCGTTCTTCTAAAGTGTCAGATTGCATTTTTGAAATTCACCAGCTGTAGCTTTAGTAGGGTGTATTCCAATTGCTGCTGTGGATTGATTTGAACCTGAAATTATAAAAATTGGTCTGTCATCTCATAAGATGTATAGCAATAACATACTGAATTTTCAAGAGTCTACAACAATTTTAAATGCTCATACGAAAAAAGTCTGGAAACTGATCGTATGCACCTCGTATTTCCGTAAAAATGAATTTGGCGTTAAATAATCTACAAAGGTCGATATGCCATAAAACCCAAACAACTTACAACCAATTATTTGTATGAAAATGGATTCGGCGGGAAATATCCTACAAAGGTTGATATGCCATAAAACTGAAACAACCACCCAACCATGTCACCACAACGCCATAGCCTCTTTGAATCGTTGTGTTTAAGACCCCGGCAATACAAACTATAATACAATATTCTTCTCACTTCTGTAACTTAACAAGGACAAGAAATAAAAGAAGTGTACCCCTGTGGTTTGAATAAAGAATTTTCCTTCTCTTAGACTGGTTGCCAAGTTAAAGACCCCAATCTGCCCTGTTATTTACAAATAGCTGGAGGGAGAATAGTTGGACGCCTACCTTTTCAGAAGTGATAGCGCTATTTTAAATGCAAACAACCAGGATTGGAACCCGGATCAGCGTAACTGATTACAACGACGATGACCGTTACACTACACTGAGAAAAATTCCATGTCATTATTTCCAAACCTTAGCTTAGTGGTGGCACAAGGCCGGAAATATTGGTTACCTATGAAAATCGAGTTCAGTAACAGTGGGCAACTAACCATTATACCACAAATCTATATAAGAATATTAGAGGGTTTTTCTTTTGATATACCAAAGAAAGAGGTTGGTTTGTTGATTTTTATGGCATGTCCACCCTTATAGGTTATTTAATGCAAAATCCTGTTTACATATATATATATATATATATATATATGCCTGTGTGTGACCAACTCATTATGTCTGCTCTTTTTAAATCTCTTTTTTGATCAAAAATTCAATGCCAAATTCTTTATATATATATATATATATATATATATATATATGATTTTAAGCGAATAGTTAGTTAAAAAAAACTTTAATTTGAACGTGTTGTTTGCAAATAATTCCATTGTTTCAAGTATTCCTATCAAACACTAATAATTCTATTTGATATTAATCATTTGTTTGCACACAGTTAATTACTTTCAGTTTTGCAATTCAATTTTGATAATTCTACCTATCAAGCATTCCAATATATTATAAATAATTTGCATACATCTGTATAGTTTCAAGTATCTAGTAATAATAGACCTTAATAAATGATGGAACAGTTTCGTTTGAGCGATAGATGGTACGCTAACAGGTATAACCACACTGGCACAGAGTGGACCTGGGAGTACCGTTTGTTTATTTGTTTGGATTTTATGGCATATCAATCATTGTAGGTTATTTAATGCCAAATCCATTTTTGTACAAAACACAGTTCTATTTCAAACAATTCCGTTTAGCATATGTACACAGTTTAATTGTAAAAACATTTCTATTTCAAACGATTGTAAAAAAATTTCTATCTTAAACAATTCATTAACACACAGTTGAATGTCAAAACAGTTCTATTTCAAACAATTCAGTTTAGCATACAAAAACTACTCCATTTCAAACAATTAATTTAGGAAAAGTGTGCAGCTTAAATGTCAAAACAGTCCTAGCTTAAGCAATTCAGTTTAGCATAAGTATACGGTTTAATTCTATTTCACCGATAGAGTGGACCCTATCAGGTGCTACCACTCCGGGCCAGAGTGGACCGAGGAGCGATGGCAATGCAGGGGGTGCTCCGCATTCCCCAAAGCTCCAGCATTGCTGGAACCTCATCATCAGATTGTTTAGTGTCATGTTATGAAGGGGTCTTACCCGTCTGAAAAAATGCAGTCGGTGTATTCTACAGCCCTAGCCGACTGGACAAAAAGAGGAGGAAAATCCATAATAATAAGAGGTCAAGAGGAAGATAACATGTGTACATTCGAGTCGGTAAATCAGAGATCGTTTCAGCCTAGTAAAGTGAATGAAATTGTGACCTAACTATTTAAAGTGTTATTATTTTGTGATTTCCTGTGATTTTTTTAATAAATATATTTGCTATGTTATTATAAAATAAAGGATCTTTGTTCAGATGTGAATATATTGCTATAATGGATGATTGTAATTCATTTTGTTTTTATTTTTTGCTCTTTTCCTTTTTTTTTTTTTTTTTTTTTTTTTTCAATGCAGATTGTATGCTGCTGTAATATTAATGATGAATAATTATAAGTTAGTAAAGTTGGCGATCTTAGTCGAGAGTGACCCGATGGCTCCCTTTTTAATAGCTACTACACCGAGGTGTAGGGGAGGGCGCTACATTATAGTGCTGTGTGTTAAGCAAAGTGGCATCAAGCACCATATTTTGAGTTTTTGGTATGACTCGACCTGGGATTGAACACCGGTCTCCCGGACCATTAGCGAACACTAAATAATTATAATCATAATTACTTACAATAGAAATTACGACAACGTAATGGCCGAGGGATTTCGGTTCATGCCTTTGAGTTGAGTTAGGCTGAGAACCTTTCAGCTCAGCACATGGGTTAGTTAGGTGCAACTTTGAGGCTGGTGTTAACGCGGGCGCGCAGGTTGGTGAGAATCTGAAGAAAGTTAGGGAGTTGAAAAGTAGACGCCGAACGAGGAGGTTCGTCTTTTAAGGCTCGCTGAGGCGTGACGAATTTGCGCGCCGTGGGTGCCGCACGAGATCGGGGCCAGATGAATAAGACAGCATAGCAAGATTGTGTCTCTTCTCCTTAGGTCGAAACCTTTAACTCAAAGTTAATAAAAAGGTTTCGTACCTGAACAAGAAGTCGTTACGTGTTTTCGAATTTCCAGATTCCTATTTTCTTTATATGTTCTATCGTTATGAACATTATATGTCCATTTCGCACATGGCCATATTCGTGTATCTAGCGTTAATTGTGAATATGGTAGAAAATTCTGCACAGGCTCTGGTTGAAATTCACCGGGGAAAAGAGATTTGTATTTTTATAAAATAATTAGATTTCACAATGATTATATTTTTCAAAAAGAAAAAAAAAAAAAAAAAAGCAACTATTATTTTATATTTTATTCGGTGGAGTGTCGCTTGTACATTTTTATTTAAAGTGGGATGGTCACCCACTTCCTGAGCTGATAGCATTGGAAAAGATAAGGAAGAGCGAATTATTGTTTGTTTTTGTTTGTTTTTTTTTTTGTTTCTTTACTTAGGTACTTTCCCGTAATGAGTGACCCTTCTACAAAGAATTATAATGTTAAAGTGAACCTCACTAACAGAATGTGAAAATTTTACTTTTCCAAAATTAAAGAACCTCGTCGAATTTTAGGTTCAGTGTATTCTAATGGTTTTAAGTATAGCTATGAACTGACGTTCAAATCATAAAAAAAAAATTACTAGAAAAGTTATTGCGGGTGAAATTGAACGAGACCGCGAATAGAATTTTACCATTATTTCCGTTAAATCATACTATCAGAGTGGATATTATTTGATTGTATTTATTATCATTAGAAAATGCTGCTTCGTATTCACTTCCCATATCACTATCATCATCATGACGTGCGGCTAGCACGGATATCCCTGACCCTCTCTCTCCACGTCTCCCTATCATTCATCGCCTTCGGCAGGTCTTCAGGGTTACATCCCGTATGCTCACATAGCTGCTGTATGAATGTTCGAGCTGGTCGTCCTGCTTTTGATTGACCATATGCGGGGGTCCACAGGAGAACATCACTTACGATCTCGTCTTTGCTTCTCCAGCAGTGTCCGGCATGTCTGGTTCGTCTAGCTTGTATAGTTTTCGTGATAGGTGTTGGGTGGCCGTACAGTTGGCGCCGTGTGGGGTGTTGCTGCCAGGGTCTGTTCAATATTGCTCGCAACATTCTTGTATAATTGCCGTCGAGCTTCTTCTCCAACCATCAGCGTCCAAGTAGTACATCCATACAGCAGTATCGACACGACCGCCGCCTGGAAGAAACTGCGTTTCATTTTATCGGTCAGGTTTGACTTCCATATGATCGAAAGCCTATCGATAGCTGTCCATGCCTTCGTTAGCCGTGTGTCGATGTCTTTTTCGGTTGATGAGACGCTGCTTCCTAGGTAGGTGAATTTGTCTACCAGTTTCAGTGAGGTTCCGTCTAGTTTGGAGATGTCGCCTTTCTGATTAAAGCACATAAATTCAGTTTTCTGTGCAATGACATGGAGTCCAAAAGTTGGCGATCGTAATCGAGGGCGACCCGAAGGCTCCCTTATCAATAGCTACTACGCCAAGGTGTAGGGGAGGGTGCCACTCCTTTCCCAGGATTTCTCCACTTTACCCTTGATACGTATCTTATATTGCTGAGTGTTAAGCAAGGAGGGATCAAGTACCATTTTAAAGTCTTCGGCATGGCATGACCTCGGATTAAACCCAAGTCTTCCGGACCATTGACGAACCCTCTACCCACTAGGCCAAATAGCCGGTCATATGTAATAGGTTATAAAATAATAAAATGCTGCTTCGTATTCACTCCACATATAATATTTAATATAAGTAAAGTTGGCGACCGTAATCGAGGGCGACCAGAAGGCTTTATTTCAATAGCTACTACACCAAGGTGTAGGGAGGGCACCTCTGGTGGTGTAACGGTTAGCAAGCTAGATTTGCAAACCTACACAAGTGAGTTCGAGTCTCATTGGGCGCCCCATTCATTCGGCCTTGTGCCACATCGAAGCAAAGAGCTTTGTAAATTACTAAACCAAGGTGTAGGGGAGGGCGCTACTCCTTTCCCAGGATTTCTCAACTTTACCCTTGATACGTACCTTATATTGCTGAGTGTTAAGCAAGGAGGTATCAAGTACCATTTTAAAAGTCTTTGGCATGGCATGACCTCGGATTGAACCCAAGTCTTCCGGACCATTGACGAACACTCTATTCACTAGGCCAAATAGCCGGTCATATGTAATATAATAGGTCATATAATAATAAAATGCTGCTTAGTATTCACTTCACAAATATTTCTTTTGTCCAGGGTATGACCTTAAGCTGCTTCTGATGGTAAGGCGATTTGGGGAATGTGGAATACCCCTTCATTGTCATTATTCCCGGGCTCACTCCAACCTGGAGTAGTAGTATCTGTAAAAGAGTCCCATCCATGAAACAAAGAGTGGTGCTTAAATATTTAATTGTAAACAAACAAATAACTGATGTTTAATTGAATTGTTAGATAGCAATACTTGAAACTGTTTAATTGAGTGAACAGAAAGTATTAGTGTTATATAATTACGGAATGATTTTTTTATATTAACCATTTTTCGTTAATTATATTTCATCATTCGGTTTGGTTGGGCTTTGAACTATTCGGCTCTTAGTGCAGGTGCACACACATTGAGTACAGTTCACGCTCGCACGCAGAGGATATGACAATCACAAATGTCATAATAAAAACCCCAGATAGGAAATAGGATTGGGGTGTGAATGACGTCATGCCCGGAAGCGATGGGCTGAGAATTTGGTGATTTGGAAAATGACGTTAGTTGAGATCCGACTCTGGGCCGGGCCAGTCCAGCTGGGGGCTCCGGGATGCGCAGTGCATTTGTTGGGTCAGATAGTAGAGTCAGCATAGTAAAAATTCTGTCTCTCTCTCCTCGTGTCGAAAAACTAAAGTCAAGAAGTTAATAAACGTTTCGTACGTGAACAACGGAGATTCGTCAGAGTTTCGTATTTCCCTGCACCAGTACATTTTACATTAATATCAAATAACAATAGTTGAAAACATTTAATCGTGTGCAAAGATATTAAATAGAATTATTTGTATTGAATAGGAATACATGAAACCATTTAATTGAGAGAAAACGAATGAGTAATGTTGAATAGAATTATCAGTGAATCGTTTGATAGCAATACTTGAAACTATTTGAGGAGGTGCCCGTGGTGTAATGGTTATCATCGTAGGAAAATAACACGGCGACACAAGTTCAAATCTTGGACGAGACTGATTGCATTTCACATAGCACTAATACCCTTGGGAAAGGTATGAATCCAATTATTCTCCCTCCAGCTATGAGTAAATAGTAGGGTAGACTAGGTTCTTCAGCCTTGGTGAGGCAACTAGTCTAGGAGAAGGAAAACCCTGAACTCAAACCTGTTAAACTCCGCTTAAAAATTGACCTTGTGTCATATCCTGCCCGAGCGGAGGGGTTGATAAATATGAATACTTGAAACTATTTAATTGAGTGAAAAGAAAGTATTAGTATCAAATAACAATAGTTCAAAACATTTAACCATGTGCAAAGAAATTATTAATAGTAAATAGAATTATTTGTATTGAATAAGAATACATGAAGCCATTTAATTAAGTGAAAACGAATGAGTAATGTTGAATAGAATTATCAATTTTAAATAGGAATACTTGAAACTATTTTTAACTGTGAGCAAACAAATGATTATTACTAAACGGAATTATCAGTGATGAATGTCAATACTTGAAAACATTAACTTGTGTACAGGTCACCATTTGGTAGTGCTGCGTTGTTAAAAATGCCAACAATATAAACGACGTAGACAAAAGAATATTCACAAGGCAATATAAACAGAACAAATTGATATATCAAGCTAAAAAAGGAAACATAACAAAAACTGTATAAATGTTAAAATATAGCCTGTTAAATATTCGTGTGATTGTGTATGTGTAATTAACACGAATATTATGCTGAGTGAGTATTTTGTTTGAAACGAAGGGTAACAAAGTCAGAATCTTTGCTTATGTTTATATGTTATTATCTAGGTGTATGCGAGAAAGTAAAATATTAGATAGGGTCCTGTATATGTGTTGGGTGAATTAGTACTTCTCGCGAAGTATTCTTACACATGAGAAAGTCAATGTGTTTTTATAAGGCCGAGTTTTCTCCCATGTTGGTCGTTTGTCTCTATCGGGATGTGGCGAAAATTCCGAGGCTCTACGCATGCGTGGGACTGGAACACATCCAGCCGTTTGGTAGAACGAGAGAGGGAAGAAAGTTTAGACTATGTACACGCACATGTTACGAGTCTTGAGCTATGTGTCACTTGCTGGCAAAGCAAACAATCAGAGAATGAGATAACTTATTATAGAGTATATATAGGATTCCATGTCACGTGACCGGCTCCAAACACATGATTTTTTTGCGCGGAACAAAATCAAATGCTTGGACGCTACAGTGTTAATTATTTCAATCAAATACGAATAAATAACCTATAACGGTTGATATGCCATTAAATAAAGAAACCAAATGTGATTCCCTAACCACACAGCATAAAATAATCTCAGGAGGTGTCCTCGTGATGTAATGGTTAAAGCGATTGACTGCGAAATCGTAGTAAGCAAGTTTGAACTTCAGTTGCGCTATTACATTCCCTTCCTCCCAGCTATGGGTTAAATAGTACCACTACTGTTCTTCTAGGAGAGTAGCTTTGGCATTAAATAACCTATAAAGGTTGATATACCATTAAACAAAGAAACCAAACCAAACCACCTATCTAATTAATTTACCTTTGGTTTCGGGAACAAGTAAATCATGGATCCTATTTTCTTGACATTTTTGCATCACACAGTCATCGACGGTCATTTTGAATTGATGGTTTCTTTCTTTGTTTAATGGCATATCAAACTTTGTAGGTTATTTAATGCCAAAGCAATTCTCCAAGAAGAACGAAGGGTTTGGTAAATATGTACAGAACCATTGCCGAACACTCTATTCATTAGGCCAATGGCCTCGTGTGCAAATGAAGGATTAATAGTAAATAGAATTATAAGTATCAAACCAAATACTTATAACCGCTTAACTAAGTGAAAATATTGTCAAAAACTGTAATATTTCAAGCCATTCAGTTTAGACAACATTTAAACAGTGTACTTATGTTAAACTGAATTGTTTGAAATAAAACTGTATTTACATTTAACTGTGTGTGAAAAAAAAAAATATTTATACTAAACTGAATTGTTTGAAATAGAACTGTTAATGTATAAAAATGGATTTGGCATTAAATAACCTACAATGGTTGAAGTGCCACAAAAGCCAACCCAGGGGAGTGTCCGCATGGTGTAATGGTTAAAGCGATAGACTGCGGAATCGTAGTAAGTGAGTTCGTCGCACTATTACCTTCACTTTTGGGCAAATACCCTTGGGAAAGGTATGAAACCCCTTATCCTCCAAGCTATGGGTTAAATAGTACCACTACTGTTCTTCTAGGAGAATAGGGTTGGCATTAAATAACCTACAAAGTGTTGATATGCCATAAAGCAAAACAACCAACCACAATAGATTAGTGTAATTTTCCGTGATTGTAAATCTTGTTATTTCTTTAATCTAAGATTATAATTTATTCCTCTTGTAAAAAAACATCTTCATTTCGGTAAACACTTTTAGTACTTCCTCATTAGTAACGTTTATACATCAAATAAAATATCATTTTATAACTTGAATATTGCCTAGAGGTGCCCCCATGGTGTAACGGCTATAGTGCTGGACTCTGTAAGCAAGCTGGTTTAAACTCAAGTCACACAATTACTTTTGCTTTCAGAAAAATACCTGTAGGAAAGGCATGAACCTACTAGCAATTGATTAATTAGTATCACAGCAGTAGTTCTACAATGATGGCTTCGGCATTGAATAACCCACAAATGTTAATATGCCATTAAGTAAAGAAACTATAAATAAAGAAGGAAAGAATTGGATAAAAGAAAAGTCAAAAACTGTCTTCAATTTCATACATTTTATTTGATGGTTCTTCTCAAAAAATATTCATTGATACAAATATGTTTATTTTTGATAATTTTAATGAAAAAAAAAAAGAAGGAAAAATATTTATACAAAAAATGTTTCTTCATGGATACAAATTTTTTTTGATTCCTTTACTGAATAAAAAAAATTTTTTTTAATTTATTCACAAAAATAAGATTAGAATTATTTATTTTTAAAACTCATTTTTTAAACAAAAAATATTACTACCTCTTTCCCACAGTAGTTGGTACATTAGCTCATGTTATTTCAAACATAACATGTTAAAAGAAATTAGGACTAGAGGTAACAATAAAGAAGGTTTCAAATAAGGAAAGAATTCCTTTTTACCTATATGAGTGGTTCACAAAGAGTGGTTCACAAATAACGTAGAGTAAATAACCTACCAGGTGGGGGTTTTAATGTAAAAAAGGCCGGGGTATTTGGATTACAGATTCCTCAAAGGAGGATTTTACAAAAACATGAGAATTATATCAACTACTATGCAGCTTTTATTTCTAATCAGGTAAAGACATCAGAAAAAGGTTTCAAAGATTTCAGAAACTGATGTCAGATATTCAAAGATTGAAAAAAAAAAAGAAAAAAAAAGAACATTTTAGCTTCTATTCAAACCAGGAAATATTTTTTTTTAAAAATATTCCTTTTGAATAATTTTTCTTGGCCAAATATTCAATATTGATGCACTCCACTAGTAAAGTTGGTGACCGTAGTTGAGGGCAACCAGAAGGCTACCTTTTCAATAGCTACTACACCGAGAGGAGGGCGCTACTCCTTTCCCTGGATTGCTCCACTTTACCCTTGATACATACGTTATATTGCTGAGTGTTAAGCAAGGAGGTATCAAGTACAATTTTTCAAAAGTCTTTGGTATGACGTAACCTGAAATTGAAACCAAGTCTCCCAAACTGTTGGCGAACACTCAACTCACTAGGCCAACGAGCTGGTTAACCTGTCACGAGAGTTCAGTTTTGTTAAATATGAAATTACTTCAGCTAAAAGAGGATAAATCTTTTTTAGATTATCTTATTTAGATTATCTTTTTTAGATTATCTTATTTAGATTATCTTATTTAGATTATCTTTTTTAGATTATCTTATTTAGATTATCTTATTTATATTTATCTTTTTTAGATTATCTTATTTAGATTATCTTATTTAGATTATCTAATTTGGATTATCTTTTTAAGATTATCTTATTTAGATTATCTTATTTAGATTATCTTTTTTAGATTATCTTATTTAGATTATCTAATTTGGATTATCTTTTTTAGATTATCTTATTTAGATTATCTTATTTAGATTATCTTTTTTAGATTATCTTATTTAGATTATCTTATTTAGATTATCTCTTATGTACATACTACTAATGCCTATCCCATCTTCTTGGTTTCTGATGAAAGATTAACTGTTGTTCTTTTTGCTCAAAAGCTCTCGGCTTTCAGCTAAAGAAAGGGCAACAGTTTAATCCAAATTCAATCACATCCTCTTCATAGAATGTATATTAATTAACGCAAAATAGAGTGGCTGTTTGTACTCTATTATACAATTGCCCAGTCATCTGGGGCTGTAGAATACACTGACAGCACCTCTGCAGAGGGGTAAGACCCCCCCCCAACGAGTGTCCTGATTATGACACTAAACAATCTGATGGTGAGGTTCCAGCAGTGCTGGAGCTTTGGGGAATGCGGAGTACTCCTTCATTGCCATCTCTCCCAGGTCCACTCTGGCCCGGAGTGGTAGCACCTGATAAGGGTCCTATCTATGGGTTAAATAGAACTAAACCGTGCTTCGTTCACTATACTGACTGCACCTCTGCAGAGGGGTAAGACACCCCCAACGAGTGTCATGAATATGACACTAAACAATCTGATGGTGAGGTTCCAGCAGTGCTGGAGCTTTGGGGAATGCGGAGTACCCCTTCATTGCCATCTCTCCCAGGTCCACTCTGGCCCGGAGTGGTAGCGCCTGATAGGGCCCTATCTATGGGTTAAATAGAACTAACAGCATACTTATGCTAAACTGAATTGAGTAAACAGAATAGCTTGAAAAAGAAACGTTTTTGACAATTAAACTGTACTTACACTTAAACTGCGTGCTTATGCTTGACTGAATTATTTCAAATAGAACTGTTTTTCGACATTAAAACTGTATTTACACTTAACTGAATTATTGCATATAACTGCTTGTATAGTTAGAAATGGAAATGTTTTCAACAATTAAACTGTGTACTAATGCTAAACTGAACTGTTTTCAACAGAACAGATTATTTACATAAAAATGGATTTGGCGTTGAATAAACTGCATGGGTTGATATGCCATAAAACCAACCAAACCAACCAACCAACCAACCAATCTATTATACAATTCTATCAAAATGATTCTTAAGATAGAATATGAAAAGAAAAATATATAAATATATAAACAAATAAAAATAGAATGAAAAATTTAGGAGGGTTTGAAACCAAAGTGGCAAAACTTAAATTTTGATTGACTCCTTCAGCCTTGGAGCTTTGAGATATCAAAGACAGGTTCGATGGTAACAGTAAAGAAATCAAAGAAAATATATTAACAGCAAAAACCTAGCCAGGAATAACATACTCTGCTAGGATGCCGAGTAAGCCAAGGCCAGATATAAGATATGCTGTGAATTCCTCACTCAGATGCAGGGAACACAAAGCAATTAGAAGTGTCAATTTTTTTTTTCTGCATGTGCGTGAGGGAACATCCAAGAAAAACTTATGTGACATTAAAAATGAGTCAAATTTTAATTCGTTGGAAGAAATTTCATCAATCAATTAGCATCAGAGAAAACTTATAAATTTTTTAATCTTCATGTAAAATAAATTTTTTTAAGATAAAAAAAAAAATGATAAAGGCAGAGCCATGATGAATTTCTGATTGAAAAAAGCCAATTTCTTTACAAAAAAAAAAACAAAAACACGTTAACTTCTTAAAAAAAAAAAAAAAAGGATTAATATCATGTTTTTAACATAAAATTTTATTTTGTTATGTTAAATGACTAGGACACTCGATGAGGGGTTGTTACCCATCTGTAGAGAAGCAGTCAGTGTATTCTACAGCCCCAGCTGACAGAGAAAAGTTTATTTAATTCAAAGTCATTTCATAGAAATATATATTGAATATATGTTATCCAAAGTCAACACCTAAAAAATATTTTAAAATGAGCATAATTACTTTCATTTTGAAAACTAGCTCCCTTTGCCAACATGCAATTTACCTTAGGAAGAGCGAAGGTCAGGGGTTATCTAGAACAAGCATATTTGGCAATTATTGTTTTGAAGAGTGGTTGATCATTTACCAGATTCAAGGAGGCTGTCACACTGGATTGCAATACTAATTAATAATTACCTTAAGACCAGGAAGACCTTAATGAATATCATTAAATTCATAGACTTGTGTAAACAGATATCCCCCATACAGAAAGGCCACAATGTTTTCAAACCATGTGTTTACTCAGAAAAAAAGGAAACCTCAAATGATATTTTTTAGCAGAAAGAAAGAAGATATTCAAAGCAAAATTTTCAGCTTCAACAACAACTAGTCTTTGGAATAATAGGGACAAGCTGCAGAGAAAAGGAAAGAATTCCAATATAAATACAGATCATTTATCCACTTGGGTACGGTTACAACAAGCCTATTTGGCCATTATTGTTTAGGAGATAATTTCACCAATGACAGATGCAAGAAACCATTGCACAGGGTTGTAATACTAAAAGAGCTAACCAACAACCATCAAGACAATCAAAGAATGGAATAAAATTTATAGAGTAATCGGAAATGGATATTCTCTATGCAGAAATAAAGAATGTTTTCCTTGCATGTGCTTTTTAAGTGAGAGAGAGAGAGAGAGAGAGAGAGAGAGAGAGAGAGAGAGGGAGAGAGAGTTAGTTCCGACTATGTTTTGAAACAGAAAGAATGAACAAGGTATTCAAAGCAACATTTTTAACATTGGCATAAGACAAGGGAATTTTCAAAACCATCATTTTGATAAAGAGAAAATATCTAATTCCAACCATAAGTCATTTTTCCCCATTTCATAGAAGACTTTCCGATTGGCCAAATGGCCGATAGAAGAAAATGATAAAGGAACACTGATTTAAATACCAGCTTTTGGTATTTGATTTATAAACTGTTAAAAAAAGACTTGTAAATTTATGCATATTCAGAACCTCTTGATCAACACCAATGAAATTATGATGCACTGACAATGCAAGATGATCTAAGTTCATGTCTTAATATTCTCACATCAAAAGCCATAAAAAAGCTGAGTGAACTTTCGGCTTTTGCAGGAAGAAAGGATATGGGACATATAATATTTTAAGCATACATACACAACACAATTATTAACAAAGTGATCTAAAAGCAACTCTTGTACAAAAAATATGATGAATTATATATAGCAAGAATGAAAACTACCAGATACTGTAAAACAAGCTATAAGAATCACTTACGACTGTAAAAGGTTGACTACTATGTGGAATGGGAAATTATTCCACAGACTTGAGTTACAAAAGGAGAAAACTCGGTGTTTTCAAACACGACAATGCAAGTTTTGAATTTCTATTCAGCTGTTTTAGAGATCGGTATTGGTTTCATTTGCTTTCATAGGCACATCAACTATTGGAGGTTATTTAATGTTTTGCTTTTGGACATGATTTTGTGTGTATCAAACGTTTTTGTGTCATTAAAGAGCAAATTAAATTTCAAAGAATTTTGTTGAGTATAAGTCTAGTTTTTCTTTAGAGACAGATAAATTTCCAGACATTCCTAATACAAACAGTTCAGTTGAGAATAAGTACGCAGTTACAATGTGAAAAACAATTCTTTTTCAAAGACTTCAGTTTAGCATAAGTTCACAGTTTAGTTCTACTTGAACCACTATTAGTTGTTCCCATTCTGGGCCTTACTGGAACTGGGAACAATTGCAATGAAAGGGTACTCTGTATACTCAAATCTTCAATAAACTGGAAACTCAACATCAGATAGTTTACTGTCATATCCAGGACACTTGAGGCAGGGGTCTTACTCCTATGCCGAGAAATAGTCGGTATATATTAGAGCCCAACTTGACTGGGAAAACATTTATTTAATTCCAAGTCATTTCTTAGAAATATATATTAAGTATAAAATTTCCAAAGTCAACATATAGAAAATATTTTAAAATGAGCATGATAACCTTTTTCATTTTTAAAAGTAGCTCCCTTTGCCTGCAAGCAATTTGTGTTAGCCAGAGCGAAAGATGGGGGTTACCTAGAACAAGCATTTTTGGCAATTATTGCTTTGTAGAGACGGTGATCATTTACCGGATGCCAGGATGCTGTCACACTGGATTGTAATTCTTAAGACCAGAATGACCTTAATGAATGGAATTAAATTCACAGACTTGTGAAAAACAGATATTCTCCATACAGAAAAGCCACAATGTTTTCATACCATGTGCTTCTTCAGAAAGAGACAAAAGTTCAAATGATATTTTTTTAGAAGAAAGAAGAGTAGATATTCACAGCGAAAAATACGGACATTATAACATTTTAAACATACATACAAAACAAAGTAATTAACACAGTGATCTTAAAGCAACACTGGTACAAAAAATAGGATGAACTCTACTTAGGTCCAATGAAAAATACCAGAAACTCTAAAACAAGCTACAAGAATCTCTATCCACAGGATGAAGCAACTATAATGTGGTCTTGAAAATAATTCCACAGACTGAATTCCAAAGGAGGAAACGTTCAGTTTTCAAACACGACTATCCTAGTTTCCAGTTTCTATTCTGCTCTTTTAGAGATAGGTATTTCTTTCATTATGTTTCAGTTGGTTTATTAGACATTGTAGGTTATTAAATCGACTAACTTTTTAGAGAAAACAATGCAAACGAACTTGAGTCACAATGCAAAATGATCATGAGAAATTTACCAATTCTTTGCTGAACTGATTAAGGAGACGAAGGTTTAATGTCACACTCAACAACTATGAGGACATTTTTCAGTGTCTGAAATATCAGCTGAAGGGCCAACCTAATAATGCAAGGACTCACTTACTATTGTGTCATAACATCCATACATTAAATGCAATAAACCAGCCTCCTGTGCTCTTGGCATTTGCCGGTGAAAACATAGCCGGTGGGTATGGTTAGAACAAAACTATTTGGCCATTATTGTTTAACAGATAATAACACCAATAAAAGATGCAAAAATCCATCGCACACGGTTGTAATACTAAATGAGCTAACCAACAACCATCTAGACCATCTAGGAATGGAATAAAATTCATAGAGTAATCAGGAATGGTTATTCTCTACGCAGAAATAAAGAATGTTCTCTTCGCATGTGCTTTTTCAGTAAGAGAGACTTAGCTTCCGACTATGTTTTGAAACAGAAAGAATGAAAAAGTTATTCAAAGCAACATTTTTAACATTGGCATAAGACAAGTGAATTTTGAAAAGCAGCATTTTGATAAAGAAAACATATTTAAGTCTAAAAACAAATAATTTTTTCCCCATTTGATTACGGACTTTCCCATTGGCCAAAGTGGCCGATAGAAGAAAATAATAAGGGAACATTGATTCAAATACCAGGTTTTGGTATTCGATTTATAAACTGTTAAAAGCCGACTTGTAAATTTACTTACATTCACAATGTCATTAACAACCCAAATGCAATAAAAAAGCTGAGGGAGCGTTTGGCTTTTGCAGGTGGAAATGATACAGACATTATAATATTTTAAACATACATAGAAAACAGTTATTAACAGAGTGATCTAAAAGCAACCCTTTTACAAAAAATTGGATGAAATCTACCAAGCACCAATTAAAAATACCAGAAATTCAAAAACAAGCTACAAAAATCTCTAACCAGAGGATAAAGCAACTATAATGTGGGATTGAAAATAATTCCACCGACTGAATTGCAAAAGGGGAAAATTTCGTCTTTCAAACATGACTATGCTAGTTTGCGTTTCCATTCAGCCGTTTTAGAGATAGGTATTTCTTTCATTATGTTTCAATAGGATTATTAACTGTGAATGTAGGAGTTTGTCTTTCAACCGTTATATTTCTTTAGATTAAACTCTCCCTCCAACATTGGTCGCTTCTGGATTGAAGGTGTGAGAGGAACTTCCAGTCTGAAAACCGGCTGGTGTGAATTTGCTCTTTTTCAAATTGACCGGTATGTGAGACGGACGTTTTTCTTTGCGGGTCACTAGCACGTCAAAAATAGGTAAGCACGTGAATTCTTTTAAAGTTATTCGATTTAAATCATCACTTTCGTGCTGTTTCCTTTTTTGGAACATTTATGAGTGCATTTGTTTTGTTGGCCCCATTTGCTGCTGATAATATGAAGACTCTCTTTATTAACAAGGTAAAATATTGGAGAAATTTTGTTACTTTGCGAAATTTGGAGTAACAAAAAAAAACACTACTTTGTTAATTTGCGAATGGCAGCTTTACGAATTAGGAAGATAAACTTCCAATTTACTTTTGAAAAAGGACATTTCTTTGTAGCCAAACAAGTACAACTCATTCAACCCCATCCTGCATGTAAAAACTCAAACATTTTTTAATTAACCCTTGTTTGTAAAAACAAAAACATTTTGTTTAAAAAAAAAAAATGTTTAGAAAAATCCTGTGAGTATGGAATATCTGCGCCTTATAAAAAAAGTTTGATCTTTCTTTCAGTAGCAACATATCGCTGCATTTCTTTTTGCAAATTTCTAGGAACATTACTTAAAAATATTTTATATTCCATGTTATTTTCATAGTCGTGCTCTCTATCCATGCTTAGAGCCAGGCTACGTTTGCTATACGTTCTTGCTACATACATTGCCCTGTTTTGTCTGTTTCTTTATTTCAGGTTTTCCTTTTACGTATCTCCTCATCATGACATTCAAACCTAAATTTTCAGCTTCCACAACAACTAGTCTATGGAATCATTGGGACAAGCTTCAGAGAAAACGATAGTATTTCAATCTAAATACCGATCATTTATCCTGGTGGATAGCAATATTTTCTGTATTCCAAAGTCGATCAAAGAAAAAAGAGAAAACACCAGCTTAGTTTTGTATTAGATTTATACACTGTTAAAAAACTCCTGGTAAATTTATTAATCTTGGTTAATTTTTTAGAGAAACCAATGTAAACTCTCATAAATGACAAAGCAAGAAGATCTAAAGAATTTTAACAATTCTTTGATGAACTGATGAATGAGACGGGGATTTAATATCACTGACAACAATATTGAAGACATTTTTCAGAGATCCTAGCTCTGAATTCAGAGCTGGAAAAATTAAATAAAGGGCATAGCAAATTTACACACATGCAAAAACTATTTTAAAACTGTATCATAACATTCAAACATAAAATGAAATAAACCAGCTAGCTGTCCTTTTGGCGTTTGCATCATCAAGACCCGAAGGAATGGAATTAAATTCATAGACTAATCCGGACTGGATATTCTCTATGCAGAAAAGAAAAGATATTGTCTTCCCATGTGCTTTCTAGAAAAGAGAGAGTTAGCTTCACACTACCTTTATAAACAGAAAGAAAGAATTAGGTATTCAAAGCCAAATTTTTAACATCAGAAACAACAATTCTAGAGAATATTCAAAACCAGCCGAGAGAAAAAGAGAAAATATCTAACTCCAACCATAAGTCATTTTTTCCCATTTTATGGCAGACTTTCCAATTGGCCAAATGGCCGATAGAAGAAAATATGATGGATTATATATAGCAAGAATGAAAACTACCAGATACTGTAAAACAAGCTATAAGAATCACTAACGACTGTAAAAGGTTGACTACTATGTGGAATGGGACATTATTCCACAGACTTGAGTTACAAAACGAGAAAACTCGGTGTTTTCAAACGCGATAATGCAAGTTTTGAGTTTCTATTCAGCGGTTTTAGAGATCGGTATTGGTTTCATTTGCTTTCATAGGCACATCAACTATTGTAGGTTATTTAATGTTTTGCTTTTGGACATGATTTTGTTTGTATCAAACGTTTTTGTGTCATTAAATAGCAAATTAAATTTCAAAGAATTTTGTTGAGTATAAGTCTAGTTTTTCTTTAGAGACAGGTAAATTTCCCGACATTTCTAATCCAAACATTTCAGGGGAGAATAAGTACACAGTTACAATGTGAAAAACAGTATTTTTCAAAGACTTCAGTTTAGCATAAGTTCACAGTTTAGTTCTACTTGAACCATTATTAGTTGTTCCTATTCTGGGCTTTACTTGAACTGGGAACAATTGCAATGAAGGGGTACTCTGTATACTCAAAACTTCAGCATAACTGGAAACTCAACATCAGATAGTTTATTGTCATATCCAGGACACTCGAGGCAGGGTTCTTCCTCCTATGCCGAGAAACAGTCGGTATATACTAGAGCCCAAGTTCACTTGGAAAAGATTTATTTAATTCCAAGGCATTTCTTAGAAACAATTTTCTCTTAGAAATAAACATTAAGTATACTATTTCCAAAGTCAACATCTAGAAAATATTTTAAAATGAGCATGATAACCTTTTTCATTTTTAAAAGTATCTCCCTTTGCCTGCAAGCAATTTGTGTTAGCCAGAGCGAAAGGTGGGGGTTATCTAGAACAAGCATTTTTGGCAATTATTGCTTTGTAGAGACGGTGATCATTTACCGGATGCCAGGATGCTGTCACACTGGATTGTAATACTTAAGACCAGAATGACCTTAATGAATGGAATTAAATTCATAGACTTGTGGAAAACAGATATTCTCCATACAGAAAAGCCACAATGTTTTCATACCATGTGCTTCTTCAGAAAGAGATAAAAGCTCAAATGATATTTTTTTAGAAGAAAGAAGAGTAGATATTCAAAGCAAAAAAATACGGATATTATAACATTTTAAACAAATATACAAAACACAGTAATTAACCCAGTGATCTTAAAGCAACACTGGTACAAAAAATATTTAGTTCCAATGAAAAATACCAGAAACTCTAAAACAAGCTACAAGAATCTCTATCCACAGGATGAAGCAACTATAATGTGGGATTGAAATAATTCCACAGACTGAATTCCAAAGGAGAAAACGTTCAGTTTTCAAACACGACTATGCTAGTTTTCAGTTTCTATTCTGCTCCTTTAGAGATAGGGATTTCTTTCATTATGTTTCAGTAGGTTTTTAAACATTGTAGATTATTAAATCGACTAACTTTTTAGAGAAAGCAATGCAAACGATCAGAAGTCACAATGCAAAATGATCATGAGAAATTTACCAATTCTTTGATGAACCGATTAAGGAGACGAAGGTTTAATGTCACACACAACAATTATGAGGACATTTTTCAGGGTCTGAAATATCAGCTGAAGGGCCAACCTAATAATTCAAGGACTCATTTACTATTGTGTCATAACATCCATACATTGAAGGCAATAAACCAGCCTCCTGTGCTCTTGGCATTTGCCGGTGGAAACATAGCCAGTGGGTATAGTTAGAACAAACCTATTCAGCCATTATTGTTTAACAGATAATAACACCAATAACAGATGCAAAAATCCATCGCACAGGGTTGTAATACTAAATGAGCTAACCAACAACAGTCTAGACCATCTTTGGGAATGGAATAAAGTTCATAGAGTAATCAGGAATGGATATTCTCTACGCAGAAATAAAGAATGTTCTCTTCGCAAGTGCTTTTTCAGTGAGAGAGACTTAGCTTCCGACTATGTTTTGAAACAGAAAGAATGAAAAAGTTATTCAAAGCAACATTTTTAACATTGGCATAAGACAAGGGAATATTGAAAACCAGCATTTTGATAAAGAGAACATATTTAAGTCTAAAAACAAATAATTTTTTTCCCCATTTGATTACGGACTTTCCCATTGGCCAAAGTGGCTGATAGAAGAAAATAATAAAGGAACATTGATTCAAACCCAGATTTTGGTATTCGATTTATAAACTGTTAAAAGCTGTCTTGTAAATTTACGTACATTCACAACATTAACAACCCAAATGCAACAAAAAACTAAGGGAACATTTGGCTTTTGTAGGTGGAAATGATACAGACATTATAATATTTTAAACATACATAGAAAACAGTTATTAACAGAGTGATCTAAAAGCAACCCTTGTACAAAAAATAGGATGAAATCTACCAAGCACCAATTAAAAATACCAGAAATTCAAAAACAAGCTACAAAAATCTCTAACCACAGGATAAAGCAACTATAAAGTGGGATTGAAAAATAATTCCACCGACTGAATTACAAAAGGGGAAAATTTTGTCTTTCAAACACGACTATGATAGTTTCCCGTTTCCATTCAGCCGTTTTAGGTATTTAGGTATTTCTTTCATAATGTTTCAATAGGATTATTAACTGTGAATGTAGGAGTTTGTCTTTCAACCGTTATATTTCTTTAGATTAAGCTCTCCCTCCCACACTGGTTGCTTCTGGATTGAAGGTGCAAGAGGAACTTCCAGTCTGAAAACCGGCTGGTGTGAATTTGCTCTTTTTCAAATTGACCGGTATGTGAGACGGACGTTTTTCTTTGCGGGTCACTAGCACGTCAAAAATAGGTAAGCACGTGAATTCTTTTAAAGTTATTCGATTTAAATCATCACTTTCGTGCTGTTTCCTTTTTTGGAACATTTATGAGTGCATTTGTTTTGTTGGCCCCATTTGCTGCTGATAATATGAAGACTCTCTTTATTAACAAGGTAAAATATTGGAGAAATTTTGTTACTTTGCGAAATTTGGAGTAACAAAAAAAAACACTACTTTGTTAATTTGCGAATGGCAGCTTTACGAATTAGGAAGATAAACTTCCAATTTACTTTTGAAAAAGGACATTTCTTTGTAGCCAAACAAGTACAACTCATTCAACCCCATCCTGCATGTAAAAACTCAAACATTTTTTAATTAACCCTTGTTTGTAAAAACAAAAACATTTTGTTTAAAAAAAAAAAATGTTTAGAAAAATCCTGTGAGTATGGAATATCTGCGCCTTATAAAAAAAGTTTGATCTTTCTTTCAGTAGCAACATATCGCTGCATTTCTTTTTGCAAATTTCTAGGAACATTACTTAAAAATATTTTATATTCCATGTTATTTTCATAGTCGTGCTCTCTATCCATGCTTAGAGCCAGGCTACGTTTGCTATACGTTCTTGCTACATACATTGCCCTGTTTTGTCTGTTTCTTTATTTCAGGTTTTCCTTTTACGTATCTCCTCATCATGACATTCAAACCTAAATTTTCAGCTTCCACAACAACTAGTCTATGGAATCATTGGGACAAGCTTCAGAGAAAACGATAGTATTTCAATCTAAATACCGATCATTTATCCTGGTGGATAGCAATATTTTCTGTATTCCAAAGTCGATCAAAGAAAAAAGAGAAAACACCAGCTTAGTTTTGTATTAGATTTATACACTGTTAAAAAACTCCTGGTAAATTTATTAATCTTGGTTAATTTTTTAGAGAAACCAATGTAAACTCTCATAAATGACAAAGCAAGAAGATCTAAAGAATTTTAACAATTCTTTGATGAACTGATGAATGAGACGGGGATTTAATATCACTGACAACAATATTGAAGACATTTTTCAGAGATCCTAGCTCTGAATTCAGAGCTGGAAAAATTAAATAAAGGGCATAGCAAATTTACACACATGCAAAAACTATTTTAAAACTGTATCATAACATTCAAACATAAAATGAAATAAACCAGCTAGCTGTCCTTTTGGCGTTTGCATCATCAAGACCCGAAGGAATGGAATTAAATTCATAGACTAATCCGGACTGGATATTCTCTATGCAGAAAAGAAAAGATATTGTCTTCCCATGTGCTTTCTAGAAAAGAGAGAGTTAGCTTCACACTACCTTTATAAACAGAAAGAAAGAATTAGGTATTCAAAGCCAAATTTTTAACATCAGAAACAACAATTCTAGAGAATATTCAAAACCAGCCGAGAGAAAAAGAGAAAATATCTAACTCCAACCATAAGTCATTTTTTCCCATTTTATGGCAGACTTTCCAATTGGCCAAATGGCCGATAGAAGAAAATATGATGGATTATATATAGCAAGAATGAAAACTACCAGATACTGTAAAACAAGCTATAAGAATCACTAACGACTGTAAAAGGTTGACTACTATGTGGAATGGGACATTATTCCACAGACTTGAGTTACAAAACGAGAAAACTCGGTGTTTTCAAACGCGATAATGCAAGTTTTGAGTTTCTATTCAGCGGTTTTAGAGATCGGTATTGGTTTCATTTGCTTTCATAGGCACATCAACTATTGTAGGTTATTTAATGTTTTGCTTTTGGACATGATTTTGTTTGTATCAAACGTTTTTGTGTCATTAAATAGCAAATTAAATTTCAAAGAATTTTGTTGAGTATAAGTCTAGTTTTTCTTTAGAGACAGGTAAATTTCCCGACATTTCTAATCCAAACATTTCAGGGGAGAATAAGTACACAGTTACAATGTGAAAAACAGTATTTTTCAAAGACTTCAGTTTAGCATAAGTTCACAGTTTAGTTCTACTTGAACCATTATTAGTTGTTCCTATTCTGGGCTTTACTTGAACTGGGAACAATTGCAATGAAGGGGTACTCTGTATACTCAAAACTTCAGCATAACTGGAAACTCAACATCAGATAGTTTATTGTCATATCCAGGACACTCGAGGCAGGGTTCTTCCTCCTATGCCGAGAAACAGTCGGTATATACTAGAGCCCAAGTTCACTTGGAAAAGATTTATTTAATTCCAAGGCATTTCTTAGAAACAATTTTCTCTTAGAAATAAACATTAAGTATACTATTTCCAAAGTCAACATCTAGAAAATATTTTAAAATGAGCATGATAACCTTTTTCATTTTTAAAAGTATCTCCCTTTGCCTGCAAGCAATTTGTGTTAGCCAGAGCGAAAGGTGGGGGTTATCTAGAACAAGCATTTTTGGCAATTATTGCTTTGTAGAGACGGTGATCATTTACCGGATGCCAGGATGCTGTCACACTGGATTGTAATACTTAAGACCAGAATGACCTTAATGAATGGAATTAAATTCATAGACTTGTGGAAAACAGATATTCTCCATACAGAAAAGCCACAATGTTTTCATACCATGTGCTTCTTCAGAAAGAGATAAAAGCTCAAATGATATTTTTTTAGAAGAAAGAAGAGTAGATATTCAAAGCAAAAAAATACGGATATTATAACATTTTAAACAAATATACAAAACACAGTAATTAACCCAGTGATCTTAAAGCAACACTGGTACAAAAAATATTTAGTTCCAATGAAAAATACCAGAAACTCTAAAACAAGCTACAAGAATCTCTATCCACAGGATGAAGCAACTATAATGTGGGATTGAAATAATTCCACAGACTGAATTCCAAAGGAGAAAACGTTCAGTTTTCAAACACGACTATGCTAGTTTCCAGTTTCTGTTCTGCACTTTTAGAGATAGGTATTTCTTTCATTATGTTTCAGTAGGTTTTTAAACATTGTAGCTTATTAAATCGACTAACTTTTAAGAGAAAGCAATGCAAACGAACTTGAGTCACAATGCAAAATGATCATGAGAAATTTACCAATTCTTTGATGAACTGATTAAGGAGACGAAGGTTTAATGTCACACTCAACAACTATGAGGACATTTTTCAGTGTCTGAAATATCAGCTGAAGGGCCAACCTAATAATGCAAGGACTCATTTACTATTGTGTCATAACATCCATACATTAAATGCAATAAACCAGCCTCCTGTGCTCTTGGCATTTGCCGGTGGAAACAGAGCCAGTGGGTATGGTTAGAACAAACCTATTTGGCCATTATTGTTTAACAGATAATACACCAATAACAGATGCAAAAATCCATCGCACACGGTTGTAATACTAAATGAGCTAACCAACAACCATCTAGACCATCTAGGAATGGAATAAAATTCATAGAGTAATCAGGAATGGTTATTCTCTACGCAGAAATAAAGAATGTTCTCTTCGCATGTGCTTTTTCAGTAAGAGAGACTTAGCTTCCGACTATGTTTTGAAACAGAAAGAATGAAAAAGGTATTCAAAGCAACATTTTTAACATTGGCATAAGACAAGGGAATTTTGAAAACCAGCATTTTCATAAAGAGAACATATTTAAGTCTAAAAACAAATCATTTTTTTCCCCATTTGATTACGGACTTTCCCATTGGCCAAAGTGGCCAATAGAAGAATATAATAAAGGAACATTGATTCAAATACCAGGTTTTGGTATTCGATTTATAAACTGTTAAAAACTGACTAGTAAATTTACGTACATTCACAACGTCATTAACGACACAAATGCAATAAAAAAGCTAAGGGAGCGTTTGGCTTTTGCAGGTGGAAATGATACAGACATTATAATATTTTAAACGTACATAGAAAACACAGTTATTAACACAGTGATCTAAAAGCAACTCTTGTACAAAAAATAGGATGAATTCTACCAAGCACCAATTAAAAATACCAGAAATTCAAAAACAAGCTACAAAAATCTCTAACCACAAGATAAAGCAACTATAATGTGGGATTGAAAATAATTCCACCGACTGAATTACAAAAGGGGAAAATTTTGTCTTTCAAACACGACTATGATAGTTTCCCGTTTCTATTCAGCCGTTTTAGGTATTTAGGTATTTCTTTCATTATATTTCAATAGGATTAATAACTGTGAATGTAGGAGTTTGTCTTTCAATCGTTATATTCCTTTAGATTAAGCTCTCCCTCCCACACTGGTTGCTTCTGGATTGAAGGTGCGAGAGGAACTTCCAGTCTGAAAACCGGCTGGCGCGAATTTGGTCTTTTTCAAATTGACCGGTATGTGAGACGGACGTTTTTCTTTGCGGGTCACTAGCACGTCAAAAATAGGTAAGCACGTGAATTCTTTTAAAGTTATTCGATTTAAATTATCACTTTCGTGCTGTTTCATTTTTTGGAACATTTATGAGTGCATTTGTTTTGTTGGCCCCATTTGCTGCTGATAATATGAAGACTCTCTTTATTAACAAGGTAAAATATTGGAGAAATTTTGTTACTTTGCGAAATTTGGAGTAACAATAAAAAACACTACTTTGTTAATTTGCGAATGGCAGCTTAACGAATTAGGAAGATAAACATCCAATTTACTTTTGAAAAAGGACATTTCTTTGTAGCCACACAATAACAACTCATTCAATCCCATCTTGCATGTAAAAACTCAAACATTTTTTAATTAACCCTTGTTTGTAAAAAAAAAAACTTTTTCTTTAAAAAAAAAATGTTTAGAAAAATCCTGTGAGTATGGAATATCGGCGCCTTATAAAAAACGTTTGATCATTCTTTCAGTAGCAACATATCGCTGCATTTCTTTTTGCAAATTTCTAGAGACATTACTTAAAAATATTTTATATTCGATGTTATTTTCATAGTCGTGCTCTCTATCCATGCTTAGAGCCACGCTACGTGTGCTATACATTCTTGCTGCATACATTGCCCTGTTTTGTCTGTTTCTTTATTTCAGTTTTTCATTCTACGTATCTCCTCATCAAGATATTCAAACCTAAATTGTCAGCTTCCACAACAACTAGTCTATGGAATCATTGGGACAAGCTTCAGAGAAAACAAAAGTAAATCAATCTAAATACTGATCATTTATCCCGGTGGATAATAATATTTTCTGTATTTCAAAGTCGATCAAAGAAAAAAGAAGAAATCACCAGCTTCGTTAAAAAACTCCCAGTAAATTTATTTATCTTTGTTAATTTTTTAGAGAAACCAACGTAAACTCTCATAAATGACAAAGCAAAAGGATCTAAAGAATTTTAACAATTCTTTGATGAAGTGATTAATGAGACGGGGATTTAATATCACTGACAACAACAATGAAGATATTTTTCAGAGAAAAAATTCTGAATTTAGAGCCAGAAAAATTAAGTAAAGGGCCTAGCAAATTTACACTCAGGAAAAAACTATTTTAATACTGTACCATAACAATCAAACATAAAATGAAATAAACCAGCTAGCTGTCCTTTTGGCATTTGCATTATCAAGACCCGAAGGAATGGAATTAAATTCATAGACTAATCAGGACTGGATATTCTCTATGCAGAAAAGAAACAATATGGTCTTCCCATGTGCTTTCTAGAAAAGAGAGAGTTAGCTTCACACTACCTTTTTAAACAGAAAAAAAGTATAAGGTATTGAAAGCCAAATTTTTAACCTCAGCAACAACAAATCTACAGAATTTTCAAGACCAGCCTATAGAAAAAGAGAAAATATCTAACTCCATCCATAAATCATTTTTTCCCATTTTATGGCAGACTTTCTGATTGGCCAAATGGCCAAATGAAGAAAATGATAAAGGAACACTGATTTAAATACCAGGTTTTGGTGTTTGAATTATAAACTGTTAAAAAAAGACTTGTAAATTTATGCATATTCAGAACCTGTTTATCAACACCAATGAAATTATGATGCACTGACAATGCAAGATGATCTAAGTTCATGTCTTAATATTCTCACATCAAAATACATAAAAATGCTGAGTGAGCTTTTGGCTTTTGCAGGTAGAAAAGATACGGATAGATGATATTTTAAACATACATACACAACACAATTATTAACAAGGTGATCGAAAAGCAACTCTTGTACAAAAAATATGATGGATTATATATAGCAAGAATGAAAGCTACCAGATACTGTAAAACAAGCTATAAGAATCACTTACGACTGTAAAAGGTTGACTACTATGTGGAATGGGAAATTATTCCACAGACTTGAGTTACAAAAGGAGAAAACTCGGTGTTTTCAAACACGACAATGCAAGTTTTGAGTTTCTATCCAGCTGTTTTAGACATCGATATTGGTTTCATTTGCTTTCATAGGCACATCAACTATTGTAGGTTATTGAATGTTTTGCATTTGGGCATGATTTTGTGTGTGTCAAATGTTTTTGTGTCATAAAAGAGCAAATTAAATTTCAAAGAATTTTGTTGAGTATAAGTCTAGTTTTTCTTTAGAGACAGGTAAATTTCCAGACATTTCTAATAGAAACAGTTCAGTTGAGAATAAGTACGCAGTTACAATGTGAAAAACAGTTTCTTTTCAAAGACTTCAGTTTAAAATAATTTCACAGTTTAGTTCTACTTGAACCATTATTAGTTGTTACCATTCTTGGCTTTACTGGAACTGGGAACAAATGTAATGAAGAGGTATTCTGTATACTGAAATCTTCAACATAACTGGAAACTCAATATCAGATAGTTTACTGTTATATCCAGGACACTTGAGCAGGAGGAAGGTTCTTCCCCCTATGCCGAGAAACAGTCGGTATATATTTGAGCCCAAGTTGACTGGGAAAAGGTTCATATAATTCCAAGTCATTTCTTAGAAATATATATTAAGTATACAATTTCCAAAGTCAACATCTAGAAAATATTTTAAAATGAGCATGATAACCTTTTAAATTTTTAAAAGTAGCTCCCTTTGCCTGCAAGAAATTTGTGTTAGCCAGAGCGAAAGGTGGGGGTTATCTAGAACAGGCATTTTTGGCAATTATTGCTTTGTAGAGACGGTGATCATTTACCGGATGCCAGGATGCTGTCACAGTGGATTGTAATTCTTAAGACCAGAATGACCTTAATGAATGGAATTAAGTTCATTGTCTTGTGGAAAACAGATATTCTCCATACAGAAAAGCCACAATGTTTTCATACCATGTGCTTCTTCAGAAAGAGACAAAAGTACAAATGATATTTTTTTAGAAGAAAGAAGAGTAGATATTCAAAGCAAAATCATACAGATATTATAACATTTTAAACATACATACAAAACAAAGTAATTAACACAGTGATCTTAACGCAACACTGGTACAAAAAATATTTACTTCCAATGAAAAATACCAGAAACTCTAAAACAAGCTACAAGAATCTCTATCCACAGGATGAAGCAACTATAATGTGGGATTGAAAATAATTCCACAGACTGAATTCCAAAGGAGAAAACTTTCAGTTTTCAAACACGACTATGCGTGTTTCCAGTTTCCATTCTGCACTTTTAGAGATAGGTATTTCTTTCATTATGTTTCAGTAGGTTTTTAAACATTGTAGGTTATTAAATCGACTAACATTTTAGAGAAAGCAATGCAAACGAACTTGAGTCACAATGCAAAATGATCATGAGAAATTTACCAATTCTTTGATGAACTGATTAAGGAGACGAAGGTTTAATGTCACACTCAACAACTATGAGGACATTTTTCAGTGTCTGAAATATCAGCTGAAGGGCCAACCTAATAATGCAAGGACTCACTATTATGTTATAACATCCATACATTAAATGCAATAAACCAGCCTCCTGTGCTCTTGGCATTTGCCGGTGGAAACAGAGCCAGTGGGTGTGGTTAGAACAAACCTATTTGGTCATTATTGTTTAATAGATAATAACACCAATAAAAGATGTAAAATCCATTGCACAGGGTTATAATACTAAATGAGCTAACCAACGACAATCTAGACTATCTAGGAATGGAATAAAATTCATAGAGTAACCAGGAATTGATATTCTCTATGCAGAAAAAAAGAATGTTCTCTTCGCATGTGCTTTTTCAGTAAGAGAGACTTAGCTTCCGACTATGTTTTGAAACAGAAAGAATGAAAAAGTTATTCAAAGCAACATTTTTAACATTGGCATAAGACAAGGGAATTTTGAAAACCAGCATTTTGATAAAAAGAGAAGACATTTAAGTCTAAAAACAAATCATTTTTTTCCCCATTTAATTACGGAGTTTCCCATTGGCCAAAGTGGCCGATAGAAGAAAATAATAAAGGAACATTGATTCAAATACCAGGTTTTGGTATTCGATTTATAAACTGTTAAAAGCCGACTTGTAAATTTACGTACATTCACGTCATTAACGACCCAAATGCAATAAAAAAGCGAAGGGAGCGTTTGGCTTTTGCAGGTGGAAATGATACAGACATTATGATATTTTAAACATACATAGAAAACAGTTATTAACAGAGTGATCTAAAAGCAACCCTCGTACAAAAAATAGGATGAAATCTACCAAGCACCAATTAAAAATACCAGAAATTCAAAAACAAGCTACAAAAATCTCTAACCACAGGATAAAGCAACTATAAAGTGGGATTGAAAATAATTCCACCGACTGAATTGCAAAAGGGGAAAATTTTTTCTTTCAAACACGACTATGCTAGTTTTGCGTTTCCATTCAGCCGTTTTAGAGATAGGTATTTCTTTCATTATATTTCAATAGGATTATTAACTGTGAATGTAGGAGTTTGTCTTTCAACCGTTATATTTCTTTAGATTAAACTCACCCTCCCACATTGGTCGCTTCTGGATTGAAGGTGCGAGAGGAACTTCCAGTCTGAAAACCGGCTGGCGCAAATTTAGTCTTTTTCAAATTGACCAGTATGTGAGACGGACGTTTTTCTTTGTTGGTCACTAGCACGTCAAAAAGAGGTAAGCACGTGAATTCTTTTAAAGTGATTCGATTTAAATCATCACTTTCGTGCTGTTTCCTTTTTTGGAACATTTATGAGTGCATTTGTTTTGTTGGCCCCATTTGCTGCTGATAATATGAAGACTCTCTTTATTAACAAGGTAAAATATTGGAGAAATTTTGTTACTTTGCGAAATTTGGAGTAACAAAAAAAAACAATACTTTGTTAATTTGCGAATGGCAGCTTAACGAATTAGGAAGATAAACTTCCAATTTACTTTTGAAAAAGGACATTTCTTTGTAGCCAAACAAGTACAACTCATTCAACCCCTTCTTGCGTATAAAAACCAAAAAATTTTTTAATTAACCCTTGTTTGTAAAAAAGAAAAAAAAAGGAAACACAAACATTTTGTTTAAAAAAAAAAAATGTTTAGAAAAATCCTGTGAGTATGGAATATCTGCGCCTTATAAAAAAAGTTTGATCTTTCTTTCAGGAGCAGCGTATCGCTGCATTTTTTTTTTTGCAAATTTCTATAAACATTATTTAAAATTATTTTATATCCGATGTTATTTTCATAGTCGTGCTCTCTATCCATGCTTAGAGCCATGGTACATGTGCTATACGTTCTTGCTGCATACATTGCCCTGTTTTGTCTGTTTCTTTATTTCAGTTTTTCCTTCTACGTATCTCCTCATCAAGATATTCAAACCTAAATTGTCAGCTTCCACAACAACTAGTCTATGGAATCATTGGGACAAGCTTCAGAGAAAACAAAAGTAAATCAATCTAAATACTGATCATTTATCCCGGTTGATAGCAATATTTTCTGTATTTCAAAGTCGATCAAAAAAAAAAGAGAAAACACCAGCTTCGTTAAAAAACTCCCGGTAAATTTATTTATCTTGCTTAATTTTTTAGAGAAACCAACGTAAACTCTCATAAATGACAATGCAAGAAGGTCTAAAGAATTTTAACAATTCTTTGATGAACCGATTAATGAGACGGGGATTTAATATCACTGACAACAACAATGAAGATATTTTTCAGAGATCCTAGCTCTGAATTCAGAGCCGGAAAAATTAGCTAAAGGGCCTAGCAAATTTACACTCAGGCAAAAACTATTTTAATACTGTATCATAACATTCAAACATAAAATGAAATAAACCAGCTAGCTGTCCTTTTGGCATTTGCATCATCAAGACCCAAAGGAATGGAATTAAATTCATAGACTAATCAGGACTGGATATTCTCTATGCAGAAAAGAAAAAAATATTGTCTTCCAATGGGCTTTCCAGAAAAGAGAGAGTTAGCTTCACACTACCTTTTTAAACAGAAAGAAAGAATTAGGTATTGAAAGCCAAATATTTAACATTAGCAACAGCAATACAAGAGAATTTTCAAGAGGGCGATAGAAAAAGTGAAAATATCTAACTCCAACCATAAGTCCTTTTTTCCCATTTTATGGCAGACTTTCTGATTGGCCAAATGGCCGATCGAAGAAAATGATAAAGGAACACTGATTTAAATACCAGGTTTTGGCATTTGATTGATAAACTGTTAAAAAAAGACTTGTAAATTTATGCATATTCAGAACCTCTTTATCAACACCAATGAAATTATGATGCACTGACAATGCAAGATGATCTAAGTTCATATCTTAATATTCTCACATCAAAAGACATAAAAATGCTGAGTGAGCTTTCGGCCTTTTCAGGTAGAAAGGATACGGATAGATGATATTTTAAACATACATACACAACACAATTATTAACAAAGTGATCTAAAAGCCACTCTTGTACAAAAAATATGATGGATTATATATAGCAAGAATGAAAACTACCAGAAACTGTAAAACAAGCTATAAGAATCACTTACGACTGTAAAAGGTTGACTACTATGTGGAATGGGAAATTATTCCACAGACTTGAGTTACAAAAGGAGAAAACTCGGTGTTTTCAAATGCGACAATGCAAGTTTTGAGTTTCTATCCAGCTGTTTTAGAGATCGATATTGGTTTCATTTGCTTTCATAGGCACATCAACTATTGTAGGTTATTGAATGTTTTGCATTTGTGCATGATTTTGTGTGTGTCAAATGTTTTTGTGTCATTAAAGAGCAAATTAAATTTCAAAGAATTTTGTTGAGTATAAGTCTAGTTTTTCTTTAGAGACAGGTAAATTTCCAGACATTTCTAATAGAAACAGTTCAGTTGAGAATAAGTACGCAGTTACAATGTGAAAAACAGTTTCTTTTCAAAGATTTCAGTTTAGCATAAGTTCACAGTTTAGTTCTACTTGAACCATTATTAGTTGTTACCATTCTTCGCTTTACTGGAACTGGGAACAAATATAATGAAGAGGTACTCTGTATACTGAAATCTTCAATATAACTGGAAACTCAATATCAGATAGTTTACAGTTATATCCAGGACACTTGAGCAGGAGGAAGGTTCTTCCCCCTATGCCGAGAAACAGTCGGTATATACTAGAGCCCAAGTTGACTGGGAAAAGGTTCATATAATTCCAAGTCATTTCTTAGAAATATATATTAAGTATACAATTTCCAAAGTCAACATATAGAAAATATTTTAAAATGAGCATGATAACCTTTTAAATTTTTAAAAGTAGCTCCCTTTGCCTGCAAGAAATTTGAGTTAGCCAGAGCGAAAGGTGGGGGTTATCTAGAACAGGCATTTTTGGCAATTATTGCTTTGTAGAGACGGTGATCATTTACCGGATGCCAGGATGCTGTCACAGTGGATTGTAATTCTTAAGACCAGAATGACCTTAATGAATGGAATTAAATTCATTGTCTTGTGGAAAACAGATATTCTCCATACAGAAAAGCCACAATGTTTTCATACCATATGCTTCTTCAGAAAGAGACAAAAGTTCAAATGATATTTTTTTAGAAGAAAGAAGAGTAGATATTCAAATTAAAATCATACAGATATTATAACTTTTTAAAGATACATACAAAACAAAGTAATTAACACAGTGATCTTTACGTAACACTGGTACAAAAAATATTTACTTCCAATGAAAAATACCAGAAACTCTAAAACAAGCTACAAGAATCTCTATCCACAGGATGAAGCAACTATAATGTGGGATTGAAAATAATTCCACAGACTGAATTCCAAAGGAGAAAACTTTCAGTTTTCAAACACGACTATGCGTGTTTCCAGTTTCCATTCTGCACTTTTAGAGATAGGTATTTCTTTCATTATGTTTCAGTAGGTTTTTAAACATTGTAGGTTATTAAATCGACTAACTTTTTAGAGAAAGCAATGCAAACGAACTTAAGTCACAATGCAAAATGATCTTGAGAAATTTACCAATTCTTTGATGAACTGATTAAGGAGACGAAGGTTTAATGTCACACTCAACAAGTATGAAGACATTTTTCAGGGTCTGAAATATCAGCTGAAGGGCCAACCTAATAATTCAAGGACTCATTTGCTATTGTGTCATAACATCCATACATTAAATGCAAAAAACCAGCCTCCTGTGCTCTTGGCATTTGCCGGTGGAAACAGAGCCAGTGGGTATGGTTAGAACAAACCTATTTGGCCATTATTGTTTAACAGATAATAACACCAATAAAAGATGTAAAATCCATTGCACAGGGTTATAATACTAAATGAGCTAACCAACGACCATCTAGACTATCAAGGAATAGAATAAAATTCATAGAGTAACCAGGAATTGATATTCTCTATGCAGAAAAAAAGAATGTTCTCTTCGCATGTGCTTTTTCAGTAAGAGAGACTTAGCTTCCGACTATGTTTTGAAACAGAAAGAATGAAAAAGGTATTCAAAGCAACATTTTTAACATTGGTATAAGACAAGGGAATTTTGAAAACCAGCATTTTGATAAAAAGAGAAGACATTTAAGTCTAAAAACAAATCATTTTTTTCCCCATTTAATTACGGACTTTCCCATTGGCCAAAGTGGCCGATAGAAGAAAATAATAAAGGAACATTGATTCAAATACCAGGTTTTGGTATTCGATTTATAAACTGTTAAAAGCCGACTTGTAAATTTACGTACATTCACGTCATTAACGACCCAAATGCAATAAAAAAGCTAAGGGAGCGTTTGGCTTTTGCAGGTGGAAATGATACAGACATTATGATATTTTAAACATACATAGAAAACAGTTATTAACAGAGTGATCTAAAAGCAACCCTCGTACAAAAAATAGGATGAAATCTACCAAGCACCAATTAAAAATACCAGAAATTCAAAAACAAGCTACAAAAATCTCTAACCACAGGATAAAGCAACTATAAAGTGGGATTGAAAATAATTCCACCGACTGAATTGCAAAAGGGGAAAATTTTGTCTTTCAAACACGACTATGCTAGTTTTGCGTTTCCATTCAGCCGTTTTAGAGATAGGTATTTCTTTCATTATATTTCAATAGGATTATTAACTGTGAATATAAGAGTTTGTCTTTTAACCGTTATATTTCTTTAGATTAAACTCACCCTCCCACATTGGTCGCTTCTGGATTGAAGGTGCGAGAGGAACTTCCAGTCTGAAAACCGGCTGGCGCAAATTTAGTCTTTTTCAAATTGACCAGTATGTGAGACGGATGTTTTTCTTTGTGGGTCACTAGCACGTCAAAAAGAGGTAAGCACGTGAATTCTTTTAAAGTGATTCGATTTAAATCATCACTTTCGTGCTGTTTCCTTTTTGGGAACATTTATGAGTGCATTTGTTTTGTTGGCCCCATTTGCTGCTGATAATATGAAGACTCTCTTTATTAACAAGGTAAAATATTGGAGAAATTTTGTTACTTTGCGAAATTTGGAGTAACAAAAAAAAACAATACTTTGTTAATTTGCGAATGGCAGCTTTACGAATTAGGAAGATAAACTTCCAATTTACTCTTGAAAAAGAACATTTCTATGTAGCCAAACAAGTACAACTCATTCAACCCCTTCTTGCGTGCAAAAGCCCAAACATTTTTTAATTAACCCTTGATTGTAAAAAAGAAAAAAAAAGGAAACACAAACATTTTGTTTAAAAAAAAAAAAGGTTTAGAAAAATCCTGTGAGTATGGAATATCTGCGCCGTATAAAAAAAGGTTGATCTTTCTTTCAGGAGTAGCATATCGCTGCATTTTTTTTTGCAAATTTCTATGAACATTATTTAAAATTATTTTATATTCGACGATATTTTCATAGTCGTGATCTCTATCCATGCTTAGAGCCACGCTACGTGTGCAATACGTTCTTGCTACGTACATTGCCCTGTTTTGTCTGTTTCTTTATTGTCAGGTTTTCCTTTTACGTATCTCCTCATCATGATATTCAAACCTAAATTGTCAGCTTCCACAACAACTAGTCTATGGAATCATTGGGACAAGCTTCAGAGAAAACAAAAGTAAATCAATCTAAATACAGATCATTTATCCCGGTTGATAGCAATATTTTCTGTATTTCAAAGTCGATCAAAAAAAAAAGAGAAAACACTAGCTTCGTTAAAAAACTCCCGGTAAATTTATTTATCTTGCTTAATTTTTTAGAGAAACCAACGTAAACTCTCATAAATGACAATGCAAGAAGGTCTAAAGAATTTTAACAATTCTTTGATGAACCGATTAATGAGACGGGGATTTAATATCACTGACAACAACAATGAAGATATTTTTCAGAGATCCTAGCTCTGAATTCAGAGCCGGAAAAATTAGCTAAAGGGCCTAGCAAATTTACACTCAGGCAAAAACTATTTTAATACTGTATCATAACATTCAAACATAAAATGAAATAAACCAGCTAGCTGTCCTTTTGGCATTTGCATCATCAAGACCCGAAGGAATGGAATTAAATTCATAGACTAATCAGGACTGGATATTCTCTATGCAGAAAAGAAACAATATGGTCTTCCCATGTGCTTTCTAGAAAAGAGAGAGTTAGCTTCACACTACCTTTTTAAACAGAAAAAAAGTATAAGGTATTGAAAGCCAAATTTTTAACATCAGCAACAACAAATCTACAGAATTTTCAAGACCAGCCTATAGAAAAAGAGAAAATATCTAACTCCATCCATAAATCATTTTTTCCCATTTTATGGCAGACTTTCTGATTGGCCAAATGGCCAAATGAAGAAAATGATAAAGGAACACTGATTTAAATACCAGGTTTTGGTGTTTGAATTATAAACTGTTAAAAAAAGACTTGTAAATTTATGCATATTCAGAACCTGTTTATCAACACCAATGAAATTATGATGCACTGACAATGCAAGATGATCTAAGTTCATGTCTTAATATTCTCACATCAAAATACATAAAAATGCTGAGTGAGCTTTTGGCTTTTGCAGGTAGAAAGGATACGGATAGATGATATTTTAAACATACATACACAACACAATTATTAACAAAGTGATCTAAAAGCAACTCTTGTACAAAAAATATGATGGATTATATATAGCAAGAATGAAAACTACCAGATACTGTAAAACAAGCTATAAGAATCACTTACGACTGTAAAAGGTTGACTACTATGTGGAATGGGAAATTATTCCACAGACTTGAGTTACAAAAGGAGAAAACTCGGTGTTTTCAAACACGACAATACAAGTTTTGAATTTCTATTCAGCTGTTTTAGAGATCGGTATTGGTTTCATTTGCTTTCACAGGCACATCAACTATTGTAGGTTATTGAATGTTTTGCATTTGGGCATGATTTTGTGTGTGTCAAATGTTTTTGTGTCATTAAAGAGCAAATTAAATTTCAAAGAATTTTGTTGAGTATAAGTCTAGTTTTTCTTTAGAGACAGATAAATTTCCAGACATTTCTAATAGAAACAGTTCAGTTGAGAATAAGTACGCAGTTACAATGTGAAAAACAGTTTCTTTTCAAAGACTTCAGTTTAGCATAAGTTCACAGTTTAGTTCTACTTGAACCATTATTAGTTGTTACCATTCTTGGCTTTACTGGAACTGGGAACAAATGTAATGAAGAGGTACTCTGTATACTGAAATCTTCAACATAACTGGAAACTCAATATCAGATAGTTTACAGTTATATCCAGGACACTTGAGCAGGAGGAAGGTTCTTCCCCCTATGCCGAGAAACAGTCGGTATATACTAGAGCCCAAGTTGACTGGGAAAAGGTTCATATAATTCCAAGTCATTTCTTAGAAATATATATTAAGTATACAATTTCCAAAGTCAACATATAGAAAATATTTCAAAATGAGCATGATAACCTTTTTCATTTTTAAAAGTAGCTCCCTTTGCCTGCAAGCAATTTGTGTTAGCCAGAGCGAAAGGTGGGGGTTATCTAGAACAAGCATTTTTGGCAATTATTGCTTTGTAGAGACGGTGATCATTTACCGGATGCCAGGATGCTGTCACACTGGATTATAATTCTTAAGACCAGAATGACCTTAATGAATGGAATTAAATTCATAGACTTGTTGAAAACAGATAATCTCCATACAGAAAAGCCACAATGTTTTCATACCATGTGCTTCTTCAGAAAGAGACAAAAGCTCAAATGATCTTTTTTTAAAAGAAAGAAGAGTAGATATTCAAAGCAAAAAAATACGGACATTATAACACCTTAAACATACATAGAAAACACAGTAATTAACACAGTGATCTTAAAGCAACACTGGTACAAAAAATATGATTAACTCTACTTAGTTCCAATGAAAAATACCAGAAACTCTAAAACAAGCTACAAGAATCTCTATCCACAGGATGAAGCAACTATAATGTGGGATTGAAATAATTCCACAGACTGAATTCCAAAGGAGAAAACGTTCAGTTTTCAAACACGACTATGCTAGTTTCCAGTTTCTGTTCTGCACTTTTAGAGATAGGTATTTCTTTCATTATGTTTCAGTAGGTTTATTAGACATTGTAGGTTATTAAATCGACTAACTTTTTAGAGAAAGCAATGCAAACGAACTTGAGTCACAATGCAAAATGATCATGAGAAATTTACCAATTCTTTGATGAACTGATTAAGGAGACGAAGGTTTAATGTCACACACAACAACTATGAGGACATTTTTCAGTGTCTGAAATATCAGCTGAAGGGCCAACCTAATAATGCAAGGACTCATTTACTATTGTGTCATAACATCCATACATTAAATGCAATAAACCAGCCTCCTGTGCTCTTGGCATTTGCCGGTGGAAACATAGCCGGTGGGTATGGTTAGAACAAACCTATTTGGCCATTATTATTTAACAGATATTAACACCAATAAAAGATGTAAAATCCATTGCTAAGGGTTATAATACTAAATGAGGTAACCAACGACCATCTAGACCATCTAGGAATGGAATAAAATTCATAGAGTAACCAGGAATGGATATTCTCTATGCAGAAAAAAAGAATGTTCTCTTCGCATGTGCTTTTTCAGTAAGAGAGACCTAGCTTCCGACTATGTTTTGAAACAGAAAGAATGAAAAAGTTATTCAAAGCAACATTTTTAACATTGGCATAAGACAAGGGAATTTTGAAAAGCAGCATTTTGATAAAGAGAACATATTTAAGTCTAAAAACAAATCATTTTTTCCCCATTTGATTACGGACTTTCCCATTGGCCAAAGTGGCCGATAGAAGAAAATAATAAAGGAACATTGATTCAAATACCAGGTATTGGTATTCGATTTATAAACTGTTAAAAACTGACTGGTAAATTTACGTACATTCACAACGTCATTAACGACACAAATGCAATAAAAAAGCTGAGGGAGCGTTTGGCTTTTGCAGGTGGAAATGATACAGACATTATAATATTTTAAACGTACATAGAAAACACAGTTATTAACACAATGATCTAAAAGCAACTCTTGTACAAAAAATAGGATGAATTCTACCAAGCACCAATTAAAAATACCAGAAATTCAAAAACAAGCTACAAAAATCTCTAACCACAAGATAAAGCAACTATAATGTGGGATTGAAAATAATTCCACCGACTGAATTACAAAAGGAGAAAATTTTGTCTTTCAAACACGACTATGCTACTTTGGCGTTTCCATTCAGCCGTTTTAGGTATTCAGGTATTTCTTTCCATATGTTTCAATAGGATTATTAACTGTGAATGTAAGAGTTTGTCTTTCAACCGTTATATTTCTTTAGATTAAACTCTCCCTCCCACACTGGTTGCTTCTGGATTGAAGGTGCGAGAGGAACTTCCAGTCTAAAAACCGGCTGGTGTGAATTTGGTCTTTTTCAATTTGACCGGTATGTGAGACGGACGTTTTTCTTTGCGGGTCACTAGCACGTCAAAAATAGGTAGGCACGTGAATTCTTTTAAAGTTATTCGATTTAAATTATCACTTTCGTGCTGTTTCCTTTTTTGGAACATTTATGAGTGCATTTGTTTTGTTGGCCCCATTTGCTGCTGATAATATGAAGACTCTCTTTATTAACAAGGTAAAATATTGGAGAAATTTTGTTACTTTGCGAAATTTGGAGTAACAAAAAAAAACAATACTTTGTTAATTTGCGAATGGCAGCTTAACGAATTAGGAAGATAAACTTCCAATTTACTTTTGAAAAAGGACATTTCTTTGTAGCCAAACAAGTACAACTCATTCAACCCGTTCTTGCGTGTAAAAGCCCAAACATTTTTTAATTAACCCTTGTTTGTAAAAAAGAAAAAAAAAGGAAACACAAACATTTTGTTTAAAAAAAAAAAAATGTTTAGAAAAATCCTGTGAGTATGGAATATCTGCGCCGTATATAAAAAGGTTGATCTTTCTTTCAGGACTAGCATATCGCTGCATTTCTTTTTGCAAATTTCTAGGGACATTACTTAAAAATATCTTATATTCGACGTTATTTTCATAGTCGTGCTCTCTATCCATGCTTAGAGCCACGCTACGTGTGCTATACATTCTTGCTGCGTACATTGCCCTGTTTTGTCTGTTTCTTTATTTCAGGTTCTCCTTCTACGTATCTCCTCATCAAGATATTCAAACCTAAATTGTCAGCTTCCACAACAACTAGTCTATGGAATCATTGGGACAAGCTTCAGAAAAAACAAAAGTAAATCAATCTAAATACTGATCATTTATCCCGGTTGATAGCAATATTTTCTGTATTTCAAAGTCAATCAAAGAAAAAAGAAGAAATCACCAGCTTCGTTAAAAAACTCCCAGTAAATTTATTTATCTTGGTTAATTTTTTAGAGAAACCAATGTAAGCTCTCATAAATGACAAAGCAAGAAGATCTAAAGAATTTTAACAATTCTTTGATGAACTGATTAATGAGACGGGGATTTAATATCACTGACAACAACAATGAAGATATTTTTCAGAGATCCTAGCTCTGAATTCAGAGCCAGAAAAATTAACTAAAGGGCCTAGCAAATTTACACTCAGGCAAAAACTATTTTAATACTGTATCATAACATTCAAACATAAAATGAAATAAACCAGCTAGCTGTCCTTTTGGCATTTGCATCATCAAGACCCAAAGGAATGGAATTAAATTCATAGACTAATCAGGACTGGATATTCTCTATGCAGAAAAGAAAAAAATATTGTCTTCCAATGGACTTTCTAGAAAAGAGAGAGTTAGCTTCACACTACCTTTTTAAACAGAAAGAAAGAATTAGGTATGAAAGCCAAATATTTAACATTAGCAACAACAATACAAGAGAATTTTCAAGAGGGCGATAGAAAAAGTGAAAATATCTAACTCCAACCATAAGTCCTTTTTTCCCATTTTATGGCAGACTTTCTGATTGGCCAAATGGCCGATCGAAGAAAATGATAAAGGAACACTGATTTAAATACCAGGTTTTGGTATTTGATTTATAAACTGTTAAAAAAAGACTTGTAAATTTATGCATATTCAGAACCTCTTTATCAACACCATTGAAATTATGATGCACTGACAATGCAAGATGATCTAAGTTCATATCTTAATATTCTCACATCAAAAGACATAAAAATGCTGAGTGAGCTTTCGGCCTTTTCAGGTAGAAAGGATACGGATAGATAATATTTTAAACATACATACACAACACAATTATTAACAAAGTGATCTAAAAGCCACTCTTGTGCAAAAAATATGATGGATTATATATAGCAAGAATGAAAACTACCAGAAACTGTAAAACAAGCTATAAGAATCACTTACGACTGTAAAAGGTTGACTACTATGTGGAATGGGAAATTATTCCACAGACTTGAGTTACAAAAGGAGAAAACTCGGTGTTTTCAAATGCGACAATGCAAGTTTTGAGTTTCTATCCAGCTGTTTTAGAGATCGATATTGGTTTCATTTGCTTTCATTGGCACATCAACTATTGTAGGTTATTGAATGTTTTGCATTTGGGCATGATTTTGTGTGTGTCAAATGTTTTTGTGTCATTAAAGAGCAAATTAAATTTCAAAGAATTTTGTTGAGTATAAGTCTAGTTTTTCTTTAGAGACAGATAAATTTCCAGACATTTCTAATAGAAACAGTTCAGTTGAGAATAAGTACGCAGTTACAATGTGAAAAACAGTTTCTTTTCAAAGACTTCAGTTTAGCATAAGTTCACAGTTTAGTTCTACTTGAACCATTATTAGTTGTTACCATTCTTGGCTTTACTGGAACTGGGAACAAATGTAATGAAGAGGTACTCTGTATACTGAAATCTTCAACATAACTGGAAACTCAATATCAGATAGTTTACAGTTATATCCAGGACACTTGAGCAGGAGGAAGGTTCTTCCCCCTATGCCGAGAAACAGTCGGTATATACTAGAGCCCAAGTTGACTGGGAAAAGGTTCATATAATTCCAAGTCATTTCTTAGAAATATATATTAAGTATACAATTTCCAAAGTCAACATATAGAAAATATTTCAAAATGAGCATGATAACCTTTTTCATTTTTAAAAGTAGCTCCCTTTGCCTGCAAGCAATTTGTGTTAGCCAGAGCGAAAGGTGGGGGTTATCTAGAACAAGCATTTTTGGCAATTATTGCTTTGTAGAGACGGTGATCATTTACCGGATGCCAGGATGCTGTCACACTGGATTATAATTCTTAAGACCAGAATGACCTTAATGAATGGAATTAAATTTATAGACTTGTTGAAAACAGATAATCTCCATACAGAAAAGCCACAATGTTTTCATACCATGTGCTTCTTCAGAAAGAGACAAAAGCTCAAATGATCTTTTTTTAAAAGAAAGAAGAGTAGATATTCAAAGCAAAAAAATACGGACATTATAACACCTTAAACATACATAGAAAACACAGTAATTAACACAGTGATCTTAAAGCAACACTGGTACAAAAAATATGATTAACTCTACTTAGTTCCAATGAAAAATACCAGAAACTCTAAAACAAGCTACAAGAATCTCTATCCACAGGATGAAGCAACTATAATGTGGGATTGAAATAATTCCACAGACTGAATTCCAAAGGAGAAAACGTTCAGTTTTCAAACACGACTATGCTAGTTTCCAGTTTCTGTTCTGCACTTTTAGAGATAGGTATTTCTTTCATTATGTTTCAGTAGGTTTATTAGACATTGTAGGTTATTAAATCGACTAACTTTTTAGAGAAAGCAATGCAAACGAACTTGAGTCACAATGCAAAATGATCATGAGAAATTTACCAATTCTTTGATGAACTGATTAAGGAGACGAAGGTTTAATGTCACACACAACAACTATGAGGACATTTTTCAGTGTCTGAAATATCAGCTGAAGGGCCAACCTAATAATGCAAGGACTCATTTACTATTGTGTCATAACATCCATACATTAAATGCAATAAACCAGCCTCCTGTGCTCTTGGCATTTGCCGGTGGAAACATAGCCGGTGGGTATGGTTAGAACAAACCTATTTGGCCATTATTGTTTAACAGATAATAACACCAATAACAGATGCAAAAATCCATCACACACGGTTGTAATACTAAATGAGCTAACCAACAACCATCTAGACCATCTAGGAATGGAATAAAATTCATAGAGTAATCAGGAATAGTTATTCTCTACGCAGAAATAAAGAATGTTCTCTTCGCATGTGCTTTTTCAGTAAGAGAGACTTAGCTTCCGACTATGTTTTGAAACAGAAAGAATGAAAAAGGTATTCAAAGCAACATTTTTAACATTGGCATAAGACAAGGGAATTTTGAAAACCAGCATTTTCATAAAGAGAACATATTTAAGTCTAAAAACAAATCATTTTTCCCCATTTGATTAAGGACTTTCCCATTGGCCAAAGTGGCCAATAGAAGAAAATAATAAAGGAACATTGATTCAAATACCAGGTTTTGGTATTCGATTTATAAACTGTTAAAAACTGACTGGTAAATTTACGTACATTCACAACGTCATTAACGACACAAATGCAATAAAAAAGCTGAGGGAGCGTTTGGCTTTTGCAGGTGGAAATGATACAGACATTATAATATTTTAAACGTACATAGAAAACACAGTTACTAACAGAGTGATCTAAAAGCAACTCTTGTACAAAAAATAGGATGAATTCTACCAGGCACCAATTAAAAATACCAGAAATTCAAAAACAAGCTACAAAAATCTCTAACCACAAGATAAAGCAACTATAATGTGGGATTGAAAATAATTCCACCGACTGAATTACAAAAGGGGAAAATTTTGTCTTTCAAACACGACTATGCTACTTTGGCGTTTCCATTCAGCCTTTTTTGGTATTTAGGTATTTCTTTCATTATTTTTCAATAGGATTATTAACTGTGAATGTAGGAGTTTGTCTTTCAACCGTTATATTTCTTTAGATTAAATTCTCCCTCACACACTGGTTGCTTCTGGATTGAAAGTGCGAGAGGAACTTCCAGTCTAAAAACCGGCTGGTGCGAATTTGGTCTTTTTCAATTTGACCGGTATGTGCTACGGACGTTTTTCTTTGTGGGTCACTAGCACGTCAAAAATAGGTAAGCACGTGAATTTTTTTAAAGTGATTCGATTTAAATCATCACTTTTGTGCTGTTTCCTTTTTTGGAACATTTATGAGTGCATTTGTTTTGTTGGCTCCATTTGCTGCTGATAATATGAAGACTCTCTTTATTAACAAGGTAAAATATTTGAGAAATTTTGTTACTTTGCGAAATTTGGAGTAACAAAAAAAAACAATACTTTGTTAATTTGCGAATGGCAGCTTAACGAATTAGGAAGATAAACTTCCAATTTACTTTTGAAAAAGGACATTTCTTTGTAGCCAAACAAGTACAACTCATTCAACCCCTTCTTGCGTGTAAAAACCCAAACATTTTTTAATTAAACCTTGTTTGTAAAAAAGAAAAAAAAAGGAAACACAAACATTTTGTTTAAAAAAAGATGTTTAGAAAAATCCTGTGAGTATGGAATATCTGCGCCGTATAAAAAAAGTTTGATCTTTCTTTTAGGACCAGCATATCGCTGCATTTTTTTTTGCATATTTCTATGAACATTATTTAAAATTATTTTATATCCGATGTTATTTTCATAGTCGTGCTCTCAATCCATGCTTAGAGCCACGCTACATGTGCTATACATTCTTGCTACGTACATTGCCCTGTTTTGTCTGTTTCTTTATTTCAGGTTATCCTTCTACGTATCTCATCATCAAGATATTCAAACCTAAATTTTCAGCTTCCACAACAACTAGTCTATGGAATCATTGGGACAAGCTTCAGAGAAAACGATAGTATTTCAATCTAAATACCGATCATTTATCCCGGTTGATAGCAATATTTTCTGTATTCCAAAGTCGATCAAAGAAAGAGAAAACACCAGCTTCGTTTTGTATTAGATTTATACACTGTTAAAAAACTCCTAGTAAATTTATTTATCTTGGTAAATTTTTTAGAGAAACCAATGTAAACTCTCGTAAATGACAATGCAAGAAGATCTAAAGAATTTTAACAATTCTTTGATGAACCGATTAATGAGACGGGGATTTAATATCACTGACAACAACAATGAAGACATTTTTCAGAGATCCTAGCTCTGAATTCAGAGTGCGAAAAAATTAACTAAAGGGCCTAGCAAAGTTACACTCATGCCAAAACTATCTTAATACTGTATCATAACATTCAAACATAAAATGAAATAAACCAGCTACCTGTCCTTTTGGCATTTGCATCATCAAGACCCGAAGGAATGGAATTAAATTCATAGACTAATCAAGACTGGATATTCTCTATGCAGAAAAGAAACAATATTGCCTTTGCATATGCTTTCTAGAAAAGAGAGAGTTAGCTTCACACTACCTTTTTAAACAGAAAGAAAGAATTAGGTATTCAAGGCCAAATTTTTAACATCAGCAGCAACAATACTAGAGAATTTTCAAGACCAGCCTATAGAAAAAGAGAAAATATCTAACTCCAACCATAAGTCATTTTTTCCCATTTTATGGCAGACTTTCTGATTGGCCAAATGGCCGATAGAAGAAAATGATAAAGGAACACTGATTTAAATACCAAGTTTCGGTATTTGATTTAAAAAGTGTTAAAAAAAGACTTGTAAATTTATGCATATTCAGAACCTCTTTATCAACTCCAATGAAATTATGATGCACTGACAATGCAAAATGATCTCAGTTCATGTCTTAATATTCTCACATGAAAAGCCATAAAAATGCTGAGTGAGCTTTCGGCTTTTGCAGGTAGAAAGGATACAGACATATAATATTTTAAACATACATACACAACACAATTATTAACAAAGTGATCTAAAAGCAACTCCTGTACAAAAAATATGATGAATTATATATAGAAAGAAAGAAAAATACCAGAAATTCTAAAATAAGCTATAAGAATCACTAACGACTGTAAAAGGTTGACTACTATGTGGAATGGGAAATTATTCCACAGACTTGAGTTACAAAAGAAGAAAACTCGGTGTTTTCAACCATGACAATGCAAGTTTTGAGTTTCTATCCAGCTGTTTTAGAGATCGATATTGGTTTCATAAACTTTCATAGGCACATCAATTAATGTAGGTTATTTAATGTTTTGCTTTTTGACATGATTTTGTGTGTATCAAATGTTTCTGTCATTAAAGAGCAAATTAAATTTCAAAGAATTTTGTTGAGTATAAGTCTAGTTTTTCTTTAGAGACAGGTAAATTTCCAGACATTTCTAATAGAAACAGTTCAGTTGAGAATAAGTACGCAGTTACAATGTGAAAAGACTTCAGTTTAGCATAAGTTCACAGTTTAGTTCTACTTGAACCATTATTAGTTTGTACCATTCTGGGCTTTACTGGAACTGGGAACAATTGCAATGCAGGGGTACTCTGCATACTGAAATCTTCAACATAACTGGAAACTCAACATCCGATAGTTTACTGTTATATACAGGACACTCGAGGGGGGGGAGTGTTCTTCCTCCTATGCCGAGAAACAGTCAGTATATACTAGAGCCCAAGTTGACAGGGAAAACATTTATTTAATTCCAAGTCATTTTTAGAAGTATATATTAAGTATACGATTTCCAAAGTCAACATCTAGAAAATATTTTAGAATGAGCATGATAACCTTTTTCATTTTTAAAAGTAGCTCCATTTGTCTGCAAGCTATTTGTGTTAGCCAGAGCAAAGGGCGGGTGGTATCTACAACAAGCCTTTTTGGTAATTATTGCTTTGTGGAGAGAGTAATCATTTACTGGAAGCTAGGATGCTGCCACACTGGATTGTAATTCTACAATAAATACCTTAAGACTAGAATGACCTTAATGAATGGAATTAAATTCATTGTCTTGTGGAAAACAGATATTCTCCATACAGAAAAGCCAAAATGTTTTCATACCATGTGCTTCTTCAGAAAGAGACAAAAGCTCAAATGATATTTTTTTAGAAGAAAGAAGATTAGATATTCAAAGCAAAAACATACGGACATTATAACATTTTAAACATACATACAAAACAAAGTAATTAACACAGTGATCTTAAAGCAACACTGGTACAAAAAATATGATTAACTCTACTTAGTTCCAATGAAAAATACCAGAAACTCTAAAACAAGCTACAAGAATCTCTATCCACAGGATGAAGCAACTATAATGTGGCATAGAAAATAATTCCACAGACTGAATTCCAAAGGAGAAAACGTTCAGTTTTCAAACACGACTATGCTAGTTTCCAGTTTCTCTTCTGCTCTTTTAGAGATAGGTATTTCTTTCATTATGTTTCAGTTGGTTTATTAGACATTGTAGGTTATTAAATCGACTAACTTTTAAGAGAAAGCAATGCAAACAAACTTGAGTCACAATGCAAAATGATCTTGAGAAATTTACCAATTCTTTGATGAACCGATTAAGGAGACGAAGGTTTAATGTCACACACAACAACTATGAGGACATTTTTCAGGGTCTGAAATATCAGCTGAAGGGCCAACCTAATAATGCAAGGACTCATTCACTATTGTGTCATAACATCCATATATTAAATGCAATAAACCAGCCTCCTGTGCTCTTGGCATTTGCCGGTGGAAACATAGCCAGTGGGTATGGTTAGAACAAACCTATTTGGCCATTATTGTTTAACAGATATTAACACCAATAAAAGATGCAAAAATCTATTGCACAGGGTTGTAATACTAAAAGAGCTAACCAACAACCATCTAGACCATCTAGAAATGGAATAGAATTCATAGAGTAATCAGGAATGGATATTCTCTACGCAGAAATAAAGAATGTTATCTTCACATGTGCTTTTTCAGTAAGAGATAGAGAGTTAGCATCCGACAATGTTTTGAAACAGAATGGCTTTGGTATTCGATTTATAAAATGTTAAAAATCGACTTGTAAATTTACGTACATTCACAATGTCATTAACGACACTAATGCAATAAAAAAGCTAATGAGTGTTTGGCTTTTGCAGGTGGAAACGATACAGACATTATAATATTTTAAACATACATAGAAAACACAGTTATTAACACAGTGATCTAAAAGCAACTTTTTTACAAAAAATAGAATGAATTCTACCAAGCACCAATGAAAAATACCAGAAACTCAAAAACAACCTACAAAAATTTCTAACCGCAGGAGAAAGCAACTATAATGTGGGATTGAAAATAATTCCACCGACTGAATTACAAAAGGAAAGCCAAAATGTTTTCATACCATGTGCTTCTTCAGAAAGAGATAAAAGCTCAAATGATATTTTTAGCAGAATGAAAGAAGATATTCAAAGCAAAATTTTCAGCTTCAACAGTCTTTGGGATAATTGGGATATGCTTTGGAGATAAGGAAAATATTCCAATCTAAATACAGGGGATTTGTCCAGGTTGATAGCAGCATTTTTTGTATTCCGAAGTTGATCAAAGAAGAAAGAAAAAACTGAAAATGAACTTTAATTCAAACACCAGCTTCTTTTCCTATTAGATTTTTACACTGTTAAAAAACTCCAAGTAAATTTGTCTGGACTAATTTTATAGGGAAATCAGTCTTTGATGAACCGATTACTGAGACGTTGATTTAATGTCACTGACAACATACTGCCAGAATGGGAACATTTTTCAGAGATCTTAGCTCTGAATTCCAAAGTCAATCAAAGTAGAATGAGGAAACTGAAAAGTAACTTTAATTGAAATGCCAACTTCTTTTTATATTAGATTTATAAACCATTAAAAACTCCTAGTAAATTTATCTATCTTGAGTAACTTTTTTAGAGAAAGCAATTCAAATGATCACAAATCACAATGCAAGAATATCTACGACTTTTAACAATGCTTCGATAAACCGATTAATGAGATGCAGATTTAATGTCACTGACAACTACAGTAAGGATATTTTTCGGAGATCCTAGCTCTGAATTCAGGGACAGATATATCAGCTAAATGGCCTAGCAAATTTACATTCATGCAAGGACACATTTAATTTTGTGTCATAACATTCACACATTTAATACAATAACCCAGCTTCCTGTGCTCTTGGCATTTGCAGGTGGAAACATAGCCAGTGGGCATGCTTCGAACAAGCTTATTTGGCCATTATTGTTTAGCAGATAATTTCACTAATCAAAAATGCAAGAAAACATTGCCAAAGGTTGTAATACTACAAGAGCTAACCAACAACCATCAACACCTGAAGGAATGGAATTAAGTTCATAGTGTTATCGGGAATAGATGTTTTCTATGCAGAAAAGAAACAATGTTGTCTTAGCATGTGCTTTCTAAGAAAGAGAGAGAGTTAGCTTCACACTAACTTTTTAACCAGAAAGTTAGAAGAAGGTATTCAAAGCAAAATTTTTATCATCAGTCTTGTGAATTTTAAAGACCAGCCTTTTGAAAAAGAAGATATATTTAACTGCAAAAACAAGTCATTTTTTCCATTTCATAACAGACTTTCCTGTTGGCCAAATGGCCGATAGAAGAAAATAATAAAGGAACATTGATTCAAATACCAGGTTTTGGTATTCGATTTATAAACTGTTAAAAAACAACTTGTAAATTTATGGACATTGCTTTTGGCTTTTGCAGGTGAAACTTTAACCAGCTGGTATGGTTATCGAGAACATTCACACATTACATGCAAAAGTCTAAGTTAACTTCTATGTATCAATGTCAAACATTTTGCATTTGGTGAAACCAACATATGTAATTTTTAAAAACCTATTTTTTTTACCCTGACTGCCTGCATCTTGCTGTGCACTTATCCAAGTCTTTTGTAAATTCTATCTTTTTTTCTCTTTACGTACATTAAAATATAGCGTAATCTCTACCAATCCTGTGGTATGTAAGATAACTTGAAATGACAAATCAAGATACTGTTATATCAACTTCAAGGAACACTGCATTAATAGATTGGGAAATCATTAGCCAAGCATAAGCCAAAGAAAAATGTAGACCCTTTGTAAATAGAGTGTGTTTTAGCATAAACTGTTAAATCAACTTCAATGAATACAGCTTTGAAAGAGAGTGCTTCCTTCCCAGTTGTTCATTGAAGTATATGGGTACATTTTCTCCATGAAATTTTCATATATTATTAATCCAAATAAAATAAAAAGAAATGTTATTGATGAAATGGTGTTATAGAACAGTAATTGCCACTGGTTGGGTTCATGCCCCACCCATGGCTATTGTCATTTTTTGATGGTGTATACAATATTTTGGTGGGGCTTATTCAGAGACCAAGTTATTGGCCCTTTAAGCTTTCTTCATGTAAATTCCAGGTAAATTTTGAGTATTTCAGAATTAAATATTACAGATGGGTATTAGAATTTTAGATATACCAAAGTGGGTCATGGCCCCAAATCAGTTGGGAACCAGTAAGAGATGAAAAAATACATCAAGTATGAAAAATAAAAATTCCCATTAATTGGAATGTGATTATCTCCCTTGACTTTTAAATAATTTAAATGCATAAAATATGGATGTACATAAAAATACCAACACTTTAACGACATGGCTTTGTTCAATCAGAAAATCAAAAAAAAATGGCCTACCTTGACAAATGTTACATGGCTGAAAAAATTTTAAAACTGAAAAAAATTTTGTTAACATTAAAGAATTTGGCATGAAAATTTAAAAATTTTAGTGTGTGTTGTTGTTGTTGATGGGCAGTGAACTTTTTCAACTTTTCATCATCACTACTAACACCAGCATCACAGCATTGTCCTACATGTATGGATTCATTTGACACTCTTGGCATTCATCCCTATCTGGCACTTCCTCCACACAGCATCGAGTTTACTAACAGGACTGTTGAAGGGATGTTTTTGCTTGTTTGTGATAACTGGTGTGTCTAGCTGTAGTAGTCCACGGGAGAATCTGCTCATCCTTACTTCTTCAGCAATTTCTAGCATTTTTTTCTTTTTCTTTTTTTCCTACTATAGTTTAGGAAATGGAAGGGAAGAGGCTGCATATCTGCTTTTTTCTGGGGTGCTGTTTCCAGGATTATTCTGAACTGCTTTCGATACCCTTGCATTTTTTTGTCTAGTGTTTTTAATGTATATGTATTGATGGTCTTGTTGGAATTTTGAAATACTTCAATGTAGTTCTTTTCTTTTCCTAAAGTTGTATTCATTTCAAGGATAAATTTCATGATTTGGATTCCTAAAAGAAAGAAAGATAACATCCTTAAAATATATATATATAATTTCCTTTTTGTGGTGTTTTTAAAATGAAATAAATAACTAATTTGTGACTTTGTACTTACCTAAGTTTAGTAAATTAACTAAAATTCAGTCAGTAAAAACTCAGAATAGGTTAGTACTTAGCAGGGTAGTTACAAAGACCATTATTACTGTACTAGGCTTGATCCTCACTAGGTGCCTTCATAATATGGTTTTTTGCTACATACTAAGCTAAGCTTAGTTAATGAGAGAAATATTCAGTCAGTAATTATTCAGCATTGAGTACTATTTATTTAGACCATTACTACCTTATTGACATTGATCCTCACAGGGTGCTCCATGTTTATGAACATTTAGGAAATGCTCTCTCTCTCTCTATATATATATATATATATGGGGATCGTTCCAAGGGTTCTTATATTCACTCCAAATAAATCCTACGTAAACAATTTTATTGTGGCAACAAATCACCACTTCTTACTAAACTTGAAAAATAAAATTAAAAATTGGTCGTGTTATTTTTTTCTTTTTCATGTACTTAGTAATTGAATGTATTTGGTATTTCTCATAGAAGATGAAAGAGGGACAATTCTTTTCACAAGCCATTAGGGACAAGGGAAAGAATATGCTGCAAAGCTTTTGAACTCAAAAGAAAAAGTATTGCACATTGACCCTTGTCCGATCAGTGATGCACTTGTTTAGATAAGCAGAAGACGATCACGTGATCTATTCAGAAGTTGTAGGCATTATTAAATAATATATGTAGATGCCTGCTGGTCAGTAAGATTCATTGATGGCCTAAGAGAGAGAGAGAGAGAGAGAGAGCGAGAGAGAGAGAGAGAGAGAGAGAGAGAGAGACTCAGTCACTGAGAGCACCCAGCTGGGGCCTGTAGTCCATACCAAGCCTCCAGTTGAGCAACTCCAGCTGAGAAGCAGAAGTGCTAAGTTGGGCTTTAAAGATAACACAACGTGCTATGATCAAGAGAAGAAGTTATGAGATCAATAAAATAATCTGTCTTAATCTGTCCCTGTCAGTCTCTCACACACAACCGAGATTCAACCCCTTACGAAATAATAAAAAGACGTATATTCTTATGAAGATGTGTTGTCCTTTATTACTTCATACGCTATACATCAAAAGATTTTGGCTTCTCTTTCCCCACAATATTTAAAGATAATGATGAAAACCAAACACCATGTCCAAATCACGCTTTTCGGGGGTGGCACTAGTGACCATTAAATTATGCTAATATTCATCTTGACACCTCGTGGTTTTGATCTGAGACATCATGGGAAAATGAACGAAATAGAAGGACAGCTCGATTGTGACATGACATCAAAAAAGTATTCAATTAAGTCCGTGAGACAGGCAAATTATGTTGATAATGAGTTAACTTACAAAAATGGTTTGTGATAACTATTCAAAACTATATAAAATCACATTAAAAAAATAAGGAAATGAAGATGAAATTTCAACCGATTATCATTTAATATTTTAAAACATTAATTAATGAGAAAAAAATAAACAGTTTTTGCTGAAATTAGTGGAAAGATGAATAACTACGTCTCGTTACGTTTCATTAAGTTTTTAAGACTGAATTTCATTCCTTATTTTATCGTTTCAAGTTAGTAAAATATTTTGAAAAATTATGATTAGAATTCTTTTTATTTTAAATGGCATTAAGTAATTTTTAACTAATGACTAATTGATTATGACTTGAATAAAACACCAACTGAATTATAAATCAAGAAACAAACAATTACATGAACATATTACAATTATATGATAAATAAAATTAATAAATGATAAATAAATTAAATACAAACAAATTAATTAAAAAATAAATAAATAAATTTTGAATCAAACAGTATTCATGGAAAACTATGTTACTTATAGAAGATTCAGTTGAATGCTTGAAGTTTTTTAATTTCATCATTTTTTATCTGCTGAACATTTTTTTTTCTTCACACTTATCGACATTAAAAGGAAGGTCATAATCTGCTAAAACATTCGATCTAATGAGCATAGATAATCTTTTTTTTTTTTATTTACAAGATGAAGAAAAAAAAAATCTTTCATCCATTTCCCGATTACTTAAGAATTATACAGAACAAAGTTCAAGATTTGATATCGTTGTAATACTGAAAATTATTAATATATAATTAATATTTATACGGAAGTGGCACACATAAGAATCACAAAAGCGTAATTAACAATACTTAGTAATATACAGAATAATGATATAATTTTATTATTCAACATTAATAAAGTATGCAGTAGAGATTTTAAAACGATAAATATTCTTAGATAAATGTATATATATATATATATATATATATATATATATATATATATATATATATATATGTATGTGTGTGTATGTGTGTGTGTGTGTGTGTGCATGTTTGTAACGACTTTTAAATGATGAATATTTTTAAATAAAAGTATATATATATATGTGTGTGTGTGTGTGTGTGTGTGTGTGTGTGTGTGTGTGTGTGTGTGTGTGTGTGTGTGTGTGTGTGTGTGTGTGTGTGTGTGTGTGACGACTTTCATTCAAAAATATTCATTGTTCAAAATCTATGGCATACTTTATTGATTTTGAATGATAAAATTTATATATATATATATATATATATATATATATATATATATATATATATATATATATGTATGTATGTATGTATATATATATAGATAGATAGATAGATAGATAACACTAATGTATAAATATTGCAAAAACAAAATCTAATTTCATAAAATATACATGATAGTTTAAAAGGAAAAAAAAACAACTTTTAATATCACAGCAAGATTATATAATCCCATTCTCATAAATAGAGATAAATAGAGAGAAGAAAATTCTCTCGCTAAAAATGAAGTTAACCCTCACCCGACTAGAGTAGACTTAAAAAATAGTTATCACCAAATCTTGTTTCACTAAGGATCCAATGTTCCACGTGTAAATATTAGGCACGGCTATTTCATACTAATCCACTAGTATTTAACTGAGAGAAGACTACTCAGATAGGGTGCTTTTATTAAATTATCCGAATCTATTATTTATTTTTATTTAAAATCTAAAATCATTTCAATTAGATAAAAAGATGAGTTGGAAATATTTAAATAGATAAATGATGTTTTACTTTTCGAAATTGAATTGAAAATGATTTGTTCAAATTAATAAAATTCATTTCATTATCATTTCATTTTTTAAGCAGTTAGTTTCTGTATTTTCAAGAATATTTAAAAGATCCACGTGGCCTTAAATTAAAAAAAAATAAAATGTACGGTCATGAACAAAAAAAATTTACTTACGCACATGAGGTTGTCAGTATACGAGAATACTAAAAATAAAATCTCGATTTCAAAGATCAGTTTCAATAACATCGGTGCGGGACTCTTGTCTTCATCACGAGAAACATTTTAAGGATCATTTGGACGTAGTAGTAGCGATATTTACCTACCACCTGTCGTGTTGATGTTCGAATTTAAAAAGACCTGTACAGCATTGTCAGATGGTAGATTTTTGTCATTCACATTCAGAAGAGATTTCGACCAGACATCATTTTGCTTCCTCCTTTTCCGGCATTAAGTTTTTAAACTTATTCAAATGTGGAGCTGCAAAGACAAGAATAGATAGATAGATAGATAGATAGATAGATAGATTGCAAATGTTTTTGGGTCAGAAAGTGGACTTAATAGCTGAACTAGGATTTGGAGTCTTTTACTTGAAGCCCTATACGTACAGACGTTAGCATAGAAGGAGTACGTATAATACTAGACACGAATAGGTGGGCAAGATGATCCACTGGGAGATGTGCAAGAAATTAAAATTTGACCATAGGAACAATTGGTGTATTTACAACCTTGCATATGTCCTAGAAAATGACTAACGTAAACTTCTATGGGACTTTGACATACAAACAGATCACCTACTCTCGGCCAAAAATACAGACCTTATAATAATCAATAACAAAAAAGAGAATTTACAAAATTGTGGACTTTGTTGTTCCAGCTGACCTCAGAATAAAACTGAAAGAAAGTGAAAAGAAGGATTAGTACCACGATCTTTTTAGGGAACTGAAAAATACTGTGGAATATGAACGTGACATTAATTCCGATGGTGATAGTTGCTTTCGGTACAGTAACTAAAGGATTATTAAAGGGTCTGGGGGACTTTGAATGGCATTGTTGAGAACGGCTAGAATACTGAGGAAAACCCTAGAGGCATGAGGAGAATTTCTATCACCCAAACTCCTATGAAAACCATCAGTTAAAACAGATATGAAAAACTCTCAAGGAGTAAATAATAATAATGAGCATATATTTCTTATTTAAAATCTAAAATCATTTCAACTGAATAAAAAGATGAGTTGTAAAGAAGCTCGTAGTCTTAATCTAAAAACTCATAACAAATAATAAAAAAAAAATTACTTGCGTCCATACCATCCCATTCAATGAGAAAATCGTCCCAGCAATCCTCTATTCATCACATAAAAAAAAAAAAAAAAAAAATTAAGGAGTGTTCGAACGTTGTGGAAGCATTTGTCATTGACGACTTGCTTCGTCGAAGTCCGAATCGAAGAGGACCATTAAGTCAACGTTTAATATATATATATATATATATATATATATATATATAGCACATGGCTCCTTTTTTTGTGACTCACATTCAACAGCGATTTCGACCAATCAGGTTTCATCTTGCCTTATCCCTTTTTGAAGGTTTTCGTTTTGAGGTAAAACTTGAAGACAGAAGCAAAGAGAGAGATAAAAACAGAGAGAGGGGGGAAGGAGGGGGAGAGAGAGGGAGAGAGAGGGGGAGGGAGAGAGGGGAAAGAGAAAAAGGGGAAGCCATAGGAAGGCTTCAGGAAATTATGGGAGTTTTAATAATAATAGATTTCGCACATTTTTCTGTTAAAATGGATTTCAAAAATAATTAATGTTATCATTAAAAGTTGGACTTTAGTTTTCTGTTAAAGATGGAATTTAATTAGTAACTAGGAAAATTTACGAACTATGCAAATAATTAATTATTCGAATATACGTCTCTCTTTCTCTCTTGCTATATATATATATATATATATATATATATATATATATGTATGCATAAATACTTATATTTTTATAATCATTTTTGTTGTTCTTAACAATTAGTCTCATTATTATTTGTCAAAGTTTGCGCCAAAAGTGTTTTTAATTCGAAAAATAAAACTATTATTCTACACCCATGTGATACACGTGGCATTACTATTGTTAACTCCTGATGTGAAAAGCTCTAATGAGTAAATCATATAAGAACTATAAGTACCTTGCAGCCAGAGGAGATTACTTTGAAGGGGACTAGAGTTTCATGTGTGTACTATCAATAAAAGGGCCCATACGAAAAAAGTCTGTAAACTTATTTAATGAACCTCGTATATATACATATATACAAATACATATATACACATTGCCCAGTCGGCTGGGGCTGTAGAATTCACCAACTGCACCTCTGCAGACGAGTAAGACCCCCTCCAAAGAGTGTCCTGTATTTGACACTAAACAATCTGATGGTGAGGTTCCAGTGATGCTGGGGCTTTGAGGAATACGGAGCACCCCTCGTTGCCATTGCTCCCAGATCCACTCTGGCCCGGCGTAGTAGCACCTGATATGGTCCTATCTATGGGTTAAGTAGAACTAACGGCATACTTATGCTCAACTGAATTGTTTGACTAAACTGAATAGCTTGAAATAGAAATGTTATGGTTAATTAAAGCTTACTTACATTTAAACTGCGTGCTTATGCTAAATTGAATTGTTTGAAATGGTACTGTTTTTTTGACAATGAAACTGTATTTACACTAAACTGAATTGTTAAATATAGAACTTTTTTGACATCGAGTAAATAAAATATGTACTTATACTAAACTTAATTAGCTGAATTAGAACTGCTTGACTAAATTGAATAGCTTGAAATAGAAATGTTTTTCAAAATTAAACTGTACTTACATTTAAACTGCGTACTTATGCTTAACTGAATTTTTGTAATAGAACTGATTATTTACTTAAAAATGGATTTGGCGTTAAATAACCTAGAAAGGTTGATATGCCATAAAACCCAAACACCCAACCAACACATATACACACAGACATATATATATATATATACACACGCATATATATATACATATATATACACTTATATATACATATATATACACTTATATATACATATATACACATATACATGCATATATACATATATATATATATATATATATATATATATATATTCATATATATATATATATATACATATAAATAATTACATATATATATACATATATACATGAATTTATAGATATTTATATATATTTATATAATAAATTTATAGATATTTATATATATTTATATAATAAGTAAAGTTGGTGACCCTCGTAAGGGCGACCAGAAAGCTCCCTTTTCGGAAGCTACTACATCGAGTTGTAGGAGAGGGCGCTATTCCATTCCCTGGATGCTCCACTTTACCCTTGAATCGTATCTTATAATGTTGAGTGCTAAGAAAGGCGGCACCAAGTACCTTTTTTTTTTTTGAGTCTTTGGTATCACTCAACCTGGGATTTAACCTGGTCTGCCGGACTACTAGCGAACGCTCTAACCATTATACCAATGTATATATTTATATACATACACACACATATATATATAAAGGTATGTATATACATACATATATATATATCCATCTTGTGTTGCTAGCGTGGATCTCCCTGACCCTCGCTAGCCACCTGTCTCTATCGTCCATTGTTCTCGGTAGGTCTTTCTATTGGCATTGACCTGTTGTACATAACTTCTAGAAGGTCGTCTAAACTTTGCTCTTGCGTGTGAAGGGGTCCACTAGAGTAAATCGCTTGTGAGTTCGTCCTTACTTCTCCAGCATGCATTGTTCGTCTAATTTTGATTGTTTTTGTGATGGGTGATCGGTGGCTGTAAAGCAGCTGTTTTGTGGGGTGTTGCTTCCAGGACTTGTTCAATACAGTTTGCAGCATTCTTGTGTAATTGCCATCACGCTTTTTCTTTATACGTTTAGTTAGCGTCGATGTGGTGCATCCATATAGCAGTATCGACACGACTGATATATATATAGTAAGTAAAGTTAGCGACCATAGTCGAGGGTGACCCGAAGGCTCCCTTTTCGATAGCTACTACACCAAGGTGTAGGGGAGGGCGCTACTCCATTCCCAGGATTGCTCCACTTTACCCTTGAACCGTACCTTATAATGCTGAGTGTTAAGCAAGGTGGTATCAAGTACCATTTTTAAAGTCTTTGGTATGACTCGACCTGGGATATATATATATATATATATATATATATATATATATATATATATATATATATATATATAAACACATATATATTCATATATATACATATATTTACATTTCATTAAACATAATAGACATTTTATGCCTACATATTTTCTTTTGGATCCGTTCGAATTCCCGTATTACTTTTATCGTATTCGGGGGGAATTGATTTAGGTATTGTCTATAGTTGTATGTATCCCTAGTACTTTCTGCCCGACTTTGGGCCATCATCAGGGGAGAATCTGTTACAAAAGTGATGTAACTTTTGTTTTAGCAAATTACTACTGTGTAAGGACGTCTTTGCTGTTGGAGATTATGGCGCTTGCTTTTAAATGTAATTCTGTAAATAGTGCCAGTAGCTAAAGACATCAATAATGGGTTTCCTAACTATATTGTTGATGAACAAATTAAACGTATGATCAAAAATGTTAACCAACAAAATAGTGTACTACTCCATCCAGTCAACAAACATATATCAAACTTTTTTATCGTAACCAAATGCACTACAATTATAAATCCGATGAAAAAATAATGAAAACATTGATTCACAAAAACATACTCCCCACTGATCCTAATAAAAAAATAAAACTTATTATATATTATAATAAGTTTAAAACCTGGAATTTGGTCATTAGAAATAACTCCTCTCCCTCGATTGGGGTGCTGCAAAAAACCAACGTTAAATATAAATTTAAATGTCCCCTAGGAGATTGTATCTCTGATAATAATAATATATATGTTGGTTTAACCTCAACTACCCTGTCGAGGAGACTTACAATGCACCTTTCTGACACAAGTTCAATAGCTCAGCATTTAAAAAAACATTCATGCCCAACAACACAACTACGAAAAATTCTCACCGACAACACAACAATACTCGAACATCAAAATAATAAACAAAAACTTCAGATTCTCGGAGCACTATATATTAGAAACCTGCAACCAGCACTTAATAGAATTAATTTTCAAACCAGTGCTAACGTACTTAAATGTCTTTAGCTACTGGCACTATTTACAGAATTACATTTAAAAGCAAACGCCATAATCTCCAACAGCAAAGACGTCCTTACACAGTAGTAATTTGCTAAAACAAAAGTTACATCACTTTTGTAACAGATTCCCCCCTGATGATGGCCCAAAGTCGGGCAGAAAGTACTAGGGATACATACAACTATGGACAATACCTAAATCAATTCCCCCCGAATACGATAAAAGTAATACGGGAATTCGAACGGATCCAAAAGAAAATATGTAGGCATAAAATGTCTATTATGTTTAATGAAATTTGCATTAACGAAGAAATGCTGCCTAAATATACATATATTTACATATATATATACACCTGTGTATACATATATACACACACATATATATATGCATATTTATATAGATTCATATATATGTATATATACATATATACATATGTGTACACACACACACACACACACACACACAGATATATATATAATTATAATATATATATATATATATATATATATATATATATATATATATATATATATTATAATTTCTTCAAAAATAGGAGGACTTTTCTAACCAACTTTTCACTAGAAAAACAAATCATACCTACCGGCATGTCCAGCGTTCTTCGTCCATCAAAACATATTTTTCTGGATCACATATGTCTATATCTTGAAACTTCTATTCATGATTTTAAATTTTCCTAGGCACATAGATTTCAAAAAGCCAGACTTATAGGATTAGAACTTCGCCGAAAACAAGGAATGATTCAAAATCTTTCTAGATAAACAAAAGAAACATAAATTCTACACAATATTTCTAATTAGTCAAATGACGTAATTTAAAACAACAAACGCTGATTCATTAATCAAACGGCCAACTTTTTCTCATCATAAACGGCCAACTTTTTCTTGTTATACAAATTTTCCCGAGGTTTTTATATTTTTGTACTTTATACACATCCATCACTAATATCATCCTTCATAGCCCGGGAGGTGCCCGTGGTGTAGTCGTTATCGCCGTAGGAAATGAACACGGCGATACGAGTTCAAATCCTGGACGATACTGATTGCATTTCACATAGCACTAATACCCTTGGGAAAGGTATGAATCCAAATATTCTCCCTCCAGCTATGGGTAAATAGTAGGACAGACTAGGTTCTTCAGCCTTGGTTAGGCAACTAGTCTAGGAGAAGGAAAACTCTGAATTCAAACCTGTTAAACTCCGCTTAAAAATTGACCTTGTGTCAAATCCTGCCCGAGCGGAGGGGTTGGTAAATAATATCATCCTTCATAGCCCTGATGATGGTTGATTAGAAGCGAAACGCTATAGTGTCGACTTTGCTTCTCAATAAATCTCTAATTCTACTTGATTACCTTGTTATCAGTTTTCTTAACAAATTGTCGAATTGTTATATAGTCATTTACACGTTCATTCAGCATCACAACGACACAACATCAAAGACAGATGCATGAAGGATAACGCAGGAAGACTTCTTTAGAAAAATATTCACCTCTCAATTCATTTGTAAGGTTTGCTTGTGAGAGGATGCTTGAGACCGAACATAAACTTCATATTTTGACCCCACTGTTATGACCGTCACGTTGTGTCTTTATTGTTCTCCTGATGTTGGGGTCTACTCCATCGGGGCTTTCCGAGGACCCCCTCGGTCGGGTGTGGCCTTCCCTACCACATCTGGTCTCTAGGTGTCTGGATCTCTCCTGGCAATTGCATCGGGGGTTTTCCGAGTGCCCCCTCGGTCGGGAGTGGCCTTCCCTACCACATCTGGTCTCTACTGTCTGGAAGTCTGCAACTGCTTCGGGGATTTCCGAGGTCCCCCTCGGTCGGGTGTGGCCTTCCCTACCACATCTCGTCTCTAACTCTCTGGGAGTCTGCTGGCAACTGCTTCGGGGGTTTTCCGAGTGCCCCCTCGGTCGGGTGTGGCCTTCCCTACCACATCTGGTCTCTAGGTGTCTGGATCTCTCCTGGCAACTGCTCTGGGACCCAAACTCAACTGAGTTAAATAATAACTCAACGCCCACACGATCGCCTACTGGATCTTTGAATCGGATGTTTAATCGTCATCAAGCGGAAATAACTGTCATGCAG